>CM043698.1:55820000-56547500 GCA_023935145.1 Bretschneidera sinensis | reverse complement strand
AATCTTTTTCTATTTTTATATGCCAAAATGTCAATCTAATAGGTCATCTAGTTCACAGTCAAGCAAAAGAAACATACCAATCCAAATATCATGTCATACCCCACACAGCTATGTGCTAATGTGCTCGTGATAGTTCAAGTTAAACTTGTGAATTCTTAAATGCCAAAAGGGCAGTGATCTAGGTTCAAAACTTGTTTATTGGCCTATATGTTCAAAGTCTTAAGCTCACTGATGAAGTCGAATCATAACATTTTGTTTAGATCACAAAAAAAAAAGTTTATTGGACAGAATGAACATGCATTTATCTATGAAATTAGTCCCCAAACTTAAAATGCACATTGTCCCCAATGTGTAAATAGCATGGAAAGATCTGACCTGGGAGATGGAGAGCTATATGGCTGGCATGGCTTGTAGCACGCCCCCAAACTTCAACTGGATGCACTAACACTGTCCTTGAAAGAAAAGTAAACATAAAATAGAAAACAAGTACTAAAAACAAAATAATAAACAAGTAAAATACTAATAACTATAAAAAGGATATGCAGTGGGGTGCCTCCCATGAGCGCTAAATTTTTCGTCTTCAGCCAGACGTGGTACTCTCTCACTGCTGATCATCAGGTGGTGCAGTCGGAGAGGTACCGGGTGCTGGAGGTAGGCTGGTACGTGTGAGTGAGTGAGAGAGTGTAAGGTGCGAGTGAGTGTGCAGAGAGGTGGAGAGGTGTGTGCGTGAGTGTTTGTTTTAAATTTATAGATGTCTCTGCCTCGCGTGCGCTCGATCGCACGCGGGTGCGCTCGATCTCACTTGTGCGCTCGATCATGTTTTCAGACACGTTCGATCGCACTCTTGCGCTCGATCGCAAGTGTGGCATATAAGTAAAAGTAAAAACTTACCTTAGCAAAAAGAATGACTAATTGAAACAACACAACCTTACCAGTTGTTAGTGGCTTTAGTACCACTAACCTTACCAGAGGTGCTTGAGCTTAATAGATGATCAAATTTTTACTTTGCTCAAGCACTCTCTTGCGACCGTGCTAGTTGTTTGGAGGGAAGCACCTAGAGTCCACCTCTTGGAGCTCTAGTGCTTGTGTTTCAGCTGTATACTGTACTGATTCAAGTGCTGTTGATAGTGTCTTCATCTTCCATCTTGACATCTGGTCAACATAATAAGGAAAAGTAGTATGAGTAAGTGCAGGAGTTTTAATTTGTAGAGCACACTTACTTGAAGGTTTTGGTGTGTCCTTGAAAAGGTGCACATCTTTAATCACATTATCCTCCTCCGGCCTAATGTCTACTCTTGTGTTTTCATGGTAGGGGAGAGTCTTCAATGTAATGGTGCGATGGACCTGAGAAGCTTTCTCAATAACACTTTGCATGAAATTCATATTAGAATTTTCATCATCATTACTGATCGATTTTAATGTATTAAACATTTGAAATTTTATTTCCTCATCATTTACTCTCATTGTGATAATGCCCCGTTTTACACTAATATTAGTGTTAGCAGTTATCATAAAGGGGCGTCCTAGGATGATGGGGAGAGGTAATGGCAAAGTACATTCTTCCATATCTAACACTATAAAATCAGCAGGTATAACGAATTTTCCTACTCTTACCAACACGTCCTCAAGGATACCTCTTGGTCGTTTGATGCTTCGGTCAGCTAGTTACAAAG
The DNA here is from genome assembly GCA_023935145.1 of Bretschneidera sinensis. Classification (NCBI taxonomy): domain Eukaryota; kingdom Viridiplantae; phylum Streptophyta; class Magnoliopsida; order Brassicales; family Akaniaceae; genus Bretschneidera; species Bretschneidera sinensis. The sequence continues at coordinate 56,545,827 of CM043698.1, read as the reverse complement.
TGACGGAGGTTGGTTGAAGCTCCCCCAAACCTAGTGTCTCGTATACACTGTATGGTAGCAGGTTGACACTCGCTCATAGATCCAATAGTGCATGTTCGAATAGCTGGTCACCTAGCCTGCAAGGAATAGTAAAACTACCCGGATCTTTTAGTTTAGGTGGTAATTTTCTTAAAAGCACAGCACTTACCTCTTCAGTTAAGGCTACCATCTCATGCTCCTGGAACTTCCTTTTGTTAGTGCAATATTCTTTTAAAAATTTAGCATATGCAGGGATTTGTTTAATGGCATCTAACAAAGGAATATTAATCTCTACTTTCCGCAAGGTTTCAAAAATATCAATTAGTTTATTGACTTTCTTCTGTTTTACTAACCTTTGCGGGAAGGGTGAAGCATTCACCTTCTCCGTCTCACTTACCCTTGATGCTGATGGTGTCTCTTTGGACGGTGCTGTAAGCTCATCGGACCCTATCACCTTGCCATTTCTCAGGGATATCACAGCGTTTAGTTGTTGATGCCCACCAGGGTTGGGTAGTGTTTGAGCTGGGAGCTCTCCTTGCTTTCTGCTACTGAGCTCTTTAGCTAATTGTCCCATTTGTACCTCTAGTCTTTGAATTGCTTGCTCATGTGCCGCATTGGTTTGTTTTTGCTGAGTCATGAACTGTTCTTGTGACGTCACCAGTTGTCTTACTAGACTTTCGAGGTCCTTTCTTTTTGGTTCAGAATTAGCATGGGCAGTGGGCTGCTGATTTCGTTGCTGTCCTTGGTTGTTTTGATTGTTGCTCCATGAGAAATTTGGGTGATTCCGCCATCCAGGGTTGTAGGTGTTTGCATATGGGTTATTCTTCGGCGGATAGTTGTTGGGTCCCACATAATTTTCTTGCTCCGGATCTGCAGATAACGGATAAACATTAGTATTGTGATCATATTGAGAGCATTATCGCACATACCTGTAGTGGTGTAGCTGAGGTAGTTTGAGCAGCCATGGCTTTTACCAATAAATCTAGTTTTCTTTCCATTGCAGCCATTTGAAGGGAAGATCCTCCATTCATATTTACCTCATACACACCTTTACCTTTGGTCATATGTCTACCTCGAGAGGAGAATTGCTGAGTGTGTTCGCTGAGGGTTTCAAACAGGTCCATTGCCTCTTCGCTGCTTTTCTCCATAAGGACTCCTCCACAACCTGAATCAACAATACATTTATTAGTATCATTTAAACCTTCGTAGAATGCTTGTACCAGTTCATCTTGAGGTAGGTTGTGATGTGGGCATTTGAGTAGCAATTCATTGAAGTGTCCCCATGCTTCGAAGAAAAGGTCCCCATCCTTTTGTTGGAAGGATTGGATTTCCTTCCTCATTTGTCTTGTCTTTTGGGCTGGGAAGAATTTCCTCAAGAATTTGCTTGCTAACTCCTCCCAAGTGTGGATGGAAACTGTAGGCAAGGAATTATACCAAAGTTTAGCATTATCTTTCAAGGAAAAAGGGAATAGAATTAACCTTATTCCTTCTTGGTCTAGTCCTTGTATGTGCTGGAACTTGCAAAGATCAAAAAATTTTCGGAGATGTAAGTGTGGATCTTCATTAGGAGTTCCCCTAAAATGCGTCAAATCATTCAAGATTTGCGGAGATATGTAATAATTTCCCGCTGCCTCAGGTTGATATGCGATGCATGATGGTTGATCGATGTTCCGAGGGATGAAGGATTGCTTCATTGGAACTCGTGCAGGTGGTTGCTGGTTTTCGAGCTGTTCCGCCATTTGTGTTTCATTCTCGATTTCTCCTTTGTTCTCCTCAAAGTTGTCCCTAAGCCTTTGTCGGATGGTCCGTTCAAGCTCGGGATCGAGGGAAAAGAATTCCGGATGTCGGGATCGAAGTCCGTGCATAAAGCAGAAAAACCAGTTTTAGTGCAGCTGTGCAACTCTGCTGCTCGGGTACTCTATGCCCTAAATGCGCTCGATTGCATAGGAGCTTGCGATCGATCGCAAATTCCACAGAAAGTGCAAGTAGGGTTTCGTGAAGTACCTGAAAGATAAAACAACTTTGATTAAGTTTTGATAAAAGAAGGTAAAAATAAAATAATGAAAGTAATCCTAAAATGAACTTTTAGCGCAATCCCCGGCAACGGTGCCAAAAACTTGTTGTGCGATAATATACCTAAATAAATAGGTGAATGATCGGACTTTGTTTTACTTGCAAGTGCACAAGGTCAATAGTGTAGCATAGTGTGCGAATGCAAGATCATCTCCACAGGGATTGGTAAAGTTGCTTTTAGAATTAATTTCTCTAAAGTAAAAAGATGTAAATAACAACTGAATGGTGATTTGATAATAATAAAGACATAGGGCTTTGATATCCACCACTAGTCATACATTCCCGATTTTGTATAAGGTATCAGTGCTCTAGCCTTATTATGTGTACCTACTGGTTGCCAACCTAAGGGCATGGTATCTACTCCTTAAGCTATTGATTTCCCTAAGCAACGAGTTAGGCATGGTATCTACTCTAACTCTTTTCTTCCTTAAGGGATTCAACATGGTATCTGCTTGAGTTGTTCCTTAAGAAAACATAGGTACTGTGGAAATCGACAACCACATGAGACCTAGGGCATGGTATCTACTCCCAGTTTCCCATGTTGATTAACCCGGGTATCCGGATAAGATGGTCCCTTGTTACTAATGTTAGACCCAGGACTCGGTCATCCAAATTGATCTAACTAACCCATCCATACCACATGTATACGTTGGCCTTACACATACAGATGAGGAATTTAAATAAGCACAAGTGTTAATCAAGTTAAGTAACATAGTAAGCTATGAAAAGATTTAATCATTAAATAAAAATATGAGAATGCATAACTAGGGCTTCAATCGAGCCCTATAAGAGAGTTAGTTACACATACTAATTGAAGTAAACATAATTAAACTAAACATAAGGGAGAAGAATAAATCCGAGAGAAGAGGCGTCAATTCTCTCCCAAGCTCTCCACTCTAAGTAAAAGAAAAGAGAAAAGTGTTTCTTTCTAAGATGTCTTTTTGTGTGTGAGTTACAAGTGTATTTATAGGTCTTTGAGAAGTCCTAATAGACCCATGAGTCCTAAACCTTCCTAAAACGAAAATCTTATACTTTCCAAAATAAGGTTCTACAGTTTACTGTTCACGCCCGTACATGTGCGCTCGATCGCATGTGTCATTGCGCTTGATCGCAGTGTGCGCTCGATCCTACAAGTGTGCACACGATCGTATGTGCGCTCGATTGCATTGCATGTGCGTTCGATCGCACTTTGTCCAGAAAGTGCTCAAGGGCTTCTAGATTTCTTCCTTAAAGTGCCAAAACTGCTTCTTTTTCTCCAAGACCCTATAAAAACATGTAAAACACACAAATGGAGTAAAAGATACCAAATTAACGTAATAAAAGATCTAACAAGTGTAAATAAGGGGGCTTAAATATGTATATTTAAGCGTCTATCACTGCAGTCTGTGCTTGTCAAGGAGTCTGGATGAAGAGAATTTTAAAGGAGATGGGACATTCTGATGGAGGTTGTACTACCGTGATGTGTGACAACAGATCAACCATCAAGCTGTCTAAAAATCCAGTTATGCATGGTCACAGCAAGCATATTGATGTGAGGTTTAATTTCTTAAGGAATCTTACTAAAGAGGGTACAATTGAGTTAGTTCATTGTGGGAGTCAGGATCAGGTGGCAGACATAATGACCAAACCATTGAAGCTTGAAGTTTTTCAGAAGCTTCGAAAGTTGCTGGGAGTATGTGAAATTTCTGGTATAAACTAATTGCTTCATAGCATTTAGTTTAAGGGAGGGAATGAAGGAGTTTACTGTAATTTTTTGTTAGAATAATGTTCTGGTCTACAAGGAAAGTCCTAGTCTTTAGGGACATCTACTTGTATTTGAATTGTTCCAAGTTTCTGTTACCACTTGGCTTTATTTCCGCTAAGTGGGCTGCTTTCTCGTTTCTGTTAAGATCATGTATTGAATGGCTATTTAAGCCAAAGTTATTGTTAATAAAACAAAGTCATTCAATCCAGCTTGTTGTGTTCTTGTTCTTAGTTTCATTTTAGATCAAAGTTCCCAACAAAAACAAGATAAAACGGTTATGTTTAGACGAGTGACATTAAGCTGTCCATCGAAATTGAGAAAACATTTTAAGATTTAAATCATACATAATTCAGTATTATGTCTGAAAGTATTTTCTGCCATTTTCATCAGAAAATACTCATAATTCATTGTTAGTATAAAGGATTGAAATCATACATAAAATTATGTAAAATCATTTTAGGCCACCCACCTAAAGCATAAGAATTTAGTTTCTACCTTTTCTTTTTTACTATACTTATAAAAAAATCACAAAAATAGCAATAGCAACATTAACACCCTGAAAACTTAATACAAAACATAAATGGAACAAATAAATATATTTGAAATGAGAAACTCAGATTCAAATAAATTGAACTGAGTTAAAAAAGTGGATCAGCATAGAGATAGAGACAACTGCAGATGACAAAAATATTTTAATACTAGCCAGAATACACGTGCAATTGAAGATAGAGAGTAGTCAATGATGTATAATAAATTAGAGCTCACCAATTCAAGCACAGATGAGATGACATGCAACAGCTTGCAATTGAATATAAATGAGGATAAGGAATTTATCTCACTTTTCACTTTTATGAGATGAGGTAATCTACAAGATACACTTTACCCAACACTTTCAAAAGTTTTATTTTCCTTTCATGTTTTCCCCATAAGAACTTTATTTCCTTCGCACACATTTTCCTTTTTCTCTTGCGCTCCAAGAACAAAAAGATGCCTAGGAAATTTCAATGAAAATTCAGAATAAATCAACTTCCAAACTTAATGTTCATCTCATATATATGATCTTCTAACTCTTAAATCCGTGGTTCAAATCTAAGGAAAAGCCTTAACCTTAACCATTTTGCAGCTCAGATTGCACTCAAGATCAGGAGAAAAAGACCATAAGTTTAGATGCAGCAGCTAATATATCCACATTTCTTTCCTCAATAGCCCAACAAAAGCCGAACACTTGAATATCTCTCTGCATTTATATTCCTTTAAGCTCAATGTCACTTGAATGACCGGCACAAAACAATTTTTCTATTTGATAACCGGTCAAGAGCTCAAAAAACTTCGCTTACTGTAATATTATTGCTACCATGTTTCTCCTCAGTCATTCAACAGAAGTATGGTTGTGTCAGGCACATAACCAACCCCTTTGATTTGCAAAATCAAATCATCTAATACTGAATATATCAGATTACCCTCACAATGAGTTCTGTCTCTCGCAACAAACACATGAACCTCATTATTCAGTTCAATCCAACTACGCCCAGGTTCTTTCACTACCCCATCAAAGTCCATTCTTTCCCTCACCCTCTTGACATCTACCCACATACCTTTAGATGCAAAGATATTTGAAAGTAAAATGTATGACCCGCTATCTGTTGGATCAATCGATATTGCCATTTCGGCTGCATGTTTCCCCAATTCAACATTACCAGAAATTCGACATGCACTGAGCAAGCTCCTCCATACTACTGCTGCTGGTTTTGTTGGCATTTTCTCAATAAACTCCCTTGCTTCATATAGTTTACCAGCACGACCCAAAAGAGAAACCATGCAAGCATAATGTTCTGTTCCTAGTTCAATACCAAACTTGGGCATTGAATCAAAGTGATAAAGCCCATCTTCTACAAGCCCAGCGTGGCTACATGCTGAGAGTACACCCACAAATGTCACATAGTTGGGTTTTATTCCTTCCTTCATCATTCTTTCAAACATATGAAGTGCTTTTTCAGCTTCTCCATGATGTGCATAAGATAAGATCATCGAATTCCAACAAACAATATCTCTAAAAATTGCCAAACTAAAAGTCTTACGGGCCTCTTCAAAGCTTCCACATTTAGCGTACATATCTACCAAAGCATTTGTGACAAAAGGATCAAATTCTAGACCCATCTTTATGAGCTGGTTATGGAACTGTTGACCATGCTGAAGACTTGCAAGGTTACTGGCCGCCGTAATTAGGGCAGCAAAAGTAAATTCATTAGGCTTTTCTTTTGATAACTGTAATTCTGAGTAGAGCTGGAGTGCTTCTTCATTTTCCAACTGTTGAGTATAGCCAAAAAACATCGCGTTCCACACCACAATATCTTTCTCATTCATCTCCTCAAAGACAAGTCTTGCATCTTTAATACATGAACACTTGGAATAAACATCTATTAATGCGCTGCCAGCAAATAAGTCCAAAGAGACCCCAAATTTGAACATGAGTCCATGAATTTGCTTGCTCAATTCCAAGGTAAATAATGAAGCTGATACACCTAGAAGGCTAACGAATGTCAAGAGGTTTGGTGAAAGCAACTTAAGCCTCATCTCACGGAAAATATCAAACACTTCAAATAGATTCTCCTGTCTTGAGTATCCTTCAATCATTGAATTGTATAAGATCACATTACTATCGGCCATAACATCGAAAACTCTTCTTGCATCAGTCAAACAATCACATTTTGCATACATATCTATCAAGCCATTTTTCACGAAGTCATCGATTTCAAGATTGGCCTTGATAGTGTAAGCATGCACTTGTCTTCCCTCTTCTAGAGCCTCAAGTGAACCACATGAAGTGAGAATGCTAGAGCAAGCAAAGCTATCTGGCTCCAGACCCAGTCTTGTCATCTCAACAAACAGTTTTAAGGCTTCCCTATCAAATGAATTCTGCATATAACCAGCTATCATTGTAGTCCATGAAATAACATTACTAACAATCATCTGATCAAAAAGTTTCCTAGCAGTTTTCACTCTACCACACTTCACATAAAAATCTATAAGCACATTTGCCACTGAAACATCCATCTCTGTTCCCCTCAACACATGAGCATGAATTTGCTTCCCGCCTTCCAAAAACTCAAGCATTGAGCATGCACTCAAAACACTAGCAAGTACATATCTATCAGGAGCAAGATCAGTTTCTCTCATTTGATTAAACAACTGCAAGGACACTTCACTCCTACCACTTTTCACATATCCGGTTATAATCGTAGTCCAAGTGACAGCGGTTTTCTCGGACAAACTATCAAAAAACAATCTTGCTTCATCTATGCCAACATTTTTCGAGTAAAAATTAATCAAAGAGGTACCCACATATATGTCTTGATCAAAACCACTCTTAACAACACAACCATGCATTTGAACACCTAGATAACCACCATTACAACCCAACTGCGTGCAAGCACGAAGAACACTTGCCAAAATATACTCATTCGGACTCTTATCACAACTTCTACGAAATTCTAAAAAGACCATCAAAGCTTCTTCGCTAAAACCATGTTGGGTATGCGTAGAAACCATTGTAGACCAGGTAATTAAGTTCCTATCACACATTTTATCAAATAACTTGCGTGCATCACCGATATTATTAGATTTTGAGTACACACTCAAGAGAATGTTGTCAATAAAAGTATCCGATTCAAATCCTGAAACGATAATTTGGCCATGAATTTTCTTGTAGTATAAAATAGGATTGTCTGATACATATAGTTGCAAGAGATTGGCAAATTCACGCCTTTTGGCACTGGTTTTAGGGAACAGAGAAACTGGGTTTTGTGATAAAAGGAGAGGAGATGCTAAAATGGAGAAGCTAAAGAAAGATTGCTTCTTTCTAGTCCTGTGAAGATGTTTTAGACAATGTGTTAACTGATGGTTTCTCATTCTATTGAAGATGCATGTTCGAATGGATGAAGTGAAGAAAAATTTTCCTCTTTTATGATGAAAATTCAGCCAGGCTAATTAGTTAATTACTCCTATCTTCACAGCCACTCCCAAGTTGTGGGATTGGGCCTACAGTAAGCCCAATCTTGAACAACGAAGCAGCCCACATCAAGTTTGTTGGGGCACATTCCAGAGGGCCTAATAGCCACATTTGAAGTTACAACTGAGAAGCCCAATTATACACAAGTAACTCAAATCGAACATCACCCTATAAAACCATTTTCTCTCGTACCTTTTTCTTCTCTTGAGTAGCACATAAGTCGATCGTCAAAAGCCCCCATTTTCTTTCACGCCTTCTTCTCTGTGAGCTTCTCGCTGCTGCAACAACAATGGCGACCGTGATGCAAAAAATCAAAGACATTGAAGATGAGGTAATTAATTTCTTCAATCTCCCAATCTTCACCTATTCGCTTAAACTTTGAACAATATATCGGCTCCGTTTGGCTGCTTATGAGACAGAGATAATTAACGTAGATTTAAATTTTGTGATTTTAGGTTTTGTACACTTAGTTTTAGGTTTCCAATAATTGAAAAAATAACTGGGCTTGGCATACGCTTGGATGCTCAAAAACTGAAGTGAAAAGAGCATTGAAATTAGAATTTTCTATTGTTCTTTTGATATTTTTGCTTATTGGTAATCTAGAAATTCAGTTCAAACTGACTAAAGCTAAGTCTTTCGTTTGAGGGTTTTTTTTTTAAAAACAGCTTGGTTTGTGAGATTTTGTTGTTGTTAGGAATAAAGGGCCGAAAACTAAACACATTTACGTGGTTCGGAGCTAAACTATGGAGAGATTCCACTGCAATCAAATTTGGAGTACAAACCCAAATTTAGGTTATAACAAATTTAATTGGAAATATACAATAGATTAGAAAAAAAAGTTTCAACCACTCTCTGTCCGATGCAGCTTTCTCTTTGTTGTTTGTGTCTTTCTCTTTGTTGTTGCAAGAAGAGAAATAGGGACAGGCAAGGTTAAAGAGAATCCTTCTTCTATTTAATTTTATATTCCTTGTCCTACTAGTACAAAAAAAGTCACCTTTTTAATTCTCGTTTTTCCTATTGCAATTTGTAAACATGCATGATAAAATGACAATTAAATGAAGAATGGACCCGCTTTGACTCCAAGTAAATGGGCCGAGGCCATATTAAACAAATGGGTAAATTACATTAAACTACTAAGGTTAGTCCGTGGTTATACTTAACTCACCTAGTTTTTAGACTATACACATACTTAGCATTCCGTTAGTCAGTTGTTCAGAATCTAGTCAAAACTTATGCCAACTCATGAAAATTTATTGAAAACCCGACTTTACCCTTAATAATTTCAAAATTCAGTCAAATCTTTTACCTAAGTAGCATCCAAACTTTGATTATTTTTAAAGTTATTAAGGGTAAAGTGAGGTTTACAATAAGTTTTGATGAGTTGTCATAAGATTTGACTGAATTTTGAGTAATTGACTAACGAAAAGCTAATCGAAAGCTAGCAACAGGTAGGTAAGTGTATATTCTAAAAACTATGTGAGATAAGTATAACCATGGACTAACCTCATGTAAGTTAATGTAATTTTCCCAAAACAAATCTCCACATTGGCTTGAATTTTCACAAATAGTAAAATACTCTCAACCATCTCCACAAATTACCCAACTAGCCATAATTCAAATGCCGTAAGCAACACCAATCAAGTCCAAGTAATGCTTAAACTTGGACACCGGAAGTGGTTTAGTCAATATGTCTGCTGGATTATCTGTTGTCTCAATTTTCTTCACAAGAATCTCACCATTATCAACTATATCTCGAACAAAGTGGTAACGAACATCAATATGCTTCGTTTTCTCATGGAATATTTGATCCTTGGTCAAATGAATGACACTTTGACTATCACAATAGACAACAATAGTATTTTAAATCTAACACAATTCACTAAACAAACCTTTCAACCAAATAGTTTCCTTAATAGCCTCTGTTATAGCTATACATAGCTATATACTCTGCCTCTGTAGTCGACAGAGCAACAATTGGTTGTAGAGTAGCCTTCCAGCTAATAACGCATCCACCAAGAGCAAATACATAACCTGTAGTAGATTTTCTTTTTGTCAAGATCGCCTGCAACGTCCGAGTCAACATAACCAACAACATTACTGTTGTGGCTTCTAAACTTCAAACATACGTATGAAGTACCTCTAAGATACTGAAGTATCTATTTAATAGCTCTCCAATGCTCCTTCTTGGGATTACCTATGTACTTGCTAACCACACTGATAACTTGTGCAATATCTGGACGGGTGCAAACCATGGCATACGTGAGACTCCCAACTACACTGGAATAGAGAACACGTGACATGTACTCTTTGTTTTCATCTGTATGTGGAGATAAAGCAACTGAAAGTCTAAAATGAGCAAGAAAAGGAGTACTAACGGGTTTAGTATTCTTCATGCCAAAACGTTCCAAAACTTTCTCAATGTACTTCTCTTGTGTCAAATATAATAAACCCGTACCTCTATCTCTTTTTATCACCATACCAAGAATCTTTTTAGTTGGACCCAAATTTTTCATCTCAAATTCATTGCTGTGCAGTGCTCTCAGGCTAACAATCTCATATTTACTTTTACAAGCAATGAACATATCATCCACATATAACAATAAATAAATGAATGATCCATCGTCAAGCTTCTTGAGATATACATAATTGACATACTTGCCTCTCGAATACCCATTACTTACCATGAAGGAGTAAAACCGCTTTTATCACTGACAAGAAGACTATTTCAAACCATATAAGGATTTCTTTAACAAACAAGCATGGTCTTCCTTGCCATCAATAACAAAGCCCGCTGATGCATGTAGATTTTCTCTTTAAGCTTACCATGCAAAGACGAGGTTTTAACATCAAGCTGCTTTAATTCTAAATTCTGCATAGCAACCAATGACATGAGAACACGAATGGAACTATGCTTCACAATCGGAGAGAACACATCATTAAAATCAACTCCTGCAACTTGACTGTATCCCTTAGCAACCAGACGTGCTTTATACCTTGCATTTTCAATCACCGTGATGCCTTCATTTTTTCTTGAATATCCATTTGCAGCCAACTATCTTTTTACCCATTGGTGGCTTTACCAATTTTCAAGTATGATTATTCTCAAGAGACTCCATCTCTTTATGCATAGCTACTAGCCACTTTGAAGAATCTGCATAAGTAATGGCTTCAGTATATGTAGAAGGTTCATCTGCGTCATTGGTTTTTTGTGTAACTGACAAAACATAGGCAATTGCATCAGTATTACTAGACAACAATATTACTATGCCTCAATGGTAGTCTAGTCTCTCTTTTCGATCTATGTTTGGCAATGCTGTAAGGTTCATCATGAATCTGTTGAGTATGTTCTTCATCCAAATTCTTACTTTGTTTAGAAACACGCTGTGTGGAAATGTTTTGTATAGGATCTGAATCAAAACTTTGTAATTCCACTTGCTGTGTGTTACTGTTACCTTGTTCAAAATCACAAGAATTAAACTCCTCTTTCTTCGGGTTAAGTATGCATATTCATTAAAAGTAACATCACGACTAATGAGAAATTTAGGTGACTTAGGATCAGTACACCATAATTTACATCCTTTCACACCATCAACATAACCAAGAAAAATACAATTTTTATCTCTAAACTCTAATTTTCCATCATTAACATATACATATGCAGGACATCCAAATATTTTTACCATAGAATAATCAAGAGGATTTCTAGTCCATACCTTATGTGGGGATTTTAAACTCTATAGTTGTAGCAGGAGATCGGTTCACTAAATAACAGGCAGTAAACGTTGCCTCCGCCCAAAACTCTCCTTAGTCAAACTATCATTTGAGAGCATATAACGTACTCTCTCCAAAAGAGTTGTGTTCATTCACTCAGCAACCCTATTATGTTGTGGTGTACCTCTGACTGTCTTGTGTCTAACAATACCCTCATCTTTGTAGTAGTAGTCATCAAACTCATTTGAACAAAATTCTAAACCATTATCTGTCCTCAGCCTTTTAATCTGCTTCCCTGTTTGTTTTTCAATTATGATTCTCCATTGTTTAAAACGCTTGAATGTTTTATCCTTGGTCTTCAACATATACACCCAAGTTTTTTCTTGAGTAGTCATTAATGAAAGTAAGCATATACCTGGAACCACCTTTAGATGGAACATATGAGGGTCCTCAAAGATCAGAGTGAATATAATCCATTGTACCCCTGGTTCTATGAATCAACTGTATTGAAGCTAACTCTCTTCTGTTTGCCAAAAACATAATGCTCACAAAATGGCATTTTACTTGTATTCTGTCCACATAGCAAATCTCTTTTGCTCAACAAAGTTATTCCTTTTTCACTCATGTGACCCAATCTCATATGCCATAATTTTGTAACTTCAGAATCTGACATAGTAGAAGCAGTTGCTGAACCAGTAACGATAGTACCTTGCAGAACATACAAATTTGACATCGTAATATTTGTTTTCATGACAACCAGAGCACCTCTACTAACTTTTCAGATGAATACTTGTACCCTTTGACATTAAGAGTACTTAGAGAAATCAAATTCTTCTTGAAGGCAGGAAATGCCTAACTTCAATCAATGTCCTTATTACACCGTTGTGCATTCTAATCTGGACAGTTTATATACCAGTGATTTTTCGAGCTACATCATCACCTAGCAATACAACTCCGTCATAAGGATTATATTATAAAAACTAATCCTTATTTTGACAAATATGGTAGAAACAAGCTGACTCCATAATCCAATTAGACGTAAAGAGTCTTCTTCACTAACATTAGCTTCAGGTTGTTTCTTTTTCCGATCCCTATCCCTATCCCAATTTTGACTTTGATTCTAATTATTTTCTTCTTGAATTTTTTTTCTTCAAATTCCAACATTCAGATTTGTAATGTTCTTTTTTTCTTACAGTAATGACAGATCACATTCTTATTTCTGGACTTAGATCGGAATTTCTGGCTACTATTACCTGAACCTTTTTATCTAGATCTTCCTTTACAACCTTTAGTGACTAGGGCATCACCTTGACTCTGTTTCTTATAATTATTTTATTCCCACACATATGTCGTTCAAGCAATTCTTTAGCAAATAGGGAAGCTTTAACATCTTCTAAAGAAATTGTATTTCTACCAAATAGAAAAGTTTCCTCAAAGTGTGTAAACGATGGTGGGGAACACAACAATAGCAAAGTCTAATCCTCATCATCTAATTTAGCTTCCGTTGAATTCAAATCAGTAATAATAGAATTAAATTCATCAACATGAGATTCGTACCTTCTGCTATACGCAATAAATACAATTGTTGCTGCAAAAACAGTTTGTTGGTGAGGGATTCCGTCATGTACAGTGACTCTAACTTACTCCATAAGTCGACAACCGTTTTCTCTTGTAAAAACTTCACGTAAAATTTTATCACAAAACTGAATTATAGTCCAACCTTCTTATCCATCTCTACCTTCTGTTCATCTGTCATCGTGCTAGGGATTCTGTCATTGTAGCAACACATTTTTCAACCCCTTTTGGGTTAATACAGCTTGCATCTTTACTTGCCAAAGATTAAAACTTCTGGTTCCATCAAACTCCTGTATCTGGTGGTAGACATTGTGCCCAGATCAATCTTAACAATATCTCTGATACCATTTTGTTAGGAATAAGCAATGGAAAAATAAATAGACACAAAAAATTTACATGGTTCGGAGCTAAAACTTCTACATCCATGGGCGATGGAGAGAGATTCCACTATAATCAAATTTGGAGTACAAATCAAGAGAGATAAAACTCCTTATCCCTTTCTTTAAAAAAAAAACTCGCTAAGCCCAAATCACAAATACACCAAAATCTAGGTTACCACAAATTTAATTGGGAAAATAAAATAACCTAAAAAAAAGAAGTTTCAACTACTCACTGGATCTGTTTGTTGTACAACTCTGTCTGTTGTAGTGTTGTAGCTTTCTCTCTATTGCTTTGTTGTGTCTTTTTCTTTGTTGTTGAAAGAAGAGAAATATGCACATATATATAGGCAAGGTCAAGGAGAATCTTTCTTCTATTTAATTTTGTATTCCTTGTCCTAATAGTACCAAATCAGTCACCTTTTTTAATTCTTACTTTTCCTACTGCAATTTGTCCTCATGCATGGTGACGTAGCAATTAAATGACCCGCTTTTACTCCAAGTAAATGGGCCAAACCAAAACCCATTAAAATTCAAACCATATTTAACAGTTGTTGTGAATCTTCTCTTTTTGAAATAAATAGTTGACAAAAGCAGTACATTAGAAAAAAAAGGACATGTTTTGAAAGTTTCTTTGTTTATATTTTCGTTACTCTTTGGTATTTGTTTAATATAATGTCCTGTTAGATGTGAGTGCTGTGTTTGTGTTGATTGCAGATGGCAAGGACTCAGAAGAACAAAGCTACAGCCCATCATTTGGGATTACTCAAGGTACATGTTTTTGTGCATGTTGTTATTTATGTCAAAAATGCCTTAATTGATTTTTTTTTTGTGCAAGTATATAGTTCTGGTACTCTCTTGGAAATGTGTGCGCATGGTAGTGTGCACGCATGTGCATACCCATGTCTCTGTTCCACTCTAGAAATCCATGCTTTTTAATGTTTAGAAGCACTGAACATATTGTGATTGGTACCACTTGTCAGTGCCTACTTATTGACTTTTGTGGCAAAAAGGCACTTAGCAGTTGAAAAAAAGTGTTTGTATGGAGGGGAAAATATTTTCTGGGAGAGGCAAATCTAGGCTGAATATTTGAATTGGTAGGTTATAGGATATGGTGGATTTGATTTTGCAATATTTAGTTTTTCAGGAGATGTAATTTTGGTAAATGCCAAAATATATTTGGCACATCAATAAATGATGTTATGCATACTTCACATTTATTGTGATGGATTTGTTGTTTTTTCTAGTCTGAATCCAATTTCTTTTTGTCGTAGTAAGATATATCGTCAAGAAAGGGAGTGATTTAAATGTTGGTGCTTGGATTCAAATTCCAGATAACTCATATAACTAAAATTGGAATTTATACATGGTAAAGGTGTTAGAATAATTTAGAGTCCATTTCTTCATGTCAAATGCTACTTAGGTTTTTTTTTTTATAAAAAAATCAATATACATGTATGTAAAATCAGGGTATATCTTGTTTGTGAAGAGTGAGTGTCTAGTTACATTATTGGTTGTGATCAATGTTTTGAAAGGCATTTTCTAGGCGCTCCCAAGGGCTAGACGTGAGTAAAACGCCTCAGGGCATCAAAATTTGGGTGTTCCATTTATGCAGCATACATTTTTTAATGTGGGGCGTACGCCGAGACTAGAGGAGGATGTTAGGGCGTACGGCCCGTTGAAGTTTTTTAAAAGCCTTAAAAATCATAAAAACGCAAGTCAATTGCTCGAACCTATGCCCAAATGAGTCGGAATATAAGCATTAACCGTTAAGCTAGTTGTTCTTGTTGTGATATCATTGCGCTTCATAAGTATTTATTACATGTTATTTAATTTAATTATAACTACAAACTATTTAATTAATCACTTACAAATTACAACAATATAAAAATGAAAAATTATATATAATTGATATATAAATATTTATAAAATTATAATTATAATTATAATTATAATTTATATGCTCTATAGAGTTAGTAAAAGTATTAAAATTTGTTGAAAATTAATTTATTTAAATTTAAATTATTTAAATTAATTACTTATTATTATTTTATTAGAATTTCGAAACGCCTTAACATTCCAAAAGGCTTACGTCCTAATGCCTCGGGGCTTACGTCTCGCCTCACTGGGGCAATACTCCTCGCCCACGCCTGATTATCAGTTCCTCAAATTCGGTTTAAAGTAGCAATTACTAAATAAAGACTAATCTGAATTTGATCTGATCTCATGGGAATATTTTTTAGAGCTTTCATTGCCAATCTATTTTATTAACTTTAACCATTTTCTTGAATGTTAATCAATTTTTAAGGATCTTTCTCCCCTTCTGAACTTCCCAGTTTTCTGTTTAGCTGAGAACTTGGTTTTTTCATTGTGTTGTAACTTTGTTAGATGTGGATTTGCATGCCATTCAGTGCCTCTGCAAATGGATGAGACCATTAGAGCCGTCTCATCTGTTGTGTCCTTAGTGCTTTCTTTGCTAATAAATAAATAGTTTGATCTCCCCTCATTTTTTTGGGTTCTTTGATGCAAGTTATCAAGTTGTTGCTTATGTGGTTCTAGGCCAAATTAGCAAAGCTACGGAGGGAACTCCTCGCACCTCCGTCAAAAGGAGCTGGTGGTGCTGGGGAAGGTTTTGATGTTACTAAAAGCGGGGATGCAAGGGTTGGTCTTGTAGGTTTTCCTTCAGTCGGGAAATCTACACTTTTGAACAAATTAACAGGGACTTTTTCAGAGGTATGTGACTTTTTCTCTTTTGGGATCTTCTCTATGTCTTGCTTTTTATCATCATGAAATTTAGGTTACGCAAATTCCACTTCTTACTATGTTTTTTGGTAAAAATTCATCTGGGGTTTGAATGTACTGTATATGGAAAGCATGCCAATTTTATTACTTGATTTTTTGCCATGTACTTATTCCTCTTGGGGTTGGGGAATGGGAAGGCTTGACTGAACAATGTATTTATCATACTTTTTCTTTTTATCGGCCCTGGGGAGGGAAACTTCTGTTGAATAATTATTCCTTCTTTTTAATACTGAATTGCTTATATCCTTTATGGTTTACAGGTTGCTTCCTATGAATTCACTACATTAACGTGCATTCCAGGTGTGATCATGTATAGAGGAGCTAAAATTCAGGTACTACTATTTTTGTTGTTCTTTTTCTTTTTTAAGTTTTGAAGCGATGTTTACTTTAGCTGTGTGAGTTTCTGAGTGGATGATGAAATCAAGGAGCAAATATGATGAGCAGCAAGAACGACTAAAAGTTGTACTAATTTGTAATTTTTGGTTTTTTTGAGCAAATATCTATTTGGTGTTTCCTTTGTAGTACTGTACATACGAGTATTTTAAGGCTTTTGGATGTCAAAGGAGCCAGTTGAAATCTTGTTGGACACTACATTGAAAGTTTATTATTACTTTTTGACATATTACTTGAGAGCTTTTTTTGATTTGCAGAATAAGTTAAAATTCATAAGTTGGTTTATTCATCGAAAGTTGAGAAGTCATTTTCTGACCTCCGCTGACACAATGCACACTGATGAACAGTACCGGCATCAGCCGGGTACCGCTCATCTGCATTAGTTATGAGCCTGAAGTGAATTTTTTTTGCTTATTTGAGTAGAAATGGCAAATTTACATTGAAATGTGTCGATATGTGATGTGACTTACGTAAACAAACGTTACT
This sequence comes from Bretschneidera sinensis, assembly GCA_023935145.1. Taxonomy (NCBI): domain Eukaryota; kingdom Viridiplantae; phylum Streptophyta; class Magnoliopsida; order Brassicales; family Akaniaceae; genus Bretschneidera; species Bretschneidera sinensis. The sequence goes on along the minus strand of CM043698.1, from coordinate 56,528,639 downwards.
TGCCCAGAAGTGATTTTCTTTCCAGAAAAAGTCGAGCATTGATAAGTAGAGCCAAACACTATGGAAGTATTGTGATTTATAAGTTTTACTTTGCAGCTATGTTGCTTGGACTCTCCATTTTCTGCGACTCACCCGCCATGATACGACCTTGGTGTGGGTATGGGATCCTTGTTCGACACTCCCCTAAAACTTTGGACACTTCTTATTCTCAGCTAAAAGAAATGAGGTGTGTTAGGTGAACTAGGCTGATTCTTCTTAAGCTGTTTATAAATCTTTTTGGCCTGTTGTTATGTGCTGTTAGCTTGCCACAGCATATTATTGAGGCTAATATTAAAATATACATTCATATTGCTTCCTTAATTATTTTCAAGATACTATCAAATTATAAGGAGTCAATGCACCCGCATCCGCCTTTTGGACCCTTTTATGCTATATCCCCGTGTCTTAAAATTCAGAAATTCACAAGTCAAACGCTTAAATACATATCCACTCCCAACATAGCTTTGCAGCATTAGTTTAGAGGCTAGTGACAGCTAATTTAACCAACTAAAGTGAAATGATCTTGAAATCTAAACGAGATTGATTGTTATTTTGGTCAAAACTGCTGGTCAAAACTGCTGACCTTTCTTTTTGATGACTTTATTTAGAGTTGACTAATGAAGGTAGATGTTATGTTCACTCTTTGTTGGTTGTGTACTGTGCTGTTATTTTTGTTATGTTGAGCATTGTTGGCGATTTCTAGGCGCCCCCAGAGGTGAGGCATGATGCCTTAGGGCGTCAAAATTTGGGCTTTTCATTTATGGGGCGTATGTTTTTTAAGGTGGGGCGTACACCTAGACCAAAGGCGTATGTTCGGTTGAAATGTTTTTAGAAGTCTAAAAAATTAGAAAAAATGCAAGTCAAAAGCTCGAACTCATGCCCAAATGAGTAGACATACAAGTCTTAATCGCTGAATTAGTTTTTCTTGTTATGAACAGTGTTTTCAGAGGTGAAGGCGTTGGGCGAGGCGATTTTCAACAAATTTTAATACTCTTACTAACTCTCTAGAGTATATAAATTATAATTATAATTTTATAAATATTAATATATATTTATGTATACATTATATATATATATATATATATATTTTTTATTTTTATATTGTGTTAACTTGAAAGTGATTAATTAAATAGTTTGTAGTTATTATTAAACCAAATAACAGGTAATAAATATTTATGAAACGCAATGATATCACAACAAGAAAAACTGGTAGAATGGTTAAAGCTTGTATTCCTACTCATTTCGGCATGCGTTCAAACCTTTGACTTGAATTTTTTTATGATTTTTAAAAAAATTCAACGGGGCGTATGCTAGGGGTGTAAAAGGTATACGCTTGGGGCGTGGGCGTAAGCTCTGGAGCAAAAGGCGTATGCCTAATGAAAGGAGCGCCTAAAAATTTGCGCCTCAGGGTTTTTTGCCTACGCCCTGTCTCTAGGTGAGCCCAAAAAATGTTTTTGAAAACATTGGTTGTGATATCATTGTGCTTCATAAATATTTATTATATGTTATCTGGTTTAATAATAATTACAAACTATTTAATTAATCACTTACAAGTTACAACAATATAAAAATAAAAAAAATTATATATAATTTATATATAATTATATATTAATATTTATAAAATTATAATTTATATGATCTAGAGAGTTAGTAAAAGTATTAAAGTTTGTTGAAAATTAATTTAAATTTAAATTATTATTATTTTTTTATTTTTATATTATTTTAATCAATTACTTATTATTATTTTATTAAAATTTCAAAAAGCTCTAACGTTCCAAAGGCTTACGCCCTAACGTCGGCTTACACTTTGTCTCATTGGCTTGCCCAACGCCTTCGCCTCTGGAAACACTGAATTTATTTATATGTTGGTGTCCAGTGTTGGTTGCTTTTGCATTCTATTCTTTTTTCTTGGTTGTTGTTCTATATTTTATTTCCTTAACTTTTTGAAAAATAAAAAGTCTCCTCTGATGCATTGTTTCTTAGGCTGCTTTTGACTGTCCATAAAAACTTGAATGCCTCTGTTAGTTCTTTGTGTGGCACTTCAAGATCAGTGGTAGTATTTCTTGGAATGTTCCCATTAGAAATGCTCCTCTATCATATATTAGGACGGTTAGAAATCATATTTCGTCAATTTATTATTGAAGGATTGAGATTGAAGATGCTTTCTTTTCCTATTTGCAAATTTCATGGTGCTTGGTTTTACTTTCTTAGATGGGCTATTTCATTCTTGGAAAAAAGTTTTAATGTTTGCTGTATTTTGACTGGCAGCTGTTGGATCTTCCTGGTATTATAGAGGGTGCTAAGGATGGAAAAGGTAGAGGAAGGCAGGTAAAGCATGGCTATATTTCTTCCATGTAACTTATGATTTCTAGGTGTTTTTGTTACCCTTGCACATTTGCATGACAACATTGAAGTGTCAATATTAAATTAATTACTTTTGTATAGAATAAAGCACAATTATATGGGAACAGTTATTTGAGCCCAGTTAATGATCGCTGTATTCAGTTCTTTTGATCTCACTTTTGAGTGCTAAGGTTATATCTAGGTTTTACATTCTAAATGTGTTTCATAAGTATTGGTTCCTTTACATGTTCACAACACATGTTTTTAGGAAGTTTGAGCTCGAAGTCATATATACATATAAGTGTGTATTGGGGAGGGGGGGGACTCATACACATATTATTAATACACATATACGAGTGATTGTGGAGAATCGAATCTATCTAAAATTCCTTGTTCATGAAATTAAATACAAAATTTATTCGCTGTATCAAAAAGAATGTTTGAATCTCAGGTTTATGAATGTCTTGAAGTTGAAGGGTATATAGCGTGTTGGCTACAAAACAAGATGCGTACATGTGCCATACATTGTCATCAAATGTTTCCAAGATGATGGACAAGCCTTTGGAATATCATGAACTTACATGGAGTTGAAAATTTATTCTGTCAAGATTTCGTTTGTTGCATCAGTGTCATTGAATGGTATATATTGTTTTTGTTGACGATGTATATGTAGTATATAGTTGCTAATTCTTTTAGTATACAGTGATTACAAATTCAACCTCTTACAGATAAATTCTTTGCACATATATGTAATTTCTTAGTTTTAGATGCTTCTCGTGTATGTACATTCTCATTATGCTCATCTGTTTAGTTAAGTATATTGAAGAGTTCTGTCATCGCATTCCAGGTTATCAGCACTGCTCGGACATGCAATTGTATCTTAATAGTCCTTGATGCAATAAAGCCGATAACTCACAAGCGTCTCATAGAGAAAGAGCTTGAGGGTTTTGGAATAAGGTAATATGAATGTGGTTGAATATTCTAAGGTTTTTGCACTGCTGCTCTGTTTATGTTTTCCTATGAACATGGTATCTATTTTTTATTTTCAAGTCTCTTTTTCTTTCATTAGAGTTCACAATAACAATCTGAGTAATTTCTTGAGTTGCATTGAAGTTACATGCATTTTATCTGTCAGCTTCAGCTTCTTACAGCCAATCCTCAACCTAGGGCTGAATGAAATTAATGTTGTGCTTTGATGCAGTATGAAATTAATTGAAATTAATAATTATTGTTGTCATTGAGGTAGCACTATGCCATATAATTCCAAAATTTTGCCTGTTGGCCTTAAAATTTTCTATATTTAAGGGAACCTAAGTGTAGAATGAAATGAATATGTGAATGACAAGCTGATGCATACCTACTGGCCTGGAGTACGTTTGTTATAAGAGAGTAGTTAGATGATGCTGATTAAATTTATCTGGAAGAATTATCTGATGAATAGGTCTCGAGGAACCTGGCTTTGTGTTGAATGATAATATTGTCTGCCCATACCCCTCTCTCCCTTTCCCCACTTCTCCATCTTTCAGGTGTGTGAGTTTTTTTGCCAAGAAAAAAAGAAGTGGTCGAGTGTTTACAGTCTTTTTTGTGTGTGCGAATTGTGTGTGTGTCTCCAAGGAACTAAGAAGTTTATTTTACTTGACCGATCTTATAGATAACTGCTGTACTATTAGTTACCTTTAATATACGTGTTAAGCATATGCTATTCTAGAAGGCCTATAAAATATTAAAAGACAGGAAGATCTAGAGAGCGGAACCCTTGGAAAGACTTTCTCCCACAAAAGGCTCTGCAAAACATTCACTTAAATATTGTGACAAATCGGACATAGTTTGTGCTATACTTGATGTAATTTTTAATTTTTTTTTATCTTGATCAGTGTTCATTGTGGACTGCATTGCTCAATATTTCTTTTAATATCAATACCATGCCTCTGAGTTCCATCTCTGTTACAAATTTGGATCCTAGATTCTTTTTTTGCCACCTCATTCTCTCTCACCAATTTTTTTTTTTAATTCTTTATGTTAAGTTAATTGTATATACATTTTTTGGTTGTAGGTTGAACAAGGAACCACCTAATCTTACGTTCAGGAAGAAAGACAAAGGTGGTATTAATTTCACTTCGACAGTTACCAACACGCATCTTGACCTTGAGACTGTGAAGGCAATATGCAGTGAATACAGAATTCACAATGCTGATATTACTCTGAGGTATGATGCAACTGCTGATGACCTCATTGATATCATCGAGGGAAGTAGGATATATATGCCTTGCATCTATGTCGTTAACAAAATTGATCAGATTACACTTGAAGAGCTGGAGATATTGGACAAACTTCCTCACTACTGCCCTATCAGGTAATTTTATATTTTCATCCAATTTTTGTTATTTGATACATGTCTAACTCTTCACTTTCTAATGTCTGTACCATTTTGAATTTTGCTTGAGACAAATTACTGCTAAACAGAATATGTCCTGGATGCTGTAACCTTCCTAACATGCTACAAATGATTATCCCTTAATTGAAGCATCAATATATCATGTGTTTAGGGGCAGCTTTGAAACATTTTCCATTTCAAAACATGCACAGTGGAGATGTGTGTTCATTTTCAATCATAGAATGATATTCCCTAGACATTATTGGATTGGTTGATTGCTGGTGTTCTTGTGGCTAAAATTGCCTGGATTTGATTGCTAGTGTTCTTGTGGCTAAAATTGCCTGGATTTGTATTCTGTTTAAAAGAAGGAAGAAACTTATTTTTGTCTTACAAAGACACACAAAAAAATTTAAACTGTAGGTTTCTCTTGTGTATGCCGCTTCTGAATCTTTTTTTCCTTCTATTACTTTATAAACCTGTATATTTGATTTATCTGGTCACCACTTCGTTTTTTTCTATGTAAAATATCTCCAAATTTGAACTGATGAAAAAAAAGTTACCCAAATTTGATAATTCCACAAATCTTGAAGATGTAGTTGTCCTTTTCCTTTTACTTCTCCTTTCGTTAATTTCCTATTTCCTGAGTGTTTAGAAACTGGGAAAATAAGTAGCTTGCAGAGTGCTTTAAGCAATAGGGCACCATGGCTGCAGTTTGTTTTTCTTGCCATAAAAGTTCTCCAAAATTGACAACTCCACAATGCTTGAAGATCTACCTCCTTTTTCCTCCACATTTCCTTTCTTTAACTTCCTGTTTTGAGTGTTCAGAAATTTGGAAATTCAGTAGCTAGTAGAGTGCTAAAGATAATGGGCAGCTAATGCTGCAGTTTGTTGCTCAAAATCTGTTGGCATGAAAAAGAGTCGATAAAACAACAATATCTTTTTCTGTCGTAGACTTGTAGTTGATATAGCACACCGTGGAAGTAACTGGTAGACTCCAACTTGGATAGATGGTTTCCCCTTTTTTTTGAGAGTTTGTTCTCTCTCTGAGATCCTTGGTAGAGTTGAATGGCCCAATTAAACAATGTTTTGTTTCCTGCTTTCTTGTTGTGGTACATTTTGACTTGCAAGTTATTTTGCTGTGGTCTGTTGTTGGTCTCTTGTGTTTTGCGTGCAACTTGATATGATTATTCTGCAGTGCTCACCTGGAGTGGAACCTTGATGGTCTGCTTGACAAGATATGGGAATACCTCTGTTTAACGCGCATATACACAAAGCCCAAGGGGATGAATCCGGACTATGAAGACCCTGTTATCCTATCTTCTAAGAAGAGGACGGTGGAGGACTTCTGCATCCGAATCCACAAGGATATGCTCAAACAATTTAAATAGTGAGTAGCATCTCCCAAACTTGATGATTTTAATAATTTATAGATTCAGAGTAGAAATTTTTAAGAACAAAAGGAACCATCTAAGTTGGAAAAATTATATCTTGCTTATTGTTGTGGAGATTCTTTTTCCCTCTCTTTGGGAATGGGGGAGCTGTTTAACCTGACTGACTATGGTCTTATTTATTTAATTTTTACATTCATGTCTCGATTATTCATTAATGAAAGCTTACTTTCGGGTAATGATGCAGTGCTCTGGTGTGGGGGTCGAGCGCAAAACACAAGCCCCAAAGAGTGGGCAAGGTGAGATTCTGCACTCCAACTACCCACCCCTAACATTTATTTGGTTTAATATGCTGATTAGAATGCATATATGGTGCTTTGACATTCCAGGAGCATGAACTTGAGGATGAAGATGTTGTTCAAATCATCAAAAAAGTGTGATCTTGAAGGCAGAAGAATTCATAATAGTATTGCATCAGAATCCTTCGTTGCAGTAAGCATTTTCAGATTTTCCCAGTGACGAGTGAAAAGGTCCCTGATTAGGGTAGAACAAAAGACAGCGTGATGTGTAACTAAGCCATTTGTTGTGTAATTCTCCTCATCACCTGGACTAAGCCATTTGATAATATCGTGTATGACACTCGAGATGAGATTGGCCACAGTTTGAATAACTAATTAGAAGAATTTAGAAAACTTAATGGGAGGACAGAGCGAAGAATGATTTCCTTACCTTCTTCATTTTCTTACTTTGATTTTTTATTTTTTGCGTAGACTTGAATCAAATAATTGGATGAGTCAAAACATTCATATGGAAGATGGAAAACATGCTAATAAAAGATGAGTCCTAAATATTAGCTTGACTCTTAAAAGTTAGAATTGGCAACCATACTGGTGCAGACTCAACTGAACTGAATTATTAATTTCAATAATTTTGATATTCACCCCTAAATCAAACCATGATGGATTTGTAATTACTGGTTTATGAATCAAACAAAGGAAAAATATCAAGTACTCTTTTGTCTTAATAAATATGTTATAGCACACTATTTATTTAATTAAATGATTAAATTTTTTAATTTTAAATTAAAAGTAATTAAAATTTTACATATGTAATTTAATAAAGTTTATAAATATTTTATTTTATTTTACAATTTTAAATCAATAACATTTTAAAAAATTAAAATCAAAATTATTTTAAAAACCTAACTGTAACAAACTTCTTAAAAAAGGAGTGAGAGGTCAAAGTTTGATATGATCGCCTCCAAAATTGTTAATTATTATAGTCCATCAAGTATCAACCCATTGGTAGATGATTAGATATGCTTTACTAAAAACAGCGGCCTAAAGTATATGTATATAATTTTATTCAAAATATTATGTCATAGGCGCTATTAAGAGAACAAAGACATACTTAAATAGGATTTGATTTATCTATCGTAAAATTTTGTGTTATAAAATGTATAATACACATTAATTTTAATTATAGAAATGTTTATTAAATTTCAAAATTTAATAAATTTAAATCTAAAAAATAATATATTATATGTTTTACTACAGATGAGTCAATTTTCACTCATATAAGCAATGTATAAACACAAAATATTTATATTTATATATATTAGTCGAGAATCAATCTTTTCGTATGTACCAACTAATATTGAAATACTTAACTAGTGAGTTATTAATTTGGATCTTGATTTAGCGGGTGATCTCTAAAATTTTACATATAAATATATATATATTTTTTTTGTTGAAACCAAAAATCAGAAAACAAAACAATCTTAGGGCCTCAACATTGAACTCCTCAAGAGTACTCTTCGAAACGCTATCACCATGGCATCCGTCAGCAAAACACTTAGAAAGCTCGGCCGGTAACTGATTAAAAAGACAAAACTCAGGCTGTAGCGTCTCTACTCACTTGGCCTGGTAGTTTGCACCAAAATTCTTTTCTCTCAATCTATGTTGTAACACGCAACTCCACTCTCTCGACAAAAAAACTGTTTGCACTCAGCCAGTAATGCTCCATTAGGATCATGGATAAAACTCCCACCTTGCATAAGTTGGACCACCACTTGAGCATCAACTTCGCAATCCACTTGCTTCTACCTAAGCTCCCAAACGACCATCAAACCTGCTCTTAAACTCTCCAGTTCAACCGTCATATTTGAGCAAATACCCAAGCCGACCATGAACCCCATCACCCAGTTACCAACATGGTTTCTAATCAAGCCACATGCCCCAGCTCTTCTTGGATTGCCTGGAGTCGCTCCATCCGAGTTCATCTTGACCCATCCCTCCTACGGGACCTCCCAAGAAATGTCATTCCGATTTGAAACACTCCAAATCTCCCACCTTTCCTTTGTTGAGGGTACGCCAAACTTGCAAGTAACAGTTCCCTTTGAACAACTTGAATTGGATAACTAACAACAAATTCATTACCCAACGCCACCCTACAACACCAAACCCAAAGTTGCCAAATAGTAACACGGAAGCTCATCGTCCACTTAAAAACCCAGGAGCTCTGATAGCTTAACCTGAAATTGTTGAAACCAATCTTCAAGTGAAAGGTCAAAGAAATCAACACTGGAATCAGAAAGAATCTGCTCCCACACGCTTCTAGATAGGGATTAATCTCTTAGAATATGGATGGTTGTTTCCTCATAGTGACCACACACTTTACAAGCAGCATCTGACCCTATCCCACGCATCACTCTCATAGCATTCGAGAGAATACTATCTTTCCAGCAATGCCATAGAAAAAACAACAAACTGGCTGGAGCTTTCAGCCTCCATAACTTCGACTAGTGGCCAGATACTGAAGTTTCCATATTACCCAATAGCATATGTATGGTACATTGATTTCACCGTAAACCCACCATTTGCAATGAACTTCCAAATCAACCTGTTCTCAGGTGCTTGCACACTAGGCAATGGGTAACCTAGAACCTTCCCCGCGATATCAGGAGGGAGAACAACTTCAATAATATCACGATCCCACCTACCATCCTGAGTCAGAAACTAACAAATCAAAGCATCATTCTCGTCCATTGTTGCCACAGAAATATCCTGCCTAACAAGAGAACCATCAGGCAACCATGCATCATTTCAAAACCTCACTTTTTCCCCTTTTCCAACTCGCCACACTAGGCCCTCTCTCAAACACAAGGCAGCTTGAACCATGTTGCGCCAAGTATACAAGCAACCGCTAGGATACAAGAATGGTGTGTTCCATTGTTGAATCCCATACTTTGCAGTAAGTACCTTCACCTAAAGGCTGTTTTGATCATTCATAAATGTTCGCCAAATTTTGAGTCCGCATTTGTTTGATCCCAGACTACTCATCTCTTGAGAAAGACAAACATCATCCCAATTAATTAGATGGACACCTCCCCCCATCTAAAGTGCTCCATAAGACACTTCTGCTAGCTTTGTCCAGTTTGTCACATACACCTAGAGGTAAGGCCATCGTTTGCATAGTATATAAAAGGATCAACGAAAGCACTATTATATCAGCGTAGTCCTACCTTGTAACGATAGGTTCGCAGCTTTCCAGCCTATAATTCTCATATTCACCTTATCAATCAACTCGTTATTCGTACCCTTTGTTAATCTACCATGAATCAACAGGACACCAAGGTACTTCCCCAAGTTTCTCGATAAGCCCATTCCTAACTCACTGTCAATATTTCTTGCACAAGTGTTAGTAGCATTAGGTGAAACAAAGATCTTGGATTTAGACCTATTAATCTTTTCACCAGCGGCCTCACAAAACACATTTATACACACTATGATTACCTTTGCTTGAGGCAACGATACTTGCACAAACAAAAAGAGATCACCCGCAAAGAGCAGATGAGTGATCTTAACACCTCTATTAATATCAATCGGTTTCCAATGACCCTGCTCCATATAAGAATTAATCAGATGCCCTAGTCTCTTCAAGCATAACACAAATAAATAAGGTGACAATGGATCACCTTACCTTAGACCTTTCCCTAGTTGGAAAAGCTTAATTCTTTCCCCTTTCCACAAAACATTCATACTAGTTGAAGAAATACAAAACATAATAAAATTCACACAATTAGCACGAAAACCGAAAAAAGATCAAAGCATCTTGCAAGAAAGACTAACTAATCTTATCATAGGCTTTATCCAAATCTATTTTGAAAGCCATCCATTCAACATTAAGTGGTAAACCAGTTATGGTAAGGAACGAGAAGAGATTTTGGGATTTTATTACCCTCTCCTTGGAAGTGCTTTATTATTGATAACATGGCAATAAAAGGAACAACGCCCAAGAGGTATTGCCCGCTTTAGGGTGTTGGCAAGGAAAATTCCATGGCCACAAAGTGGGAAGGGGTTCGAGGCACGTATGTAAAAAACAAATAAAATAACACCCGAGGAAAGAGAGAGAAGTACAATAAATAGTAACCATTCTATATGATTATGATAACACCAAGCAGATTTTAAGTGTTAAAACAACTATTTCTCATCCATAACGATGAAGCGTACATCCATATATTAGAGACATTTCAATTTCAAAGAGATATCACTTTCCAATATACTATATAGGTATTAAAATGCCTAAGAAATCTTGAGAATCTTCGTAAGTATTTTTTTTCTTCCGTAATTGATATAATTTACTACCAAATAATGAACCCAACACCTTGTCTGTAGTGGCTGCATTTGCTGAAACTATCTTATCAAGCATTTCACGAAGAAGGTTTACTGCCACAGATACGTTGTTGTTTCCAAAATCTCTTTGTATCATTGCATTGTACGTGAAACTGGCAGGCAATCAGCCACTTCTTCCATTTTTCTAAAAATCTCATGCGCCTCATTTAGTAATTCAGATTTACGAAGTCCAGAAATCATCGTTGTAAATAACCAAATATTGGCTTGCAAACCTTGAGTTGAGAGCCTACAAAATAATTCCCTTGCAATTTCAACCTTCCCAAATTTGAACATTCCATTAGTAAGGATAGTGTAAACTATAGTATTAGGATTTATCTCACTCTTTTGCATCGCATTGAAAATTGTCAGTATCTTGTGAAGGCGTCCATTTTTACATAGGTGTGCAACAAAGTTGATAAAGTTATCAAATTAGGACGTATGTCATGATCACACATCACTTTGAAAAGTTCTAGCACAACATCAAGTCTCCCTGATTCGCAGTATCCACCTATAAGAGTACTGTAAATGACGACATCAGAAATCAATCCTCTATGATGCATTTCATTAAAGATATTCTTCATGTCCTCTACCCTTTTAGCTTTGCAGTATCCATCTAGCATGATGTTATGAGTATAAACATCAGGTACACAACCCTTACTCACCATCAACTAAAATATTTCTCTTGCCTCACACAATTGATTTTGCAGAAAATTGCCATCTATTAGTGAACTGTTAGTGGTAGTGGTAGGCTCCGCGCCTCTTTCAATCATCATTTAAAGTATACCTCTTGCCTCTAAAGCCATCGCTTCTTTACAAAATGTATCAATTAATGTATTGAAAGCGACAACTTTATGTGCGAATTTCCTGGCCACCATATCATTGAACAATCTTGTAGCTTCCTTCTATTGGCCAAAACTACATAGGCTATGAATTAGGGAATTGTAAGTGACAACATTTGGCAGAATGTTTTTACCAATCATTTTGGAGAAGAGGGTGAAAGCCTTGGTTATCAACTTGTTCTTGCAAAGGCTATCAATTATCATGTTGTAAATAACCAAATTAGGCTTGAAGCCTCTTTCTTCCATCTTCTTGAGCAAATGAATAGCTAAACCAGTGTTACCCATTTTACATAAACCATTTATCATTGCACCATAAGTTACCACTGATACCCTTTCTTCACCATTTGATCAAACAATCTCATTGCTTCAACAACTTTACCCTCAACACAAAATCCATTACCTATAGTGTTGAATGTGATAACGATAGGTTCAAGACCAAGTTTCAAGATTTTTTCAGACACAGATAAACCAAAATCCATACAATGTAAGCGGCAAAAACAATTAATCAATATATTCAAAGTGAAAACATCAAGTGCAATTTCTAGGGATTCCATTTCTTTCGACAAAGAAACCACGGGGCCATATTGTCGCATTCTGACAATTACACCTAGTAATTGACTAAATTCCACAAAAGAGGGTCGAGGATGCATATGGAGCATCTGCTTAAATAAAGCGATCTCATCACCAATGTACTTCCCCAAGTTTCCTGATAACCCTATTCCTAACACACTGCTAATACTTCTTGCACAAGTGTTGATAACATTAGGTGAAACAAAGACCTTGGAATTAGACCTATTAATATTTTTACTAGAGGCCTCACAAAACACATTTATACACTCCATGATTACCTCAGCTCGAGGTAAGGACACTTGCACAAGCAAAAAGAGATCATCCGCAAAGAATATATGGGTGATCTTAACACCTCATTTATTAATATCAATCAGTTTCGAACGACCCTACTACATATAAGAATCAATCAGATGTCCTAGTCTCTTCCTACATAACACAAATAAATAAGGCGACAATGTATCACCTTACCTTAGACTTTTCCCTAGTTGAAAAAGCTCAGTTCTTTCCCTATTCCACAAAACATTCATACTAGTGAAAGAAATACAAAACATAGTCAAATTCACACAACTAGAAGGAAAGCCAAAAAAAGACCAAAGCATCTTGCTAGAAAGACTAACTGATCTTATCATAAGCTTTATCCAAATCTGTTTTGAGAGCCATCAATCTAATATTAAGTGGTAAACCAGCTATATGGTAAAGAAGGAGAAGAGATTCGGGGTTTTTATTACCCTTTCCTAGCAAGTGCTTTATTATTGATGACATGGCAACAAAAAGAACAACACCTAAGAGGTCATGCCCGCTTTAGAGCCTTGGTAAGGACAATTCCATGTCCACAAAGTGAGGAGGGGTTCGAGGCATGCGTGTGAGTTTTAACAATAAAAAACAAATAAAATAACACCCAAGGCAAGAGTGAGAGAAGCAAAATAAATAGTAACCCTTCTATGTGATTATGATGACATCAAGCAAATTTTAAGTATTAAAACAACTATTTCTCATCCATAATTATAAAAGGTACATCCATATATTAGAGACATCTCAATTTCAAAAAGATATCACCTTCTAACATACCATATAGGTATTAAAATGCCTAAGAAATCCTGAGAATATTCTGAAGTATTTTTTTTTCTTTCTGTGATTGATCTAATTTACTACAAAATAATGAAGCCAACACCTTGGTTGTAGTGATTACATCTGTTGAAAATCTCTTATCAAGCATTTCACGAAGAAGGTCTACTACCATTGATACGTTGTTGTTTCCAAAAGCTTCTTGGATCGTTACGTGAAACTATCAGGCAAGCAGCCACTTTCTTCATTTTTTCTAAAAATCTCACGCGCCTCATTTAGTAACCTAGATTTACAAAGTCTAGCAATTATCGTAGTAAATAACCAAATATCGGGCAACAAACTCGGCGCACATCTCCTGATCAAGATTTGGACCCAAAATCTTGGAGAATTGACCACCATTAGCCTGGGTAACATCATAGAAATCCCCCAAAAAAATCAACTACGCAATTCTTCAAGTCCTTCGGATCACTAAGCCAATTTCTCAATCAATGTCCTTCAAACTGATAATTTGATTCCTTCTACGTCTGCACACAGTTGAAGCATGGAAAAAGGAAGTATTCTTATCTCCATTCATATACCAATTCACCCTCGACTTTTGGTACCAAAATAAATCCTCATGTTTAATAATCTCACTATATTCAGCCATCAATGATCTCTCTAAGTTCTTAAGAAATCAAGAAGGGTCAATAGTTGCTATCTTTGGATCTGTAATACCTGTGACAGTAAGGAATGAGAAAGAAGTAATTTAATAAATACGGTATTAAATTAAAATAATATATTTACGTGAAAGATTAATATCGAATAAAATAATTTTTATGGAAAAAAAATTGGATGCGTAGAGACGTAATTGTAAAGAAAAAAACGGACGTTTAGAAAAAAAAAGAATTTTTTTTTTATTAAAAAAAACAAAGTAAAACGTGGCAGCAGGTGACGGTAGGTTAGCACCAGCTGCCAAATTAATTTGGTGGCCTTGCATGTTCTCCTACTAGGCAAAATGTGAAGGCCTCATGGAGTTAGTAGTTTTTGCAAATTGGTGGAGATGTAGAGATTTTTTGGGTGGCCACAAAACGAGTGTGTGTATAAATATATACACTTACCAAATTTCGTTTGATTTTTTTTTTAATTATTTGTTTTCTTCAAACATTTGAGAATCTAAAGAAAGGTTGAAAGAGCAAAATTTTGAAGGGGTTTACGAGAAAATTTTATAGAGAGTCACGGGAAGTATTTTTGAATTTTTAACATACATGAAATTTTTCGGAATTTAAAGTGAGAATTTTCAAAGGGTGTGGTTTATAAAGAATTGAAGAATAAATTAGAAAGTTAATAAAAATATTATGTTAGTTGTTGGCGATCATCAACTGGGAGAAATTACTGAGAGGAACGGGAGGTAATCCACATGTAGCTTTAAGTGCTATGTAGTGAGTTAGATTTACTTTAAGTAATTTAAATAAAAAAATAAAATTATCTAGTGATAATATTAAATAAATTATTAGCTTATGCTTTGGTATAGATAAAAATTAATTGATAGGTATGATATGAATTTTGGTCATGTAGAAAATTATTAGGAGAGAAATAAAATTTTTTGGACTAATAAGTTGATTTAATAATAAAAGCGATAAGTGAAATTCTTTATGAGCTATGGTTGATATTTTGATACGAGTTATGAAGGGATGAAAATTAGTGGATCTTGACAAGCTAAGATAGATGATTTGAAGTGATTTATGATGAGATGAATTTAGTGGGATTTTTTTTATAATAATTTGAGGAAAGACATGATAGCTAAATTTAAATATTTGAATTCATATTTGTTTTTTATATTATTGGTCGGATGCATATTTCATATCATTGTTCATATGCATATGCATTAAATAAAGGAAAAGAATTGAGAAAGCAGCCGGTCTAATGAAAATGAAAGAACCGAGAAGGTAACCGGTCTAATGAGAATAAAAGAACCGAGAAAGCAGCCGGTCTAAATGAGAAAGAAAAGAACTGGGAAGGCAGTCTGTCTAAGATAAAAACATGTCTACATGTGGGAAGACGTTCCCTAATAATAATTCATGCATTGCGTCTGTTTTAAATATTGATTTCATTATTGAAATGTTGTTGTGTTGTGTGTGAAATTATTTATAGATGAATGAGTCTCACATAGAGACAGTTATTCTGATAAAGAAACCTATAAGTATGATGCGATAAGAACCATCTAAACGATAGATTTTATGATGTGAATCTCATTACGAGGTAATTATGAGATAATTGATGGTATTAAGGTGAACCAATAGATAAGAAAAAGAGATTGATAGAGAATGGATTTTATGACCTTTGTAGTGATAGTAGAATGCTAGTATCAAGTTGTATGAGATATAAACGATTAAATATTGAAAGACCATTTATACAAATTGAGTACTTCTAGTAAATTTAATTCACTGAACTTGTGAAACTCACCTCTCATTGTACAAAGATTTTAGGTAGAAAGCAGGACAAATAGTATGGTGGGTTGAGAGTCAGAATTTTTTTTTTCTGTAAGCCACATACATGTCAACATCTCAGACTAATGATAAAATAAAATAAAAATTTATTTGTAAATATTCATACATTTTACGTTGTATATAATGTTTAAAGATCAGATTGATGTATCTCCCCTGTTGAGAGTTGATGATTGGTGTAAAAGAATTTCTGTTAGTATTATTTTTATTTGTTGCATATATGTGTCGTGTTGGGATTTTCAAAATTTGATGACACCGTCTCGGAGGTGACCAACCCGGGATGGATCGTTATAGGATCCCTCTAAGATGTGCATCGAGTTGCGTCTTCTTCGCAAAAATGTTCCCAAACTCAGTCTTGTTCCACAACTTTAGCCTGCTTGACAAATTTTTGGTCATTTTAGGGAAGTCAACACTCCCATTCTCCTAACATTTCTTTACTATAGAGCTCAAATCCTTGGCTGTAAACCAAATAGCTTCAAATCTAAATAGTCTACAATCTTTATTAACTAGTATTTCATCAAAACAACGAAGTTTCACTGGGCAATTATCTGACCTAGTCCGCGCTAAATAAGTAACAAAGGCTTCAAAAAATTGTAGACTCCATTGAGAATTAGCTAGAGCTCTATCTAGACGCTCCTGAACATATGCCCAGACCATCCATTAAATCCCATATCAATCAAATTGTACTTACGAATAAACTCTTAAAAGCGAGCAATAAGAGTAGAAGATGTTAGCCTGCCCCAAAATTTCTCATGGCTGAAAGTATAATCATTAAAGTCCCTAGCCAAAAAACCAAGGAATAACACTCATGGTTGGGCTAGCATAAATTGTCGTAAACATAAAGCTAGCTTAACCCTGGAGTCCCACCATACAATGAATAGTCTGAGATGATTGAGAGAGAATCTCCACTCTTGTTTCAGCTTCATCCCACAACAACCATAAGTCTTTTGACCTCCCAATGGGGTCAGCAAAACATTGGGATACCCCAACCTTCGAGCCTTTCTAATAGCCTGATCACCCGAAATTCTTGGTTCAATCACAACAAAGATATCTGAATTTAATCTCCCTGTGTCAATATAAAAAAAACCGCTAGTCATTCAACTCAGTTGTTAACCCACTTTCGAGGTTTATCCCATATTCCCCTCGAACGCAAAAACAGTTACTAATATTTCCTTTTTATTTTTGTGCAAAGGATGCTAATGTTTAACTATTTTTTGGTAGCATAATATTTAACTTAACTTTAATGACTAATTCCTTAAATTCCTCATTTTAACCAATCTAATATGGATTAAACAACAAGTCTCCAAGTACAACCAACATCATGACTTTTAAAACCGGTTTGGTTGATGGGATTGGACTATTTTTATCTCACATGAATAGTTATCATTCATTTGGTTAGAGAGATTTACTATTTATATGAGATAAAATTAATCATAATCTCGTTTTTTCTGTCTCATTTCCTCTCATGGGATAAAATCTATTCCACCCATGTGGGATAAAAATATTTTTTTAAATATTTTTTTACCTTTGAATAATAATAACTATTATAATATTATTAAAAATAAATTTATTCTTATAATAATAATATTAATAAAAATAATTATTATCTTAATGATAATAATAATAATTATAATAATATTAATAATTTTTGATGTAGTGTTTGGAGCTCGATCCTGATACATGTGTTAAAGAATCTTGATGACAAAAATATATATATTTTTTTAGAGTGATATCATTTCATCCGATTATTCTCTTCCTCGCTCTAAATTTAAAAGTTGAAAACTTTGTCCTTTTTGTCACAGTAGTTACTGTTGGCCTACTAGCTATGATATTTGAGACATGCTTGACATCCTTATGATAGATGACCTAGCTAAAAAGCGAAACCCAAATTTTCTAGCTTTAATGGCTACACAGAGTGCCGACTATGTGTACCACAAAACTCAATAGAGGATTTGGGTTGTTTCAATGATGATTTTATATGCCTGAGTGCTTTGTGCTTAACCCCAAAGCGCAAATATGATTTCAATAATCTCTCCCCACAAGAACATGAAAACTCACATTCCTACATGAACTTTCCTCACTTTTGAACAGAAAATAGGGGACGGAAAATGAATCCTTTGTGAGGGGTTTTGCTTATGGGTCTAGTTCCTCTCCATTTGGTTTAGTTGAAGGTAAACTGATTAAAATATCCGTAAGAATTTAAATTGTCTTAAACAAAACATAAAAAGGTATTTTGGTAATTGTTAGTATCCGAAATGGTGAGAAGGAAAAGCAGAGAGCAAATAAAAGAAAAGCTGCGAGCAAATAAAGGAAAAGTTCTGTATATTCCTCAATGATTTCTGCTGTACATAGTGCCGCGGGTATATATAGAAACAAACTAACCAACTCTGTACTAAGAGTGGAAGCCAGCTAATAATAGAAAAATGATTTACAAATAAAATGTAAAACAAGGAAACTAGTGTAATTACAGATCAGCCTATTTCTTGATTATCTGTATTGTGTAATAGCCCCCCACAAGATGGAGAATAGAGGTTGGCTATTCCCATCTTGGATAAATGTAACTTAATGATGAAGGAGGGCAAAGCCTTTGTAAAAATATCAGCTCGTTGGCACTGTGAGGCAACATGAGCTGTGATGATGCGGCCCTCTTGGATCTTGTCTCGAATTAAGTGACAATCTAACTCGATATGCTTGGTACGTTCGTGAAAGACCGGATTAGCAGCGATGTGGAGTGCGGCTTGGTTGTCACAATAAAGTAAAGTAGCCTAAGGATGTGGAACCCGAAGATCAAGAAGCAAGTACCTAAGCCAAGTGAGCTCAGAGCATGTGGAAGCCATGGATCTATATTCGGCCTTGGCTGAGAGCGGGACACCACAGATTGTTTCTTTGATTTCCAAGAAATAAGGGAATTTCCAAGAAGTATGCAATACCCAGTAACGAAGTGACGTGTATCAGGACACAAGGCCCAATCTGAATCACAATAGGCCTTAAGTTGAAGTGGAGATGAGGATGAGAGTAAGATACCATGTCCAGGTGCTGCCTTGATGTATCGAAGAGTTTTATGTGCTGCAGCCAAATGTGAAGTCGTGGGATGATCCATAAATTGGCTAAGGAGCTGGACAGCATAAGATATGTCAGGCCGAGTGATTGTAAGATACAACAAACGGCCAATAAGTCTTCTATAGAGGCTTGGGTCTGGTAGTGGATCACCAGAAGATTTGCTGAGCTTAAAATTCTGCTCAAGGGGCAGTTGAAGTGGTTTGCTGCCGAGGGTCTCTGTGTCAGCCAGGATGTCCAAAGCATATTTTCTTTGACACAAGTGAATACCTTTGGAAGACTTGACAACTTCCAAACCAAGAAAATAGCGCAAACATCCAAGATCTTTGATCTTAAATTGAGTGTGAAGAAAAGATTTGAGTGATGCAATGGAAGAAGGACAATTACCAACCACAATGATATCATCTACGTAAACTAGTAAGGCAATGAAAGATGAGCCATCTAGTTTAGTAAAGAGACTATAATCAGCTTTAGATTGTTCAAACCCAAAATCAATGAGAGAAGAGGAAAATTTAGAATACCATTATCGGGAGGCTTGTTTAAGTCCATATAGACTCTTGAGAAGCTTGCATACTTGATTGGGTCCTCCTTTGTTATAACCCAGTGGTTTACACATATAAATCTCCTCATGCAAATCACCATGGAGAAATGCGTTGTGAACGTCAAATTGAAGAAGTGACCAGCTTTGTACTGCTGCAACAGATAATAAGACTCTGACAGTAACAAGCTTGGCAACTGGGGAAAAGGTCTCTGTATAGTCTATACCTTCTTGTTGTGTGAACCCCTTTGCAACAAGCCTTGCTTTCAACCTGTCTACAGAACCATCAGCATGAAACTTAGTTTTGTAGACATATTTGCAATCAATTGCCTCTTTTCCAGGAGGTAAATCAATGATAATCCAAGTTTGGTTCTGTTCTAAGGCAGACAATTCAGTGTTCATGGCTTGACACCAACCAGGGTGTTTGACAGCTTGTCTATAAGAGGTAGGGTCAGAAGCAATGGAAATGGAGGTGGAAAAAGCAGTAAAAGAAGGAGAAAAATTCTGGTAAGTCAGAAAATTAGCTAAAGAGCAATAATTACCAGTAGAGGAAGAAGAAGCCATGGAAAACAATTGAGAAGGGCCTGAATGTGAAGTCTGGTTGTAATGGAATTCCTGCAGGTATTGTGGAGTTGTCCTTACCATTTGTGACCTACGAAGAGGAGGTTGAGGTGGAGAAGCTGGTGGGGAAAGTGAGGGAGTAGTAGTGGGAGAAAAAATGGAGGAATTATGTGATGGTGCAACATGTGGTTGAGATGAATCTGGTACAGGTATGGAGAGTGGGATGGCGATATGGGGAGGAGAAGGGCTGACTTGTGGAGAGGAAGAAATTGTGGGAAAATCAAGTGAGTCCGGTAAAGGTTTAGTAAAAACAAGGGTGGGGTTCGGAGAAGGAGTGGATGAGGGATGAGGTAAAGATTGAAATGGAAAGATGGACTCATAAAAAAGCACATCCCGAGAAACAAAGGTGGTTTTGGACTCAAGATCAAGCAATTTATAACCTTTAGTTCCAAAAGAATATCCAAGAAAAATGCACATGCGACCTCGGGGATCAAATTTTGTTCTTCCTTGTGAAAAAGTGGCAGCAAAGCAAAGAGACCTAAAAACCTTGAAATGAGCATAAGTGGGTGAAGATTTAAATAAAAGTTCAAATGGTGTTTTGTTTTGAAGAAGATGACTAGAGGTCTTATTGATGAGGTATGTGGCGGTCAAAACACAATCATTCCAATATTCAAAAGGAAGACCAACTTAGAGTTTTAAAGCACGAGCCACATTAAGCAAATGTTGGTGTTTCCTCTCCACAACTCCATTTTGTTGTGGAGTGGCAACACAACTTGTTTGATGTAGGATCCCTTTTTTATAAAAAAAAACTCTTTCATTTGAAATTCTCTTCCATTATCACTTCTTAGAATTTTGATGGTGAGGTTGAATTGATTTTCAATCATATTGGTAAAAGACTCAATGC
Organism: Bretschneidera sinensis; assembly: GCA_023935145.1. Lineage (NCBI taxonomy): Eukaryota > Viridiplantae > Streptophyta > Magnoliopsida > Brassicales > Akaniaceae > Bretschneidera > Bretschneidera sinensis. The sequence goes on along the minus strand of CM043698.1, from coordinate 56,507,805 downwards.
TGGTTCGGGTGGCAGCTTTGTTAGGAAGGAGATACAACCATGTACTCCTAGTGAAGTCATCAACTAAAGTTAAAAAATATTTTGAGCCATCATAAGCAGGAACAGAACAGGGTCCCCAGAGATCACAATGTACAATTTCAAATGGTATTGATGTCTTATGTTTGCTATGAGGGAAATGAAGTCTATGAAATTTTGCCAATGGACAAATGTAACAAGGCTTTGTATTAGTAGTGGAAATTCTTTTCTTAACAATAGGATCTGTAATCATATTCAAAACAGGAAAATAAAGATGGCCTAAGCGACAGTACCATAGGTCAGTAACATTTTCAGTGTGTGAAACAGAAGCTGTAGCAGATTTCATAACTGTGGAAAAGTGAGAAAGAGTGGTCACTAGGGTAGAGGGAGAGATAGCCGTGTTGAGCAGGTGATATAGACCATTCTTCACTTCACCCTTCCCAATCGTTGTCCAAGATAAAAGGTCCTGAATAAGGCAAAAATCAGAGAAAAAAACTAGACAACAGGTGAGATTGGCAGCCAACTTCTTGGTTGAAATTAAATTAAAACTAAAGGAAGGAACACACAAGACTTCGGTGAGGTGAAGTGAGGGTGTTAAGTGAACTGTGCCCTTGTGTGTAACAGGTACATTTGTGCCATTTGGTAACTTAACAGAGTGAGAAACAGGAAAATTAATAGTGGTAAAAAAGGAGGTACAATAGACCATATGGTCAGTTGCACCGGTATCAATTATCCAAGGAATTTCTTGTGGGAATGAATTATTGTGTGTGCAGGTGGATAAACAATTTGAAATACCAGAAATCTGAGGAGTTGACTTAGGAGGAATGATTGATTGAATCTGGTTGGCAGAGGACTGAGCAATGGTGGAGGGCTGCCGTGGTTGGAGTAATGCCATTAATTGCTGATATTGGGCCTGAGTAAGACCAACTCGACCATCATTGGAATCCTCAAGGTCAGAGCCAAAAAGAGCAGTTTGAGCAGTAAAAGCATTTGAACCCTGAGATTTGTTGAAAAGTTTGTGTCCAGGGGGGTAGCCATGGAGCTTGTAACACTTCTCCATTGTATGTCCAGACATGTTGCAATGAGAACAAATGGGGGCCTCGGTATTACCAACCTTGAAACAAGTTTCAAAAGAGTGTCCTGTGATCTTGCAGTGAGAACAATAGGCTCGGTCTTTCTTTGATTTTTGTTGGGATGGATTACAGGTAGGAAATGGGAATGGTTTGCGAATGCCAAAGGCCATGGAGTCAGATGGGTTTGAAGTGGGGGTCATTTGATGGTGGCGTTCTTGTTGTTGAATGAGAGAAAAGACTTTTGTGATGGGTGGAAGGGGATCTAAGAGCATTATCTAGTCTCGAACAGGGGAATATGTGTCATTTAAACCCATCAAAAACTAAAAGACATAGTCCCGTTGGTATCGGTCTGAGAGAGTTTTCATCGATCCACAAGAGCAAACTAAAATGGGGTCATACATAAGTAACTCATCCCAAAGAGATTTAAGCCTTCCATAATATACACTTACAGTGTAGAGTCTTGTTGAAGGCTGGCAAGGGTCTTCTTGAGCTGGTAAATACGAGGTCCATTTTGACGGGAGAAACAGTCATGAATATCGAGCCAAAGGTCACGGGCATTGTCTATGAAAGTAACGCTGGATCTGATGGAGGGGCTTATAGAGTTTTGAAGCCATGAAACCACCATATCGTTGCAGCGCTCCCATAAGTCAAGAAGAGGATCATCGGGTTCTGTTGGTTGAGAAATGGAACCAGTGATGAAGCAGATTTTGTTTTTGGCACGGAGAGCTCGTCTCATCGCACAGGACCAAGGGGGGTAGTTATCACTGGTAAGCAAGTCGGTGACCAGAACGATGGCAGGGTTGTCGCCATTGTCTAGCCGAAATGGGTTACTAGGGTCGGTGAGGTTCAGGTATTTGGCCATGTTTGTGAGGCTCTGCTCTGATACTATGTTAGTATCCGAAATGGTGAGAAAGAAAAGCCGAGAGCAAATGAAGGAAAAGCAGAGAGCAAATAAAGGAAAAGCTGAGAGCAAATGAAGGAAAAGTTATGTATATTCTTCAATGATTTCTGCTGTACATAGTGCCGTGGGTATATATAGAAACAAACTAACCAACTCTGTACTAAGAGTGGAAGCCAGCTAATAATAGAAAAATGATTTACAAATAAAATGTAAAACAAGGAAACTAGTGTAATTACATATCAGCCTATTTCTTGATTATCTGTATTGTGTAATAGTAATTCAATAAAGATATGGATTTCATTTTTCCAATTCCCAGAGATTTTTGAAGATATTGAACCAACTAGTGATTGAAAAAGTACAACACCAATACATCTAGAAAGAGCTTCGCGAAATCTACAAAACAAGACCCATTTTCATCGCCCTTCGTCGCGTTATCCCCCTCTCATGCACTGCAGCTGCCCCATCACAAATAAAGGAGGTCTCTTATTAGATCTAGCATTTTTAAGTAATTATATGGAGAAGTAAGATTATCATCGAGCTTGGCATTGTCTGCAAATCTGCAATTTTTCATTATTGTTTATTGACCCATGTGTTGGCGCGATCATGAGTGGGTATGGCCTTACAATCTAACCTTTTTTTAAAAAGAAAAAAAATTGAAAAAATATGTTTTTTAAAAAATATCCCAACTTTATTAACATGGTAGAACGGTATTTTGATCCAAAAAGTTATGTTTCAATCATAACTCTTGATTTTTAAATAATTTGGATACTTATCCCACTATAAAATAGATTTAAATAGAGACAAAACCAAATTAAAATGAACTAAATCCTTATGAGATTAAGAATAAATGATGAATAGTAAAAAAGGCTAATACTTTTTGATAGAACAAAAAGAGAGAAAATAATATAACTCTAAAAATGGTATTTTTGTTATCACAATTCTATAAACACATATTACGCGTATTTTTACGATGGATTTTAAACAAAAAATGACTCGAATTTATAATACAAAGTTATATTTGATTTTTTTTTTAAAACAAAGGAGGAGATTTTATTTTATTTTAAAAACATAAAAGGAGATTTGTTAAAAGTACCTAAACACAGGAGAGAGAAAAGATTTCCATTTTGTTTTTCATAATTGTGCAGAGAGAGGCAGAGAGAGAACAGTATTTTTAAGTTGGTAGAATTTTGTCTGTGGAGAATGATAACACGTGGCAGTAGGAAAAGCACTAACAACTACCTCGTCAAAATTGCACATGAGACGGAAAATAGCCTCTCACCAGACTCCACTGAAAGTCGCCGCTAGCGACCAACCGAAAGTATCACTGTGTAATTCCTTCCACACACTAAATTTTTATGATCCTTGTCCTTTTATCTTTTCTCAAAGAGTTTTTTTGTGTGGTTAAAATCAAACAAATCTCAGAAGATTGATTGATAATTTTCAAAGTTTTTATTAATAATAATAATAATAAATATCAGATATTATTAACAAAATTTTAAAAAATTATCAAACAAAATATATTTTTTTAACTCCCACCAAAAAATAACTAAGAGAAACACTTGCACAAACACCTACCAACTCCTTTTTTTTGTGTTAAAAAGTGAACACTGAACACCTACCAACTTCTTAGTTCCTACCAAAAAAAACAGAAGCACCTACCAATATCCATCGTTATTTATACTTTCTATATTACATATTATATGTGCGATTCCACGAAAACTCACAAGTACGTCCTTGAGCAATGCGCGAGAAAATATCACCATTAATCAGTCATCACTAAAAGCATAGCCAAACCGAGAACCAAACCGTGTTTTGCCCCCTGGCCACGATTGCAGACCGGCGACCGGAAGCGACTTCAATAAAGGATCGGAATCTCAATCTCAATTGTCTCAGGCTCTCGAGCTAGGAGCATATCTATCTCGGTAAGCGCACCCGTCATATCTAGGTTTCTAAAATTCTGTGTGATGCGGATCTTGGTTATTTTTAGGTTTAATTATAACAAAAAAATCTTGAGGTTTATCTGGATTTATTTTACCTTTTTGAGGATTTTTTTCGTAATAAATAAACATTTGTGGTTTGCACAGTTAGTGAAAGGGTTAACTTCCGTTAAGAATCCACATGTGTGGGGTTTCTTCCAGTTTTGCCCTTTCCTCTCTCTTAATTTTTTTTCTTCTCATCTTTCTCTGTCGCGCGACAGCCTTCTTGTCTGCGTGAGCTCTCTTCTCCTAAGCACAAGTGAACAAAAATGGTGGTTTTGTCCCAAACCAGCAATAGAGTATACGTGTTGGCGGGTATCGAGGAAATTGCGTGAGCTTTTGTTAAATTTGTCTTACTATTCTTTTCTTTTTGGTTTTAAAGTTGGAGTATTTGATTTTCTTCAATTTGTTTAATCCGGCGGTTATCAACTGATAGAAGTTTTGAACAGCTTTCCTTTGATTTTTGGTTTTTCTTGAAAATTTGAATTTTGACATGTATATCAATATTTTGTTTTTCTGGGTATTCAGTATTCTTTCCTGTTGAGCTTTCAATTCATGAGAAAATGAAATAAAGCCAAAGAGAATATGCTTGATGTACAAAGCCCAGATACCGTTTTACTATTTCTTTCTGATTTTCTATCGAGTTGGACAACCCTTGGTGATAGGAAGGGTATTTTGTTCTTAGAATATTTATGTTTATATAATTAAAGATATTTATGTAATTTCAACAAAAAAGTTAACGGATGTTACCCCTGAATTAACGGCGTCACGAGGGCTGATTTGTTACTACAAAATCGTTAATTAAGCCTTATTTTTATCTAATTTTAAATCTACTTTAATTCTTTTCTCGGATTTATCTTATCAGTTTAATTTTGTTGCCTGGTTTTTTTTTTTTTTTTTTTTCCTAATTGAACTCTAAAGCACTACTTATTTAAATGAATTTAGTAATCAGAGAAGATTTGATTTGAAAGTGCAGTATAAAATAATCAACAAACGAGTCTGTTGTTGTGCTTTGTGTTCTGGTTTTTTGAGGTATTATGTACGTGACTCATTTGTATGAATCTAGTACCAAATTTGCTAAAGATTCAATGTGGATTCACCCCTGAATCTCTGTTTATATTCTTCTTCTTTCTTTCTTTTTAATTTTGCTTTTGGGTTTTGATATCCTGGTAAATTTAGTGTTTTATTTATCTGTTTGGCTGTCGTGAAAACTGAGAAAAAAATTCCTGGAAATTTTAATATTGTAGGCATTACAGTTTGTTATTTTCTAGCTCACAAACATTTATAGCTTGATATTCAAAGTTGTAATTTCTTCAAGTTTCTACAGTTTCTCAGCATCCAAGCTGAGCATTCTATTGTGTTCAATTTTGAAATCTTTTAAAGTTTTATATTCAGTATTCCTATTTTGACTAGGTTTTATTTGTTGATGTTTTTATTAAATGAAACTAATCTGAAATTCATTATATGATCCTCAATCTTAAGTAAAATCAACGAAATTTGATAGGATATTATTTTGCTGTGAAATCACGCTTGTATCGACTGGAGTTTGGCTCTGTTTATATGATCATAGATTAATCGAAGTTTGATAGAATATTTGATAAAATCAAGCCTTTTTGAGGTTAATCATGGAGGCAACAATTGCACAAAGGTTCCAGTACCCAACATTGATTGATTCAAAGAAGTTTGTGGGAAATCCAGGCGGTTTGTTGCGGTACTCTCAGAGATTAAGGGAGGAGCAGAGGCTTCAGGTGCTTATTAGAATTTCAAATCGTCACAGATCAGCCTCTTTCAAGGTTTCATGTTCTTATAAGAACTTTCCAGGTAGTTACAAAGCATTTCACCCTTTGCATGCATATATTTTTTTATAATAAATTTTGAATCTAAATTGGTTTAGAAATTTAAAACCACTTAGTTTGCAATATTGTCATAGTTCTCGAACTGATCTTTAATTTTTGGAAGCAAGCTTGATTCAGATTCGGATCATATAGCTTCTTTTTTTTTATAGTAGGTTCAGCTCATATAAATTGGATTCGTTCTAGTCCGAAGTCAGCACTATAGGCTAAGGATCCGAAAAGCATGTAATTTATGACACTACTATCTGTTTGAGGATCATCTTTTTCTTTTCTGTTTCCTGCCTCTCCCCAACGAATTGTCTTGGGAACCTAGTGGAGAATCTAAGGAAGGTTCTCTGGACCTTCTGGTCCTTGATTACACATTTCCTATGAGCTCCTCCTTGGGCATGGAATCAAACCGTCATGATAGGCTGGTCGATATGTTTACTGTCTCAGCTGTTAGTACTAAATTGATGGTAAAAGACTGAGGGTTTGAGACATCTTCTTGTTGAAGTTTTCTCTCTCTCTCTCTCTCTATATATATATATATATATATATTGTGGGATCACATATGCATGAAAACAGGGACGAATCTAGGACTATTATCTTTTGGGGGGGGAAGGTGAACCCATAAAGATTTTTTATTGTGAGACTAAAAAATATTCGTCGAACTACATTTAATTTTATTTGTTTGCATATAACCAAAAATACAGGTTAAATGAATCATATAAAGTCAGCTAAATATATTTCATATATCAAGGTGTTAATTAAGGATAAGTTATAATTAATTAACCATGACAAGAAATTTGTAAATAATGTTAGAAAGACTAATAGGTCAAAAGTCTTGGACCGAGAAAGGATTGGGTTACTTAGGAATAAGACTATAAGAGTGATAAACATTTTTCTTTTATTCTCGAAACATTTCAAGAGGAAACCCCATGGAGAAAATGCATGACGACTTTGGCAGCATCTTTATCTAGTGTAGACCAAACTCTTAATAAAAATAAAGCTGACTTGTCATCTTTTTTTTCTTTCTAAACAACTGACTTGTCATCTAACCTAGATATGGCTACCTCAAAAATGGAAAACAACTGTTTTTTTATAAGTAAAATTGTATTAAAAAGCTCCAAGAGGGTGCAACTCTAAACAAAGGCTATTTACAAGAAAAGAATTCCACTCCAAGAGGGTGCAACTCTAAGCAAAGGCTATCTTTATCTAGTGTAGACCAAACTCTTAATAAAAATAAAGCTGACTTGTCATTTTTTTTTTTCCTAAACAACTGACTTGTCATCTAACCTAGGATATTGCTACCTCATACATGGAAAACACCTGCTTTTTTTATAAGTAAAACTGTATTAAGAAGCTCCAAGAGGGTGCAACTCTAAACAAGGGCTATCTACAAGAAAGGAATTCCAAAAAATCCAAAAGATCAAATTTATCTTAAAAAAAATTCCTTTAACCCAAAAATTTAGGATGTTAAGCCAACTATCTCTAATGACATCTATAGGTCTTTCAACTCCTTGAAATGCTTTCTGATTACTCTCAATCCACACTAACTAAAAAATGGAGTGTGGAATCAAAGGAAAAGCTTTCTCGACCTCTTTAGACGCCCTCAACCCACTTTAAGCTCACATTTCATTTTTAATTGAGCCCGCAACGACCCAAGAAACTCCCAGCACCCTATAAACCATTTCCCACAAGCTTCTAGCCAACGAGCAATCTATTAAAAGATAAAACATAGGCTTGGCGCAACTTTTGTAAATGTAGCACCTATTAACCAAAAATTCCCTTTCTTTGTTTCTGCCAATAGGCCTCCCACACAAATAACTCACTTTCTTATGGACTGAGGGACTCCAAACTGTCTTCCACAGGAAATTGTGATCACCGACTTATCAAGAAGAAAATTATAAAAGTAAATCACCTCAAAACCTCTGTTCGCACTAGGTCCCCATCTAAACGAGTCCTCTCTACTCAAATCCACCTTAATATTATATAAAGTCTCTAAAAACCTCCAAAGCCCCTCAATTCCACCTTATTAAACTTGTAAACAATAAACTGATCATCGTTAAAGCTATTGGTGTTAGAGGGTCAAAAGCTAGCTTGAACCTCATCAGTGAGTATCAGGGACAGTTGGGGGGCAAGTGCCCCCCATGCATCCATCCCTGACACTAAGTAATTTTATTTCGGCATTGCAGCCTCCGCTAAGCAATGGGATCATAGGAAAAACTACATCAAGCTCTGGTATGAAAACGGTTTCTGTTGAAAACCTGTAGCTTTTGCAAGAGTTTGAATCTTGATCAGTTTTGTAGACAAAAGAGGCTCTTCCTTTTCATAATTTCTACAATTCACTGAAACATTTTTAACCCTCCTTTTAATGGAGTTTTCATGAGCTTTGCAATGTTGAAAATACTGTAACAAAAGCTAAGTCTGTTGCGGTACCCATATTGGATGGCTTGTCCCAGGCCCATGTCCTATGGTTCACAAATTAATACCCTCGAAAATGCATGTTAACCAGTAAACTAGTTAATTGTTATGATTTTCTTTATGCTTAGATCTGTTGACTGGAGTTTTCTTCTGTTTCTTGAGTCAATCACAGCCAAGTTCGGATTTGTGAGAATTAAGTTTTGGCAGTGGTTGCTAGAACATTATGGTCCAACAGACTTTTAGTGTGACAATTACTGTATTTTTGTGTTTCTAGATTTCACCATATCTTGATGCTACCAATGAAATCTTAGTTTAGGAAGCATTCTGAAAGAATGTGAACAGTTCTTTATTTTCAAATCCTTCATTTATATGCACTTCTTTTTGCTGGGTTACATCGGGTTGATGGCCTATACCTCTGGCAATTATGGGGGTCAAACCCTGGAGAAAGACCCTGCGCAAGGTGGGGATACATGACCAATGGGTTACAGAGGCCCTGTTCTTCGTTCATATGTAATTGCTTGTGACTTATGGTATACTACCAATCCTTAATGACGTGGAACATGTGCTTTTACTCTGTGCATGTGCCCATGTCCTTACGGTCTTCATTTATATGTATATGTTTACAGCTTATATGAGAAACAGATGTGCCTTAGGTGATTTTAAGCAACCAAAGAGATTTGTAGTTGTTGGATGAAGTGTGCTTGAGTGCATTCATGCGTTTGTGATTCAGGTGTGCATGCAATGCACTTGTGTTTGTGATTGTTCGAGGGGGAGCGGAGTGCATGCTTTTCTGAGTTATTTGGGATCAAGTACGGTTAATAGCTTTAAGTGTTTGTGTTTTTGAGCACTGACATTTCATTTCAAATACTCTTTTGTAGCTTCATTGTTGGAGTCTGGAAGCTTTTATTCTCCTTTCGATGAAGTTTTTATTTTGAAGGTATGGATGCTGTCCTACATCTTTAAACTTGAACCATCATCTCTTGTGATGATCAGTGTGATCCTTTTATTGACTTTGAAAATTTTCAAATTTAAATGGTTTACTAAGTTAATGCCTCAAAGACTGTAAAACTGAGCTCATGTTGTTTCTCATCTATGAGAGCTTTGTGCGTTTATCTTACTAGATGTTAATAAAATTTGCAGAATAAGTCACAGGAGATTAAACCATATTTAAATGGGCGCTCTATATATCTTGTTGGTAAGTTTCTTTGTCTGAGTCCTTTGTATTTATATAGTTAATGGTTTTATTACTTTAGGAGCTAAAATTATGTGAACGCGAGGTGTAGGAATGATGGGTTCTGGAAAGACGACTATAGGCAAGATCCTGTCGGAAGTACTTGGTTATTCTTTTGTTGACAGGTTTGTACTGTTATTGCTTTAGTTGCGTGTTTCCTAGTCAAAGATTTATGCTCCAATAAGATCTTGTAAACAATGAGGGAAAGGAGAAAGAATGTGCTTTAGAGATGAAGATATATGACACCTCCCTTTAATTTTCTTCACTCTTTTGTAGTTTAATTGAAAAATCTTTAGTTATGAGGAATTGGGCATCATAGTCCTATGGAGGACTCTTAGAAAATGCAACCAAGAAATAACTATGAATCTTGGTACTTGCTAATGCAAATTCCACCATTTCTTTTTAGATGAAAAAAAGAAAAGCAAATGGAAGTTCTACCATCTCATCTACTTTTGAAACAAAGGATTTGTAATTATTGGAAGTGGTTTTTTAAGTACTGAAAAAATAACAACTAAATTGTACAATTATCCCTGGATGCTCTAGTGACACATTGATCGAGCAGACGATGGATGGAACTTCTGTAGCAGAAATCTTCAAGCTTCATGGAGAGGAAATCTTCAGGGAGAAGGAGGTTAGTTTATAAGCTCTCTCTCCCCATTGTGTTTGATTCAAAGTACTAATATAAGTTGAGGGGCCCCTTTAAGATCACGTGGAGAAACACATCATAGTTTTCCTCATATCAATTTAGACAAGTTTGACATAATATTACTATATCATCATTTTGGTGATTTAATGTTCTGTGGCATCATGGTATGTCAAAGGTGTAGCACTTCAGAGTGGAAATAACAGTCATGGTTAGAATTGTATACATGCTTATATATTTGTTGAAAGAGATTTGTCAAAATATTTGTATGAGAAGGCCATAGGAAATGTACTTCCATAGTCAAGATATACTTGCCATGGACTTTGCAACATGACATTTTATCAATTGAAGTTTTAGACTATCAAGAAAGCCATACTTCATCGTGGTCCTATCCCCAAAGATCATTTAAACAGTATTGGTTTCACTAAAGTGGGGTTCACCGGGAGGTGGTTTGGACTTGGTTTTATCCTTCTGTACTTTTGCAAACTGCAGCTGTTTCCAAGACTAGTATCCTCAGACCTGCATTTGGCAGTTTGAAGACTATCGATGCTTTTGAGATTCATAGTGATCATATCCTTACTTTTTAAAAGCAAGTGAATGAGTTTTCTATTTTTATAGTTGGTGTCATATAGTGCTTGCATGTGTGAGACATACATATATTGTATTTGTAACCTATGAAATGACGTGTAGAACTTTCTCAAAGCTCTATGGATTATTATACTAGTGTTGGGGGAGGTCAGTGTGGCTGACCTGATCATGTGGGTTTTAGTAATCTAAGGAGGAGCTACAATATAAAAGGATAAATTGTTGTAAAATATTTTAATTTGAAGGGTCTAAACTAGTAATCCCTCCATCCCAATTTATATGTCATAGTGCAGTATTCATATGATTAAATGATTAATTTTTTCTTTAACTTTAAATTATTAAAAACAATCAAAATTTTACAAATATAATATCATAAAGTTCACGAGTATTCAACAATTAATTTTTTTTGTATAATTTTAAATCAATAACATATTTAAAAGAATTTGGAGTTAAAATTACTTCAAAAAGTTAATTGTGACATATAATTGGTACGGAAGCGTTATCCTGCAATATTCCTTGTCCTAAAACTATTACTTAGATAGCTTTTAACTATTGTTACTTTAGAGACTACTGATTCCATTCTATTGCACATTGTGTTTGTTAGCTCATTATAGTTATACACTGTTGGTTATTGTATTTAAATATTTCCCCTCGGCCATTGATGGTTGCTCATTTGCCTTCTAGACTGAGGCACTGCAGAAGCTATCTTTAATGCATGAACTTGTTGTTTCCACTGGTGGAGGTGCAGTTATACAGCCCATCAATTGGTACGAATCAATATACTGATAATAATAGATATATTTTATTTAAATCTTGTTATTGTGTGGTCGGCTTCTACGTCACTTATGTAAACTTACCTTTTATTTGTTAATCAGGAAATATATGCAGAAGGGAGTTACTGTTTGGTTAGATGTACCTTTGGAAGCCTTGGCGCAGAGAATTGCTAAAGTAGGAACTAATTCTCGCCCACTTTTGTATCATGAATCAGGCGATGCATACACAAAGGTAGTCCATCTGTCTTACATACTGTTTAATTCCTTCAGTTTTCTTGTTTGGATTTGGAGTTGTGCATGATCAATGAAAATTAAATTCTTATTCCCGGGTGGGTTTTGACCTTTTGACCTCCCTACAGGCTTTCAAGCGTTTGTCTACTCTTTGGGAGGAGAGGGGTCAAGCATATGCAAATGCCGATGCTAGAGTTTCCTTGGAAAGTATGTAAGCTTGAACCTGTGTTAAGTTTGTGCCACAGTTCCTTTTCAATTAGTGCGTTGCCATTTTGTGAAATATTATATGGTAGATTGTGGTTGTGGAGGCTTTCCTTCTGGGGTTTTGGTGATCTTTATATCAAAATCTCAGATCTTTAACGTGATATGACATGCTGTGTGATTTATGCAGCCTTTTCTTTTTGCCTTTTATTCTTTTAACTCATTGCAACATATTTTTTTATAAGTCAGCCTCATCTACGATTGAGATGCTATTACGGTTAGCTATCTATGCCTTTGTTGTGCTGCTTGTGCTTTTGATAGCTTTCTGAAGTAAAGTATATCTACTGTACAGACATTGCAGCCAAACTAAGTCATAGAGACGTATCCAATCTCACACCTGCTGCTATTGCAATTGAGGTTTTTTTCTCTCTCTCTAACACGCATGCAAGCACGTGGGTGCATTCACTCACACCTACACATGAACATGTTTTTTTTTTTATTACTGTCAACTTATAAAAATCATCTGACTGATTTTGAAGAATTCTGGAAACCTGTTCTATACATATCTTCACTGCCAATTAGTGGGTTAACTAACTTGAACTCGTATCATGTCAGGCACTTGAGCGGATCGAGGGCTTCCTAAAGGGAGAAGATGGCATGTCCATTGCTGGATTTTAGTATTGACAAGCTCTAGCATTGGTGCTTCATGACTTGTAATCGGGGCATTGCAAGTGCCATAATTCTAATTTTATTAGTGGAGCTCGGCATGTGTAACATGAGTTACGGACATGAAATGGTATAAGATTTTTCACTGCAATGTGCTAGTGAAGATGATGCAGTAGTTGTAATAGGTGAAATGATGTGATGGATCCCATCTGTCTTCTGAAGATAGACATGATCCAATTTATTTTTTGATGTGGGCTCTTATACCCTGAAAGTGGCTTGTTTCATAAAATGCTACATCAAGGTTTGGCTTTAGCTTTTTACCACTGGGAACAATCTAAAATTAGGCCTGAGCCAAGGTTTCAAATTGTTTATAGAAATTCAATCATGTCTGCATCAGTCTATAGGTTCATTTTGGCTTAGGATTGGTTTTGGAGATTCGAGTGCTGTGCCCTTGGCCCGTTGGGCAATTAACTTGCGTTGATAAAGATGGTGTCACCCATTTTTCCCCATAAATTAATTCTGATCCAATCTCTCTCCAATGTTGTTTTTGTTGGCCATACTCTCTCTCGATCGACTGATAAGGAAGCCTGCAAGGCAGTGTTATCGACCTATGTTCTAGTAGTTATATTTGACCAAAGGTTGAGTGACATATGGCTCTAACACAGACTAATATTGGAACATAAACTCGAACAAGGTGCAAAACAATCCAACTGCAAACATTTGCACTGCAATGGTGTAAGAAGAAGAAGACGCCCACGCCGCAGAAGATGGTGTCCACCTGTATAAGTTATCAACAAGAACTGGACTCTCAGATCTTGAGTAGACCAGGTTCTAATTGAAATTACAAGAACAGAGAACGTAACAATATCCTTGGATTGAAACAAAAATAAATGAATAAAACCTAACAAAATAGATAATTTATGGAATATCTCATATTTTTCTTCCTTTTTTCGTCTGTTTTACAGATCCACATGTAACTTTCAAGATCTTAATTTTAAACATTAATGAGGTTGGATTCAGTCGAGCATAGAAAATATGTAGTACATTTTTTATAGGTGTAGTTTTTGAATCTTACTATGTTAATATAGAAGGGGAAAAAAGACACAAAAAAAAGGTTCAAACATGACAAAATTTATATAACCAAAAATTTAAATAAAAAAAGTATAAGAGAATATTATTGAAGAGATGAGAACATTATTTTTTTTTTCTCTTCTGGTAATCAACCCAGTGAAGTTACATTTTTTTTTTTCTTTTCTATAATTCATTCTGTTTATTTTACATTAAAATGCAACATAATAATAAAATACAAATTGTTTCTATTATGTGTTTCATAATTAGGTAGAAACATAGCAGAGTTGAGGCTCAAACATGTAACTTCAGAACCTACCATATGTCGAATTGTGCGTGACAAACTATGGCGGTACTATAGGCAGCCATTGGATGAGGCTATGCTTAGACCTCCATTTACTACTACCACAATCCATCCTCTCAATTCTAAGCCAAGAGGCTATGCTTCTATTTCTATTGATTTTTTTTACTGTGTGTTTGGTTACTAAGAAACTGGTGGATAAATAGAAAATTCTGTAATTCTTGCCTTGGATTTCAGCCACTTACATTTGAGTTCGGAATTGGATAGATATCTGAGTACGATCCATATAAGTAGTTTATCTGAGTACGATCCGAAAACGCTCTCTTATTAGCTCAACAAACATTTCTTCTTCAATCTTGTAGTATTTGGTATTATAAAAAAAAAAAAAAGAATTGAAAAAGATCAATGTCTCTTAGGCAAAGAAGTACAAGTTCTAAGCGACATGCATCACAAACTCAATGTGAGGATGTAACCACAACAGTTAGCTCAATCGTCTCAAGCATCAACATCAAGCCAATTGAAACCCCAAAATCTAATTCATCATCAAACCCACTTGATGTGTGCAAAATATATTACCTAATAAGAAATTGACACATGGAAACCCACAAGACTAATTAAGTCATTTCATCACCTAGAAGAGAGAGGACATGTGTTCAAAGAACAAGGATTCAGAAGCTCCTATCACACGAGGTGAAAAAGTAATTTTACCTTAAAGGATCCCACCATCTTTTCTCATTAGGGTAAGATTCCTAACCTTATATAAATGGCACATTATTCTAGGTGCACATTCATGACAATCTTTCTCAAGTATTCTCCTTTCCTCTCCTCATCTCTTCCTTTCATTATGTCACTCACTGACTTAAGTATCGAAGAGCCCTTCTTGGAGCACAGCGCTCTGGACAACTTTCATTTTCAGGTATCTCGGACTCGGAAGACCTAAGACTTGACCTTTGCTAACTTGGATTGGACTTTAGAGGATAACTTGGATTGACCCATTTAGACTTGACCTATTTCCAGCATCAACAAATTGATGTTGTCCGTGGGAAGAACAAATCTTATCTGAACGATGTCACCTACAAATCCAACAGCTCATTCTACTCAGAAGAATACCCATCTTCAACAGACCTCCGACGCCAATAGTGAAAACGAGAAAGGTAGTTGCTACCAGAATGGGAGCACAAGGAAAGAAGTTGCTACCAGAGAGGAAAAGTGAAAACAACAAAGGTAGTTGGCGAAGAGAGATGGAGCAAATGGAGTCCCATCCAGAAGATAAAAAAAACTAAAAAAAAATCGAAAAGAAAACTAAGAGAAACCCAAAATTTTGATTTTTTTTTAGAAAGTAGATATTCGTTATTGTTGATCAAGTGTCTATTGACCCTGAATGATTATGATAGTAACAAAATCTTAATTAAGTACTAATGAATATTATTTAGGTGATATAGATTGTTAATAGTGCTTATACATCAAAGGAGATCACGATTGTAGAAATTGGTGAATCAAAGTGATGATCTCAAAAGTCAAGAAGCTCTTCAAAAGATTAAATTCAAGAAGAATAATTGAAATACAACTTCAAAGACAAAAGAGCTAAATTATAGGTTTGAATCCTAATATACACTTTGTAAGCATTTCAATTTTTAGGAGTTAATTAAATTTGTATTGCATTTTATTACATAGCCTTAATTAATTGAAGATCTAAAATCTCTACTTGATTTTATTAAATGCAAATATTAAATTCTCTGGGCTAAATACTTAACATGCTCTAATTGAACTTAAGAAGAATTTATGTTGACATAGAAAATTATTTGAGCATTTGTAATATATCATTCTTCATATATCTTGCACACACATTATACTTAAATTTGTAATATGTTTTGTCATCATAAAAAACATCTCAATCAAAAAATTGATTAAATTAATTTTGATGATAACAAAACACTTTTGAAGTGTTTAACTCGTGTGTTTAATATACAAGAAAATTTGATTCAATTGCGAGATTTTTCGGAACTCAAAAATCCAAAAAGAATGAAGAAATATGAAGAAAATTGATGTTGATACACAATTCATGCTGAAAACACTGTAGCAGTGCTCGAAAAATTAGTTTTTCTATCAGTTATAAAGGACAATCGACTGCCATAAGTGGACAATCTACTGGGCAAGTTACAACAGTTATATTTTTAAATTTAAAATGCTATAAATTTGACTCTAACGGCTAGAAGACTTCAAGACACTATAAATAAAGCATCAAAGGTCATTTAGAAGACAAGAGAAACATTCTACAACAAATGATTAAAGCAAAATCTTTATTCTCTTCTTCTTAAGCTAAAAACTCCATTGTCAAGCTATAAACTTTTGGGAGAGAAAATATTGAGTTGTAATCTTCATTGAGAAATCTCTCTCTTGTTTGTTTGTTTCAAACTTTTCTTTCATTATCTTATTAAAAGAGTTGGTGTAACTCTTGTGAGAGTTTGTAAGACAGCTAGTAAGTGTTGGGCATATTTACTTGGGTAGCAAACTTAGGATTCTTGTGAAAAAGGTTGAAGCAACACCCTTGAAGTTGCTTGTTTGTATTTGGTTTGAGTAACACCCGTGAAGTTGCTTGTTTGTATTTGGTTTGAGCAACACTCGTGAAGTTGCTTGTTTTAGTGAAAGGCTTCAAGAAGGATCCTTGAAGAGAGTGGACGTAGGGTCGGAAAGATCTTGATATTGTCGAACCACCATAAATCGAGTTTGCATCTCTCTAACTCTATCTGCTTAATTACTTGCACAATTACTTGCTTATAATTATTTATTATTCAAGTAAATGAGATTGATTGCTTAATTATTTTATAATTCAATTATCTTTTCTATATTAAGCAATAAACTCTCTAATCTTTGTGCTAGTAATTTAGAAAGATTGATTTGATTTAATTCCACATATATTTTGATATTTGAGATTGTAAAAAAAAATTTAATACCCAATTCACCCCATCTTGGGTATTGTCATAGTAGATTTTGGACCAAGAGTTATTAGCATAGTGACAAAAAAAAATTGAGAGCAAGCAAAAGCTTCCCGAAAAAAGAACTCGGAGAGGAATGATGAGAGGAAATGACCACGATCCTCTCCATTTGAGAATTTAAATGGAGGTTAAGTTTATGGTGAGATTGAATGTCATCATGAAAAAAATTGAATTTAAATATTATACATTTGATGATGTGACATTTAATTTCACTATATACTTGACTTCATTTCAATTCTTAAATAGAGAGGATCATGATTCGAGAAGAAATGGGAGAGGGAGAGAAAAGATAAGGATATAAGAGTCATTTTACTTGGACCAATTAATTTACCAATGGTAAAAGTAAATATCTTAATGAAATCTTGGATTGAATATATTTTTAAGAGCTAGAGAAAAGATAAAGATTCTACATTTAATGACGTGACATTCAATCTCATCATAAACTTGACTTAATTTCAATTCTTAAATAGAGAGGATTATAATCCTAGAGGAAATGGGAGAGGGAGAGAAAAGATAAGGATGTGAAAGTCATTTTACTTGGACCAGTTAATTTACAAATGGTAAAAGTAAATATCTTAACAAAATCTCACCATAAACTTGACTCCATTTCAATTCCTAAATAGAGAGGATCATGATCCGAGAGGAAATGGGAGAGAGAGAGAAAAGATAAGGATGTAAGAGTCATTTTACTTGGACCAGTTAATTTACGAATGGTAAAAGTAAATATCTTAACGAAATCTTAGATTGAATATAATTTTAAGAGCTAGAGTGTTGGTCTGTTAAAATAGATGGGTTGACTCTAAAAAACCCAACAACGTTTATTTTGTCCCTCTCCCTCTCTCTTTATTTAAGAGGCTAAAAACCTATAAGTGTACTTAGTTAATTAGTGTTTGTAACGACGAAAGCAATTTAGTTAACAAAATATTTAATTATTTTATCCAATAATATGTTGACACATGCAACTCTAACCCATTAAGTTGGGTGTGTAGATTGTTTACGCTACGTTTGGTTCACAAAGTGTAACTGAATTGAATTGAACAATAATACCATAATAGTATGTTTTAGAGTAAAGTTTTTAAGTTGGGGATATTTTTATCCAAAAAATTAAAATAATAATTCCAACATAATTGAATTTTAGATGACCACATCCCCAGCTTGTAATTGATCATGCAAGCAACATGGAATAAAAGCTTGAATCGAATTATCTATTCCAACTCATGAATGAACCAAACACTTGAATAGACCACTTAATGTTGGTACAATTTATAGAGTAGGAATCAAAGACGAAAAATAAATAAATTTTAAGGAAATCCAAATTGAGACTTTGTCACACGCCAGAAATTGTTTTCCTTAAGGCTTTATTTATCCCCACTTCGTAAGGAGTTTACTAATGGGTTACAGACAAATATCATCCAAGATACACAAAGTCTCTATGTTTTACATATAACAAATTTGTTGAATCCCTTAAGAACTCTCCTTGAAACAATGATTAACCATGACTATAAAAATCTTAGGAGATAAAGAAGAAGAAGAAAAGAGGTTTTTAATATTGAAAGAACAGTTATGTAACGTCTCTTAACTTCCATAAATTTATAGAAGTGAAGATGTATAAGTTATGAGACACAATTCTCTGAAAAATAACTGTTTGCAAAACACATATTTTAAAATAACGAATTAAATGTTCTATTTAGTCGACTGAATCAACATTTCAAAAAAGAGTGTTGGGTATTCAATTGATTGAATTTTGATTCAATCAACTGGAAGTAGACAGAAACTTTATATCTCTTATTCAATCGACTGAACTTTGTTTTTCCACTTAATCTAATAGCTTTGTATTATCTTGTAATTGTATTTTTAAGTGGATAAGTGTAGTCTAAATATGAAAAATGTTTACATCAATCAACTTACCGGTCAAATGGTAAAAAGTGAGTGTTCAAAATATGGTCGATCAAGGATAGTAATATTGATTGGGTAAATTAAATAGACTAACATGTAATTTTATTAAATCTTAAGGTACAGTGTTGATCGAATAAAATAGATAAACTAACACATAATTAATTTAGTTAAACTTCAAAATAGTGCAATATTAATATGATAAAATAAATAGATCAATGAGGTTTTGATTTAATAGTCAAAATTAAAGTCTTATAATTATAAAGTTTGAAATTCGATTTTCAATAAATTATTTATCAATTTAGATAACAATTATTTTTTATTTTTAAATTATGATAATATTATCAGTTTATATAGACTTAATTTTCTTAAGATAGGACAGTGTATTTAACTCTTTAAAGTAAAAACATCAATACTTTATGACACAAACGCATGGGATAAAGCTAGGTTTTGAATCAAAACTAAGGGAAAAGAAGAGATAAGATATGAGTATTGAATATCTCTAGACAGCTTTATAGAACTTTCCTTGTACAGGTACGTTGTACTTTCGTACTTGTAAGGATGTAGGTAGTCATAGACTCAGTAGTGCCCATTGTTTCCTTGTCCAGTCCGCCATAGTCCTGGGCCGGCCAAGACCACAAAGAGCCAAAATTTCTTATGTACGCCCTCAGGACATTTATTGTGGGATGATCTTTCACTTCCCTCGCATATTTGACATGTTTATGGAGATGCGAGCCCTCCTGCATAAAGAAATTTGCTTGTGGAAAACAGCTGTTGCAACATGGAAAAACCCTTGCTCACTTCGATATAAATATAAAAAAGGGTAATGGTTTCATTGATTCGGTTACGTGAAAAATATTAAGAAAATCTATTGATAATTATAAAAGGTTAAATAAAAATTATTTTTAAAATTTTAAAATATTTAAATATCAAAGTAGTGCGATTTATGCTATTAAAATTGATCCAAAATTGATCACAATAAGAGATATATTAATTACATGAATAATAAAAAGAAAAAAATAATAAGACACGATATATTTATCTCGAAATAAGGTTATGTCATGTCAGAAATTTCACTATAATCAACGTTTCAAATCTCTTGTTTTAATGTGCGCTCATTACACAAAAAGTATTTATAAGTAACTTAAGACGATCTAATTAGAGTTTTTGTTCTACTGTAAAATCACAGTTATTCATAGACTCAAACCCAAACCGTCAAGTAAAAAAACCATACCATAAATAAGTACAAGGTTTGAAATTTTCGAGAGCGCTATCTTTACCTCCGCCCATACTAGAGAACGGAACAGTGTGATCGTCGGGGTTATACCGATCTAGACGCGTGAAATATGCATCAATTTTAACAAACATTCTTTTAATGATAAAATTGTTATTTTATAAGTCTGATTTTATTATGTGTCACATTTTTATTAGTTTTGTATTTAAATGTTTATTTTGATGATTTTTTTAAATGGTTGAAATATTATTACCGTAAAAAAATATAACTTTGTGAAAAAAGAAAATCTAATTAATATGTTGTATCGAGGATAAGAAACTTAGACGGGGCTAGTTCCATTATTTATACTCTATATGTTTTTTCAAAATAAATATAAGATGGATAATCAATAAATTCAATAATAATTTTGTGCAAAATCTCTGATACATTTACCATAAATCGAGACGTTCAAAATCATTATTGTCAATTAGATTTCTTCGACAATTATTAATGGAGTTAATTGCAATCCATTTGTTGCTGTGATTTCTTAATGATAAAATGATAAATTACACAAATTACCAACATAAACTTCTTGACGATTAGCATTGAAGTTGTTCGGGTATCTTGAATACCTATAAAATCGGGTGTATGTATAGTACTATCGCTGTAAATATGTTTTCGCCCCCAAAAAAATAAGAAGATTCGAATATGCCTGTACGTACCCTAGTTTCAGTTGTAAAACGGTGGAAGGGAGGGTGTACAAAACATTAACAGCAATCCATCTCAAGTTCCTCTCAGATTTCTCTCTCTCCATCTTCATAAACATTAAATTCAAACAGTCACAGCTCTCAATGCGTTACCTGAACTGCAAGCGTTAGCGGTTAAGTCTCCTATATCACTTCCATTCACACACACTGATATGCAATAATTTGTTTGAGTGTGTTTAAACGAAAGTTTAAATTTTGTATTAAATATATTCTTATCAAATTACATATATTTAATATTTATATATAATTATAAGTATAAATATAAATAATAACAAAACAATCACCATTCAAATATACAAATTTTTGCTTTAAAACCAATTATAAATATTTTTTGATATAAATTCAAATTGAAATTTTATCTTACTATCAAATTATACACCTTTCAAATATATACATATATATAATTATAAATACATATCATAATAAAACAATTATCACTGAAATATCAAATGATAAAGATAATGTATAACCAATATCATTCAAAATCCAAATACTAACATAAGTAATACCAATCTGATAATTTATTACTCACATCATCCAAGATAGACTTGTTGTTATTCCTTATGGAAAAGAGAAATAATGAAAATTCTTAAATTACTTTATAAAAAAATTCTAAAATATAAAAGAATTAGCATTGTAATATTTCGGTCAAAACAGACCCATTGTTTCGATTTAGTGTTGAACAGTTGAAATGAAACGAAATTTACAACATTGATTTAAAGTCAGTTTTAGAATGATGTTTATTTTTAAAAATTTACAAAAAAAAAAACTTAATCAAATTAAATCAAATCTCATTAAATATAAATTAATTGATGGTTTGATTTAATTTGATTAATTTTTTTATCAATTTTAAAAAATAAACATAAATTCAAAGTTGATTTTAAACCATACTGAACAAATACATTATCTCTCTCAATACCTAAATAACTTAAGTAATAAGGAGCAGCTTGGTATGGGGTATTAAGTTGGGATTGATTAATTTAATCTCACATGAACAGTTAGTCCCATGTTTGGTTGGAGGGACTAACGGTTCATCTGGAATTAAGTTGGAACTAAATATTTAGTCTCAATCCCTGAAAATCTGTCTCAGCCCCCCCATGGGACAGAATCAATCCCAGGTCCATGGGATTAATTTTTTCCTTCAAATATCATTTTACCCTTCCCTCTTTCTTCTTCTTCCCTGCGACAGCCACCTCCCCCTAACCACCACCCCTCTGACCATGCTCCTTCCTTCTCTTCCTCTTTCCTCTCCTCTCTCCTTATCCTCCTCAGCAGATCACACGAATTTTCTTTCTCATTCCTTTTCCTTCTTTCTCTCTCTGTCCTTCTCCCCCTCCTCCTTGCCCAAATCGTGCCTCAGGCCTTGCACCGCCTCTCCCCCCTCCTATTCTTCCTTCATTATTCCTTCTCATCCTCATTCTTCACCAAATTGCGACCTCCCTCCTCTCTTTTCATCTCTCCTTCCCTTCCCCCTCTTCCCCGAGCCTCCTCCTTTCTTTCCCCTCCTCCCCGCTCCTCCCCCTTCTCTCCATTTCTCTTTATTTCATGATACAGCCAAAAAAGAAAGAAAACAAAGCAAAGCTCTCTGCCTCTCTTTTTCTGTAATGGTGTGTATATGTGTGTGTGTGTGTGTGTGTGTGTGTATATATATATATATATATATATATATATATATATATATATATATATATATATAAGATTTATGATAAAATATAAGAAGAATATTTTAATCTTTATATTTGTAATCTCACTTTAATCTCAATCTTGAAATTGTATGAGCCAAACATAGTATTAAAGTAATCTGACTTTAATCTTTTATAATCCTATCCCACTATAATCCTAATTATATCCCATTGCAATTATGTCTTATGTTAGGATATTTTATGTTTGCATCTCTTGGTATATTTTGATATAGCAAAACCTTGTGTTATTTACTGATGAATTTATCTAAGTGTGCAGGTTACTAAAATCAGTTCGATTAAGGATAAATACTTTAACAACAACTCACATATATTTTTGATAGATTCAGATTCTGTATCTAGAAAGTTGGTGCAGAATCCAAAGAAATAAAGGACAAAAATTGCGAACACGTTAGAGGAACTAGTCGACCAGCAGAAGAATTAGTCAACCAGTGAGTCGACTAGTGAGTCGATCAATGGTGCAACCAGTCGACCAGTGAGTCAAGCAGGAGAGAGGTAGCCAACTACCTAGTAGACCGATGGTGGAACTAGTCGACTCTCAAGCAGAACTAGTTGACTAGTGAGTCGGCTACCGGGAGAGAAGTAGTTGACCGGTGAGTCGATCGATAGTGAAACTAGTTGTTGACCCTCACCCGTATTTTAATGATGACAAAACACAACTATTATTATACTAACTAAGTGTAGTAAGCAACAAAAGCGTTCAACCAAGGATCAAAGTTCAAGAACTCAAACCGAATCAAAGTATCAAGTGAAGACTGAAGAACTAGTATAGGTTTAAGGTTTTAGAACCAATGTAAGTCTCACTTATACACTGTAATAGTTTGTTCAATGGCTCGAACAAAAAATGTTTTCTAAACCAATCATTTTTAAACAAACATTTTAAATTAAAACAGAAAAACTAGGTTGGAAGACAACCCAGTCGACTGGGTACATATACCAGTCGACTGGTATATGAGACAGTAGGTCTCCAGTCGACTGGGTCATTCATACCAGTCGACTGGTAAAATGGACAGTGAGTCCCCAGTCGACTAGATGAAATATACCAGTCGTCTGGATACCCAGAATGTCTGAAAACGTGATTTTTTCAAGAGAACCCAGTCGACTGGTATCACGACCCAGTCGACTGGTAGTTCAAAAATATGACCGTTGGACTCCAAATCTGAATGTTTAAAGCAAATTGTTTTCAAATTAAAGTCCTAACGGCCATATTATTTAAACTCATTCAATTGAGCATTCAATAACAAGCTGCATACATTCAAAAAGAGTTGATCTCACACAATCAAGTTTTTATACTCTTGAAACACAAAAAGCTTTGAAATATACTTATTGAGCCATTCTTCAAGCTTTACTTTGAAAGAGAGACATTATTCAGTTGTATAAGCTTCCATTAGCTGTTTCTCTACTATTTACTTTACATCATCTTTGTAAAGGGATTACTTCCAAAAGGAAGAGGATTACTTCCGAGAGAAAGGGATTGTAAGGTTTGTACAACACCGAGAAAGTTGTACGACTAAGTTACTTAGTGGATTACTTCAAGGAGTTCCTTGAAGAGAGTGGATGTAGGGTCGGAACGAATCCGATATTGTCGAACCACTATAATCTGAGTTTGCATCCTCTTATCTCTAAACTCTTTATTTACAGCACATTACTTGTTTTAATTGTTTGCTGCTTATTCGTTTTTATAAACTTGTATTAATTCCGCAAAAAGTTTTGAAAACCCAATTCACCCCCCTTCTTGGGTTGAAACCTCGATCTACAATTGGTATCAGAGCCTTGTTCTCATTTTTAGACTTAAAATCCTTGAGTTGATCCAATGACAGCAAATAGCTACTCTGAGGGACACTCTTATACTAGACCACCTTAGTTCAATGGCTCCAATTATAACTATTGGAAAAACAGAATGAAAATCTTTGTCGAAGGACAATATTACAATCTATAGAGAATCATTGAAGAAGGACCTAGAATTCCTTTGAAAGAAATAGTTATTGGAGAAACTCTTCATACAATGCCTAAACTCAAAACTGAGTACACTGACGAGGTTGTAAAACGATGTCTCTCAATAGCAGATCAACAAGTATGTTACATTGTGCATTAGATATTTTTGAATATAATAAAATATCTGCATGTGTTTCTGCTAAAGAGATATGAGACAAATTACAAGTCACATATGAAGGAACTAGTGAAGTAAAAAATTCAAAAATTTACATGCTAATTTCTGAGTATGAATCCTTTAAAAATCTATTGACGAAACTATTTCTGAAATGCACTCACGGTTCACCACAATTATAAATGGTTTAAAACTGCTTGGTAAGAATATTGAGGAGGTTAAACTAACCAGAAAAATCTTGAGATCTCTGCCACCAGAATGGAAACCAAAGAGGACAGCCATACAGGAGGCCAAAAATCTTGACAAACTGGATGTTGAAACACTACTTGGGTCATTATTGACGTATAAGATGGAAGAAATGACTCTCATCGTCAATAATGATGAGAAGAAGAAAAATTATATTACTCTCAATGCTTCTACGAGCAGCAAAGAAAATGAATCAGAAAAAGAAGCTGAGAGCAGCGAGGAAGATGGTGAAATGACATTGATCACCAAATGATTTCACAGGTTCTTGAAGAAAAGCAAGAAACCTTACACAAAAGATCACACTCCAAAAAAGGAACCACTTATGTGCTATGGCTGCAAGAGCCCGGTCACATTAGAGCTGATTGTTCAGTTTCGAACAAACCATACAAGGGCTTTAAAAAGAAAGCCATGGTAGCAACTACCTAGAGCGATGATGAAGAAGATGAGTCATCAGACAAAGAAATCGGATACGAGGAAATTGTCAACCTTTATTTGATGGCAATCGACGATGAAAGTGAGGTAACATCTTCTCATTCTTCTAAAAATAATATTGTGAGTAGTAGTGAAGAATTGCTAGAAGTAATAAATGAAATGCATGAGGAATTGAAGAAATTTGATTCTAGAAATTCCGTTCTCAAGAAAGAGGTATCATCTCTCTCTAAAGCGATGATAAGTCTTAGAGAAGAAAAATAAAAATTATCATCTTTACTGTATGATTCTTCTTAAGATTTTCTCAAAGATGAATTTGAAAAATAAAATCTCTGAATTAAATAGCACTATATCAAGAATTATACTTGGTAAAGAAAAACTTGATGAAGTGCTTTCTTCCCAAAGATTAAGTGGAGGAAAATCTGGTGTAGGATACTCTCCTTTGGGAAAGCAAAAATCAAAATAAAGCTTATTCATGAAAGCCTCATGTGTAAGTGAAGCCTTTACTTCAAGAAACCCTAGCAAGATTAAAAGCACTCCCTCATTAAATGCTAGGAATTCAAATGTTCATACAAAATTGAAGCAACCTAGAAATACACATGCTTATATATATGCTCACTCTAGAAATGCTTATACACATCCTAAAAATAACCAACATGTACATAATCAACATATGAACTATGCATATGCTCATCCTAGGAATTACCATCATGATTATCCTAGAAATAATTTGCATACACATGCTAGCATATATCCAAGAATGCATCATTCATTTTCTGAAAATGACATGCATTTTCATACTCCTTACCATAGAAACATGTATCCTAGGAACTATTATCCTAAGGATTATAGGAATACTCATGTAAGATATCCTAGAAATTTTAATTACTATCATCCTAGGATTGTGCATCATCAATATGTCCATAGATCACCATTTACTGTTAAGAAAGTTTGGGTTCCAAAAGGAACCGTGTTTTCTAGGACTAACCCCGAAGTACCCAAGAAATTTTGGGTACCTAAAAGTGATATCGTATATCCTTGTGTGATGTAGATTTGCCTCCACACCAAGGAGAAAGGTAACTATTGGTACCTTGATAGCGGATGCTCGAAGCACATGACCGGTGATAAAAGCATATTCAATGAGCTAACTCTAAGAGATGGTGGACTTGTGACCATTACAGACAATACTAAAATAAAGATCATCGGACATGGAAAAGTCGGTAATGATTTCTCAACCTTAGATAATGTATTGCTAGTACAAGGCCTTAAGCCAAATTTACTTAGCATTAGTCAATTATGTGACAAATGATACAAAGTCATATTTGAGACCTCTCATTGTCTAGTTATAGACATCAAGAGCAGCAAGATCAAATTCATTGGCCATAGACATGAAAATGTCTACATAGTTGATTTGAAATCCTTGCATTCTGAAAATGAAAAATGTTTTCCTACTTTTAGTGAAAATCCATGGCTATGGCATAGAAGGCTTGGTCATGTAAACATGAACTTGCTAAAAATCGTTTCAAAAAAAGATTTAGTTATTGGACTTCCTAAAATCAATTTTGAAAAAGACAAAGTATGCAATGCTTGTCAAATGGGAAAACAAACTAGGATTTCTTTTAAAGCAAAAAATGTAGTCTCAACTACTAGACCTTTGGAACTTTTGTATATGGACTTATTTGGTCCGATTAGTACCATTAGTCTAGGTGGCCATCAATATGCTCTTGTTATTGTTGATGACTATTCAAGATATACCTTTGTTATTTTTATTGCTTACAAGGATGAAGCTTTCAAAGGATTTGAAAAGTTTTGCAAAAAGGTACAAAATGAAAAAAGAATTTGCATTTCAAGCATAAGAAGTGATCATGGCAAAGAATTTGAAAATCAAAGCTTTTCAAGATTTTGTGATAAGAATGGAATTAATCACAACTTTTCAGCTTCTATAACTCCTCAACAAAATGGAGTTGTTGAAAGGAAAAACAGAGTTCTAGAAGAATTTTCAAGAACTATGCTTTGTGAAAATAGTTTACCAAAATACTTTTGGGCTGAAGCCACGAATACTTCTTGCTATATCTTAAATAGAATTGTGATAAGGCCTCTGCTTGATAAAACTCCACATGAACTATGGAAAGGGAGAAAGCCCAATATTTCCTATTTTCGTGCTTTTGGTAGTAAATGCTTCATCTTAAATAACAATAAAACTAACTTGGGTAAATTTGATTTTAAGACCGATGAAGGAATATTTTTAGGATATTCAACTTCTAGTAAGGCTTATAGAGTTTTCAATAAGAGAACTCTGGTGGTAGAAGAATCTTTACATGTAACTATTGATGAATCTAACCCAATAAGTAGTAGAGAAGTTTTCTTTTGAAGATGATGCAGATTTTATTCCAAGAATGGAAACTCCTACTCCCATTGTTGACCCAAAAGAGAGTTCACCTCAAGCAAATGAAGAGATGAAAACTCCCAATTTGGACCAACCATCCTCAAGTCAACAAGAGGAAAGCCTACCCAAAGATTGGAGGTATGTAAATTATCATCCAATTGATCAAGTGATTGGTGATCCTTCACAAGAGGTAAGAACTCGCTCTTCTATTAGAAGTATTTGCAATTTTGTAGCTTATTTGTCTCGAGTAGAACCTAAGACATTTATAGAAGCTGAAAAAGATAATGATTGGATAATTGCAATGTAGGAAGAGATAAATCAATTTGAGAGAAACAATGTTTGGAAACTAGTTCCAAGACCAAAAGATCATTAAATAATTGGAACTAAATGGGTATATAGAAATAAAATGGATGAAAATGGTATAGTAATTAGAAATAAGGCTAGACTAGTTGCTAAGGGATATAATCAAGAAGAAGGAATAGACTTTGATAAAACCTATGCTCCCGTAGCTAGATTAGAAGCTATTCGAATGTTATTAGCCTTTGCATGCTTTAATAAATTCAAGCTATTTCAAATGGATGTGAAAAGTTCCTTTTTAAATGGCTTTATAGAAGAAGAGGTTTATGTTGATCAATCTTTTGGATTTGAAAATCCTAGTCTTCCAAATCATGTCTACAAGCTTTCTAAAGCTCTATATGGGTTGAAGCAAGCTCCTAGGGCATGGTATGAAAGACAAAGCAAATTTTTGATTGATAATAATTTTGTTAGAGGTAGAATAGACACAACACTCTTCACAAAAACTCACAAAAATGACACTTTGATAGTTCAAATATATGTTGATGATATTATATTTGGTTCTACTAATGAATCTATGTGTCAAGAGTTTGCAAAGTGCATGTAAGGTGAATTTGAAATGAGCATGATGGGAGAACTTACCTACTTCCTTGGACTTCAAATCAAGCAACTAAAAGGAGGCATCTTCATCAATCAACAGAAGTACATTAAGGACCTACTAAAGAGGTTCGGGATGGAAAGCTCAAAGCAACTTGGAACACCTATGAGCACAACTACTAAACTTGATCTTGATGAAGGAGGTAAAACTATAGATACTAAATATTATAGAAGCATGATAGGTGCTTTACTTTATTCGACTGCAAGTAGACCTGATATAATGTTCAGTGTATGCATGTGTGCTAGATTTTAGGCTAATCCTAAGGAATCACATGTAGTTGCAGTGAAAAGAATCCTTAGATATCTACGAGGAACCCAAACCATAGGATTATGGTACTCTAGAGATTCATCTTTTGAGCTTATAGGTTATTCAGATGCTGATTTTGCTGGATGTAGGTTAGATGAAAAAAGCACAAGCAGAACATGCCAATTCTTAGGTGCAATGTTAATCTCTTGGTTTTCCAAGAAACAAAATTCCGTTGCACTATCAACCGCCGAGGCGGAATATGTTGCAGCCGGAAGTTGTTGTGCCCAAGTATTATGGATGAAACAACAACTAGAAGACTATGGCATGAACTTCAAAAACATTCCAATATTTTGTGATAATACTAGTGCTATCAACCTAACCAAGAACTCTATTCAGCACTCTAGAACAAAGCACATAAAAATAAGACATCATTTCTTAAGAGACCATGCTAAAAAAGGTGACATAAGACTAGAATTCATACATTCAGAAGATCAAATAGCTGACATTCTTACAAAACCTCTAGGTGAAGCTAGTTTCTGTAAGATAAGAATGTTAATGGGATTGCTGGATTATGATAAACTAAATATCTGATTGCTTCATAATTCATTATTTGCATGTTTGACATCCAGTGAAAGAGTATTAATTCTTGTTTAAATATTTCCCTCACTCAAGATGTCACAGATAAACAAATTTCATGCTATATTTCAAGACTGAAAATTTTTATAAGGGTCCAGTCGACTGGTGAATCTATACTAGACGACTGGTAAGTCACTGCCTTTTCATCCAGTCGACTGGTAAGTTTGATCCAGTCGACTGGTAAGTCTCTGTCTCTTCTTCCAGACGATTGGTAAATCCTATCCAGTAGTCTGGTATCTCTAGACCCTGTTTAGAGCCAATTTTTTTAAAATCAGTTGTCATCCAGTCGACTGGTCAATTCAATCCAGTCGACTGATATCTTACTGTCAGTTCACCCAGTTGACCGGTTCATAAACCCAGTAAACTGGTATGAAAACTGTTCATCTTTCCAAAGCTACCCAGTCGACTGGTAACTCGACCCAGTCGACTGGTATCGTGATTCTATATAAGGGACTGTTCATTTTTCTGATTTTTTACGCCATTTTTGAGCACCCCTGTTTTCTCTCTCTAGAAAAATTCACTATTTTGATCCAAAAACCATCCAAACTTCATCTAAACACACCGATCTACTCATCTACAAAGAGATTTTTAACTTTTTACGATTAAAATCTCTTATTTTCACCAAAATCTTTTTTACCCAAAAATTCTTTTTTTCTTCAAAATGAGCGATAAGATCCGTGTAAAATTCACAATAAGTGGACCTAATATGCCTAAAAAGCTAAGGTCTTCAAAACTTTCGGCATCGAAGTCACGAGGAAAAGGAGCAGCGGGCTCATCTAGCAGAACACCCAGAACAGAGTTGGAAGAAACTCTATTTTCCAGTCCGGCTGCTCTTACAAGGTATAACTCCATTATCCGTCACAAGAAGATCATGACGGGTAGAGTTGTTGATTTTGACTCTATTCGTCATGGAAATTTTGATATTCTACCAGCATTTGAGGCAATAAATCTGACCCCACTGGTCAGAAAATATGAAAAATATTACCCGCGACTGATTCATCAGTTCTATGCGAACTTGGTGAAACCCAATCCTCTGGCTCTGAGATTCAGAACCAGAGTCAGCGGTGTGGAGTTTGAGGTCAAAATTGACCTCTTGATGAGCATACTGAGAATCCCAGTAAGGGGGATTTAGTGGAGTTTGGATGGATGGTCAAACAGCTTTGACGTTGAGGCGGCCTGTCAGATAGTCAGAGGAGACCCTAACTATGTGTACAGACCCACTACATTTCACACCTGTAGTGACATGTCCCTCGACTCAAAGATGTTTCAGCTGATTGTCAGTTGGACCATCCACCCTAGACTCGGGAGTCGAGGGTATCTATCTAAGATATATACGGTATTGATTTGGTGCCTTAAATCTGGGCACCATTTCAATATTTATCCTCTGCTACTCGCCAACATAATAAATGACGAAACGAGCAATTCTGGGTGTCTTCCTTACGGGATGCTCATTACACTCATACTCTAGCACTTCCAGGTGCCTCTGCCAGCCTCCGAGGCTCAGGATATTGGACCGACAGATATCATCAATGTCTCATCACTGAAAAAGATAGGATGTGCGATTCGTGACGGCTTCCTCCATCCAAAAGCCGGGAAGCGCTTATGGATACGAGGAGATGAGAGTGATGATGATGAGGAGGAGGAGACTGCTGCCAATGCTGATATGGATATTGACACCCGAGTACCTCCGATTGATGACTCTAGTACTTGTCAGACTGGATACGGAGACATACTTCAGGCTATCTCGAGCCTCCAGATGACGATGGAGTCTGGTTTCCAGTCCATGCAATCGGAGTACCAGAGATTGAGCTCTTCCATTGACCACCTACGGGACGACTTCGAGTTACATCAAGAGCACACCAAGGGTTCCCTAGCTGAGATTAGGGAACTTCTTCATGATGGCTCGGACTCTCCCACTCCTTGAGTTTTTGTTTTCCTTATTAGGTACTTAGGCTTTTCCAGTTCTTACCACATAGCACAGACATATTTTGTATTATTATGTCTTCTTTATGGCTCTATGAAGCCCGTTCATGTATTGACTTTTTATATATGATGTTATGTTTCTATTAGCCATATTTCATATATCTATTTACATCATTTGTGATATGTTTGCATAGTTTCAAACTGCTTTTATTCACGAAAATGCTATGAAACTGGTAATGCTTGTATGAAAACTTTCGGTTCTTCTCGGAAAGGCTTCCGTAATCCGAATAGAGCCAAATTTTTGCATACAGGTTTTTTTAATCATTCTCTAGATGATTGTAGTGGATAAGTAGCTTATTTTTTTTTATTTCTAGCCCCTTTGGTTGCTGTTGTCAAAACGGGGGAGAAAAATGAGAAAAACCGAGAAAAACTAAGTAAAAGAAACCAATGCATAGATTTAGGGGGAGCACTGCTCCAAAACTTATTCTTTGATTGGTTGAGTTAATTGTGGTTGGTTGAAATATATATATGAACTGCGTTTGCCTATTTAACAAGGTGGTTTTATTAGAAAAACAGAGGAGACTCTGTCCGATTTTTCGTAAAATCCAAACACTTAGCTTTTTTATCTGTTTTCACATCATTAGTTTTGTCATCATCAAAAGGGGGGAGATTGTTGACCCTCACTCGTATTTTAATGATGACAAAACACAACTGCTATTATACTAATTAAGTGTAGTAAGCAACAAAAGCGTTCAACCAAGGATCAAAGTTCAAGAACTCAAACCGAATCAAAGTATCAAGTGAAGACTGAATAACTAGTATAGGTTTAAGGTTTTAGAACCAATGTAAGTCTCACTTATACACTGTAATAGCTTGTTCAATGGCTCGAACAAAAAAGGTTTTCTAAACGAATCATTTTTAAACAAACATTTTAAATTAAAACAGAAAACCTGGGTTGGAAGACAACCCAGTCGACTGGGTACATATACCAGTCGACTGGTATATGAGATAGTAAGTCTCCAATCGACTGGGTCATTCATACCAGTCGACTGGTAAAATGGACAGTGAGTCCCCAGTCGACTGGATACCCAGAAGGTCTGAAAACGTGATTTTTTCAAGAGAACCCAGTCGACTGGTATCACGACCCAGTCGACTTGTAGTTCAAAAATATGACCGTTGGACTCCAAATCTTAACGTTTTAAAGAAAATGTTTTTCAAATTAAAGTCCT
The DNA here is from genome assembly GCA_023935145.1 of Bretschneidera sinensis. Classification (NCBI taxonomy): domain Eukaryota; kingdom Viridiplantae; phylum Streptophyta; class Magnoliopsida; order Brassicales; family Akaniaceae; genus Bretschneidera; species Bretschneidera sinensis. The sequence goes on along the minus strand of CM043698.1, from coordinate 56,475,162 downwards.
AACGGCCATATTATTTGATTGCTATATAAACTCATTCAATTGAGCATTCAATAACAAGCTGCATACATTAAAAAAGAGTTGATCTCACACAATCAAGTTTTTATACTCTTAAAACACAAAAAGCTTTGAAATATTCTTATTGAGCCATTCTTCAAGTTTTACTTTGAAAGAGAGATATTATTCAGTTATATAAGCTTCCATTAGCTATTTCTCTACTATTTACTTTACATCGTCTTTGTAAAGGGATTACTTCCGAAAGGAAGGGGATAGCTTCCGAGAGGAAGGGTATAGCTTCAGAGAGGAAGGGATTGTAAGGTTTGTACAACACCGAAAAGTTGTACAACTAAGTTACTTAGTGGATTACTTCAAGGAGTTCCTTGAAGAGAGTGGACATAGGGTCGGAACGAATCCAATATTGCCGAACCACTATAATCTGAGTTTGAATCCTCTTCTCTCTAAACTCTTTATTTATAGCACATTACTTGTTTTAATTGTTTGCTGCTTATTCGTTTTTATAAACTTGTATTAATTCCACAAAAAGTTTTAAAAACCCAATTCACCCCCTTCTTGGGTTGAAACCTCGATCTACACTAGTCAACCGTTGGTGAAACTAGTCGACCAGTAGAAGTTTAAGCTTTTTATAAAGATTAGTCAGAAAACTCGGTCTACTGAGGAGAAAACCGGTCGATTGGATATGACCATTGGAGATCAAAAGATCTACAATAAATGGGATATCAGTCTAAAAAGGAAGTTTTCAAAGTTGCATTTTTGGAGAGCTTGGCTGAGCTATAAATCAGAATTGGTTGAAAAGAGTTCAGTACAAAAGCAAAAAGAAAGAATTCAGTCTCAGTTTTTACACAGAGCTTAAAGATTTAATGTTTACTGTTTCGGTAGTGTTTAAATCTATAGAATGTAAAAGTGAGAGTTTGAGATAGATTTCTTTTGTAAGGTTTTCTTGCTACCCGTCAAGCAAGACAAGGTGTAAAGGTGTGCTTGGTACCCCGAAAATCCAAGCCAGGTGTAATCGTTAAGATTAATGGAACTTGGTATACCAGAAGGAAGACCTATTGAAGAAGCGGACGTATGCTCATCGCCAAACCACTATAAATCTTCGTGTCTATCTTTCTCTCTCTCTCTCTTTGTTAAATTTTTAATTGCTTAATTTTTATGCAAATTGTATTTACTTCAATCATCATATTTTCAAACAATTGGTATCAGAGCAGGTCTCTACAATAAGTAACTAACTGTCAAGGAGTTCTTGAAAAGATGCACACATACGCTTCAACTGAGTCCAATGATATTGATCAAGTCGCTAAGTTTAGCCCTTCCATATTCGATGGGCCAAACTACCCATTTTGGAAGAAAAAATTGATGGTCTTTATCAAGAGTGTAGACTCAAACTACTGGAGAGTCATCAATAAAGGACCATACAAACACACCAAGAAGATCGGTGAAGTAGAAATTGAGAAAGATGAAGACAAGTGCTCTGAGGTTGAGAAGAATCAAAGGGAAATCCACAATAAAGCCATGCACCTCTTGTACTGCGAGATCAATCAGAACCAGTTCAATTGGATCCAATCCTGCGAGACAACCCAAAAAATTTGGCTCAAGTTGGAAGCAGCTTTTGAAGGTACAGATAATGTCAAATTAACTAAAATTACTATTCAGATGTTTACTTTTGATAATTTCAGGATGAATCCGGGTGAAAGCATCTCAAAATTAAGCTTTTGGTTCACTGAAATATTAAACGATATGAGGGAGCTAGGAAAGGAGATCCCTCAGTCTGATCAACTAGTGAGTCAACCAACAGAGCAACCAGTCGACCAACAGAAGAACCAGTCGACCAGTGAGTCAAGCGAGAGAGAGGTAGCCAACTGCCTAGTCAACCGATGGTGGAACTAGTCGATTAGTGAGTCGACTATCAAGCAAGACCAATCGACTACCAAGAGAGAAATAATTAACCGATGAGTCGATCAGAAGTGAAACTAGTCGACCGGTAAGTCGATCGGTGGTGAAACTAGTCGACCAGTAGAAGTTTCAACTTTTTATAAAGACCAGTCAAAAGACTCGGTCCACTGAGAAGAAGACTAGTGGACTGGAAGTGACCGTTGGATATCAGAAGATATACAATAAATGAGATATAAGTTTGAAAATGAACTTTTTAGAGTTGCCTTTTTGGAGAGCTTGGCTGAAACTATAAATCAGATTTGGCTGAAGGGAGTTCAGTACAGGAGCAAGAAGAAAGAATTCAGTCTTAGTTTTTACACAGAGCTTAAAGATTTAGTGTTTACTACTTCAGTAGTGTTTAAATCTGTAGAGTGTAAAGTGAGAGTTTGAGAGAGATTTCTTTTGTAAGATTTTCTTGTTACCTGGAAAGCAAGACAGAGTGTGAAGGTGTGCTTGGTACCCAAAAATCCAAGTCAAGTGTAATCGAAGCCAAGTGTAATCGTGGAGATTAGTGGAACTCAATAGACTGGGAAGAATGCCTATTGAAAAAGCAGATATAAGCTCATCGTTGAACCACTATAAATCTAATCTCTCTTTCTCTTTATTAAATTTTTAATTACTTAATTTTTATTCAAATCATATTTACTTTAAGCATCATATTTCCAAACATCTTAGAACCAAGCGGACCGTAACAGTACATCAAGTGGAGTATTATATTACATACCTCGCCGTTTTCACGGTCCAAAACTATGTTCGCATTGAGTGCATTCTCTGCATGCACCCATATTAACATGCACTCTTCAAGGTCATAACGCCCATACACTTACCACACACATTACATTACACAACAAACAAAAACCACGCACTCTCTCTCTCTCTCATGCCAATCGCATTCCTCTCTCCACGTGAAACCATCCCAACCTCTCATTCCATTTTCCATATTAGTACTATATTCACCCAAAAAAAAAAATGGAAAGCTTCTATCTCATTAAATCTCTCCTTTAACTCTAATAACCAAATACCCTCCGCATATAGTTTTCCATCCCCCTGCTCTTGCTCTTCACTCTACAAAGAAAACCACAAACATATATTTTTTTTTAAATTACTTGATAAAGTTTCTTAATGGATCAGTTGAGTTTTGTTACCAAAGATACAAGCTGGTGGCTTTTCAGACTCCCAGCGTTTTTTGGATCCCAAAACCTACTTGATGCCTATTTTCTGCTTTCTCTCTTCATCGCCTCTCTCTCTCTCGCTCTTCTCACTTGGGCTTTTGCCGTTGGTGGTGTTGCATGGACTAATGGCAGGAATCAAAGGGGTCAAGTTTCGATCCCTGGACCTCGAGGTCTACCAATCTTTGGTAGTCTCTTCACTTTGAGCCGCGGCTTGCCTCACCGCTCCCTTGCGGCAATGGCTTGGAGCCGAGCCAACACCCAGCTCATGGCTTTCAGCCTCGGCTCTACTCCTGTAGTCGTCGCCTCTGACCCGCACACTTCCCGAGAGATTTTGACTTCACCCCACTTCGCCGACCGTCCCCTCAAGCAGTCAGCCAAAAGCCTCATGTTCAGCCGAGCCATCGGCTTCGCGCTGAACGGAACCTACTGGCGGCTTTTGCGAAGGATTGCCTCCTCTCATCTCTTCGCACCCCGGCGCATCTTAGCCCATGAAGCTGGTCGCCAGCTAGACTGTGCCGCCATGCTACGAAACATTGCAACCGAACAAAACCTCAATGGATTCGTCTGTCTAAGGAAACACCTCCAATTAGCTGCTTTAAATAACATTATGGGGACCGTTTTTGGCAAGAGATTCGACCCGGCGCGTGATAGCAAAGAGCTCGAGGAGCTTAAAGGGATGGTTAGAGAAGGTTTTGAGCTTTTGGGTGCTTTTAACTGGTCTGATTATTTGCCCTGGCTTAGTTATTTTTACGACCCGTTTCGTATAAACGAACGTTGCTCAAAACTCGTTCCCCGAGTCAAGAAGCTCGTTCGAGACATAGTTGAAGAACACCGACTCATTGAGTACTCCAAAAAGTTGGCTGCAGATAGTTGTGACTTTGTAGATGTTTTGCTCTCTTTGGATGGTGAAGAGAAGATCCAAGAAGATGACATGATTGCTGTATTATGGGTACGTTTTTCCATATCATTATTGTGAAAAATTATTGTTTGGCTCGGTGCTAGGAATTTAATCTTTAACCAAAAGAAGCTTCCCTAGTAATTACCGGGAACTGTACTAAGTAACTTTCACATGTTTTATTTAATTTTTTTTGGGCCTATCATTTTGTGAATAGTTTGATTTAACAAATCTGTCCACCAAAAAGATTTTTTTTTTTTCATTTTTAGAGTAATTTTTAAATAGACTCTGCCTAATGATTAAGCTAAACCAATCACGAGTTACTGCTTCAAAAATTTATTAGATAGTAGATATCTTGAAATCTGAAAGTTTTTTAAAATACTGAAATCTGTAAATTGTAACTACGAATTTCTCATAATTTTGTAGCTGTTAATCTTTAGTTAGTACTATAAAATATTCTGCTAGTGGCAAGTTAACTCAGTGCGTTTGGTTTTTCGTTTTGCAGGAAATGATATTTAGAGGAACTGATACTACAGCTTTGTTAACTGAGTGGGTGATGGCTGAGTTGGTGTTGCACCCAGAGAATCAAACTAAGCTTCAAGTTGAAATTGACGGAGCCGTAGGGAAAAGGAGGAACCTGACAGATGCTGACGTTGCGAAATTGCCCTACTTGCAAGCGGTGGTCAAAGAGACACTGCGGGTCCACCCACCCGGGCCGCTTCTCTCCTGGGCTCGGCTGTCCACATCAGACGTCCAGCTCGGCAACGGCATGCTGGTTCCAGCCAACACGACGGCCATGGTGAACATGTGGGCCATCACACATGACCCGCACGTGTGGACGGACCCACTCGAGTTCAGACCCGAAAGGTTTATTGAGAGCGAGGGCGGTGCTGACGTGGACGTGAGGGGTGGTGACATGAGGCTTGCACCGTTTGGGGCCGGGCGTAGGGTGTGCCCTGGCAAGAACCTAGGGCTAGCCACTGTGAGCCTTTGGGTGGCTAAGTTGGTGCACCATTTCAAGTGGGTTGAAGATTTGGGTAACCCAGTTGATCTGAGCGAGGTTTTGAAGCTGTCTTGTGAGATGAAGTATCCTTTGCATGTTGTGGCTGAGAAAAGGAATATTGGCGTCACTTTTTAGGGTTTTTAATCTAATTAGTTAACAGGATTAATGGTATCTGGTAGGGTACCCTTTTTCCATTGTCTTTTTATTAGGAGTATTTATTAGTACTAAAATATATAGTTATATACTCCGTTTGATATTATTGTTGGAGATGGATGGGAATTTGAAGTGGCACAGGCTCTAGTTTTTAATTAGTTTTGTAAGGAGTCCTTCATTTTGCTTGTGAATTACAATGAGATATTTATTATATACACTACAAAAAAATTGATATACACCGAACGTCCAAATTCATCGGTAAAGATCCAAATTCATCGGTAAAGACAAAAAAATCATTGATATTGATATTTTTGGGCTACACCAACGGTTTGAAAAACGTTGCAAAAAGCATCGTAGTTGTAGGGATATATCGATGGGTTTTTTACCATCGGTATAGATGTGAGAGATTTACTTACAGTTTCAAAAACCCTCGGAATAGGTGGTGACCCTATACCGACGGTTCATTATCCGTCACTATAGGTTGGTTTTATTGACGAATAAAAACCGTCAATATAGACCAACCTATACCGATGATTCTATAACCATCACTATAGGTAGAGTTTATTGACGAATAAAAACCGTCAGCATAGACCAACCTATACCGACGGTTCTATAAGCATCACTATAGGTTGCTTTTATTGACGAATAAAATCATCACTATAGACCCAACCTATACCGACGGTTCTATAACCATCACTATAGGTGGGTTATACTGACAACTAAAAACTGTCAGTATAGACCTATCTATACCGATGGTATAGCTCCTCAGTAAGCCCCTTATACCTGCTTCAATTATATTTTCGTTTACATGTTTTAATTTATATATATATAAAACAATCACACAAACACTATACAAAGAAGTTTCATTCTTCAAAATATACTATGCTACTCAAAAGATGAAATCTTACATATATGGTCTTTCATCTTAAATATATATTCTAACATTAACATATTATAGAGAACATCTTTGAAATTGAAACTAAAAACTTCATCCCAAAAGTTGCAGCGGTACGTGCTCTAGTTGTTTTATATCTTCTGAATCAAGATCGTCATGTTGAGAAAATATATAAAACCTAATTGGTCAACGAAATACAACACCAACCCAAAAAGAATAAAAAAAATAGATGGAGAAAAAATAATAAAACCTAATGGGTCATTCGAACAAAAGCATGAATACATGGTAACATAGCCATCAACTATATTGTCTAATGACAAATAGTTTGAGGTGATTGTAGCTGCAATTTGTATGCATCATCTTACAACTGGCAACAAAAATATGGAAAGCCCCTCTTATAATCAATCATACATGCACATATATTGAGAAGAGAAAAAGCAACAAGTGATGCATAAGTTTGAAGTCAATTGGCAGTTGTACAGTGATCAAAGATTGTCTAGTTTCAAAAGGTCAAGTCATCACTACCAATAAAAAATATGCCAACAAAAATAAGAATTGATGGAAGTCTTGGACCATGGAAAAACAAATTGAATCTGTAACATGATATTCTAGAACCATCCAACTCCTTTTTTGACCAACTTATGTCCACGGAAACTACTACATTATTACTTTTAACACACCTGCCTCTCTTTATGGAAGGTTTCATATAAATAAATTGTGCTCATATCTCCGAGTCTACAAAATTTGAATTGGCCAAACCACACTTGAAAGTGAATCAAATGTTTTTCTAGGGATATAAAACAAAAGCCTTATGCATATAGCAAACAATGTATACAATTTCATACTCAAAGCTTTTTTGATCTACAAGCATTTACAAGCAACTTTTGTAACTAGCACTTTATCAGAAACGATTTCTACATTATTTCTCTTAAACAAGGCTCAAGGATAGAATAGGTGTAACAGAAGAGAAATTGAATAAATAACTTCCTGAACCAGAATCATAGTTCTCAACAGCCAAGTTCATAACCTCCATAAATATAATATAATCAAAAGTAAAGCAATACCCAACCATCCCTCCAACACAATTGCAATGAACTTAGTGTGCGAGGTAATCATTTCGGGCTTAGCCAAAACCATCCCTTTCTTTGAATACCCTTAAGGAACAACCCCAAGTTATCCCCAGCCATAGCATTGTTAAGAATCTTTTGAAACATTTTGACCCCAATAACAGTGGTATTCCTAGTTTCTCTCAACTCAACAATATCAACAACATCTATAAGTTCATATATTTTGTCAACCCATAACCCATTGATTTTCACCTTTATTGATGTTAGGATTAGGCATCAAAGTCTCCAAAGCTAAGAAGGCAAGCCCAGAAATAACAGGGACATCATCACAAGGGAACTCATAAGAAGAAAATAACTCACACATCTTAAACTCAATGAGCTGCAAGAGCTCCTCGTCAACCTTAATTTGAATTAATTAAGGTAAACAATTTCTAGATTTCTTGACAAAATGAAATAGAATTTTGAGAATAAAATAATCAAAATTTTGAGTTTTTTTTGTCAAAAAGATAAACTGTGAGAGAGGGGAAAGAGTGAATTTTTTAAATTTTGTTTTATAAGAAGAGGTATTAAGTCCGATAGAAGTTAACAGAAACCGTCTAAACAAAGTAAATCAAAAGTTGTTGGTATAATTTATGAAAATACATGTTACTATAGATTTCACCAAACCTTAGGGGGTAAATGTATAGCTGGTGTGCCCACTCTTTTTTTAAGATGGAGAAACATAGAAACTTTCTTTTTCCGCTGCTATATAGTGAAATAAACAACTGTCTTTTCTAGGCTTATGAAAAAAAATCATATTATTAGTGAAATAAACCACCAGCAGTGATACTAACTACAATGCTGATGGGAATTCACTTCAAAATCAAGGACTATAGCATGCTTTCGATTACAGAGAAGTCAACAGGAGGATCTCAGGTTTGAGCCAGTTATGTAAATGATTTAATATAATAGGTAACATTTAGCAATAGTGAATTTTTTTTTATAAATAGAAATAGTAAAGCTTATACAGAAGGTCCAAATCCAAATAGATTTAACACAAGTCTGAAGGAATATGTGCACTCATGAAATAAACATCTACCATAGCATGACTCGGTGTTATATCACAAAAATCAGCATGGAAACAATCTAGAATGCAGACAATAAAGAAACTCCCAAAATAATCACCTAACCACCTAAAATTGTCTACAAATAAAATCAAAACACGTCATAGAGCTTAACTAAAAACTGACCATTCTACCCTCAAAACTCACTGTAACTAGTAGCTGACCATTCTAACCATGCAAAAAAAAAAAAAAAAAAAAAGAAAGTCTCTAGCCCAAGCTCTCTTAAGTGGGAGATAAGTGTGGCAATAATCAAGTAGGGTTTTTTTTACTTCCATAACATTATTTACAATGGCAAAAATGCTAAGAATGCAACGTAAAACTAGCTGTCATAGATTAGCTGCCCTTAGATCCCCAAAGAATTAAGAACAAGGACAGCCCACAACCATATAATTAATTTATATGATCATGCATTACATTAAACGTATGACTTCGAGAAGTACACTTACCTTTTTCATTCTCATCAATCCGATGACTTCCACCCGAAGAACGTGGAATTACTATAAGTGAGTTGTTTTGAACGCTATTTACATAAAAAAAAACTTGTTAAAAATAAAGGAAATTGTAGTATAAGTCAGATCACTTAGAATCATACTCTAATTATTTTATTCAATGCACTTATAAAAAAACTATTTTATAGGCAACAAAAAACAATTAAAGAACACACGTGCAAATTAGACAAACAAATTGCTAGTGAATGAATCATATTTCCAAGGTAAGAAATGAGTCATACCTTTTCGTCTGAGTTGCTTGCTTCCATTATAATATCATCAATGTTCTAGTGAGAAAACATTCTATGTATCACTGATGCAAGTCTATGAATTACTCCCTGTAACCTCCCAACTTTTTTCACCACTTTTGCATAATTAGATTGCTGAGATGATGAAGTATTAGAATCATTAGAAGACGTGGTGATCTTTCCCAAACTGCAAACATGCCTTTTTTGCTTTAGTCCTTTTACTTGAGAAAGTGCATCATCCTTTTAAGAGGGGTTTGAATGCAAAGTTTGTGAACTTCTAGACTCATTCATATACTTCTTCATTAATTCTCGAGATTTGCAAAATTAAACATAAAAAAAATATATCAATTGGTGCAATGTACTAGCGTGGGAAAGTAATTAACTAGTAAACAGAAATAAGAATAAACTTGTATATACCAAATTCGCTTAATAGGATAATAAGTAATTAGTACTAAAGTAGAAGATCAAAATACAAACCATGTTTTGTGCTGCTTTCTCACTCACGGCACTCCCATCAGTACGTGTACGACTTAGAATATAAACTTCTACACGTTAAAGAGTTTGGCCATTGTTCTCTACAATCTATAATAACAAATGTTGTAAACAACAAGCAACACATCATAAAATTTATTTTCTAAATGACACTGGAATTTTATATATAGTCACATTTTCTTCAATTAATATAGGAAATGATTTTGTGCCAAAGCAATGAGGGTCATCAATTTTGCGACAGTTTTCTTAGTTTTTCTGACTTATTTCCTATGAATGCAAAACACAAGTAGTTACATATGTTAATCATCACTAAACGATTAAAAAAATATCAAGTAAAAGTCCATTTATAAGAATAAATTTGTTATAAGTCATACTTTTGCTTTTTCTAATTTCCAGTATCGAATTAAGAATTGAAATTGGTCTTTATCTACCCTAAGATCAGGTAGTTGCTCAATATTCTCATCTTCGGTCTTGGACTCATCAAACCATTTCTTGGTCTCACTTTTCCATTGTCTCCATTTTTCACCCATAATACCAACATGTTTCTTTATTGTTGGTAAGAGTGGATCAAATGTGAATTTTGCTTATAATCAAACAATAACATTAGCAAATCATCAAAGTTTTTTTATAAATAGCAAATCATCAAAGTAAAGAAAAATGAAGTAACATTAGAAAACACTTAGTTATTTACATCTCAATGATCTTTCACATTTCCTCCTTATTTACCAATGGCATGCAAACACGTGATTCTCAGTTTATTGGTGCAAAGTGAACAATTCTGACTATGGTACCAATAAATTGATTAATTGTTCCTACACCATCCCTAACTGGCTGACCATTTGCATTTACACGGACAAATTTGTTTTGATCTTCTGCCAAATCTCAACATCAGCCATATGTGTGGGACAACATTTCTTTCTATATTTGTGAGAGAAATCTGCTTAATAAATTACAAAATACTTAGGAAAAATATTAATAAAATCTGGTCAATAGAAAATTTGTTTTCTTTCTATACTTGTTTTTTTTTTTCTCTATTGTTGCTGTTTTCGTGTTTCATCAATCATAGAAGAATTAATATTTCGGCCAATATATATGAATGCACCTATTTGCTAAAGAAATTTATACCTGATGATGAAGGTTGCTCATGCTGGGGCTGTGATTCTTGATTATGTAGAGTTTGGGTCTGATTATAAGGCTATGACGTTCCAGTGGATCCAAGTGTTTGTGTACTAAAGGATGCATGTGGTTCTTGTCTGGACTCAGTTTGCAACTAAGAATTCAAGTTTTCACTTGATTGTATAATATTCAAGCGTCGATGTTTTCCCATTACTTAGTCCAATGAAGGAGGTTCCAAGTTACTAATTACACTGCAGGTACAAAGAAACATTGCATATATAACACTTTACAAAGAAAATTTTAGGAAAAATAAATACAAACAGAGAAAATATAACAATCAAGAGAACCTAAATGATAATATCTGTGTGAGCGCGCGAAAATAAATCATTTTAGTTGATGCATGTCATAACTTTTGAAAGGCACAAACATACAATAGCTTCATTTTGTGCAATAAGCAATCACAAGATTTCATTGTCAACAAGCATGCTTCTTTAGTTTTACATATTACAAAAAACATCATATGATAATTGTTAATATAATAAAAAAAGAACAAAAGATTTCCAGTATCATATTAAGTCATCTTAATATTCATCTTCTACTGGATTATCATCCATAAGCTCATCTTCCATCTCTGATATAATACGCACTCCACCACAACCATCATCATCATCGACATCGACATCATTTCAAACCAAATTGGAAGCATCTACAGCATCAAATGTGTCACTAAGCACTTGCTCTCTCGATTGCTCTCTTTCAATAGATGATTCATCACCCATTTCAAAGGTATCCCTAAGTTTCTCATGTTTGACAGCATGCCAATCTTTGAGCCTTTCATCATTAACATAATATACTTTCTTAGCTTGCGATTCCAACACAAAAGGTTCATCATGCAAATTAACACCAGTATGTGTCAAATGTGAGAAATTCACAAGAGAGAATCCAAGATTATCCACCTTGTAACCTTATTAATATCAACCCAATCACATTTGAATAGCACAACCTTGTATCTACCGGAATAATTTAATTCAATAATGTCCTTCAATGCGCCATAGTAATTAACATCTCTTTCAACAAATCATTTATCCTTTGCACTAGCATAACTAGTTGTCTTAATAGTCACAATAACACCACTGTAAACCAAGGTACAAACCTAAGATGGAGGTGAATTAGGTTTTAAAAACTTTTTGCTAATTAATACACAAGTTTTTAACAATTTAATCAAGCAAGGCACACAATATATAAGACGCTTGAAATTAAAGGAGTAAATGAAGATAATAAGGAAACTCTGTTTATAGTGGTTCGACAATATTGAAATCTTTCTGACCCTACGTCCACTCTTTTCAAGGAAACTCTTTGAAGTAATCCACTAAATATAGTCGAGCAACTTCACGGGTGTTGCACAAACCTTACAAGCACTCTCTTCTACAAGAAAGTTACAAAGAAGTGTTTAATCCTAAACACTCTAAGAGTTATACCAACTCTTTCTCTTTACAATGAATGATATTAAATGTAAAAAAAATGGAGAGAGATAGCAATAAATGCTTTACAAGATAAAGATTATCTCTCTTTCAAGAACAAGCTTAAAAAATGGCTCACAAAAAAAATTTCAAGCCTTTTGAGAGTATTAATGAGCTATAAATCAAATTAAGTGTTCTTTTTTCTTGTTTAAATGCTCATTGATGGGGGGTTTTTATAGCCTTGGTCTTATATGACCGTTAGACACTGATTTGATAGGTTTTGAACATTAAATTCTCAAGTCCTGCGTCTTAAACGATCATATTTTTGAATTACCAGTCTATTAGGTCATTGTACCAGTCCACTAGGTTAAGTAAAAAAGTTCACTTTTAGGCTTAAGACAAGTACCAGTTGACTGGATTATAGGACTAGTCGACTGAAAACTTACTGTTCCTTTTATCAATCGACTAGTTCAGAGATCTAGTTGACTGGGTTGTCCCAAAACCCAGTTTTTATGTTTAAAAACAGTTTTTTTTATTTAAAGTTATTTTTCGGTTTATTTTTGTCAAAGCCTTTTGCAAAGTAAGCCATAGTTAAGCTAGGTAACTGAAATTAGATATTTACAACGTGAATCAATTACCTTAGAGCCCATTCTAGATCTTCTATCTTCTTTTGGTATTTGTACGTGTCGTATTCTTGTGTCTTGTTTCTATATTGAATACTTTTGCTGCTTAAACACTTAGATAAAATTGTTAGTGCAATTTAAATAGTGTTTTGTCTTTAATAAAATCAAATACGGGTCAACAACCATTATTCTAAGTTTTTAAGTATCTCTCATTTTCTTTGGTGTGAAACCTATAACCATTTATGATATAGCTGGAATATCTGCAAACCACTTCACTAGGACCACGAGAAAGTAATCTAATTTGGTCTATAACTTCTGTATTTTGTTCCTTATCCATACGTGCAACCTAGATATTAAGAAGTGTTCAATTTAATATTTAAACTTTATGAACTAAAAACTTGTAAGATATAGTCTATTAAACTTACTCTATTACAAAACCAGTCATGGAAAATATGACATTGAATTCTCTCGATTTCATATTGTGATAAATAACGTGGCTGATTTTGTCTCTTAACAAATTCCTCATATTATCTACATACAAAATCTCATATAAAAACCTAAAATAAAGCTTTGGAGGATTAAATAAGGTTTATGTATTTGGAAAGAAAAGTAAAATTTGTTTGCTTACTTTTGAAATAGGGTGACAACATCATAATAAAAAAGAACATATTGATGTGCTTGCACAAAAGGTTGCTTGTCAAGCGTAACTCGTGAGACCCTTTTACACTTCTTCACATTAAATCCAATTTTTTTTCTTCTTCCCCAAAGGTCGACCAGAGGCAAATAAAATAGATTCTTCCTCCAAGTTTGGATTTTCATCTTCATCATTTCGTAGTGGTCGATTAAACTTAGTCTCAACTCCTGATAGGTAACGTGAACAAAAAGTTAAGCATTCTTGTGCTAAGTAATTTTCTTCAATATATCCCTCTGGATGACCTCTATTATGCACAAAAGACTTGAGTGTAAGAAGAAACCTATATAAACATAAGTTTAAAACACAAACATAAGGAACATTAAAGATTATATTACCTTTATAAGTGTAACTCAAAATATTATACACCTAAAATGGTACCTTTCAATAGGATACATCCATCGGTAAGCTACTAGTCCAACAATTTTTGCCTCGGTTTCCAAATGAATAACCAAATGCACCATGATAGTGAAAAAAGATGAAGGGAAAATCTTTTCCATTTGGCAAAGAATTAAAGTAATTTGGGACTCAAGTAGCTCGAGGTCACGTTCATGCAAAACCTTAAAGCAGTTGCATCTGAAATAATGACATAAATCAATTATAATAGAGCTAACTCTATCAGGAAAAGAACCTTGTATAGCTATAGAAAGAAGTTCTTGCATGAGAACATGGCAATCATAGCTTTTGAAGCCTATCAACTTCCATTGTTTGAGTTGTACACAACGAGAGATATTGGATGAGTATTCATATGGAGTTTTCATCTCCTTAAGAACCTTTAGAAAAGCAACTTTTTTCTTTTGGAGTCATAGCATAACAAGCTTTAGGCGTAACGTCTTTCCCGATGATAGGTTGCTTTCTCAACTGAAGTACATTTTTTATACCTATATATTCGAGGTCATACTGTTCGTTATCATTATCCTTTCACTTCCCTTCTTAACCTAACAATGTACTAATAACATTATCACAAACATTCTTTTTTATGTGCATCACATTAAGATTGTGATGCAATAGATGATGCTCCTAATAAGGCAAAGTGAAAAAAAATGCTTTTCTTCTTCCAACACCCCTCCTCGTAATCATTACTACTATCTTCAAAGCTCTCCAATTGCTTCAACATTTTTCTCTTTGATAATGGTTTAGGTGCACATCTATGTTCTTTAGTTCTATCAAAAGAATGTTTATCAGTTCGAAAGTTGTGGTTAGGTTCTAACCATCGACGATGACACATGTAACAATGTTTTCTTCTATGATGCAAATAGAAAGATGAGGTGTCAAAGCCACAATGAGGACATGCATATCTCCCCCTAGTACTCCACCCATACAAGTTGGAATATGCAGGAAAGTCATTAATAGTCCAAATTAATGCCACACACATTTGAAAACTTTGATTTGTTGAAGCATCAAAAGTCTCAATGCCAACTTCACACAACTCTTTCAATTCATTTATTAAAGGTTACATGTATACATCCAAATTATTACCTGGGCCTTTTGGACCAGGAACTAGCAATGAGAGTATGAAATTAGGTTGCTTCATGCACATTCATAAAGGCAAGTTGTAAGGTATCAATACGATAGACCAAGTGCTATGAATGATAGTCATGGTACTAAATGGATTAAAGCCATCAGAAGCCAATCCTAAGCGAACATTGCGAGATTCCGAAGAAAAATCAATATATTGAGAATCGAATTCTTTCCAAGCCTGAGAATCAGCAGGATGCCTTAATAATTCATCCTTAGTACAACCCTCATCATGCCATTTTATAAAGGAAGCAGTCTTTGAAGACATGAACAATCTTTGTAGTCTTGGTTTCAAAGGAAACCAATATAAGACCTTCGTAGATTTCTTTTTTCGCTTTTTGAAAGTACCCTCAGATTCACTTTCTACATCATTTGAACTAGCTTCCCACCAAAAAGCACCACATTTCGAACATGCTTCTTTATCTGCATTATTCTCCCAAAACAACATGCAGTCATTGGGACAAGCAAGGATCTTCTCGTACGTTAGATCCAAGCCCTTCATAAACTTCTTGATTTCATAGTAGGATTTTGGCAAAATGTTTTCTTTCAGCAATGCACTTTTGAACAACTCTAATAACATGGAGAAAGCTTTATTGCTCAGCCCATTAAGACACTTTATATGATAAAATTTTACTACAAATGATAACTTTGAGTAATTCTCGCAGTTTGGGTATAATTTTTCATCAGCATCTTTTTACTAATTCATGAAACTTCTTCAAAGACACATTCTCTCTTAAAGGTTGTTGTCGTCCAAAGCCATCACCGACTTGTGTATTCTCTTCATCCATATTCACATTTATATCCTCTGCACATGGATGCACTGGAAATGCATCATGTATTAGGCCATGAATATCATATTCAAACCCTCTTTCACTAGGTCCACTAGTAGAAGTAGATGCACCTAAGGTTTCCCCATGAAAAATCCATCAAATATAACCTTTGAGGAAAAACCGTAAGTATAGATCATGATCTATACTGACAGATTAAAAATCTGTAAGTATATATCATGATCTATACTTAAGGAGTTTTAATCCACCAGTGTATATATGAGCTATAGTGACGGTTGTTTAAATCCGCCAGTATAACTCTAAGTTATACTTACGGATTTTAAATCCATCGGTAGAGACCGAATATATTGACGGAGTTTAAATCCGTCAGTATAGCCTCAATAGTTGTGTATTTGCGGAAAAAAAAAAGAAAGCTAATTATGTATTTGCATGTATACTGCATGCTTTGGCACATTTCATTTTCATTTACATAAATTGCACAAGAGACTTAGGAACAGAATTTGTAACGATACTAAAATTTTAATTATAATTCATTTTTTTCTGTAATTTCAAGTGTGAACCTTCTGAAGTGAAATTGACATAATATAAGGTATGCACTTATTTAATAAAAGATTTAATGGGATCACCTCACAATTCAAATAAGCTTAGAAAACATTATACAATATCAATTTTATTACAGAAGATTTAGACTCTACAATTGTTACCTTCTTTTTGTAAGAATGATTTTTTATTAGTAGCGGATGGTCTAACTTAGCTTATTCTTTGTTACTCCTACAATAACTCTCAATAATTAATATTGAAAGTTTTGGAAAAAGAAAAAGACATTAAAGGAGGGTTTGAAAACTCTCTTATTTGAGAGTTTTATAAAGTAAAAAAAATATAGGAAGTTAAATGAGTTTATTTTCTATGAAAACCTGCAAGCCCATCAATTTGGGAATGTTAAAAAATTGACAGTTTGGATTATTTTTAGGGTTATAAGAAAACCTCAAGGGCTCGTTTAGTAGTGTAAAATGTTTTCTAATTTTTCATTTTCATTTTCCTTTAACAGTTTGAGTATTTTTAATATAATTTTGAAAACATTTTTCTTTCTAACATAATATTATAAAATCATTTTTTTTTATTTCCCAACTTTTTTAATAATATGTTAGAAATAGAAATGTTGTTTTTCAAATTATATTAAGAATGTTCAACATATTTTTAAAAAGTATTAAAGAAAATAAAGATGAAAATTAAAAAATATTTTCCACAACTAAGTGAGCCTCAAAACATTCCCCCTTCTTTAAAAAAAAATACTCACAAACCTTTTATTTCCCTTAACCCTCAAAAACCCTATTCCAAACACATTGTAAGAGATTTGTAGGCTTGAAAAATTAACACCAAGACTTCAAGACATTCGAGTACATTTGAATTGAGTCGATAATTAACAATATTGAGTCAAAAGTTGCTGGGTCTCTTTATAAAAAGGATTAAAATAGATCATTGGGAATTAAATGATGATGAATTATGATAAAATGTGTTCGTTACTTAGTTAATTGCACTCGGCGAAAATGTTCATTATTGATTATTATAATGCATGTTAGTAAGACTAACAAATACTATTGATCATTATGGTATTTAATTTGTTGTCAATGTTTTCCGCGTGGCTGCCATTTGTTTTTCAAATAAGTTACCATATTTGAACTGTTAATTTTTTTTCCTTTCTTAATCTTCAATAATTTTCAACAGCTTCAGATTATGACTTGAACAGTTAAAACTTTGTATATCACGCTTTCTTCGTTTGAAGATTAAGATCTAATTAATGTGGCAATGGGGGGTATAAAATGGGGGATTTTCCCATTTCTTTTTTCTATTATGTTAGAAACTTTTATAGACTGAAAGTATTACCGGTAGCAAGAATTACTTTGAATTTCCTTTTAGTTGATTAATGCATAAAGTTAGTCACGTCATTTTATGTTAATTAATAATTTAATATCATTAAGATTTTGATGCACTCACAGTGAAAAATGTGTGAATTAAAGAAATCAATTTTATTATTTATTAGTATTAAATTATAAATTAGTATTTAATTTTTTAAAAAATAAATTATTTAATGTTTAGATGTCTTGTTAAAGTTTTAAATGAGTTGAGCACTGATTTAATAAATTATCAACGAGATCACCTTATAATTAAAATAAATTTATAAAACATTGTACAACGTCAGTTTTAACCTTTTTTTTGTAAGGATGGTTTTTTAATAACAACTAATCATATTCTCTATCTACTCATACAATAACTCTTGTTAATATCCATAACAGTGTGTTGGGAAGTTCACTTGGGTGAGTTGTAGGCATTGTATTTGTTCAAGCAGATTGGACAGGTTTTAAGTGTTCTCAGCCTGGCTGCAGATGTTTCCAAATATAAAACAATGAGGTTTATCTAGATCCTTGTCGGATCATTGCCCAATCGTGCTGGGATTGGAAATTTTTAATTGGGGACCGAGACCTTTTAAATTCTTCAATCATTGCCGTGAAGATAAAAAGGTTGAAAAAGTGTCATACGATAGATGGAATAATGGTAGAAAGATTGGTATCGTAGGGAAGCTAAAGGCTTGAAGAGCATCGTGAAAAAATGGAGTAGGAGGGAGGGGGGCAGAATATTAGTGAAATTGAGAAAAGTGTGGATGAACTTCAAAGAAAGCTGAAATTCAAGGGCCGAGCGGGGAGAAGAAAAAATTGGAAGGAGCTACAGGTATTCCTTATGGAAGAAATACAGGATTGAAGATTAATGCAAACGGATGCAAAAATCTAGAGTTCCAAGGTTAAAGCAAGGGGGCAAAATTACTATTTTTTTAATGGCTTTGAACTAGAGAAATAATGTTAGAATATTTATATATGAGTTATTCCATGTAAAAAAAAAAAAAAAGTGATTATATATAAGGTTTGCATCCAAGACATACGAGCTTAAGTTTTTGAGTCGTATTAGTACCCATCTATGTATACCAAACTAGTGTTCGTATGATATCTCACGGTGTAAAGTACTCTCGACTTTAATAAATGGTATCAAAGCTTATTTCGAGTTGGTCACAATTTTGTAACTCCGGCGATACTGTCATGTGATTGAGTCTCTGAATGAGAAGCGTTTGTGTGCCCACAATTTTCTGTACTGTGAGGATTCTCATGATTTTGCCTCTCCCATGGTGTGATCGGTGGTTCCATTCAAAATGAAGTTCGGTATATAACTCACACGTGAGGGAAAAATTTATTAGGATATTCACATGTGAGTTATCCCACATAAAAAAAAATAAATAAAAATGAGTTATATATATGGTTTAGGTCTAAGACTCATGAATTTACTTTTTTTGAATTATATTGGCATTCTTCCATATATAACAAACTCATGTTTGAAGAACTTTCGAATTTAACAGTGTCATATTCCTATTGGTATTTCTAAGAAGGTAGAGAAAATTCAAAAACATTTTTTATGGGATGGGGAAGAGGAGAAGAACTTACATCTAAGTTAATTGGGAGGAGGTATGTAAAAGCAAAAATGTAAATGGGGGACTGGGGCTAGGTTGTTTGAGGAATAGGAATGCCGCTTTATTAGGAAAATGGCAATGGAAGAGGGGTAGGGAATCAGAGGAATTATAGAAGGAAGTAATTGATGGGAAATATGAAGTGAGAGAGTGCGTGGGTTGAGGCGGATTGAAGGAGACCGAGTAATAAAGGTTTGGAGTGGTAGCAAAGACATTATATTTACTATGCTACGTGCAGCCTAAAGACGACGTAGCTTTTGCATGTCATGATCCTCCTCATCTTCAATGTTCAAAGTTGGAGAGAGTAACTAAAGGCCAAAAGCTCAAGAATCGAAAAGCAACAAAGCCACGTGAAAATGGCAATTATTTACTGCATCGGTTCAGTTTTTTTTTATATTTTTAAGGCAAAATTGAACTTTAATTAATTTGATGGTCAGTCACGTCTCTCCCGTGAGACACTATCTCTTCTCTCATATATTTTCTTCAGCAGCAACCAAGCAAACAAAAATATCTTTTTCAGACAGAGATGTAAGTGGCTCAGTGTGTACAACTGTGTAGCTTAGCAGCTGCCAACTCATTGCCACTGATTAATATGTGCACGTGATATACCTCAAGCAATGTCATGTATCCAATCATATTCTGCCAAATCAGACTCGATCAAATGAAGACCACCGAGCACTAGGATTTTCTCTTGTGATTTTCATGTGCTTTCGTTGGTTAAATACTTATGTGGCACTTGGCTGAGATTAGAGGTCGGAATTTTGATCTGGAGTCGTTAAATTTGTATTTTTTTTACTGTAATAATATGGGTATAGGTATAAATTTCTAGATCTATTAAAAATTTACTCGCATTCAGTTTGATTCATAAAATTTTAAATCGAGTTGAATTTACCTACTAATCAAATGAGTAACCTGTCATGTTACCTCCAAACAGTATGTTATGTTGAAACTTTTTTATTTTTTACGATTTTATTTACTTATAACTCCGTTTGATTCATTGTTGATGTTTGGATTTTTTTAAATGGTTGTGTTTAGCTTTAATTCTATATTAAAACATGGTTTCAGTTATATAGTTTTGTTCAAAAAATTCAAGCCCAATTTTCTATTATTTCATTGGAAGCATTTTTTTGTCTATTTTTTTCGAAGGATTTTTTTATTTTTTTCCATACGATTGAAATCTGAGTCAACCTAAGATAATTGATAGTTTTTCTTAATGTTTGACACAGCGACTATCCTTGAGATTGGTTACTGCATGAATTTATTTTAAACACAAACATGATGTCTAATTGACTATGGTTAAAATTCGTAGAATTTTTTCTATTTTATTGTGCTTACACAATTTTTATCACAATTTTATTTTATAGATACACATATCAGAGTCAAAATTTAATGCATATGCTAAATATGATACCATGCGGTCAAGTTATAAGCTTTATATTTAATATAATATTTATTTTATTTAATATAAATAATTTTTTATGCGTTATCCGTTGATTCACTTACGAAAAAGTGGGTTTGGTGTGGTTGTCAAAAATTAACCTGTTTAAAACTGAGTATTTTTTACTCGCACTCATTTGACCTGTAATCCGCAATAAATTACCTGCATTTTGTCTGGTCCGCCTGTTATCCATTCTAATAGAGATGTTTTGATTGGAAATTTGATATGAGCATTTGAACCACTGTATATTCTACATCAATAATTTTCTCTTACCTCATTCATTCTGATCGTCGTTACAGTGGCATTTTAATGGTAAGATTAAAATTTTATTATTTTAACTTTTTTACTTATTAGAATTTTATTAATCTATATTTTGATGATTTCATTTGGATGGACTGGTTATTTTTACCAATTTGATATTGTTTGAAGGATCTATGACTATATTTAGAGTTTTACCTCATGCATTTCTGCATCTGAAGCCTTTTCTTTTATTTGGGTGCAATTTAATAGGGTAATTTGGAAGAAATACTTGATTACATAGGATGTTTTGGATGGGGACTAATATACACGGTTAGACGGGAATAATTTATTTCTCTTTCATACCAACGAGAAATTATTACACGTTTTTGATCCCGTGAATCAAGAATAATTTATTTTAGTAATTTTTGAGAACTCGAGTGTAATCCCTTAATTTTTGAGAACTCGAGGGTAATTCCCACACATTGAGTTGTGATACGGAGGGATTAAAGAAACTCTTGAAAATGTTACAACTCAAGTTTTCAAAAATTATTATTCAAGTTTTCAAGAATTACTATGTTACATATTTACTATTCTTTGGGTCTGTAACATATAATATAATCTCTTCTGAATTATTTTTTCTCAATTTCTCTTCCAATTTCAAGTTTTTATTTTATCCATAACCAAACTTTCGTATTCCTTTTTTAATTTCTCCTTCTTATATATATATAATCTCTTCTGAATTATTTTTTCTCAATTTCTCTTCCAATTTCAAGTTTTTATTTTATTCATAACCAAACTTTCGTATTCCTTTTTTAATTTCTCCTTCTTATATATATAATATATATATATATATATATATATATAGATATATAGCATGAAGTAAAATATAGGCTTTAATGAATGTACTTTGCCAAGATCTCCATTGTCTCTATTATGTAGTATTACGTGGTATGTTTTGGACGATTTTTTGAAGACAAATTTTGTACTCCTATTTGTTAGATTTAAAGCTTAGTGCATAGGTTAAACTCACGCCATCCAAATATATATATATATCAGACAAATTCGTTATTGCAGGTCGGTGCATGCCAGATACACACCTTATATTATGCACTGTATATGCATGCATTTGCATATCTGATAAATATGGATAACACAAGTTTGTTCAACTTTTGAGCTAGAAGCTTGTTGACTAGCAAAGTTCATTGTATCTTTTTTCACATAAATTTAATGCAAAGAAGGATATGGAGAAAACTTATCTAGTTGTAGGGTTGGCAAAAATATTTCACTTAGCAGAAGTTTCAGAATTTTTTTACCTGTTGAGTATGAGAATGAGTATGAAAGGGATTTTATTTTCATGAAAACGAGAATGAAGATTTTTAAAAAAATTCGATTTAAATAGGGATGAAGACGAAAGAGATAATTTTCACCTTGCAAAATCCCCGTCTTCATCCCCTATTACATTAAGTTTTATGTTTTATATATATTAGATAAACTTAATAATTACCTAATTATCTCTTAGTTATTTAAAATAGAAATAAAGTTTCATCGTTAATTTACTCTGTTACAGTCCATCACTTTCTTGTTTATATTTATAGGTATCAAAAAATAAAATGAATTTTTTTTTTTTCTTTTGATCGATTTGGATTTTGGAAACATAACGAGAACATGGATGAGAATGGAGACGAAGATGAAAATTTAGATATTTGAAAATATTCGACAAAGATGAAGATGAATGACAAAATAAAATCTTTAACAGAATGAGAACGAAGACTAAAATTAATTTTACAAATGGGAACGTAAATGAAAATGACATTCTATATTTCAAATTCGTTCTGTTACCATCTCCCGGGGTGGAGGGAGGGGGACTAGAGGGAGCCTTGGCTCCCCCACAGATTTTCAAATGTCCTATAAAAGTAGCATGTACTTTTCCTTATGGCACCCCCTAAAATGACTTGAAATTTGGGAAAGTTATTGGGAGGTGATTGTCTCACTTTTATTCAAGCCTACTAGTCTCATGATGAATACCTTAATGATTTGAGTGTTACAGTAAAAGATAATCAAAAACAATCTAGGTGTTTCAATGGTATCCGATTTTGTTTTGTAAGCCAATTAGGATAACATGTGGCTCATAGTCTAGCTAGAAGCTTTAAAAATGGCTACTACACCTGGACAATTATGCTCTTTGGATGGGGATTTTCATGAGCTCATTGAACCATCTCTCATCATGGATTTGTAATCTAGTTTTTTTTTTTAAAATAAATCACTTGTCATTTTTCATAAAAGAAAAAAAAAGATTTAAAATACAATTTTAACAGTTAATAATTGAGTAGGAAAAAATTGTACTAAGCAACTGTAACAACCTGCGGTTCTTATGAAAAACTTTTAACATTATTAAATAAATTTTTAGTTAATTACCTTTTTGTTACATGCTAATTTAAAGTTAGTTTAACTTGATTTTATCTAATAAGACCTAGACGAAGTTTTTTTATATGGAGTTTGATAATTTTTTTTAAAATAATACTTTGAAAAATAATATTCTATATTAGATTTTACTATTCAATAAAACCCATGCAATAGATAAATTACACATAATTTTAGTAAAAAAATTATCATTTTAGTGTGTGATATAAACCCATATTTCATCAACAGTTTAAAATTTATCAAATTTTGTATGGAAAAACTAGAGCTAGATCGTAGATTAAAATTTATCAAAACATGTTGATTTTTTGTAACTTCAAAATTCTCATGAATATATTTTAGATGATAGGTCACAATCAATATTTGTATTATTATAAAAGTGAAAATTTTAAAGAAAACTTCATGAACTCTATGAATGACCTTCCTATATATTTATTACTTGATCGTTTATATTGTAAAGAATATGTTTAAAATTTTTATGGTACATAATACGATAGTAGAAGATTTATACTCAATATTCAAAAAAAAGATGAGTGCAATTCAAAAACGTGAAGATTTTATAAACTTCTTTTTGTCTTTTTTTTTCAATTTGTTTTATCAATTAATCATGTACATAACTGATGACTAATGTATAATTGAGTTATATACTACCATTTATTTTTTTTATCAAAAAATTTATCAAGATACTTAAAAGCGATATTTTATTTTCCTATTAGAAAAAAGTCTTGACTCTAACTTTTCTTGTCAATCTCAACCAATGGTTTAAAAAACGAGTTTTGGGCGCGCCCCAAGGGTGAAATCCGATCAAAAAGGGCTGGGGCGTAATTGTTGGGGCGTATATTTTATATATATGTTTGTTAGCAACATATCCACAGTCAGGCACTGGGGCTCTATTGGTAAGTAAACATTATCCCGTCTTGCAGCCCTGGGTTTGATACCCAGCAATTGCGTTTGTCATCCACTGGTCCTTTTTTTTCTTTTTTGTTTTTGTTCCCTCCGCTGCTTCCTTCTTTTTTTCCCCTCCTCTGTTTCCCTTTTTTTTTTCCTCCTTTGTTTCCAATGTTTTTTTTTCCTCTTTTTTTCCACTGTTTTTTTTTCCTCCTTTGTTTTCATTGATTAACAAATTCATTAAATAGACTCCATATTATATACTCTGTATTTTATTAATATCATTTTATAACATTATTAGGATTGCATTATCTATGTTATCTAATTTGTTGCTTTTAATAGATTTATATATATGAATTTTTTATACCAATGCAAGTGTGTAAATACTAATCAGTAAACATTTGACCCTTAACATTGTGTTATTTGTATTTTTTTTTTTGAATTTGGAACGTGTTTGTGTCTTGTGATGAATAGATTGGTCAATTTAAAAATTAGAATTTGATTTTTGAAGTGTGATTTATGATTTATTGATGAAAGATGAGATGTATGTGAATTTGTTATATTATTGTAAGTGTGTAAAAAACAACCACTTAACATTGTGTTTGTGATGTGAAGGTGTGTTTGTGAAATATTTTGATAAATATTCATTAATAAGTTTTAAGTTAGTAAAATTTATTGATAATTAATTTATTTATATTATTTTAATTTTTTAGTATTTTAATAATTTAATTAATATTATTTTATTCAAAGTGCTCCAACGTTTCAAAAGACTTATGCCCCAACGCCTCAGGGCTTACGCCTCGCCTCATTGAGGCAAAACGCCTCGTCGAACGCCCTCGCCTCTGAAAACACTGATCTCAATAACAAATGATCTAATAATTTATAAGAAAATCTTATTGGTAATTAATTTATGTATTTTAATCAACTTTGTTTTTAATGAAATTATTGTAACGGTTATGGAGTGGTTTGTGGAAGGGTGTTCAAATCGGTGAGAAAGCATAAATGTTAGGACGATATACAGACGAAGAAGGAAAGGGAATTAAAGAAAAAAAAAAAAGCTTTTTTGTCTTGTTATCTTCATTAACATTATTAACTGAAAAGTTAAAAACATGTACCAGGATTTTTAAATTAACTTTTCACCGAAAAATTTAAGGTGGGTTTCGGAAAGATTTTGCCTAGGGAATAGACTTAATAGTTTTTTTTTTAAATTATTGTTTGATAAAATTTTATTACTATAATTTTATATAAAAAAAAAAAGTAAGGGAAAGCTAATAATCTCTTTTTTTTTTTAAAAAGATATAAGAGTGTGAGAGTTTTTAAAAGATGTTTGACCAGATAGCTCTTAAAATTTTAATGATTTTTTTTATAAAATCAAAAGTTCCATTAACACTTATTCATCGATTCTCATCTAACTCCTTATATATTCAAATTACCTAAACCTTAAATCCACGTTTCTCTGTAATTAGCTTCTCATTGGGTAGTTGCAAATAGTTTTTTTTATCTTTAATTTCCCCGTAAGTAAAGGGGTCAATTGAGTTTCTCTTACATAGTAATAGTAGATTAAATGTTTGAGATGTTGAAAAATAATGTACGTTGCAGGATAATTGTGCTTGTTTTGAGGAAAAATATTTTCAAGGAAGATTCTTTTTTTTGTGGCTGTTTTGGTAGGTTTGCTTCTGCCAAAACACCTCATAGCTGCAATATTTTGACAACCCAATAACAATATTATTATTATTATTATTATTATTATTATATCGTAAATAACAATAATAAGTTTTTTTAGAAAAATAACAACAGTAGTCAACCAGTTTAGAAAATATTTTTTGATTATCTCTTTCTTTTTTTTTCATTCTTAACTTCTTATTAATGCAAATTGAAGTGAATGTAAAACTCTTAGTAGCTAAGCAGAAAACATCATTTTCATGTTATTTAGTTAAATTTTTTTATTCCTCTTCCAATATTTGTTGTGTTCTATAAAATTCGTAGATAATTGGTTATCAAAATAGAAGCGCTAAGAAATAATATTGGTGCTAGTTTGATGAGAGCACTAGGTTAAATTAAATGAGAATTTCAAAGTACATAAACTTGATATTGTTAAATAATTTAATCACAATTGTAGATGTTTTTATTTTATTATTAACTAATAAGTGATTTTATTAGTATAAAGTTGTTAATTATTATTAACTAATGAATGGTTTTATTTTTATTGTTAATAAAAAGTACCTCTTTAGTTAATAAAATTGTATACCTTTGAACCATGTCTGTTTTGGTAATTTATAGTTTTATAGTACTATTAAGGTTACAATTACCGAACATTATTATTGATCACAACACTTTCACGATGCTTTTACAAGATAATTTACCAAATGCTACACCAAATTTTTAACAACACTTTCTACATTTTTTTTGTGTTAAAACTCTCATAGCACTTTTGACACCAATACAATTACAGCACAACACTCGCAAATGCACCCCTAAATACACCCATATACAACAAATGATCATAAGGGTATTGAGTAAAAATTCGCATTGTATACTCAAACTTATACATATATTTTTAAATAAGTAAATAAACAGTGCACAAGATCTTAATTAATTGAATATGACACATATTGACTATGTTTCTTTTACCCAATGTTTTTATTTTACCTAATGTTTGAATAGAAGGAATAAAAGGAAAAAAAAAAAGAAAAGAAAAGTGCAATTCGACACACGTATCCCTTAATTTCTTTTCTCTACGTTCTCCTCAATCAAATCCCACATGGCTCCTCCAACTAGGGATTTCAGTTTCCCTTTTTTTTTAACCTCAGTTTCATTTCTCTCTCCCTGTTAGATAACGCCATCTTAG
Organism: Bretschneidera sinensis; assembly: GCA_023935145.1. Taxonomy (NCBI): domain Eukaryota; kingdom Viridiplantae; phylum Streptophyta; class Magnoliopsida; order Brassicales; family Akaniaceae; genus Bretschneidera; species Bretschneidera sinensis. Next base: position 56,448,160 of record CM043698.1, on the reverse strand, counting down.
GAGCCGCAATTTGTAGTTTTGTTCCCTCCAAGACTCTTTCTTTGTTCAAGCAGCAATTTCTTCACATCATCAAAACTGGAAGAACTGTTAATTGAGAAATTAATTTTTTTGAATTGGAGCAAGACAAACCTCTTATCATGATTGCACAACGTTTGTTGTGATGAAGAGGGTAGAAGAATACGAAAATAAAGATGAACAAATAACTTGAAAACGCAAGAAGATCAAGATGAGAAAGAGATTAGCTTGAACCAGCTATGAAATATGATTAATGTGGGTCCTGGGAAAGAAAACAACCCAAATAAATATTGAATTAATTTAACTAATTATAAAAGAGAAAAGCATATATATATTTTTTAAAAACACCCAAAATCATCATCTAGAGTTGCATGCGCAATCCTTTGGAGCTGAATCCTGCCGGACTGCAAAGAGAGAGAGTCAGTAGATCAAGGGATTAAGGGTGAGTTAGAACTAACCCAATTTCACCCTTAAATGCAATGGGAAATTAGTTCAATCCTATATGTAATCTCAGATCTGTCTTCCCAATCAAAGATAGTGTTTCTTTTTCTTTTTCTTTAAGGAAATTTAATTCAATACTAAAATGTTGAATTGAGTGTTAAAAACATATTTACATGTAATTTTTGTAAATTTCTTCGAGGGAATTAATAAGTTAGCGATTTTACAATATAAAGGGATTTTAATGCTCTTTAATGTTCATATTTTTTTAATTTCCTCTTTATTCAACAAACAAACCGCTATTTGATTTTAAGGTTAAAAACAATTTTGATCCTTAAACTGTCAAATAACAATTTAGTCTCTAATGTTCTAGTTTTTTCAATCGAATCTTACAATTTTTACAAATGTAACAATGTAGTCATTTATCTAAACTTCGTTAAAAAAAATACCATTTTTATAATTATTAATTTAACTAAAACGATAATATTTGTGAAAAAGAAAAATAAAAATAAAAAAGTGTAAAACTTATGCAAACCCATCCCAATCATGAAGTCCAACTACTATCAATCATAAGATCAAAACCATACCAATATGTATATGCTCATAACTTGAAGTACCTCATTTGAAACCACGAATCATCACTCATCACCTTAAATTTACCCAAAGCCTTAATACCCACCAAAAAGTCTCTTGCAGACCTGGAATCATGAACCAAAAGCTTAACTATATGTATATCAAACAAAGGAAAGGAGGAGAGAATGAGACACATAAAAGAATAGGAGAGGAAGAAAGGGAAGAAAGGAAAAATTAGGGGTCTTTGATTTTTTTTTAATTTTGTTAATATTATTGTATCTATTTAATTCTTATAAAATATTTTTTCTCTTAATTTTTTACGGAGTTAGAAACAAAGATTACATTAAAGCATTTGTAAATATTTGAGGATTTAATTGAAAAAAATTAGAACACTAGGGACTAAATTGTTATCTACCCATAAGTTTAAGGACAAAAATTGTTATTAACCCTTGTTTTTATTATAGAAATGTGAGTTATTATATCATCAAACACCCTTACATTTTGTCATGTACTTCAATGTCTCACTTACATTTTAAAAATCATCAGTTTATCTTTTACATTTTAGGCACGCGTCCAATAAACCCTTTTAGCAATAACTCCGACGAAATTGATATTGATACACATAAAAATCTTGACCAAAGTTGATACCGACGCACAAAAAATTTTTGAACAATTTTCTTTTATTCTTATTTAATAGTTAAGATTTTTGTATGCATTGATATCAATTTCGCTTGAATTATTATTAGAAAGATTTATTGGACACATGTTTAAAATGTAAGGGGTAAATTGATCATTTTTAAAATGTAAAACACTAAAACACATAGTTAAATATAAGAATGTTTGATGATAATGACCTTAGATATGTAACACAACTTTAAACCATCGTGATATGGATGACATGACAAAGATTTTGTGAAATAACCACAAAATCAGTGGTTCTAATATCTATATTTACAATGACCAAACTATAAGGGTATATTTGGATGAGATTTTCGAAAATTGTTTTCAGTTTTTAAAAACTAAAATCAGTTTTTAATAACTGCTTTTCATGTTTGGCAAACAGTTTTCAAAAGTAATTTTCTAAAACTGTTTTTTGAAAACCCCAAATTGGTGTTTGCTGACATAATTTTTTAAAAATAGCCTTAAAATCAGTGTTCACTTCTTTGTTTCATTCTTCCTCCATGGTATATAAAAAATATTAAAAATTTGAAAATAAAATAATACTAATTATTTTTAAGTATTTAGTAAATATGAGAAATAAAATTAATATAGATTTTAAATTTAAACTCAAAACTAAAAATAATTACAAGATGTATCAAAACAGTTTTCAAAATAAGATTATCCAAACAACATTTCACTGTTTTCTGTTTTGGAAACAGTTTTTAAGTTACAGTTATCCAAACATAATTTTTTTTTTCAAAAAATTATTTTTAGTTTTCATTTTGAAAAACAATTTTCGAAAACTGTTACCCAAATATATTATATGTATTTTCCTTAAGAATTCTCTAAACCTATTTTTGACTAGCCCAAAGAAATAAATTTAACGGAGTGCGCACATACTAACATTTGATATCGCTTTACCTTATGGGTAATCAATTTCTAGAATTACATTAAATAATAAAATTAAGCGGATAAGACATTAAAGTTGAGATGGCCGAGTTGGTCTAAGGCGCCAGATTAAGGTTCTGGTCCGAAAGGGCGTGGGTTCAAATCCCACTCTCAACATAAAATTTGTTTTATTTTAATTTTCATTGTAATTTTTAACGAGACTGATGTGGAGCAAATATAACCCAGCACAGATGAAGCCCTGGCGCCAAACCAAACCTTATCTGCTTTTAGCCACCCTTCTAATACACTTGACAGAGAAATTCACAAAGCAAAATCAAATTAATGTATATGATGAATATGAGTATGTTGGCTTCTCTTCCAAGCTCAAATCCTTCTACTACATACACTTGTCCATTTCATTATAATTATCATTTTCATGGAAACCATAATCATCATCAAAGGTGCTTCAGATTCTCAAAGAAAGAACTGCAACTAAGAGCTTCATCTTCTTCTTCGTCTCCTGCTGCTGCATCTGGGGTTGATCTAAAGACCCTCGAATCCGCCATTGCCAAGGTTCTCTTTTCTTCTTCACAATTATTTTTTTTCTTTCTTTCTCAAGTTGTTTTGAGATGGGCTGCTTAATAAAGTATCTTTCCTTGTCTTCCTCTCTTATTTCCTTTCTAAAAAAAAATTAATAATCACATCAAGAGAAAGAATCATAGTTTTAGAAAAGTTGGTTAGGGAACAACAAATTTATAGGGAATATCAAATTTATGAATCATTCTATATTATTTAACGAAATGGATTGGTTAGTGTGGAGTGTGTAGCAATTAATTAATAGTTTCTTAATTAGTCATACACTGCCGAAGAACCTCAATGGTCTTGTAAAACTATCTAATATTTGCTGATTATAACATCAAATTCAAGTATTTAGCAGCCAGAATATATACATTAGTGCTTTATCCAAATATACCCAGTATTCAGAATTACATATTATACAATAAAATAGTTTCAATTGCATAAAAATTGTGTCTAAGAAATGATATTTTGTAAAATAGATTACCCAATTGGTTAATTGGAAGGTTCTTATTTCTTAATTCTACTTTAGAGAGAAAAGAGAAAAAAGATATAGAAGAGCTTAGGGATCAATCCATATTTAAGCAAATTTTGTTGCTTTCCTTCCTTTGACATCATTCCATTATGTGAAACACATTTGTAGCACTCGATCACTGCTGCTAATTAAATTAGGTGAATCACAATTATATGTTTGCTGCAGAAAGATAGTAATGCTGTTAAAGAGGCTCTTGATCAACTAGCAGAAGCAGGTTGGGCGAAGAAATGGAGTTCTCAGCCGTATGTCTCACGTCGTACGGTCAGTCTCCATTACAACTCTGAAGTTGTGGGAAAGTCCTGGTGTATATCTGTTCACTGCTTTAAGTATTTGGTTATATATGTTTTACTTGGTATGAAAATAAATTGTTTTGACATCAAATTTTATGCACCAGACTTCGCTTCAGGAACTGACAACTCTTGGAATGAAAAATGCAGAGAACCTTGCGATTCCAAGCGTCAGAAATGATGTGAGTTTTAGTTCACTAATAATCTAAGTGGGTTAATTTGTTACATAAGACTATAAGCATAATATCAAGCACTTTGAGCAGTTAATTAGCACCTTTACCATACCTACTTAAATTGAAAAGAATGAGGAGGAAATGGGCTGAGAAGCTTCAATACTGAGACATTTTTCTTGAGGAAATTCACAATTTTGCATATATGTGAATCAAATTGAATCTCATCTTTGGCGTAATTGAAGCATTGGATTTGGACTACCTTTCATATGTAGAATTTGAAATCTTCCAGAAATACAGGCGGCTTTTCTTTTCACAGTGGTGGGGACGACAGGGTTTTTGGGCGTTCTTGCTGGCCAGCTTCCTGGGGTAACCTTACTCATCTGATCCCTTTTTTATCATTCTTTGTATTTACATGTTATCATACAAACAATAAAGTATGATAAAGAGAAAGATCAGAATTCTACTGTTGGTGTTATTTATATAAATCAAAGAAGCCTTTCTTCAGTCTATGTGAAAGGGAATGCATGTTTCACACTCAAAATTCTCTTCCGACACATTGCTTCTGCGATCTAATCGAAAAAAAGTGGGAGCAGGATGTCAATTTGTTATGTATTTTATGAACAGATAGTGATGCCTGTATGATTCGTTAGTTTCCTTCTCTTTAGCCCTGCCTTTCTGCTTAAGCCTTGTATTATTGTATATCATTTCCACATATCACTGCGGATCCACTATAACAGTTTCCATGGAAAATACTCAGAATTGAAAAATCTTCATTTGATGAACAGAAAATATCATTTACTTACCAATTTCCCATCCGGGACGATGGTGTTTTTCCTTTTAGTTCTTCTCAACATGAAAATTTTCACTAGTGGAATTGTCTCAGTACATTTTATATTATTTCTACAAATCTAGTTCATAACTTCATTGTGATTTCTTCCTGTATCGCACGCCTGTTGTACCAAGAATAAATTTTTCTTTAACTGCAACAATTTTTGGAGGGAGCTGTGAAAGTTACTAATGCATTTTATTGAGGAATTATAGGATTGGGGATTCTTTGTGCCATACTTGATCGGAAGCATTTCTTTAATAGTTTTAGCAGTTGGGAGCATTTCACCCGGGTAAGACAAAGTATATTTTCTTGTCCTAGATTTCGAATAAATTCTTTAAATCATTATCTACTGGAGTTGTAAACATTATAATTCTTTTGTATAGAAAAGTCTAGGGATGCTAGCATCCAAATTGATGCTCTTACTTTGTTATTGTAGGCTTCTTCAAGCTGCGATTTCAGGTTTTTCAACATTTTTTCCTGATTATCAGGAGAGGACTGCTAGACACGAAGCAGCTCATTTCTTAAGTACTTTCTCTTCTTGACCATAAATTATTCTTTTTAAGAAAAAAAGACTTGTCATATTCAATTTCTTTCTAATGAGATTATCTTCTTTTTGAATTTCAGTTGCCTATTTGCTTGGCCTTCCTATATTGGGGTATTCATTAGATATTGGGAAAGAGAATGTCAATCTCATTGATGAAAGACTGGAAAAACTCATATATAGTGGGCAACTTGATTCTAAGGAGCTAGACAGGTACCCATTTGGAGGCAACTGCAATTTACACTAAAAGAATCTGTTCTTAAGCTACATTAATGCTTAATAGTATAAGGTGTAAAATATTATCCAAGTTATTTCATAGAAACTAGTACTATTAAAATAGTGCAATGTGCTTCTTGATACCTTTGCTTGTGAGTTTCTCTGTCCAGTCTTTAAGAAGCAGCTAAGCATATAAGGTTTGAGAATTCCGTTGAGAGTGGGATTTCAGCCCACACCCTTTCAGACCAAAACTTTAATCTGTTACCTTAGACCAACTCAGCCATCTCAACTTTTATATGCTTACTATAGGTTTCAAAACTAATTAGGGGTAACTTACTACCCATAGCTAGAGAAATGTGAGAGGAATCAAATTTAAGGAAAAAAGAGAGAGGAAAGAAAAATGAGAAGATAAGAAAATATTGATCTTTCCATCATGTGTTTGGTAAAGATGATTGAAGAGTGAAAAGAAAAAAGAAAAAAAAAACAAAAGAAAAGAAAAAAAGAAAAATTAGCTTATTTATGCTTCTACTACTCAAAACTCCCAATTTAGAAGAATTATGATTTGTACATGTGGGAAGAAAATATTAAAGGTGCATTTAGTTGTAGAAAATTTTCATTTCTATTTTTCTTAACATTTTCTTCAACAATTTGGACATTCTTAACATAATTTATGAAAACAGCATTTTTCTTTCCAACATAATATTGGAAAATTTGGAAAATCATTTTTCCCTAACTTTTCTAATATTATGTTGAAAAGAGAAATGTTGTTTTCCAATTATGTCAAGAATGTTCAAATTGTTGAAAAAATATTAAGGAAAATAGAGATGAAAATTTTTCACAACTAAATGCTCCCTAATTCTCCCACTTTTCTTCTTTAAGACTTAACTAAAGCATCCACATTTTTACAAAAAATATGCCTGTGACAACTGCTGCTGGGAAAAGTAATTGTTGTTAGATAAATTTAGTCACACATTGTCTCTAGGATATGGTCGATTTCTTTTTCATTTAAAATATGTGTCACATATTATAGTTGACAACTAAGATATGATAATAATCATTTTCAGCGAAATCCTTCGCAATGTCTCTTATTCTCTAGTTTTTTTTTTTTTTTACCACTTTGTAAATGCTAACACAATTCTCTGTTTATCATCTTTCTGATTAATTACAAGAAATCAATTTTAGAATTGAAGTTTCTTTTATTTCTTGCTGGACTATTTTTTCCCTCATTGGACAAAATGAGTTTGCATTATCTATCATGAGAAGAAATGCAGAAAGGGCAATAGATTGTCAGATATAAAACAATTCTTCTATGATATATACCTGAGAATATCACTGCAGAAAAGAAATTAAACTGTCATAGTTTTTCTCAGGTTGGCAGTTGTAGCAATGGCTGGACTTGCTGCAGAGGGTCTGAAATATGACAAAGTAGTTGGTCAATCTGCTGATCTTTTCACTCTTCAGGTTTGTAACTGCCCTTCGCCAAGTGACTAGTATTTTGCGAGTATTATCTTATCTATTTTTGCTAATAATTGCGGTTTATGTTTCTTGCAGCGATTTATAAACAGGAGCAAACCACAGCTTAGCAAAGATCAGCAACAAAATCTTACCAGATGGGCTGTAGGTTACTCAATTTTACAACTGTGATGCATGACTAATTTTGTCAACTTTCCTACTTGGCTTGAATTTTCTCGAGTTTCATTTACACTAGTTTATGATTCCCATCAGAAACGTTTATACTGTCAGAGTTCACTTATTTTAGCTGATACTGCAAGATTTGTTATGCAGGTTCTGTTTGCTGGATCCCTTTTGAAAAATAACAAGGGGATTCATGAAGCCTTGATTACAGCAATGTCAAAGAAGGCATCTATATTGGAGTGCATTGAAGCAATTGAGAAAGCTGCATAGTTTAGTAATACATTCAGCCAGGTTCACTTTTCCTTTGAATTTGAATGCTATCTTTTCCAACAATGCCACATAATATTCATTTCGTGAAATTTTTGTGGTTTTCCATTGTCACAAAGGTTGATGCGCAAAGTCGCTTGTAAATGGGATTGCAAAAATATAATTATAGACTGTGATATTAATTCTCAGGCTAACTTGTCTTGAAAGTAAATTTCCTAAGAAAACAATTTGATGGAATGCCAATATGGCGTATTGTAGTATAAAATTGAGAACATAATGCATCCTAAAGTTCAAGAGAGACCATCCTCTAAGATAAAAGAAAAAAATAAGATGTTTTCTGTCACGCTTTTAATAAAGATGATGAAAAAGTGATAGGAAAAAAAATAGTGATAAAAAGAACACTCATCAATTATTCTAATTTAAAAAGATTATGATTTATTTATTTGAGAATAAAACACTAATCATCTTACTATTTTTTCCTTGAGCCTTTTGAGTTACCAAATTGCTCTACCCAGCAGATGAAAAAATTGGGAAAGAAACAGGACTAAACTAATGGACAGTTTACTCATTCAATGTCATAATCTCCAACATCTCGATACAAATCTGGCAAATTTCGTCGATCAAAGCTTTCATAACTACATGTAGATTGTCCTTATTATACGAAGGAACAAAAAAAGAGGGGCGGATAGGCAAGCCCATAATCAAGTTCTAGCCATTTAGGGACTTCATAACTACAGTAGATTGTCCTTATTATACGAAGGAACAAAAAAAGGGGCTGATTGGCAAGCCCATAATCAAGTTCTAGCCATTTAGAGAAAGAAGGGCTCGGTTTTATTGATCTACAGCCGCCCATACATTGATAGCACATCCCTTAATTTCAGAGCTTCTGTCTTCAAGAGATCAAAACTCAAGGAATTAGGTACCCTCCATCTCCAGTTCCCAACCTATATCCAGTAAGAAACAAGTAAGAATTTTTTCATCAAAAAATAAGAATTAAGCAAAACTAGGAGAGCCGTAGTAAAATAATTTAGACACTAGTGAAATGCTAGTTAATTTCCAACAGTCACCATTTTCGCTGACTAAAGTCAACTTGAACGAATTTCTTGAATCGTTATCTCATTTTGTACATTTTAAATATTATATGGTATCAATGAATGGCCTAGACCAAGGCCATTTCTAAGGACAAACCTTCACTCACAAGTTGCAGAGAACAAATAAATTTGAGGGAAAAGAAAACCACAAACAAATTTACACCTCTAAGGAGTAACAAGAAAAGGTATTTCCGCAAGCTTTCTGATAAAAATGGCATTGGTTTACATTTCTAAAACTAAGAGTAATAGGATTTAGTGACTGTTTTGCTTATGGTGTGCAAGCCTTTTTGTGAAAATAGCCGGCCAAGCATAGATTCTGATTTGGACTAATTAACACTACTGGATACACCAAGCCAGCTAAGCCCCATACTACTGCCCATTACCAAATCACCTGTACTAGCATAACGGTTACCTGAGTTGCAGGAGTGTTCATCCTCGCAGAACTTCCCAGTCCAAGAATATCCTGAAAGGGTATGATTGCAGTTTGGGCTACTGAAGATAGTGCAGCCAGGATGAGAGCCCATGAGATATCCTCCTCTTCAGCAACAGAAAGATACCTCAGTACCTGAGACAAAAATGTATTTTTCATAAGCACAAGATTTCACATGTAGATGAAGGAACCATATGTCAACAAGACAACAGACACTCACATTGGACTTTTCTTCTTGGCCCAAATTTTCCCACCAACCTTGGATCTACAATACAACAAACATAAAACATTTAATAGTAGGCCATGTTATAAGAATATCAAAGAGAACATTTGACGTCAAATCAGGGAACTGGAACACAGCATTCACGCATTGTAAGATGTAAAGCATTATCTGCCAGGAAAAAAAAAAAAAAAAAGGTCTTGATGATTGTGTAAATTTACTGCCAACACCAGGTGGGATCTATATCAGTTGGTGTTCCACTTTATCACCCCACTAAGAAGAAAGAAATCCAGCAACATATTGAAACAGTCCACTGCATAGGGTCTTTACCGTGTCGTTATCATGAGTTCCAGTATAGACAACTTGATTATGCTCATGATTATGAGGCGAATGAGGGTTCTCAGCATCACTTCCGAAACCTAAACCAAGAAAATGTACCATGTAAAATTCAAGGTTGTCGCTCAAAGACATCCATTTCAAAGGGCATCAGTACACTTTAAATCAGCAAAAAATTATTACCAAACTGGAGGACAGCCATTCCAGGTGCCCCTATAGATTTCCTAAGCTGAACTACATCCTCGGTAACAACTCCCTGTCAAGTGACAATAGAACAGATGAGTACGTAAAACCAAGCAGCAGCAAGTCGACAGATAGCAGAAGGTGTTTCCTTGTGAAAAGCTACCCTATATTCTTCACACATATAACTAATGAAAATAGTATGTCATCCAAACCGAAATGATTATCTAGCATACACAAATGAAGAAGAGGGTCTATTATGCTAACCGTATGAAGAAATAAATCATGATAAATATTTTATAAATAAGCACAAAACCATAACTGAGTGATGATAGTCATTCACAAATGAGTGACCTGCAGCTTTGTTTTTGTATTTAATTATCTAATAATGGTTTCAGCCTTTTATGCAATTTTCTTAGTCAATATTTTCATTTTCCCTCACTGATATTTAATTTCTGTAAGACTAGAACTCTGACAAGCACTAAATCAATTGCATGTCAAATATCAATCAAATATCTAAAATGAATACCAAGTAATAATAAACAACACAATAGGCAGCTGGTGTGTTATTTACAATCAATTGAATGATCACTACACATTTATTAAACTTATTCAAGTACTTTTGATTTCTTTCCCCAGAAAATCAATTAGTTAATTAAGGGTTTGGATAAATGCAACCACGAAGATTGAACTAAACCTCTGTAACCGAACTCCCAGTATCACTTTTCTCAATATCAATGTGGTATCGTGGCTTGGACATAGCCCAATTGTTAACCACACCTCTTCTCTAAAGTGGAGGTCCCAAGTTCAAGTCTTTTTTTTAGTTAAACCACCTGAAAAAAGTGTGGGCTTAGGGAGACCCCTACCTGTTCATTAGATAAAAATAGCATTACAAATGAGGGAAAAAACTCCTTAAAAGAAAAACACAGAAATTCAAGTCCCCTCATCCCCAATATATATATATATATCAACGTGGTATCATGGTTGCCCAAAACAAACAAGAAAACTTAATGGCAGGTCATACTTATTTGAAGTCAAACAACTCATCATGTCAGTGCCAGTAAAATCCATATCATACTACTCAGTTTTCTTTTTGGCCAAGCAGAAGACCCCTATCCCACCGAGGCACCAAGTCTTGCCACGAGGGAAAAAATTCATTGACAAATTTAGATCAAATTTTTTAGATTGTAATTCAAAGAGATTTAGTAATCCATATCAAGTAATGATCCATCAGAACTGAATTCTTTGGGTCCTTTCTGATAAACATACCAAATCTTCTGCTATTATTTTGATCTTTCCAACGGCTCTTGAGATGGCGTCAAATAAAGATTTTCCAGGTCCTACCTACCGTCATCAAAATAATATCTGCAGTTAATAATTGCATAAATTAAGAAAAATTATAACTTGATCAGTATGAAAGAAATTAGACCTTCCATCGTCCAACCATTGCAACTTTTGCTTCTGCAAATTTAACACTAAATTAGTTCTGTGCCATATATTAGTGTAACCTACATCTGGAACAAACATCAATGGTTTCTGCCCAGTTAAAGATTGTCTCACCAGAAGGAACAGCCCAAAATCCAGCAAACCCTCTAAAGTGGTCTATCCTGAATTCATCATATAGATTCTGTGCACGTTGTAACCGGCGAACCCACCATGAAAATCCATCTTTCTCCATGGCTTTCCAATCATATAGAGGGCTTTTTAAGTCCAACATTATGTTAATCAGTGGAAGAGTATGTAGTATGAAAAGCATGAAAGTAACTAATAGGAAAGCATATAATGTTTTGAATTCATAAGATAATCATGGGAATTGCCAGAGTCCTGGATTAACAGGAACTGATTTAACAATCTAGGTGATGTTAACCAGGTATCCATTCATCTTTCTCCATTACTCAGCAACGAATTTTGGATTTCAAGCAATGTAAGTTGGATCAAATGACTATTTGTCCGTACATCTATTTCCTTAGAATTGACTTCATAATCCCTGACATAATGGAACAATTCAAGTAAACTACCAAAAGAAGTGCATTGAAACTTCATGAAAGCATCTTCAAACAAAAAAAAAGGGAAAAAGAGAAAACCAAAGGACAACAAATATACAGAAAAAGTAACAATGAGATCATCAGGTGCACCCATTTTTCAAGGTAGAATAAAATTCGATTCTTCTAGCAGACTACTTAGCTGATTTACCAATATGAGAACATAGCTATCTAGTAAATAAAAAAAATATATGTAAACAAAATAATGACTCTACTTGTCATTACAAGTACAAGGATTATGCACAAAGCATAAGTCGAATAATCAAATGTGTTTACTCGGTTAGTATCTAGACTAGCACAAACCTGCCCCAAAGCTGACCAGTTTCACTGAAGAGATCAGGGGGAACACCACTTACTAGAAGGGGAAAGCCTCTCCTGTTCTGCCAAACAATATAAAAGTTAGACTGCAACCAAAGATTAATGCTCTGGAAGCATAATTAGACTATTACAGTACTACCATTTACCAACATACATTAAGGTTACTCACCAGCAAAAAATGCTTTTTATTTGCCCAAACATCAGCACTGTGATAATCTACATAAATGGGCATGTCTCCCATTATACTGACTCCCTTCATTTGTGCATATTTGCGAACTTTCTTCCATTGCCTTTGGAACAAGAACTGTTTAGCTATGAATAGTTCTATCTGTACAAGTGAAAGCATGACTTGGTAAATACTGATGGCTACTAAATAAAGCAAATAAGAGAAACGTAGCCAGGGATCTAATGAAAGTAATCCTTACCAAATCCTTTTTACTTTCGTAAATGGCTTCCAAGGCTGCAAGATGGCGATTTCTTAGAGGCTCAGGCCATTCGAACCAACTGAATGTATTTAAACTACTGTCAATAGCAGCAAAATAAGCTGCATCTTCAAGCCAGCCTACAGAATTGAGAAATAATACATACTAATTACAGAAGAAATACATCCAGGGACCAATGTTCATGTAGCTATACTTATTTATCAGTGGATCTGAACGAATTTTGACTTTTGGACTTAGAGCAAATGAAAGAATGGAAAATGCAGTCTGTCAAACATTGAAGTATGAAAATCAGTCATCCACTAGATTTCTTCATATTTTCTTGATGGATATTACTGTTATACAAATAACAGCTTAAAATGCAGTCACTAACATGAGTAAGAGTTTGTGCAGAAATCATGAATATCAGTTAACACAAGTAAATTCTTAGGAAAATATTAAAAGAAATTTGACAAACTAAATGCAAACTAATCTTAGTTATTTTATCAATAAATTCTGTTTGTCCAGCCTCAAAGATCCAAGACTTCAATAAATATAATTTCTTCCTTTCCTTTATTAAAGTTCAATTTGTACTAATACAGAACTTGAAAGTGACCATACACCATAAAAATAAAATAGAAATGTTTCATTAAGTCACCTTACAAAGGGCTTAGGATCAGAGTAGCATTTACTGTCCACAGGTTTGGACAAAAATTCAAATTCAGAAGTTTCTTAATCTAGTTGTGAGTCTTTTGTCGAAGCATTAGCCAATCAGCACAGAAGGGTTCAACAAGAACCAATGCATAAATAAACATAAAGATGGTTCATTGAGATGAATAAGCAAGTTATTCAGCATCAACTAGCATCTTTTGAATTAAGATTCTTTGTCGAAGTTTCCAATTAAAATTCAGCTTCCATTACCAATCATTTTGTAATGAGTAAGAATTTCTTAAATCAGATCTTCTTTCTCCTTAAGAAAATTAGAATCCTTGAGCATAAGATACCATAACTGTTTATACAATAAAACCACTGAATTCAGATTGTATTAAGTGCTATTAACAACAAAGTCTATAAGCATTTATGAAGACAAGAAGATCTCACTTGTTATATTGGGGTCTCTGCAGAAATCTTCAAGCTGCCATCTGAGTTCACCTTTACTCTGAACGAGCCTCTCTGCAGCCTAAGAAGTGACAATATAAGATTAAAATTGGTGCGAAATCAAAATCTGGGTACAAAAAAAGGAACTGTTACTGTATTTGTAATAATAAATTAACTTGGTAAAACATGATTCATGGAACTTGCAATTTTTTTCCTTTTAAAATGTGAGTCATTTACATCTGTCACCCATTAGAGCTACACTTAGCTAGTCGTTTTGGCAGATAAATATAAATGGCAGTACTGGAACTGACAGTAGTAATATAGACAGTAGTCATAGTGTCGTGCTAGTGATTGAGGGAGTGGACATGATTGTAGTAAAGTCTAGTGGCACTGATGGAGGTGGTGATGGAGGATGTGCTTGTATTATATAGTAATAGTAGTTGGAAAGGCTTATAGCTTGACATGTCTGAAGTTGTATAAATGATACGATCCTAGATAATTGATCATAAACAATAAGGAGATGATTTAAGGCCAAAATTACTACAGTAAATAGTACTTGTGAAGTTTCCTTAATATCTGTGCACCATCTAATTCTAAAACATGTGTTAATCTAAAAGAAGACGAAAACAAGGCTGTGGTTATTTGTATACCTTAGTTATCAAAGGATCCTTCAAGGCAGCAACAATCGGATAGTTTACAGAGTCAGCATCACTGCATAATTGACACAGTAGGAATAAGACATACACATATATAAAAGACAATGTGATAGCTCCATATCATGACACAATCATAACGACATTCCTCACATTGGTTGTGGAAGCTCATCCTTTGACAACAACCCATCCTTAACAAGCTCTTCGAGCGAAATCAAGACAGTGTTACCACAGTTTGCATCCTGAAAGTATTCATCAAGGACAATCAACCAAAAGAAATAATAATAAATAAAACCTGACAAAGAAATCCAAAAAATATGCCAGACTAGTTGACCACAAATGATCCATTTATGGTATCTATTCTACACTAATCACCGTATTATTTTATGTCATGAAAGCAATCCAATTATCAAAGAGAATTCCCAACCCGAGAAGATTCATTTAGTCCATTTTGTTCCTGTAGAATAGATTCTACATGCATTTATTTAAGTCATTCTTTTCCTTAGCAGAATTATGGCATAGAATTTCAAGAAGAAAATGAAACGTTAATGGAAGCTATGCATCCTTTCAGATATCGCAGTATCTGAAAAATTCAAATATTTATAAACTGTTCACACTGAAAAGTTTATACCACAACAATCCATTTTTTATTTCCTTACTTTTTCTTAACTCCTTTATTATCTTTCTTTGTGTCTTAGATTACATGAAAATCCCAAAAGCCAACATTCCAAAGTTTTATCTTATTACAAAAGAACTTCAAAATTTGTAAAAGCAATATGCTGCACTACAAGAATAATATTGAGGTCACTTATTCAGCTTGATCACTTATTAGAAGCCAAAAAAAATTTTTATCCAGAATCATTATAAAAGACGCCAAACGATTACTGCTTCTACGTGACATAAGTTCACTAAAGTTGTCCAACGAACTATTTATCCAAAAAAAAAAGAATGAGTAGATATAGCTGGTTCAACAGATTAATTTATCAAGAAGAATTCTCACCTTGCCCGCGTAGGGTGATCCCCCTTCATCTGGAGGAACAAGAGGAAGAACCTGTATAGACATGTACAGATTTAACTCATTAACTAAGTCTTTACTTGGAAAATATTTGGTCATTTTGAACAGATCCTTTTCTTTACAGAGGATAACAATTTCACAAACAAAAGAATAATAACTGTAAACAGCAATAGAAGATTAGAATATTAAAAAAAAAAAAAAAAGTTGTGAAACATGATTGAGATAACAAAGCTGCAATAGGGAATATGTACATAAATTAAAACAGAATAAAAGCTGAACTAATATTGATTAATATCAATTTAAACAAATGGTCCTGTCTTCGACTTTGGATGCGGGAAAAACTACAGGCTGTATTGGTAGGAGAGGAAAGAAAAGTGAGAACAAAGCATTTTCTATCACTTGGTAGGAAAAAAACGTGGGAGGATTGAGGGAAAAACACGAGAGGATTGAAGTTTCCTTCCACGTGTACAAATCACAATTATCCAAATTGGTAGAATTTGAGAGTGAAAGTATAAAGTCGGTAAACTTAAATTTAAAAACAGAAAAGGTCAGAGAGAGAGAGAGAGAGCAAATTTAAAGTTAATAAATCTGCCTAGTAGTCTCTATAAATAGTGATATTAAGGCAATAAGTTTCTCTCATTAATTATCCAAAAAAAATCTCAGGAAGCAAATGGAAAATTAAGAAACGGACCTGCCAGACGGAACAACCAGCTGAATGGAGCCAGTCAATGAAGAGAAACGCCTCCTCTCCGAGATCTCCGATACCGTAGGGGCCGCGAAACGACGTCGGGTGGAGTAAAACGCCGGCTCTTCTCCCATCGTTTGGATCGGCTTTCGGCAACCATTGATCGTAATCAACAGGCAAGTCCTCTCCGACGCCGACGCAAGAAAGAGTCGACGAAATAGCGTCGGATTTGAAGCGGAGATTGAAGGTCTGAAACTCTGTTTTGGGTTTGAAGAGAGTGAATGGGATTGGAGAGAGTGGAGATGAGAAACGGTGAAGTTTGGAAGAGGACGGTAGTGAAAGAGAGTTAAGGGCCGCCATGAATTATCATATGCTTATTAGAGGTTGGACAATGCAGAATGTGTAGAGTGAACAGTCACAGTTGTAATGGCCCAAAAAGGTAAAGAAGCCGGTTTTATAGTTTTAGAGTTAGCATGAGATGCACGTGAAGCATTCAATTGAACTGCTTTTCTTTTTGTCTTAAACTTCTTTGACATATATGTAAAAGTAAATTTATTTTTGGTTTGGTCCGAAAAGTAAATTTAGAACTGGATCAGATAAAAAATTTCACCACATGCACAGACTAGATCCGACATAAAGGTGTCTGACTCTCTACCGATAAGCTCTCGGCGAACAATGTTTGGTTAGGATTTGAAGAGCAAACATCGTTATAATTAAATCAGTTAATTTAAATTTCTTTTAAAACAATTTTTGTTTTGCAACTAACTTAAATCTATTTCAAATGAAGTCTTAAGTTGATTTTAAAACTTGACAATGAATATTGTAAATTTTAAAATCATAGGGATTAGAAAAGAAGAAAAAAAACGCTCATACTTCAAATGCCAAAATAATAATTTAACCTTACTGTATTTATACGGGTAAATTTACACCTGTGCTAACATTGTTTGAATTTTACTAATGTCTAAATCCCATTTACGGTCAGTGTCCAATCCGTTCGAATCGTCGACCCAATTTAAATCGATACAATTCAAAACAGGTTTTTAAAAATTAAATTTGGTTTGAATCGAAAAATTGATAAATTTATTAGATTGGATTGGATCACGAGTTTTAAATTTTTTAATTCAATTTAAATCGGTAATTGTATAATAATATTATATATTTAATATTTATTATATGTAATATATATACTGCATTTATTTTTTTCTGCTATATATAAATTTTTAAAACTGACCCTAACTATCCAAACAGATTTAAATGGATTGGATTGAAATTTCTTCAACTCGGTGTAATCGAGTTGTGTTGAATTTTTAAATCAATCTGATCCAAACCGATTCATGCTCATCTTTATTATCAATTATTATTTTATCTTAATATTTTTTGTTTTCTATAAATATTAAGTAAGTAAATACCCTTATGAAATAGTTTTTGTTTTTAAAAAATTGAATTTGTTTAAAAATTACCGTTTCTAGAAGAGTGGAATATCTAATTCCTTGAGTCATACATTCATGCTAACATAAGCTTAGATGGATATTAGGGTTTATTTAAATTTGCACCTACGTTTAAATGATATTCAAAATATATGAGGGTGCATATGATTTACTTATAAAAGTACATTTGTAAAATCAGGTCAAATCTTGTATTAATTATAACATAATTATCTAATTAAATGTCTTAACAAGATTATGGAACATTTACGTTATCTCTGAAACCTTTTGGAACACAAAATGTCTTATTTCTGTCTGCAATTACCAATTAGATACACAAACTTCAGACTATGATGATTATCCATATGGACTATAAGATAGTATAGCAATGATACAAGTTACAATAGTTAATTATACATTTAATTTCTAATCCTAATTATATTCATTTTCCCTAGTATATCTTCACATATCGAATATACCCACAAAAGAAAAAAAGAGGGAGCCTGCAGCCTAAGTTACGGATAGCTTACTCTCTTTGGTAAAGTCTTAGATTCAGCTGTCATCAGGCCAATCAGTTAGCTCACTTTCATAGAACAAGCCATCAACAATTTGGTCGAGGAGTGAATCGATAAATGTGTTACAACTGAGAGTGAAAATTCGACCAAGTCTGTTTCGAGCACTGGATAACCAAGCGAATATGGCAGCACAACTCATGGCTCCCAAACACACCTCAACTGCTTCAGCAATCCCTTGTATTTCCATCTTCCTGAATAACGAGTTTCCAGTCACTACCTCTGTTGTCACGGTTGCTGCAAACACAATCTGCACATAACAATCCAATATTTAGATTTGTCTTATCCTTATGATATGTATCATGCTTGTTCCTGTGAATCAATACATATAGTTTCAAAATATTTAAGGGTCCGTTTAGTTTATTGACAGAATTTCTGTGAGATAGGATTAAGATTAACATGAGATATGCTAAATGAAAATTAAAGAGGTAATACTTTAATCTTATGTTTGATTCATGATATTGTTGAATTGGGACTAAAGTGAGATAAAAAGTCTAAATATTGGAATTCCCTAACACTGTATTCATCATCTTTAACAATCTCTAATTTCTTCACAAACCTTAAAATTTAATTATTATTATTTTTAATATTAAATTATTATTTTTATCATCATAATTATGTTAATAATAATTATTATCATTATTATATTAATAATTATTCAAAATAATAATTATTTTTTATTATCATTAATATAATTATAATTATTGTAATTATTGTTATCATTATCATCATATTTATAAAAATAATATTATTATCAATATTATTATAATTATGCTAATAATTATTATTGTAATTACAACAATAATTATTAGTATTATTATAATTTATTTTTATTATTATATTAGTAATAAATAATAGGTATCGTTAAATTATTTTTTTATCATCATAGTTATAATAATTAGTATAATTACCATAATAATATATTTATAACTATAATTATTATAATTATAATTATGATTATAAGAAAAATATTATTATAAAAACACTATTATTATCAGTATTATTATAATTATGATAATAACAATCATTATCATTATTATTGTAGTTATTATAATAATAGCAATTATTTTTTGTTATTATAATATTATTATAATTATAATTATGAATATTATTATTATATATAAAAATATTTTTAATAATATTATAATTATTATTATTCGAGAGTAAAAAATGCCCAAAATAAATTTAATCTCACATGGGTGAGATTGTGACTAATTTAATCTTACCTTAATTACATATGAATAATCAATCTCTCTTGTCAAATGAGATATAACTATTCATATAAAATTAAAATAATCTAATTCCATCTTAATCTCGTCAACCAAACAAATCCTTATATCTCATCTCATCCTATAAAAGATAAAAGTTTAGATGATCACCAAAATTGTATTTTTTTGGGTGATAATGTTTGACCCGATTATTCGGTTAAATGCCATCCATCCATATGTACAAGATAAAAGCCGAATGAGTGACCATTAACAAATCTTTGGTAGGAAAATAAATAAACTCAAGAATTCATTTTGTTTTGAACAGATAAAAAAAATATTCAGTTAATTTAATAAAGTTTTTACTTAATTTCTTTTTAGTTTTAGAGATTTTTATAATATCAAGCCAATAAATACATTTTTAATACTGTCAAAAAAAGCTTACCGAGATTTATAATTATATGCCAATGGACAAAAAAAATACGAAGTACCATCCTTATATGCCCGTTGATTAAAGAAAAACAAAAAGAAAACTAACAGGAAAGAAAAAGAAAACTAACAGAGAAATGACTTTAACTTACCATGGCAAGCCGACCAGAGATGATCTCAACGTCTTGGCTCTTCTTCGAGCTCTCAATATACTCCGATAAAGACTCGAAGAACGGCGACACCTCATCAACACCGTCCCTTCTGGTCTTCATCCGCCCAATTCGCTCAGAGCCGTATGATCTCAACGTACACAACCTTGGCTGCAAAACGATCTTCGCATTATCTGGTTCACTCACCTTCACTCTCTGGACAGGACCAGCTCGTTCCCTCTTCGAAACAGCCGGTTTAGGTGACGATAGGTAGCAGTGAACCGCACGCGCCACAGTAGCCATTTAGATAAAGGGAAGAGAGAAAGAGTATGATGTAGTATTATTTTAACGATGTTTCTGGAATCTGTTGGGTCTTTGACACTTTCGCAGTAGCCTATGAATCCATGTTTGAGGTTTTCTGTCAGGTGGTGGAAGTGGATCCCAGTATCCACGTGTTAAGTCTTTTGTTCGGTGACGTTGTTTTCAAGGGATGTATGGAATTGTCTAGTCTGTCACCGGCTCGTCGTATTTGCCTAAAAGTGTGCTCGTGTGATGGCCGTTGACGTTTGCCATCCATACATGCAGATGTCGCAAAATCTTATCCAGTTCTAACACACCCTATCTAATTTGATCGAATTCAAATTCAATTGAAAATTCATTAAAACAACATGGTTCGAATTTAAATCAATCCAAACACGAATAACTAGCGGTTCAAATTAATTCGAATTCGAATCAATCCAAATAGAAATAATCTATAATCCAGTATAGTTAGAATATTTTATTCAAATTTGATACAGTTAATAAAATCACTTTCTAGTAGTCTAATAACATATGGATAGTTCTCTCTAATGATCGGACGACACCTGACCATACCAATAAAATCATCCTCTAGTAACCTAATGACACGTGGATAATTCTCTCCAATGACCGGACGACACGTGGTCACACCAATAAAATCAATTTCTAATAGCCTAATAACACATAGATCATTTTCCTCCAATAAACGAACGACACGTAGGCAAATTGTTGGCGAAACCATAATCACTCACAGACTCCCCCACGCAGAAGTGTAAGCGTGATTACGGGGATTGACTCATCCCCGCGACAAGACTCTTCGTCGGAGGAATAAGATCTCAGAGATTGCGTCATCTCGGATACGTGGCCAACTTGTCTCTTAAACACTATAAAAAGCTAAAAGTATAAGAATTTAAGATCATATAAAAACTCAAACTTATCACTGATATCATAACTCTCTCTATTTTCTTAAACCCTTGTCCTACCAAAGGCAACGAAAAATCTTCAAAAATAACCTCTTTTTTTCGATGACTATTTAGTTCACCCTTCATTCTTTGTACAGGCCACTGGGCATTGAACTTCAACTTAACAGCAGGTTTTTAGCATAAAAAAAACACTCAGGCATCCTATACTGGAAACAATTTGTACATGAAACAATCTAAATCTCAAATGATTTGGAATCCATTTGCGGGATTTAAAAATGTAATGGACATCAGTATCAAAGCCAACAAGTAGCACATGGCCAGTCGGTCAGCATAGCTTTAGCACCATGTGCGGGATTTAAAAAGGTCATGGATTAGGATATATAAGACTTTAGGGAAGAAAAAAAATCAACAGTCGTCCTAAATACTTTTTTTTATGTTATTTTGAACAATTTTGGGTGGCAAGCTCACAATTAATAAGTGTGATGAAATTTATAAATCATTTACTTTGAAATACTTATTGCTTAATATTATTAAATTTTAAGTATTTTGAATTTAAATTCGAGATCACGTGACTTGCATGCACTATCAAAATTGTAAGAATTGATTTGATTTGATATAATTGATAAACTAAGTCATCAAACCAAAAAGAATACACACAATTATTAATGGTTAATAATAATCAAATCTTAAAATATTAATTCTAAAATGCTGTTATGGAAATATTTTAATTACATAACAGAAGATTTATTAAATCCAACACTATTAATGGATATTTTGTGCTTCTTTTTTTTTTTTATATCCGGGCTTTCGTAATTGATTTTGCAGATATTTTCGTGAAAGAATTAAAACATGTTCTGGCGATGTTGAAACATGGAGATCAGAGTGATTCTTAGGGTTTCATGGAAGTTATTCAGAGACAATCATGGGACAACTTTGATGCAACTATTGGAGCAAATGACAATTATTGTAGTTAGTTTAAATAGTGAAAAAAACCGACTTTGTAAATGTTCCTGACCAAATACGTCAGTGGAACTTATCTTTTCTATGAAATTCATCTTTCCTATACACTTTACCTTTAAAATTACTGCATTTGCTTTAGATTTTCGGTAATATTCCTTCAATTTCAGCACTTAAATTCTATCAGTATCAACTCAACTTGAATCATCAACCCGCTATACATCATTCTAAAGACTTTAAACTTACACAATCATCTGAAATTTAGTTTAGACTTTTTTTTTATAGTTTGATATGACACACTCACCATCCAAAAAAATATCCAACTTAAATGAGGGGTGTTAAAGTGCTTAAAGCGTTTAATTTCATAAAAGAGTAAATCACCAAACGTTACATTGGTGTTAATATGTCATCAATAATAATATAAAAGGGAAAATTACATCTTTAGAAGCAGAAGTTCAAAAAAGAAATTTATTAGAGAAAGATAAACAGACCCATAATCCGAAACAAACTTAGATCGAGAGCTGATCGCGATTCATTACTTGTTTGCAAATGAGTAGTACGATAGAGTTGTATATTTTCGATACAAACGTCTTGATTTGCAATTATAATCTAAATTTAAGGATTAAAATATGATTTATTTGTAATTATAATCTAAGTTTAAGGATTAAAATATGATTTATCAAAAAAAATAAATAAAAAGATTGCCTTTGATAAGGATGATTCCAATTTCCTACCCGGGCAAGTGAATATTATAATGATGCCAAAAATCTAGCCGCCGGTAGGTAGATGATGGCTTGTTGAGCTTTGTTTTTGGAAAAAAATTAGGTTGTATTGACTGCAAATCTTTTAATTTATATTAATTAAAAATTTGATTGATAATTTTTAAAAAATTAATTGAAAATTTGATTGATAATTTTTAAAAAATTTATTAATAACATTAATTGAATATGTACAAATATTATTAAAATTTCAAAAATTACTTATCAAATTTTTAATACATTGATGCAGCCAATAATTTTTCTCTTTCTGAGCGTAATCGTCATTTTTGATATCAGATGGTTGACTGCTTTCTTCTTAGCTTTTTCCAAGAGTAAATTTAAGATACAAAGATTTTAGCGTAAACAATAAAATAAACACTGAAAAACCAAACCTCAATGAATTAAAGATTACAATATTACACACAGTTCCATCTACTTTCAAGTTTGAAATTGTAAGATTGAAACTTGAGATCCAATAGAACATAGTACACAAGATCTTCATCAAAAATTGATGTTGATAACTAAGACATTCACCCAGAAAATAGATATAAACAAGGACATGTAAAAACCATTGATAAAGAATAGCACAACACAAGGGATTATGGATTTATGATCTTCAACTGGTCTGAGGAGGTCCCCCCTTGGGCACGCCTGGGCGCTTTGGACCCCTTGCAGCTTTGATACTGATGCCTCTTTCTTCTACACTTACTTCCTATATATGAACAATAAATCAATACCCTTTTAATATCATGTCACAACAACAACAAGAGGAATTAAAAAGGAAAAGAAGAAGCAGAATAGATACCTCTACAGAGTCAAACTTGGGTTCTTCCCCATCTACTTTTCCTAAAATAGATTTCAATTGAAGAAGAATTATGGTCAAATAAAGAAAGAGGATAAAACAAAAGCATAGAGAGTAATTAGCGTGATTAGTTCACAATGAAATATTCATTGATAGTTGTAGTTACCTCCATCTTTTTTGCAGCATTTGATGGTTTCCACCATGTAGAAAAATCTCTTCTTCAGATCTTGAGCTAGTTTCTCCATTTTATTGTATACCTTAAAACTGGTTTTAGAGGTAGGTTAAACGAACTTTTATAATTGTTTCCTTCACAACTGCAATGCTCCAGCAGTTGACACTGGAGAAGTCCTTTGAATCAGAAACCAGCAGACTGCATGTGCGCTCATAGGTTTGTATTTTGTAGGTGATAAATGAATAATAGTACTAGTATTTTATTTGCAGATTAAGCCATCATATTGGACTAGAAGTATTGGAGTACTCAATTGGAAGTTGAACTACTCATTAGAAAACTGGTGGATGGGGCCTCTAAATTAATCATGAAAATAAGGGCTCGTCCTTTTTATCATTTCTCCTCGCTCAAACCTATCTTTTTTAAGGGGAATCTCCTACCTCAAATCTTGTGCAAGTTAATTAATGTCAAAAAAAAAAAAGAAATCTTGTGCGAGTTTTAGAACAAAACATTAACCATTTAATCAATTGGAAAGAACAAATTTTTTTCTTCAATATTACTTCAAAAACAAATAAAACTTATTTTTCAAAATTTTGTCAAGGATGCTTAAATTGTTAAAAAAAATGTTTAAAAAATAAAAAAAAAAATATTTTTCAAAATTAAGTAAACTCTAAAGTTTTCATTAAGGATTGCAACAGATAGGTTACTTGTAAATTTTTTTCAATCCATCATTGAACCCATTTAGTTAATTCACTATCAAAAACTTGCTCGAAACTGTTTAAATTTTGAATCTTCAATCTCATACTCATGTTTGTTAACTATTTAAATACCAATATTATCCACATCCGTCCAATTACAAACATATGGGAACAAATATCCAATACCAAACCCAATTTTTAACCAAAAACTTGATTCTTTTCATGTTTAAAAGAAAATGAAAAAAAAATTTGTGAAGGTTTTAATAGAAAGTAGAATTGGATAAGTGGTAAGAGATTGAAACCCTTGACTTAGATTACAGTCAAGATCAGATTGACGTACTTTCTATATTGAGAGTTGAGGATTAAAATAAAAGTTTCTGTTAATATTATTTTTTTTGTTGCATATATGTGTTATGCTAAGATTTTCAAAATGTTACGACGACGTCTTAGGAGTGGTCGGGATGGATCGACTTAAAAGCTTAGGTTAGCTGACGCTGATGGGTTTACTGGTAACGAGGATGAGGGAAGAATAGGTGTCTTGTTGGATGACCCAAGCTGGTAACCTCTTGAATTTCCTCCCAACCTTAATGTAGGAACCTGATACTTCTCGGATTCGTTGTTAGAATTCTCTGCCTGATACATCGGCTTTATAGCCTGGTGATTAGTTTGAGATTGGTCGTTTTTGCTAATAGGACTATTTTCAGCTATAGTGACCACTTGAGATATGGTATGGAATTCAACTGCTGACTACCACCCGGGCTTCGTTTACATCTCTTCCATTTTGGTAGAAATGCTTGAGACACTTGTCACATGTTCTCTTGCATTGTATGAGCAAGGCTATCGAACAATTGTCGATTGTAGCCTCGATTACCATCTATCATTTTCTGGTTTGCGACCTGCATCTGGCTTATTAATGTTGCGAGGGGTGCATTTATGTCCGAAACGGTCACTATTGCAGCTGCACATGCTGGCGCCCCTTCTTAGGTTTTCGCAAGATCAGTTGATAGTGCTACTTCCACAGACACTTCTTCCTAGTGCTTGACATCGAGATCGTCATCTTTTCCACTAGTATTTTGTGCTTTGACCATCATATTTCTTAGCTTAATAACTTGGGTCCCACCTGGCGTACCAAAATATTGTTATCCCTCGTAACCCGTCAAAGCATATGTGTAGAATTATAAGTAAATGCTTGAGGTTGAAGGAGAAGAAGAAGAAATACAGAAGATTAAAAGGTTGGAAAGATAGCAACGGGTGCTTTTGCAAAAGACATTGGGTTTGTTGTTGTTTGCAGGTGTGTGTAGGTTGTATAAGGTTTTACTGTTGATGCTTCTTCTATATTTATAGTTGTCAGTAAGTAGCTCCAACTCTTGCTCTTTAATTCTCTCAACAATTTTCTCAATTTCCTGAATTAATTTTCTATTTTATTCAACCATCTCAATATTTTGGAGATCACAGAGAGAGTGAAAACATGGAGTACTTGGTTACTGAATGCCCCCTGAATTCTCGTTATTTATGTGGAGCTCCAAGTCAACATTTCCTTGTTGACTAATCCAATTTACCAACCCCAATTTGTATCTATTGGGGCCTTGATTTTCTTTAGGCCCAAAACACATCATGAGCCGATTATTTAATTATTTTAATTTCAAAAACCAGTCCATAGGTATGGTCCAAACTACTTAATTTATTTCTAGAATCTCATTAAGTCGAACCGAAAACTTGATTTGATTCATTTTGATCCGGTTTGGCATTGACGGCAAAATCATGGGTTAAGACTCTATTTTCCAAATAAAAATAGAATTTCATTTCAATCGTTTGATAGAGTGGTAGACTTTACTAAGTTAATTGATACCTTCCTTGTTAATGCATAGACCCATTTTTTGTCTATGCTCTCTCAATCCGTACTAGTGTACAGGCATGTAATCTTTCAAACAAACGGACGGTAAAAGAACACATCCAGTCCAAATCTAAAAGCTTAAATAGGCTTTTCTTCAATTATTATTTTTTTATTAAAAAAAATTATTATTTTTTCTAAACTGAAGCACTTGTCATTTTCGCATCCCTGTTTTCTTGAGCTGCTAAATGAAGTGGACCTAAGGATCTTATCGATAGAAGCAATCGTTGAAAAAACAAGTAGTGGTATTTTCAAGAGCATCGCCACACCACCCACCTACAGTTGTTAGGGGTGAATATGAGTTGGATTGAATTTGGTTATTTTAAAATTTCAACTCATTCTATTCATATTTGATTGAAAAAATCTTAACTTAATTCAATCCATGAGTCCATCTAACCTCAACTCAACCTAATCTATTCTAATCGGTTTTGATCGATTTGGATCACCGGATTGATATATTTTTTTACTAAATAATTAAACCATGCATATTACATAAGAAAAAAATATTCTATTAAATCCAACACTAAATCCATTCATATTGCAAGTAAAATATGTGTGCCTAACAGCACAAAGAATATTTGATAACATGGAAAAAAGAACAATTGTCTCATGGACTATAATGGTTGTAGGTTATGTTAAATTTAGCTTTTAGGATACTGCTAAAGAAGCTTTTTGATGACATGCAAGAGAACGATATTGTGCCATAAAATGCCATAATTTGAGGCTATGTTGAAGCCAAACTTGGTAAGGATGCTTTGACATTGTTTTATGAAATATAAGCAAGTAATATAAAGTCTGATGAAGTGACCATGGTCAATTGCTTATCTGCGTGCTCACAACCTGGAGCCCTTGATGTTAGAATATGAATTCATCGTTATATTGAAAAACACAATCTTAATATGAATGTTGCACTAGGAACTGCTTTAGTTGACATGAATTTAACTTACTTTAGAAAACTGTTCAATTACGAAGGAAATTTGGATTTTTACACAGTTGCTAATAATTTATTTTAGTAACTCAGCATTTGTTGGCCGTGCTAATGTTTTCTCACTGATCAATCTAATTTTTGGACTATACTTCAATGCACTTGGAAGCGACATGAAGGCTCTTAAAAATGTCACAGAGATGCAAATTGAATGGTTCAACAATGTTTGCATGAAAGGTTTCCAGCAAGTTGGTATTATTAAGCTTTATCATGCATTCACTATTTCTTCCATTAACATTATGGTACATCTTTTTGGAATATAAGTTTATCTGCATACATTGATTCCGACTAGAATCTTATAGGTTAGAGTGTTAATTTCTATGTTTATTTTATAGTTACAACGTTACAAGAAATCAAAAATTTGTTAACATAAGTTAATTGTGCATCAATTTATTCTGATTGAAGTTATGCTTAAGAATAATTATGAAAACTATTTCATAACTCGAAATTAATATTTGTTTTTAATATGAATATTTGAAACTAAAATCTGGGTAATTGTAAAGTATGAGACTTGTTTGGACATTGAAGTATCTGCTATATATAATTTTACACATTAGTAGTAATTAAAATGAATATTTTATGATTATATATTTTACAATTATACTATAATTATTTATACACTATTTTATATATAATAAATATAAAATATATAATTATATATTTGACCGGATTACCAGTTTGGATCGCGTTGAAAATTTTGAACCTGTGACTCAACCCAACCCACCGGATTCAAAATATTTTCAACCAAACTAACCCAATCTCTAAAAAAAATATAATCAAACCTAATCTAACTCATTATATCGGTTTGAATCAGATTTACGAATAAACCAAATTTCATGCTCAGTCGTAACCGTTGCCATCAACAGTACTGCAGGGCTCTTGTTTCATTTTCGGAGAGTCGTCACTGTTTGATGATTACGTACTTCCTTCAATCTGTCGCTGAAGAAATCTTTGAAGTTTGAAACCTTCATCTTACCACTATGAATTACTGCAATTACTTTGCTCCCTTGTCTGAGCTTCAGTGGACCCTCTCTAAAGTTGGTGGACCACTCATGGATTGCACTTAAAGTTTTGATCATAAATATTTATTGATTTTGAAGAATACAACTACTTCTAAGGAACAAATGCCACAATCAAATATTTTTCACGTGTGTTTTTTATTTAATAAATTCTAAAGGAAAAAGAAACAAAAAGGATCTCAATAATGCAAAAGCATGCGAATAAAGCTGATTTGACTTTCGGAGCTTCATCTGATTTATAAAAACAAAACAGAAAGTGTTTAACAAGAATTATATATAAATTTAATTTTAATCCTCACAATTGTTCATAACGTTTAAAATAACTCATTAAAATTTTATATTTATTTAAAATTGGATAAAATTGTCAAAATTTCAACTTAAATAAAAAAAATTGTCCTTTTACTTGAACCGTCACTTTATGACCTTTGGAATTGAATTTTACTGTTTTGTTTTTACTTGAACAATTACTTAGATTGCTACCTGTTTAACGTAATTTTATTTGAACAATTATGTAGATTACTACTGGATGATTTAAATACATGAAAATAAGATTTATAGTCAATTAATATTATAAAATAAATTCTTTCAAAATATTAGTATAAAACAGTTAAGAGATAACTTTTTTTTAAATGCTATCTTTTAATAATTACAATGAATTGATAGAGAAACAATTATGTTAGAAATGGTCAAAGGGAATGCTATACAATATTTCAGGGTTGGTATTCAATTATCTTGTTATTCCATCTTTAATATATAGTCAATCAGTTCATCTTCTTTTAAAAAAAATTAAAGTTTCAACCAATTGACACATTGTTGTTAAAAGTATCAATTGAAAAGTATTTCTTAATATAATTTTTTATTTTCTATATAATTTTCAATATTTCTTTCATCGAAAAATCACATGGTGAATTAATGCTAAAAAATTATTTCAAACTCGATTAAATTTACATATAGTAATTTGTTTTCAGAGATAATATATTAAAAATAAATAAAGTATTTTACACCTAATATTCCTTTTCTTCCCATCTATTTTACCATTTACGCTAAATATAATGAAAAAATAAAAATCTTGAGAAATAATCTATAAGTATTAGTCACCAGTGATAACAGTAAAAAAACTATGTAAAACATAAATAATAATAAAAATATGAAAAAAGGCAATCAATCACCTTAAAAAAACATTATGATATATATACATATTAAAAATTATAAGGAAGAAACATGTGCATAGCACGGGTATGTAAAATAGTATAATATCATTTATGAGGCAATGATTCCACCTTAATAATTATTTACAAATATTTAATCGAACTACTAATTAATGTGATCGCATACGTGGCGCAACCAAAATTGAAAGATTACTCTTTTTTGCCATATCACGTGAAATTGAATAAATTGTCAAACTTAAAGAATCAAAACTGATAAAGGTTGAAAAAATCTTGTCCCACATATGATTTGCCAAAGAAAGATCAAACTTTAAATTTACTTCTTTAATTGTCTCTTTTTTTTTTTTTCTCCCCCAAAAAACAAGTCATTCTAAAGGTTTTACATCAATTGCAAATCCTACTAATATTTCCTTCAAATTTTCTTTCATGAGCAATAACACGTCCAGACCACTAAGGGAACGTTTGTTTCCTACTTAAATCATTGATTTAAGCAGGAATCAAACATGGCATACGAAGTGAGAAATGTTGTCTTTAACCCACCCAAGGCACAAGATTAGCCACAATGAATCATTAACCCTTCTTTTCATCTCAAAACTCATAGATATAATGCCCTTGTTTCTAGTAGTTTAGGGAACTTATAAGGCATGTTTGGAACAATACCTTTTTTTTTTGTTTTTAAAAACAATTTTTGAAAATGAAAATAGAAAACTAATTTAAGATATTTTTTAATATAAAACACATTACTATAACTCGAAAACAATTTTCAAAAACAGAAAATAATGAAAATTTGTTTGGATAACTGGGTTGGGCCTGGGTGGATAGCTCAGGATCTGGGTTACATGAGTCTCCAATCGCTCGGGTGATGCTCGCGAACTAGGTCGATCTTTGGACATCATTTTGGTCTCACTTCTTTTGGTCACCCCTAGGCTTACGCTTTTCGAGCTCTTTCTTTTTTCTCTTTGTCAAGGCTTTTTCTCTCCTTTTGCAGAAGGCTTAGTCTTCCTATGGGATTATGAACTCGTTTGTTTTAGCTAGGAGGGTTGGCATGGTATATAACGACTTTTTAGAAAGGTAGTGGCTGAAGTCAGAGGCCTTGAGGCCATTGATGAAAGCCATGATCATTAGATTTTAGTCCAGATCCTTCACTTGCACTATAGCTGAGATGAATCGCTAGAAGTAGTCACGAAAGGTTTCCTTCAGTTGCTGAGTTATGCTCAACAAGATTTTAGGAGTTCTTTTGGGACCTCAACTACTAAAAGAAGTACATGGAAAACTACTCATTAAGTTCGTCAAACGATTTTATAAATCTGAAAGACAACATGGAGAACCATTTTCTAGCCATCTTTCATAGTGTTATTTGAAATGCTCGACACATAGCTACTTCCGAGTGACCGTGGAGGAACATTAGAGACTTAAAAGTCTCTAAGTGGTCTATGAGGCATTCTTAGGCAATTTTTCGTCCATGAGCTCTTAGGAAAAATGGTTGTGTGCAATTCTGATATTGTCAAGGATGTTTCCTTGAGTGACTTTTATGGCAAGCCCGATGCGTTCATTCATTTCTTTTAGCTACTTGTTAACTTCAGACTTGTCATGCTTTTGTTTTTTCGTGGATAAGTGCAAGTTTAAGACGGACTCATCGTCTTAGACATAGTGTCGAGAACTTCTCTAGGAGTTATGTCGACTCGGTTCTTCCCTCTCCAGAGGGAGCCATCAGTTTTTGTATCATGCGAATTGTTCGTGTCTCTTTCCCGAACTTACCTTCTCAGGTCGGGAGTTAAAGTTCCAAGGCACCACTTCAGTGGTCCTTAGGGTGGTACTGGTAGTTTGGACCGAGGATTGATGATGCTTGGTTCTTCTCGGTTCAGACCGACTAAGTCATGTAACTAGCTCCATAAGTCGGAATCAGAGAGCAAAGTACTCGGTTTTACTAACATGAGCGTCCAACACGGAGGAGAAGACATTCAAAAAGAGTAGAGCACACACAATCAAGTCATTCATTCCTTGAAACTCAAAAAGCTTTGAAATACTCATGTTGAGCCATTCTTCAAGCTTTACTTTGAAAGAGAGATATTATTCAGTTGTATAAGCTTCCATTGTTATCTCTCTACCATTTACTTTACAGCATTTATTGTAAATGGATTACTTCTGAGAGGAAGGGGATAGCTTCTGAGAGGAAGGGATTGTAAGGTTTGTACAACACCGGTGAAGTTGTACGACTAAGTTTCTTAGTGGATTACTTCAAGTAGGTTCCTTGAAGAGAGTGGACGTAGGGTCGGAACGAATCTGATATTGTTGAACCATTATAAACTGAGTTTGCATCTCTCTAACTCTATCTCCTTAATTACTTTCATAATTACTTGCTTATAATTATTTATTATTCAAGTAAATGAGATTGATTGCTTAATTATTTTATAATTCAATTATCATTTCTATATTAAGCAATAAACTCTCTCATCTTTGTGCTAGTAATTTAGAAAGATTTAATTCCGCATATATTTTGATATTTGAGATTGCAAAAAGTATTTAATTTTTTAATACCCAATTCACCCCCCTCTTGGGTTGAAACCTCAGTCTACAATTGGTATCAGAGCCTCGTTCTCTATTTTAGGCTTAACATCCTAGAGTTGATCCTATGACAACTATATTTTTAGAAGGAATAGATCCTTTTAGTCCTCCTCTTCTCCATGGAACAAATTTCACCCATTGGAAAGCTCAAATGAAGATTTTTATTCAAGCACATGATTATTAGGCTTGGTATTTCATTCTTGAAAATGAAAATGACTTTGATATAAATGATAGTAAATTCATTCAACTAAATGCTAAAGTTATGAACATGTTTTATAGTTCTCTTGATCAAAACGAAGTTGATCAAATTTCCTCATGTAAGACTGCAAAATAAATTTAGGATTTATTGGAAGTTATACATGGAGGAAATGAGCAAGAAAAGAATTTCAAATTAAAAAACGTTGTTCATGACTTAGAGCATTTTAAAATGAAAGAAAATGAATCAATTTTTGATTTGCAAACTCGTTTTACTATACTTGTTAAAACTTTATCTTTCATAGGTAAAATTTATTCTAACCTTGAACTTGTGAGAATATTTTTTAGGTCTTTGTCAAATCAATGGAAAATTATTTTGACAAAGTATTCTACAAGTGAAAGTTTAGAAGAGCTTGTGGAATCCCTCAAGAAGCATAAAAACTACTTGGATTACAAAATTGATGGTTCCACCACATCCTTACCTCTTATGGAAATTAAAGATGTTAATCATGATGGTGATGAAGAAGAAGAAGACTCCTCGAATAAAGAGATTGGATACGAGGAAATTGTCAACCTATGTATTATGGCAATCGATGACGAAAGTGAGGTATCGACTTCTTCCTCTTCAAAAAATAACATTGTTAGTAGTAGTAAAGAATTGGTAGAAGTCATGAATGAAATGTATGAAGAATTGAAGAAATTTGATTCTAGGAATACCATTCTTAAAAAAGAGATGGCATCTCTTTCTAAAGAGATGGTAGGTCTAAGAGAAGAAAAAAATAAACTATCTTCATTACTTTATGATTCTTCTCAAGATCTTCTTAAAGATGAAAACGAAAACTTAAAGAAGAAGATAATAGAATTGAATGGCATAATATCTAGAATTATGCTTGGAAAAGAAAAGCTAGATGAAGTGCTATCTTGCCAAAGATTAAATGGAAGAAAATCTGGGTTAGGTTATTCTCCATTAGGCAAACAAAAATAAAAAAAGAGCTTATTCATGAAAGTATCATGTGTGAATGAAGCCTCTACTTCAAAGACCACTAACAAGGTCAAAAGCATTCCCTCAATGAATGCTAGTAGGTATAGAAATACTAATTCTAATGTATATACAAGAATGAAGCATCGTATAAATACTCATGCTTATATTTGTGCTCATTCAAGAAATGCTTATACACATCCTAGGAATAACCATCTAGTGCATCCTAGAAACAATATGCACATTGCACATGCATATCCTAGGAATTACTATCATAGTTATCCTAGAAATAATATGCATACTCATAATAATGCATGCATGTATCCTAGAAATCATCATCATACATTTTCTAGAAATGGCATGCATATTCATATTCCTCACAATAGAAACATGTATCCTATGAACTCCTATCCTAAGAATTATAAAAATGCACATCTAAGAAATCCTAGAAATTTCAATAACTATTATCCTAGGATTGTGCATCATCATGTCTACAAAACTCCATATGTTGTTAAGAAAGTATGGGTCCCAAAAGGAACCGTATTTTCAAGGACTAACCCCAAAGGACCCAAGAAATTTTGGGTACCCAAAAGTGCAATCGTGTATCCTTGTGTGATATAGATATGTCTCCACACCAAAGAAAAAGGTAATTGTTGGTACCTTGATAGTGGATGCTCGAAGCACATGACCAGTGATAAAAGTGTATTCAAGGAGCTAACTCTAAGAGATGGTGGATTTGTCACCATCGGAGACAACACAAAAATAAAGATCATCGGGCATGGAAAAGTTGGTAATGATTTCTCAACTATAGATAATGTATTGCTAGTATAAGGCCTTAAGCCAAATTTACTAAGTATTAGTCAACTTTGTGACAAAGGCAACAAAGTCACATTTGAGGCCTTTCATTGTCTAGTTATAGACATCAAGAGCAACAAGATCAAATTTATTAGCCATAGACATGAAAATGTCTACATAGTTGATTTGAAATCCTTGCATTCTGAAAATGAAAAATGTTTTCCTACTTTTAGTGAAAATCCATCTATGGCATAAAAGGCTTGGTTATGTAAACATGAACTTGCTAAAAATCGTTTCAAGAAAAGATTTAGTCGTTGGACTTCCTAAAATCAATTTTGAAAAAGACAAAGCATGTGATGCTTGTCAAATGGGAAAACAAACTATAATTTCTTTTAAAGCAAAAAATGTAATCTCAACTACTAGACCTTTGGAACTTCTGCATATGGATTTATTTGGTCCAATTAGTACCATTAGTCTAGTTGGCCATCAATATACTCTTGTTATTGTTGATGACTATTCAAGATATACCTTTGTTATTTTTATTGCTTACAAGGATGAAGCTTTCAAATGATTTGAAAAGTTTTGCAAAAAGGTTCAAAATGAAAAAAAGAATTTGTATTTCAAGCATAAGAAGTGATCATGGCAAAGAATTTGAAAATCAAAGCTTTTCAAGATTTTGTGATGAAAATGGAATTAATCACAACTTTTCAGCTCCTAGAACTCCTCAACAAAATATAGTTGTTGAGAGGACAAACAGAGTTCTAGAAGAATTTTCAAGAACTATGCTTTGTGAAAATAATTTACCAAAATAATTTTGGCATGAAACCGTGAACACTTCTTGCTATATCTTAAATAGAATTTTAATTAGGCCTCTACTTGATAAAACTCTATATGAACTATGGAAAGGAAGAAAGCCTACTATCTCTTATTTTCATACATTTGGTTGTAAATGTTTCATCCTAAATAACAATAGAACTAACTTGGGTAAATTTGACTCTAAAACAGATGAAGGGATATTTTTAGGATATTCAACCTAGTAAGGCTTATAGAGTTTTCAATAAAAGAACTCTAGTGGTAGAAGAATCTGTATATGTAACTCTTGATGAGTCTAACCCAATTAGTAGTAGAGAAGTTTCTTTTAAAGATGATGCAGATTTCATTCCAAGAACGGAAACTCCTGCTCCCATTGTTGACCCAAAGGAGAATCCACCTTAAGCAAATGAAGAGCTGGAAACTCACATTTTGGATTAACCATCTACAAGCCAACTAGAAGAAAGTCTACCCAAAGATTGGAGGTATGTAAATTATCACCCGATTGATCAAGTGATTGGTGATCCTTCACAAGGGGTA
This sequence comes from Bretschneidera sinensis, assembly GCA_023935145.1. Lineage (NCBI taxonomy): Eukaryota > Viridiplantae > Streptophyta > Magnoliopsida > Brassicales > Akaniaceae > Bretschneidera > Bretschneidera sinensis. The sequence continues at coordinate 56,412,712 of CM043698.1, read as the reverse complement.
AGAATTCGCTCTTCTATTAGAAATATTTGCAATTATGTAGCTTATTTGTCTCAAGTAGAACCTAAGACATTTATAGAAGCTGAAAAAGATAGTGATTGGATAATTGCAATGCAAGAAGAAATAAATCAATTTGAGAGAAACAATGTTTGAAAACTAGTTCCAAGACCTGAGAATCATTCGATAATTGGAACTAAATTGGTATATAGAAATAAGATGGATGAAAATAGAATAGTAACTAAAAATAAGGCTAGACTAGTTGCCAAGGGATATAATCAAGAAGAAGGAATAGACTTTAATGAAACCTATGCTCCCGTAGCTAGATTAGAAGTTATTTGAATGTTGTTAACCTTTGTATGCTTTAATAAGTTCAAGCTATTTCAAATGGACGTAAAAAGTGCTTTTTTAAATGGTTTTTATAGAAGAAGAGGTTTATGTTGAGCAACCTCTTGGATTTGAAAATCTTAGTCTTCCAAATCATGTCTACAAGCTTTCTAAAGCTCTATATGGGTTTAAGCAAGCTCCAAGGGCATGGTATAAAAGACTAAGTAAATTTTTGATTGACAATGATTTAGTAAGAGGTAGAATACACACAACTCTCTTCACAAAAACTCACAAAAATGACACTTTGATAGTCCAAATATATGTGATGATATTATATTTGGTGCTACTAATGAATCTATGTGTCAAGAGTTTGCAAAGTGCATGCTAGGTGAATTTGAAATGAGCATGATAGGAGAGCTTACCTACTTCCTTGGACTTCAAATCAAACAAATAAAAGGAGGTATCTTCATTAATCAATCAAAGTACATTAAGGACCTACTAAAGAGGTTTGGGATGGAAAGCTCAAAGCCACTTGGAACTCCTATGAGCATAACTACAAAAATTGATCTTGATGAAGGAGGTAAAACTGTAGATACTAAATATTATAGAAGCATGATAGGTGCTTTGCTTTATTTGACTGCAAGTAGACCTGATATAATGTTCAGTGTATGCATGTGTGTTAGATTTCAGTCTAATCCTAAGGAATCACATGTAGTTACAGTAAAAAGAATCCCTAGATATCTACAAGGAACCCAAACCATAGGATTATGGTACTCTAGAGATTCATCTTTTGAGCTTGTAGGATATTCAGATGTTGATTTTGCTGGATGTAGGTTAGATAGAAAAAGCACAAGTGGGACATGCCAATTCTTAGGTGCAATGTTAACTTCTTGGTTTTCCAAGAAACAAAATTTTGTTGCGCTATGAACCACTGAGGCGGAATACGTTGCAGCCGGAAGTTGTTGTGCCCAAGTATTATAGATAAAACAACAACTAGAAGACTATGGCATGAACCTCAAAAGCATCCCGATATTTTGTGATAATACTAGTGTTATCAACCTAACCAAGAACCCTATTCAGCACTCTAGAACAAAGCACGTAGAAATCAGACATCATTTCTTAAGAGACCATGCTCAAAAAGGTGATATGGACTAGAATTCATGCCTTCGAAAGATCAAATAGCTGACATTCTTACAAAACCTCTAAGTGAAGCTAGTTTTTGTAAGATTAGAATGTTGATGGGATTGCTGGATTATGATAAAATGAATATTTGATTGCATCTATATTTCATCATTTTGCATATTTGACATCTGGTGAAAGAGTATTAAACCTCATTTAATCACTCCCTCACTCAAGATGGCATAGATAAACAAATTTCGTGCTAAGGCTCAAAGACTGGAAATTTTCTTAAGGGTCCAGTCGACTGGTAAGTATATCTCAGTCGACTGGTAAGTCTCTGCCTAATCTGTCAGTTCACTAGTAAGGCTATACCAGATGACTAGACTTTGTTTGGAGCCATTTAAAACTCAAATATTAATTGATTTTTGATAAATTCTCTTTGATTTGGCATTGGATAAATCAAGTGATGAAATTGAATTTAGATTTGAGAATTACTTTTGAGCTATTTATTTATCAAGCATGAGCTAAATATGAAACTTTCTATTATATATGCTTGAGTTTGAAAATAATGATTATCTTTGCAATAAATTGATAATCAACTACCAATAAGACTTGTTAAGTTTTATCCAATTTTATTTCTCTTAAGAGTTAAAAATAATTACTTTAGACTTTTTGAAAGGGGGAGAAAATCTGATTTATTGATAAAAGAGAAGACCTTTGGTAAAATCATTTTACTCAAATGAGTTTTAAATACTTGATAAACTTTTTTTGATATGTTTTAAATTTGGATATTATATCTTGAGAATTTTATCTCTATGTCTTAAAAGAACTCTTTCAAAAGCTTTATAGTTCTTGATATCTTGTAAAATGATTCTTTTTTCAAAATGTTTCATCAAAATATTTTCAATAGCATATTTTGAGGGGGAGTTCTTCTTTGAAATCCACCATTTTTTATTATGACAAAAAGGGGGAGAAAAATAAGAATATTAAAGATCTTGTTAGACCTTATTCTTAAGATTTTTGTCACCATCAAAAAGGGAGAGATTGTTGACCCTGAATGATTTTGATAGTGACAAAAATCTTAATTAAGCACTAATGAATATTACTTAAGTAATACAGATTGTTAATTGTGCTTATACATCAAATGAGATCAAGATTGTAGAAATTGGTGAATCAAAGTTGGTGATCTCAAAAGTCAATAAGCTCTCCAAAAGATCAAATTCAAGGAGAATAATTTAAATGCAACTTCAAAGTCAATAGGGATAAATTATAGGTTTGAATCCTAAGATACATTTTGTAAACATTTCAATTTTTAAGAGCTAATTATATTTGCATTACATTTTATTATATAGTCTTAATTAATTAAAGATATAAAATCTCCAAGTGATTCTATTAAATACAAATAAATTAATTGGGCTCAATACTTAACATTCTCTAATTGAATTTAAGAAGAATTCATGTTGACATAGAAAATTACTTGAGTATTTGTAATATATCATTCTTCATATATCTTGCACACATATTTTGCTTAAATTTGTAAGATGTTTTATCATCACCAAAAATGCCTTAATCAAGAAATTTATTAGATTAATTTTGATGATAACAAAACACTTTTGAAGCGTTTAAGTCGTGTGTTTAATGTGCAAGAAAGTTTGATTCAATTAGGAGATTTTTTGGAACTCAAAAATCCAAAAAGAATAAAGAGATATGAAGAAAATTGATGCTAAAAACACTGCAGCAGTGCTCAAACAGTGACCCAATCGACCGGGTGAATAGTACAGTTGACTGGTAAAATAGGCAGAAGGTTCCCAGTCGACTGGTAACACTGTAGCATTAAAAACGTGATTTTTAAAGAGGACCCAGTCGATTGGTATCTTGACCCAGTTGACTGGAAGTTCAAAAATATGACCGTTAGGACTCGAAATCTGAGATTTTAAAGGCACAAACATTTCAAATTAAAGTCTAACAGCCATATTAATTCATGGCTATATAAACCCACTCAATTCAGCATTCAACAAAGAGGAAAAGACATTCAAAAAGAGTAGAGCACACACAATCAAGTCATTCATTCCTTGAAACTCAAAAAGCTTTGAAATACTCATGTTGAGCCATTCTTCAAGCTTTACTTTGAAAGAGAGATATTATTCAGTTGTATAAGCTTCCATTGTTATCTCTCTACCATTTACTTTACAGCATTTATTGTAAAGGGATTACTTTCTAGAGGAAGGGGATTACTTCCGAGAGGAAGGGATTGTAAGGTTTGTACAACACCGGTGAATTTGTACGACTAAGTTTCTTAATGGATTACTTTAAGGAGGTTCCTTAAAGAAAGTGAATGTAGGGTCGGAACGAATCCGATATTGCCCAACCACTATAAACCGAGTTTGCATCTCTCTAACTCTATCTCCTTAATTACTTTCATAATTACTTACTTATAATTATTTATTATTCAAGTAAATGAGATTGATTGCTTAATTATTTTATAATTCAATTATCATTTCTATATTAAGCAATAAACTCTCTCATCTTTGTGCTGGTAATTTAGAAAGATTTAATTCCGCATATATTTTGATATTTGAGATTGCAAAAAGTATTTAATTTTTTAATACCCAATTCACCCCCCTCTTGGGTTGAAACCTCAGTCTACACGTCTTTTTTTTGTGAATACTGTGAGGGGTGTCTAGGGGTGAGACCTCCTTGTATTGTTCTTCAAGACATAGTGAAATCGCTGCAACTCCATGGAAGTAACCTGAGTTTGGGTGAACCACGTAAATCTGTGTGCTGTGTGTTTGTCTTTGATTTATTTTATTTTTTTCTCTATATTTGCATCTCAAGATCCGTAAGGATAAGGTAGTTTAACCTTAACAACTGGTATCAGAGCTATCGATTTTTGAGTGGGAGCGATGGCCGGAGAAGAAGGAAAGGCAAATGGAATCGAGAAATTTGATGGCACATATTTTGGGTATTGGAGGATGCAAATCAAGGATTATCTCTATAGGAAGAAATTACATTTGCCTCTGTTAGGGGCAAAGCCAGACAGTATGAAAGAAGACGAATGGAATCTTCTTGATAGATAGGTACTGGGAGTTATTCGATTAACTCTATCAAGATTAGTTGCCCACAATGTTATGAAGAAGAAGACCACCAAGGATATGATGGCAGTTTTGTCCAATATGTATAAAAAGCCGTCGGCTAACAGCAAAGTGCATATGATGAAAAAGTTGTTCAATTTGAAGATGGTGGAAAGTACCCCTGTTGCGCAGCATCTGAATGAGTTCAATACAATTGTTAATCAATTGTCCTTTGTTGAGATTGATTTTGATGATGAGATCCGTGCTTTAATTGTTTTGGCTTTTTTGCCAAACAGTTGGGAAGCCATAAGAATGGTGGTGAGTAATTTTGCAAGGAAGAGTAAACTCAAATATGAAGATATTCGGGATTTGATTTTAAGCGAGGAGGTTCACAGGAGATATGCGGGTGAAACCTCGGGTTTTGGTTCCGTTTTAAATCTTGAGACAAGAGGTAGAGCACGGGATAGAAATTCCAATCAGAGTATATCAAAATCCACAAAATGAGGTAGGAGTAAATCCAGATTTGGATGATAACTGGAATGCTGGAATTGTGGCAAGACTGGTCACTTTAAGAAAAATTGTAGAGAACCGCAAAAGAAAATAAATGAGAACGATGCTGCAAATGATGTGACAGAAGAACTACAGAATGCCCTATTACTATCTGTTGATAGTCCCATTAACTCTTGGGTTTTGGACTCAGGAGCTTCTTTCCATACCACTGCACACCGAGAAATCATGGAGCACTATGTGACAAGTGATTTTGGGAAGGTATATTTGGCTGATGGAGTAGCCTTGGATATTATGGGTATGGGAAACGTTCGCATTAAATTACCGAATGGGTCTGTGTGGTTGATACAGAAAGTGCAACATATTCCAAAATTGATGAGGAACTTGATCTCTGTAGGACAGCTTGATGCTGAGGGTCACACGGCGACATTTGGGGCTGGTACTTGAAAGATTACAAAGAGAGCCATGGTAGTAGATCTTGGAACAAAAACGGGTACTCTATACATGACCTCAAGTGTGAGAGATACTATTGCAGTGGTTGATGCAAAAGTTGATACAAACCTATAGCACCACAGGCTTGGTTACATGAGCGAAAAAAAGGGATGAAAGTGATGCTGTCTAAAGGGAAACTGCCAGAGTTAAAATCTCTTAACTTTGATTTTTGTGAGAGCTGCATTCTTTGAAAACAGAGAAATGTCAGTTTCTTGAAAGGAGGCAGAAAGTCTGAAAAATTGGAGTTAATACACACAGATTTGTGCGGAGCTTCCCCGATTGCATCTCTTAGAGGATCGCAGTATTATATCACATTTATTGATGACTCAAGCAGAAAAGTATGGGTTTATTTTCTGAAAAATAAATCTGAGGTATTTGAGACCTATAAGAAATGGAAGGCCATGGTTGAGACTGAAACAGGTTTGAAGATAAAATGTTTGAGGTCTGATAATGGTGGAGAGTACATAGATGAGGGGTTTAGAGAATTTTGTGCTGTTAATGGGATTAGGATGGAGAAGACTATTCCTGGGACACCACAGCAGAATAGCGTGGCTGAGCGCATGAACAGGACCCTCAATGAGCGTGCTAGAAGTATGAAGTTGCATGCTGGGTTGCCAGAAACTTTTTGGGCCGATGCAATTACCACAGCAACTCACTTGATAAATCGAGGACTGTTAGTTTCTTTGGAGTGTAGGATACCTGAAGAGGTATGGAGTAAAAAGGAGGCAAATCTTTATTACTTAAAAGTTTTTGGCTGTTTATTTTATGTTCATATTGGCTCTGATGCTCGCAGTAAACTAGATACTAAATCCATAAAATGTTTCTTTATTGGCTATGGTGATGAAGCTTTTGGTTATTGGTTTTGGGATAATCAAAATAATAAAATCATCAGGAGTAGAAATGTGATTTTCAATGAACAGGTTATGTACAAAGACATATCAAGAGCAGAATCTGTTGTTACAAGGCCAGAACCAAAGAAGTCTGAGTTTGTTGACTTGGATGAATTTTTTGAGAGCATAGTGCAGAGTAGGAGTCGGGAAAATAATGAGAATACAAACCCATAGGTATAACAGTGTACGCCCATAAGTGATGTCCGAATGTTTTCTAGGAACATTAGACCTCCACAGCGATTCTCACCATCCTTATTCTATATTTTGTTTACTGACAATGGTAAGCCAGAATGTTATAATGAAGCTTTGCAGGTTAAAAATTCTAGCAAGTAGGAGTTGGCCATGAAGGATGAGATGGACTTATAACTAATTGAATTGCCAGAAGGGAAGAAAGCTTTACATAACAAATGGGTGTATAGAGTAAAAGAAGAGCATGATGGTAGCAAACGCTACAAGGTCAGATTGGTTGTGAAAGGGTTTCAACAGAAAGAGGGTGTTGATTACATAGATATTTTCTCTCCAGTTGTGAAGTTAACAACAATCAGGCTGGTATTGGGAATTGTGGCTGCAGAGAACCTACATCTTGAGCAGTTAGATATGAAAACAACATTCCTTCATAGTGATTTGGAGGAGGATATTTATATGCATCAGCCACAAGGATTTGCAGTGCAGGGAAAGGAAAATTAGGTTTACAAACTGAAAAAGAGTTTGTCTGGGTTTAAACAAGCTCCAAGACAATGGTACAAGAAGTTTGATAGCTTCATGTGTAGTACCGGGTTCATAAGGTGCCAGGCAGACCATTGTTGCTATGTTAAGAGTTTTGACAACTCTTATATCCTATTATTGTTGTATGTGGATGATATGCTTGTTGTAGGGTCTAACATTGAGGAGATTAATAATCTCAAGAGGTAGTTATCAAAACAGGTTTGCAATAAAGGATTTGGGTGCTGCAAAACAAATCCTTGGTATGAGAATCATCAGAGAGAGAGTCAGTGGGACTTTGAAACTTTCACAGACAGAGTATGTGAAGAAGGTTCTCAGTCGATTTAGCATGGATAGTGCTAAACCAGTGAGCACACCTTTGGCTAGTCATTTTAGACTATCTAAGGATCAGTCACCAAAGACAGAGCAGGAGCAGTGACTACATGAGTAGGGTTCTCTATGCCTCAGCTATTGGAAGTCTTATGTACGCCATGGTCTGCACAAGACTGGACATTGCACATGTAGTGGGAGTAGTGAGTAAGTACATGAGTAATCCAGGAAAACAATATTGAGAGGCAGTCAAATAGATCTTGAGGTATTTGAAAGACACTTCAGATACATCTCTGTGCTTCGCAAGGGCAGGTTTAAAACTGTAGGGTTTTGTGGATGCAGATTTAGCTGGTGATGTTGATAGCAAGAAGAGTACTACAGGGATTGTGTATACTCTAGGTGGTACAGCTGTAAGTTGGGCTTCTAAGTTGCAGAAAATCGTTGCTCTCTCTACTATAGAAGTTGAGTATATAGCCATAACTGAAGCTGGGAAGGAGATAGTTTGGTTACAGAGTCTTTTGGATGAGCTGGGTAAGAAGAATGAGAGGAGTACTCTACACAGTGATAGTCAGAGTGCTATTTTTCTTGCTAAGAATCCGATGTTTCATTCCAGGACGAAGCATATACAGTTGAGATATCACTTTATTCACTCTCTTCTCGACAGTGAACAGTTGGTACTGGAGAAGATTTGTGGAACTGAGAATCCAGCAGATATGTTGACTAAGGGTGTCACTATTGAGAAATTGAAGCTGTGCTCAGCTTCAGTTGGTTTTCAAGCTTGAGGACAGGTGAATGAGTTGTGGCGATAGTTGCTTTGTTTGAAGGCATGTGGTGTTTGGTGTTGGTGATTGGACCAATCTCCAAGTGGGAGATTGTTAGGCTATGTGTGGAGCCTGGTGGTTTTTTTTATTTTGTCCAATCTGGTCTTTTCAGCACTGTTTGGTATCTGTTTTATTTTAACCCAGAAATATAAGGATTTCATCTTATTCTTTTGTGTAAGTGAGTGAGCTGTCTTTTTTTTTTTGTGAATACTGTGAGGGATGTCTAGGGGTGAGACCTCCTTGTATTGTTCTTCAAGACATAGTGAAATCGCTGCAACTCCGTGGACGTAACCCGAGTTTGGATGAACCACGTAAATCTGTGTGCTATGTGTTTGTCTTTGATTTATTTCTATTTTCTTCTCTATATTCGCATCTCAAGATCCGCAGGGGTAAGGTAGTTTAACCCTAATAAAGGATATATAGTTATGATAAAGGCGTTTTCAATTACTATTATGTCTTGATTATATTATATATGTCTTGTTGGATGGGGGCTTACTATATATCAATTCCTTGCTAGATGGGGATACAAGGTTATGATAAAGGCGTTTACAGAGATTATTCAGCCTACAACTGCAATCTGTTATAGTATCCGGATATGCATCCCATGTTGGTGGAAACGTTTATATTTATCTTCTCCCTTTATATTTCTTCCTAGCTTCTCCCCTTTCTTCCTATCTTATCCCATTCTTCTCTAATTTATGTATTATTTGCCTTTGATGACCAGCTCAAGAATTTAAGCTGATTTTTCTTATGAATTTTGAGTATTACTTATGAGATACTGGAAGAAAGAGATTTGAATTGAGATATGATGGGATGAAAAGTCGAAATATTTTTGTAGCTTGAAAGGATACTAGTATAATGATATGGAAGCTTTATTAAACGCATATTTAAAGTAGTGAAAAGGCTATACATTTTGATTTGGAATTTTCTTGAATTCCTATATCTTGAAGAATTTTCTTTATAAGTAAAGATTTATCATTTTGGCTCTTGGTTATGAGGACATAAATGTTAATTTAGAACTGCTTTGAATTTTTTTCTTTGGGAATATTTTATGTCATGTTATTTTAGTCCACATAGTATTTCTTACCACCACAAAAGAAATTAAACTCATAGTCACTAGCAACCATTACTCTGCAATGTCTTGCTTCTTAAACAGTCTTATTCAACTTCGCACTTGTGCCAGGTGTCAATTTTTCTTCCCAAGTGCACCCCTTTTGCATACCTTTTGTGCATTCTTGTCATCACCTTCAATATAATGTTCTCAATCAATGTGATTATGGGCTTGTTCATGAACTTACCAATCCAATTGTTGAAAGACTTTATCATGTTATTAGTAAAATGATCAGTCTTAGTAGCACGGTCAAATCCACACCTTGACTATTGTTGAAATGACTTTTCCATTAGCCATTTCAATGCATCCTCATTGTGCTCCTTCATTCTGTCCATTGAATACTTTAAATCTTTATAATTACTTGCCTTAACAACACTCTAGAAACCACATATCAGCTGCAAACTAGGGAAACTGCTCTTGAAATTTGCATAAAGATGTCTTGCACAATTTCTATGGTTAGCATATGGAAATATAGTATTTATAACATCAATTAACTCATGTATTCAAACATCAATGCATGTACATTAGTTTCATTATAGCATCATATTATAATAAGTTAATTTAAATATATGTTACATGTACAAATTACTTTCTATTTATCTGATATAAAAGTCAAAGGTCTCTCATCTGTGCCACTTCTAATGCAAAGGTGTAAGTAGTGCAAGAATTGCATCCAAGCATCTTTTATCTCACCCTCATAGCATTAGCCAAAGGAAATAACCATTTATTTGCATCCATAGCAACTACTGATAGAAACACACATTTATAAGACCATTTCAAAAAAGCTCCATCTAACCCTATAGAAGGCTTGCACCCTAACATGAAATCATTCCTTTGAATAAAATGAAAAATATTTAAAATATTAGTGGCTCTATGCTTGGATCATTTCTTAGCTCAAAGGAAAATGTAACAACAGTCTCTTGATTCCTTTAAAGAACCAACTCAGCATTTTTAGGGAGTTTCTTGAATGAGGCAGCATGTGTGCCATCATTTCCTTCTCCTACTCTCATTTTTTATCTGTAGAACTGCATGTAATTTGATTCAATTCAATATTTGGAATTCAAAGTGCCCTCCATCATATCATAACTCATATTAAGATCAAATTTTAACATACCCCAAACTTATCTGCTATCCATGGTACATTTCCATTCTTATTTTTAAATGGCCTAACACAATTGTGATAATTGTTGAGTGTCTTCACCATAAATCTTTCCTTATCTGGGGTTATACTTGCATGGATTTTCCTATTACAACCAATTCCCTCACAATAAGCAGTAACTCTTTTGTCATCATTCTTCACCCTATATATTGTTTAACTATGTTGAACAACATAATTCCTCAATATTTCATCCTCTATATTTTTCTTTTACAGGCATCCTCATGATCCTATCAAAAGTCCTTGACATTTTCTTGTAACAATCCATCCCAGGCAAGCCTTACCTAGAATGAAATCATTACTTTTAAGCACCGAGCCCCGACTTGTACTTACTATGCTACTTGACTTTCAAACACAATCATGCGATCACAAACTCATAACACATCATGACTTATCTTCACATATCCAATTACACATAAATATCACCATCACCTCAACTCGAGCTCGAGGAGATGTATAGAAATTATAAAACATATCTAAACTTTAATTATATAACCATGAATAATAGATTCTCAACATAACTAGTAAAGTCTTAACCCAAAAAACAAAAATGATGAGGATGCCAATCACGTGAACACACTCAGAGATTCCAACTTGTAAGTTCTCCACAAAAGCTTACTCCAAAAATTCCTGCAAAATCACTTGGGGAAAAATAAAAGAGAAGGGGGTGAGCTAAAAAGTTCTGTGACATTCACTTACAAAAATTAATCGATTTTTAAATTTTAATTACCGAGTCTTATCATATAACCATATTTACATTGATTTCTTTTACCATTGAGTGTGTGTGTGTGTGTACATACACACATATACATATTCCCACATGTGAATGTCTATCTTTATCAACTTAACACATACACATATACTTAAAAGATATACGATAACTTACAATTTATCTCACATCATCAATTCCAACAATCGCACACATATCATACCACCACACCATCTTCATTCACACCACACTATCCATCATGATTCACTTTTGCACATTTTCACATTCGCAATACAAATCTCAATCTACACATTCTTATCACAAGATAATACACGTGCACCACATCATTCCACACAATCATAAAATCACAATCTCAATCCATCTCAATCGCCACAACGGAGATGTCTCTCCACATGTCGACGCGCTAAATCATCATCATAATTTAAGCCCATGGAAATCCCAAATTTTCTCATACCCAATGGTTTTACAATTTAGCAAAAAATAGTTTAAATTTACCAAGTTGTAAATTAATTAAAAGGGATTTCATGATCCAATATTTAACCTCAGAATCCTCACCCATCCCGGACAGACCCTACATTTCCTCGAACTCGAAGGCCATACAATTATCATCTTTTAATTTAATTCAAAAGGCACGCCTAATTATCATAATTCAATAATTAAAGAAATGCAATTTCCCACACATCCACACAAGAGCATACACATCCCCTTTCCTTTATCCAACACACCTAGACAATATTATCACTCAACAAATAAATCAATATATTGGCATAACTTAAATACTAATATAAGATTGATTGTATTTATAATGATACTTATTCACAGATCAACCTATCATCACATCAAGTCATTATATTATGTCACATATACATATATCTATTTCAAGTCCTTTATCCATTAATTTTACCAAGTTTTAGAGTTACTAGTTGCTTTCTCAGGTACTAGAGGTAATGTGAACTCACTTATTTATGCAACTAAACAACTATCTTTGACCAACCTTATTGCCTTTGGTATTATCTTCAATAGCACCTATATATATATATATATATATATATATATATATATATATATATATAACACTTGGTTTCTTTAAACCAAAATACGCACACCTAATCTTTACTATATGACGCAATTTATCGAGAATTTCATGAATGCTCATGCTACACTCATGCATGACATTGATTCACTTAGAATGTCGAACACACATATCCGTGCACTATTATATGGTGCTGCACAACCATGTACTATTATGGAATGCAAGATTTTTGCCTGGAACTTGTATGATCCATTATTCTTATTTGAGAATTAATTTATAACTTACCTTAGAAAAATAATTAGAGATGAATAAAATAAAAAAAAAATTAGAATATGCTCACTTTTTCTCAATTTCCTTCTATTCTTTCAAAAACTCAAGTTTTTTGCCTAAATTTAAAGGCTTTATTTTACTAAGAACATCTCAAAATTAAATCATGTAAGATTAGAGTTTTCAAAATAAAAGTAACAATGATGAATTTCCTCAAAAACCTTCATTCAATTTCTTGTTCCAATTTAAGAGGTTTTCAACAAAAATCTAAATTTACGTTCAGAAGTTTCCAAATTAATGAAATTTCTCCAATCCCAACTTAATTCATACTTCTCTATGTCTAAATTTACATATCTTACATTACCCATAACCAAAATCATGCTCATGTGTCCAAGATCTTAAGAATGGTTCAAGAAATTATCAAAAACTTAACCCTAACTTCAGTTAACTCAAACTTTCTCAATTTTAATCTAAATCAAACCAAACAAAGCTCTCATTCTCCTTAGACTGAATGCATCATCATTATGACTGAATGCATCATCCTTAGACCCACTGAAGTGCTAGTCTTCATCTGATGCATGAACCCCTTCATCACTTACCTCATCATTATTCCCCCATCAAGGTTCGCATATCTATCTATATTTCCACTTCCAACATGTACTCTACTATATTTTCCAGCAATCCTTATCCCTTTTCCTTTTCCTGTCCTTCTCATTCTTCCTATAATTGTCCTTGTCCCTTTTCCTCCGCATCTCCCTCTATCTTTCACTGAACTCTTAAATACAGATGCACCAAACTTGTTTAATAAATCATACAGACCAATGTTTCCATCAATGTTTTTATTACTCCATTTGCATTCACATCGCTTATTCCATCCACATCATCCATTTTTCATTATCTCCATGTGCATTCACATTATCTCCATTACTATTATTTACATTCTCATTCTCCTCACTAACCTTATTGTCAGATTCCAAATTTATAGGTGTAGATGTAGGTGCATTGGCATTTTTATTCAACCAAGCTAGAGACAAATTGACAATAGGTCTAATTTAAGTTACCTCTTCAAAATAAACAGGGATTTCTAAATATCCATCATATGTAGAAAACACCCTTTTCTCAGCTCATCAGAATTCAATGACATGAAATCCCCACATTTCAAATTAATACTAACAGAATGCAAATCAAAAGCCTCAAATACATCTAGTAGAACATCTAAATATAAATACCAATCAGAGTCCACACCAGGTCTCATATATTCAACATCATCATAGTGTTTTTTGAAAGTAAACACACCCATTTTTGCTATAATAATTGCAAGAAATTAACACAAATCAAAACCCCAGATGGAACTAGAAATATTAAGACAAGTAATAAAAGTAAATATTCTCTAGGTTTAAACATTTGGGAACATTTTCCGTGGCAATAAATAGATTAGAGTTCGCATTTTGTTTTCTTTTAATTTGAAACAACATATAAATCAACATATTTATGGATTTAGAGTTCGTGATTTTGTTTTCTTTTAATTTGAAACAACATATAAATCAATATATTTGTGGATTTAGTATTTTGAAGCTCACCTATTCCAGGACAGACATATGCGAGCAATGTGCGTTCCTTCCTCAAATCTCTAAAAGTATTTCCATGTTCATCTCCCCAATTGGTTTCTCGAGCAAATGGTGAAAAAGACTAGTGAAAATAAAGTAAAATGATTGAAGAGAGGAAGAAACATAAGTGTTTGATATGATTTTGGGTTTATTGTGCTTATAACGAATAGTTAGAGTGGTTGTTGAGTCTGCATTAAATGAGAGTTAATAAGGTCTTTGCAATTGTGCACGTGTTTTGGTGGTGTCAGAAGTCAACAAAAGTTTATGTGTATCAGGATCTGTCATGAATAAGGGATGCAAATGTATAATAACAAACAAGAAGGCTACAAGCGTAATTACTACTAAATCACATGGATGTTTTTGTAATTATTCCAATACAAAAACATACCTGAGTTTAGGGGATGATTATAAAAACCTACGTGTGGTATAGAAAATTACTTTGACCCACCTAAGGTTTTTGGGTTACATTACAGTAAACTACTTCCGTTAATAATTCAATTAGTCAAAAGTGAGATTCTTGGTCAAATCCTAATCCACATCACTAATAACTTTGGAAGCCCCTAAATACCACTCAAATGACTTAAGTTAAATATGTAAATATTTATTTAAAGTATTTTAGTGCACAAGAATTGAGTATCTTTTTCTTCCCTAATGACTGTTTAACAAAAAAGTACGAAACAAGGTCGAGTGTTCCTTGAAAATAGTTGTGACTCATAGCCCATTTATGTGTTCAAAGCTAAGTTGCAAGTGAAGAGAAACAGTCGCAATGGAAGCACAAGCAATAACACATATGAGATTGATAGGGATTTCTGAGGAAGAAAGTACTAGCAAAATACTATAAAGCTCTTCATCATCAAATGCCACCTTACTTTGCTTGGGATCCACTAGGATAAAATCGGTGAAACTATGAGCTAAAAAATGTAATGAATCGAACATCAATATATATAGTCCTTTAAATGAGGGTCTTAAAAGAAAATTAATATAAAAATGGAGTAAATTGGATACTAATTAAGGGAACTAAAGCTTCAAATAATGTACTTCTAAGAAATTAGGGATTCAGGATTAACAAATTGGGGATTTAGGGTTAGAGTTACACTTATTGTAGTGAAGAGAGAGAGAGAGGAAGAATAGAGAGAAGAGAGACAGAATGTTAAATCAATCGGTTATTCATCACCCGAGATTATTGGGACTTTGATAGGGCTTTTTGAGCCAGTGAGGGATGTTACATGGTGTTGAAGGTTAAGTTTTCTGCAGATTTCAAATAAGGTTATGGATGATGTAGGAGCAAAAGCTTTCGAATCATTTATTAGAACTTACGCAATGGCGAACAGGCCAAGTGATCCATCATTTTCTGAAGATGGAGAATGTAGAGGTAAGCGAAGCAACAAAAAAGTTTGTTTGTAAAAAAAACAAACTTGGATTATTCTCTTACTTTTGATTTGACTAAAAACAACTTAGACAATTCATAAGCTTCGTTAAAAGTTTAACAGATTCTATTAGTGAAATATGATCAAAGCATGTCAATGTACACCTAGGTTTCAATGATTACCCCTAAAGTCAAGTATGTTTTTATAATTTTTCCTTTTATTAACTGTAGCTCGAGGTTTCAACCCAAGAGGGGGGGTGAATTGGGTTTTTAAAAACTTTTCGCGGAATTAATATAAGTTTATAAAAACTAATAAGCAACAGATAATAAATACAAGTAATGAGCTGTAAATAAAGAGTTTAAGGAAAGAGGATGCAAACACAGTTATAGTGGTTCGGCAATATCAGATTCGTTCCGACCCTACGTCCACTCTCTTCAAGGAACACCTTGAAGTAATCCACTAAGAAAACTTAGTCGCACAACTTAGCCGGGTGTTGCACAAACAAATTACAGGAATTTCTTAAACCGAAAAATCCCTTTCCTTTCGAAAGTTTCCCCTTCCTCTCGGAAGTAATCCCTTTACAAAGATGGTGTAAAGTAAAAGATAGAGAGACAGCAAACGAAAGCTTATTACAACAGAAATGTCTCTCTTTCAAAGTAAAGCTTGAAGAAATAGCTCAACAAGATTATTTCAAAGCTTTTTGTGTTTCAAGAGTATAAAAACTTGATTATGTGAGATCAACTCTTTTTGAATATGTGCTGCATATTTTTGAATGCTTAACTGAATGGATTTATATAGCAATCAATTAATATGGTCGTTTAGGACTTTAATTTGAAAAAGATTTACTTTAAAACGTTCAGATTTGGAGTCCAACGGTCATATTTTTGAACTACCAGTCGATTGGGTCGAGATACCAGTCGACTGGGTTCACTTGAAAAATACTCGTTTTCAGATCTTCTGAGTATCCAGTCGACTGGTATATATCATCCAGTCGACTGGGGACTTTCTGGCCATTTTACCAGTCGACTGGGTTGATTCATCCAGTCGACTGGAAACTTACTGGTCAAAGTACCAGTCGACTGGGTTGTTTCATCCAGTCGACTGGGTACCTTCTGACCTATATACCAGTCGACTGGTATATGTACCCAGTCGACTGGGTTGTCTTCCAACCCAGTTTTTCTTCTGTTTTTCATCAAAAACATTTTAAAAAAATGGTTTTAGGAAAATCTTTTGTGTTTGAGCCATTGAACAAGCTAATACAATGTATGAGTGAGACTTACATTGGTTCTAAACCTTAAGACCTATACTAGATCTTCAGTCTTCACTTGATACTTGATTTGGTTCGAGTTTTTGCACTTTGTTCCTTGGTTGAATGTGTTTGATCCTTAATACAACTTAGTTGAAACATGTTAGTTAAATAATAGTTGTGTTTTGCCATTATTAAAATACGGGCGAGGGTCAACAATCTCCCCCTTTTTGATGATGACAAAACTAATAATGAAAAAACAGTTTTAAAAACTAAGTGATATGATTTTACAAAAATTTGGATAGAGTCTCCTCTGTTTTTCGAGTAAAACCACCCTGTAAACAAGCAAACATAGTTTATATTTCTTTCAACTCGGTTATTCATCACCCGAGATTATTGGGACTTTGATAGGGCTTTTTGAGCCAATGAGGGATGTTACATGGTGTTGAAGGTTAAGTTTTCTGCAGATTTCAAATAAGGTTATGGATGATGTAGGAGCAAAAGCTTTCGAATCATTTATTAGAACTTACGCAATGGCGAACAGGCCAAGTGATCCATCATCTTCTGAAAATGGAGAATGTAGAGGTAAGCGAAGCAACAAAAAAGTTTGTTTGTAAAAAAACAAACTTGGATTATTCTCTTGCTTTTGATTTGACTAAAAACAACTTAGACAATTCATAAGCTTCGTTAAAAGTTTAACAGATTCTATTAGTGAAATATGATCAAAGCATGTCAATGTACACCTAGGTTTCAATGATTACCCCTAAAGTCAAGTATGTTTTTATAATTTTTCCTTTTATTAACTGTAGCTCGAGGTTTCAACCCAAGAGAGGGGGTGAATTGGGTTTTTAAAAACTTTTCGCGGAATTAATATAAGTTTATAAAAACTAATAAGCAACAGATAATAAATACAAGTAATGAGCTGTAAATAAAAAGTTTAAGGAAAGAGGATGCAAACACAGTTATAGTGATTCGGTAATATCGGATTCGTTCCGACCCTACGTCCACTCTCTTTAAGGAACACCTTGAAGTAATCCACTAAGAAAACTTAGTCGCACAACTTAGCCGGGTGTTGCACAAACCATACACAAGCAAATTACAGGAATTTCTTAAACCGAAAAATCCCCTTCCTTTCGAAAGTTTCCCCTTCCTCTCGGAAGTAATCCCTTTACAAAGATGGTGTAAAGTAAAAGGTAGAGAGACAGCAAATGAAAGCTTATTACAACAGAAATGTCTCTATTTCAAAGTAAAGCTTGAAGAAATGGCTCAACAAGATTATTTCAAAGCTTTTTGTGTTTCAAGAGTATAAAAACTTGATTATGTGAGATCAACTCTTTTTGAATATGTGCTGCATATTTTTGAATGCTTAACTGAATGGGTTTATATAGCAATCAATTAATATAGCCGTTTAGGACTTTAATTTGAAAAAGATTTACTTTAAAATGTTTAGATTTGGAGTCCAACGGTCATATTTTTGAACTACCAGTCGATTGGGTCGAGATACCAGTCGACTGGGTTCACTTGAAAAATACTCGTTTTCATATCTTCTGAGTATCCAGTCGATTGGTATATATCATCCAGTCGACTGGGGACTTTCTGGCCATTTTACCAGTCGACTGAGTTGATTTATCCAGTCGACTGGAAACTTACTGATCAAAGTACCAGTCGACTGGGTTGTTTCATCCAGTCGACTGAGTACCTTCTGACCTATATACCAGTCGACTGGTATATGTACCCAGTCGACTGGGTTGTCTTCCAACCTAGTTTTTCTTCTGTTTTTCATCAAAAACATTTTTAAAAAATGGTTTTAGAAAAACCTTTTGTGTTTGAGCCATTGAACAAGCTATTACAATGTATGAGTGAGACTTACATTGGTTCTAAACCTTAAGACCTATACTAGATCTTCAGTCTTCACTTGATACTTGATTTGGTTCGAGTTTTTGCACTTTGTTCCTTGGTTGAATGTGTTTGATCCTTAATACAACTTAGTTTAAACATGTTAGTTAAATAACAGTTGTGTTTTGCCATTATTAAAATACGGGTGAGGGTCAACAATCTCCCCCTTTTTGATGATGACAAAACTAATAATGAAAAAACAGTTTTAAAAACTAAGTGATAGGATTTTACAAAAATTTGGACAGAGTCTCCTCTGTTTTTCGAGTAAAACCACCCTGTAAACAAGCAAACACAGTTTATATTTCTTTCAACCAATCCAGAATCAAACTCAACCAATCAATAAATATTTTAACAAAGTTACGGAGCAATGCTCCCCCTAAATCTATGCATTGGTTGCGTTTTACTTAGATTTTCTCGTTTTTCTCATTTTTCTCCCCCGTTTTGACAACAGCAACCAAAGAGGGCATAACATAAAAATAAGCTACTTAGCTAATACAGTCAAATAGAGGATAAGAAAACGAAGTTGTACGCGAAGATTTGGCTTCATTCGAATATCGGAAGCCTTCCCGGGAAGAACCGAAAGTTTTTCAAGCGTATAAGCATTTTATAACAGTTTTAGTGACCAAACAGAGTTTTAAAACAGTGCTAACATATCAAAAATAGCGTAAATAAATGCAAGAAATATGGCTAATATTAATACATCATCATAGAGAAAAAGTCAATACAATCAAGGCTTCACAGAGCCATAACTAAGAAAAAATAGTATATGAGATGTCCGTGCTATGTGATAAGAACTGAAAAACCGCTAAGTACAAATAAAAGATAGAGACTCAAGGTGCGGGAGAGTCTGAGCTGTCACGAAGAAGTTCCCTAATCTCAACTAGGGAACCTTCGGTGTGCTCTCGAAGTCGTCCCGTAGGTGGTCTATAGAGGAGCTCAGTCTCTGGTAATCAGACTGCATGGACTGAAAACCGGACTCCATCGTCATCTGGAGACTCGTGATAGCTCGTAGGATGTCATCGTAACTAATCTGACCAGTACTCGAGTCACCAATGGGAGGTGCTCGAGTATCCGTCTCCATCTCAGCAGCCGTATCAGCATCCTCATCACTGTCGCTCGCATCCTCTCGGATCCTTAGACGCTTTTCGGCCTTCGGATAGAGGAATCCTTCATGAACAGTACATCCCATCTTTTTCAGAGATGAGATGTTGATGATGTCCGTCAATCCGATATCCTAAGCCTCGGAGGTAGGCAAAGGTACCCGGAAGTGCTGGAGGATGAGCGTAATGAGCATCCCATAAGGAAGACACCCGAAGTCGTTTGCTTCACCATTTATCATGTTGGCGAGAAGCAGAGGATATATATTGAAGTGGTGCCCAGATTTTAGGCACCAAATCAATACCGTATCTATTTTAGATAGATACCCTCGACTCCCGAGTCTCGGATGGATGGTCCAACTGACAATCAACTTAAACATCTTTGAGTTGAGGGGCAAGTCACTACATGTGTGAAATGTAGTGGGTATGTACACATAGTTAGGGTCACCCCTAACTATCCGACAGGCCTCCTCAACTTCAAAGTTGTCTGGCCATCCATCCAGACTCCATTGAACCCCCCTTATAGGGATTCTCAGAATGCTCATCAAGAGGTCAGTGTTGACCTCAAACTTCACACCGCTAACTTTGGTTCTGAATCTCAGAGCCAGAGGACTGGGTTTCACCAAGTTCGCATAGAACTGGTGAATCAGTCGCGGGTAATATTTTTCATGAATTCTGACCAGTGGGGTCAAATTTATTGCCTCAAAGGCTGGTAGAATATCGAAATTACCATGGCGAATAGAGTCGAAATCAACGACTCTACCCGTCATGATTTTCTTGTGACGGATTATAGAATTATACCTCTTATGAGCCGCTGGGCTGTAAAACAGAGTCTGCTCCAACTCTGTTCTGGGCTCCTTGCTAGATGAGCCTGCTGCTCCCTTCCCTTTAGACTCCGAAGCCGAAGGTTTTGAAGACCTTGGCTTTTTAGGCGCATTAGGTCCACTTGTTGTGAGTTTTATACGGATTTTGTCACTCATTTTGGAGAAATCTGAAGTTTTTGGAAAAAGTGATTTTGGTAAAAATGAGAGATTTTAACCATAGAAAGTTAAAAATCTCTTTAGGAATGAGTATATCGGTATGTTTAGAAGGGATTTGGATGGTTTTTGGATCAAAATGATAAATTTTTCTATAGAGAGAAAGCTTGGACTCTTTGAAAATTGCGTAAAAATGGCGAAAATGAACAGTCCCTTTTATAGAATCGCGATACCAGTCGACTGGGGTTGATATACCAATCGACTAGGCTATCTTTACCAGTCGACTGAAGGACAAGGGTTTTTCAAAAAATTGGCTCCAAACAGGATTTGATCTTATAGACGACTAGAGAAGACTTACCAGTCATTTGGAGTATTTGGCAGAGAATTACCAGTCGACTGGGTCAAAATTATCAGTCGACTGGAAGATCTGGCAGAGACTTACCAGTCGACTGGGTCACATGTACCAGTCGACTGGACTCTTAGTAAAATTTCCAGTCTTGAATTTTTAGCATGAATTTGTTTATCTATGACATTTTTGAGTGAGGGAAATAATTAAACAATCATTAATACTCTTTCACTCAATGTCAAACATGCAAATAATGAAATGAGATGCAATCAAACATTCAGTTTATCTAAATCAAGCAATCCCATCAACATTCTAATCTTACAAAAACTAGCTTCACTTAAGGGTTTTGTAAGAATATCAGCTATTTGATCTTCTGAAGGAATGAATTCCAATCTTATATCACCTTTTTGAGCATGGTCTCTTAGAAAATGATGTCTAATCTCTATATGCTTGGTTCTAGAGTGCTGAATAGGATTTTTGGTTAGGTTGATGGAACTAGTATTATCACAAAATATAGGAATATTTTTGAGACTTATGCCATAGTCTTCTAGTTGTTGTTTCATCCATAATACTTGGGCACAACAACTGCTAGCTGCTACATATTCCGCCTCAGCGATTGATAGTGCAACGGAATTCTGTTTCTTGGAGAACCAAGAAGTTAACATAGCACCTAAGAATTGGCATGTTCCACTTGTGCTCTTTCTATCTAACCTACATCCAGCAAAATCAGCATCTGAATATCCTACTAGCTCAAAAGATGATTCTCTAGAGTACCATAATCCTATGGTCTGGGTCCCTTGTAGATATCTAAGGATTCTTTTTACTGCAGCTACATGTGATTCCTTAGGATTAGACTGAAATCTAGCACACATTGCATACACTGAACATTATATCAGGTCTACTTGCAGTCAAATAAAGTAAAGCACCTATCATGCTTCTATAATATTTAAAATCTACAGTTTTACCTCCTTCATCAAGATCAAGTTTAGTAGTTGTGCTCATAGGCGTTCCAATTGGCTTTGAACTTTCCATCCCGAACCTCTTTAGTAGATCTTTGATGTATTTTTGTTGATTGATGAAGATACCTCCTTTTAGTTGCTTGATTTGCAGTCCAAGGAAGTAGGTAAGTTCTCCCATCATGCTCATTTCAAATTCACCTTGCATGCACTTTGCAAACTCTTGACACATAGATTCATTAGTAGCACCAAATATAATATCATCAACATATATTTGAACTATCAAAGTGTCATTTTTGTGAGTTTTTGTGAAGAGAGTTGTGTCTATTTTACCTCTTACAAAATCATTGTCAATCAAAAATTTACTTAATCTTTCATACCATGCTCTTGGAGCTTGCTTCAACCCATATAGAGCTTTAGAAAGTTTATAGACATGATTTGGAAGACTAGGATTTTCAAATCCAAGAGGTTGTTCAACATAAACCTCTTCTTCTATAAAGCCATTTAAAAAGGCATTTTTCACATCCATTTGAAATAGCTTGAATTTATTAAAGCATGCAAAGGCTAATAACATTCGAATAGCTTCTAATCTAGCTACGGGAGCATAGGTTTCATCAAAATCTATTCCTTTCTCTTGGTTATATCCCTTAGCAACTAGTCTAGCCTTATTTCTAGTTACTATACCATTTTCATCCATTTCATTTCTATATACCCATTTAGTTCCAATAATTGAATGATCTTTAGGCCTTAGAACTAGTTTCCAAACATTGTTTCTCTCAAATTGATTTATCTCTTCCTGCATTGCAATTAACCAATCATTATCTTTTTCAGCTTCTATAAATGTCTTAGGTTCTACTTGAGACAAATAAGCTACAAAATTGCAAATATTTCTAATGGAAGAGCGAGTTCTTACCCCTTGTGAAGGATCACTAATTACTTGATCAATTGGATGATGATTTACATACCTCCAATCCTTGGGTAGATTTCCCTCTTGTTGACTTGAGGATGGTTGGTCCAAATTGGGAGTTGCCATCCCTTCATTTGTTTGAGAAGAACTCACTTTTGGGTCAACAATGGGAGTAGGAGTTTCCATTCTTGGAATAAAATCTGCATCATCTTTAAAGGAAACTTCTCCACTATTCATTGGGTTAGATTCATCGATAGTTACATGCACAGATTCTTCTACTACTAGAGTTCTCTTATTGAAAACTCTATAAGCCTTACTAGTAGTTGAATATCCTAAAAATATCCCTTCATCGGTCTTGGAATCAAATTTACCCAAGTTAGTTTTATTGTTATTTAAGATGAAGCACTTACTACCAAAGGCACGAAAATAGGAAATATTTGGCTTTCTCCCTTTCCATAGTTCATATGGTGTTTTATCAAGCAAAGGCCTTATCAAAATTCTATTTAAAATGTAGCAAGAAGTATTCACGACTTCAGCCCAAAAATATTTTGGTAAATTATTTTCACAAAGCATTGTTCTTGAAAATTCTTCTAGAACTCTATTTTTCCTCTCAACAACTCCATTTTGTTGAGGAGTTCTAGGAGCTGAAAAGTTGTGATTAATTCCATTTTCATCACAAAATTTTGAAAAGCTTTGATTTTCAAATTCTTTGCCATGATCACTTCTTATATTTGAAATACAAATTCCTTTTTCATTTTGTACCTTTTTGCAAAACTTTTCAAATCCTTTGAAAGCTTCATCCTTATAAGCAATAAAAATAACAAAGGTATATCTTGAATAGTCATCAACAATAACAAGAGCATATTGATGGCCACCTAGACTAATGGTACTAATTGGACCAAATAAGTCCATATGCAAAAGTTCCAAAGGTCTAGTAGTTGAGACTACATTTTTTGCTTTAAAAGAGATCCTAGTTTGTTTTCCAATTTGACAAGCATTGCAAATTTTGTCTTTTTCAAAATTGATTTTAGGAAGTCCAATAACTAAATCTTTTCTTGAAACAATTTTTAGCAAATTCATGTTTACATGACCAAGCCTTCTATGCCATAGCCATTGATTTTCACTAAAAGCAGGAAAATATTTTTCATTATCAAAATGCAAGGATTTCAAATCAACTATATAGACATTTTCATGTCTATGGCCAATGAATTTGATCTTGTTGCTCTTGATGTCTATAACTAGACAATGAGAGGTCTCAAATGTGACTTTGTATCCTTTGTCACATAATTGACTAATGCTAAGTAAATTTGGCTTAAGGCCTTGTACTAGCAATACATTATCTAAGGTTGAGAAATCATTACCGACTTTTCCATGCCCGATGATCTTTATTTTAGTATTGTCTCCAATGGTCCCAAGTCCACCATCTCTTAGAGTTAGCTCCTTGAATACGCTTTTATCACCAGTCATATGCTTCGAGCAACCGCTATCAAAGTACCAACAGTTACCTTTCTCTTTGGTGTGAAGGCAAATCTACATCACACAAGGATAAACGATAGCACTTTTAGGTACCCAAAATTTCTTGGGTCCTTTGGGGTTAGTCCTGGAAAATACGGTTCCTTTTGGGACCCATACTTTCTTAACATGAGATGCTCTATGAACAAGTTGATGATACACAGTCCTAGCATGATAGTCATAGAAATTTCTAGGATGTCTTACATGTGAATTCCTATAAACCTTAGGATAATAGTTCCTAGGATACATGTTTCTATGGTAAGGAGTATGAAAATTCATGTCATTTCTATAAAGAGTATGATGATGCATTCTAGGATACCCATGATGATAATTCCTAGGATGAGCACGAGCAGAATGCATTCTTTGATTATACACATTGTTCCTAGAATGAGCATGATAATTATTTCTAGGATGTGTATGAGCATTTCTAGAATGAGCATACATATAAGCATGAGTATTTTTAGAATGCTTCAATTTAGTATGATCATTTAAGTTTATAGACTTCCTAGCATTTATCGAGGGAGTGCTTTTAACAATGCTAGGAGCTTTTGAAGTAGAAGATCCATCTACACAAGAAGCTTTCATGAATAAGCTCTCTTTTGTTTTTTGTTTTCCCAATGGAGAATATCCTACACCAGATTTTCCTCCACTTAATCTTTGGGAAGAAAGCACTTCATCAAGTTTTTCTTTACCAAGCATAAGTCTAGATATAGTGTTGTTTAATTCAGAAATTTTATTTTTCAAATTCTCATTTTCATCTTTAAGAAAGTCTTGAGACGAATCATACAGTAAAGATGATAATTTTTCTTTTTCTTCTCTAAGAATTATCATTTCTTTAGAAAGAGATGATACTTCTTTCTTAAGAACAGAATTTCTAGAATCAAATTTCTTTAATTCTTCATGCATTTCATTTATGACTTCTAGCAGTTCTTCACTACTAGTAACAATATTATTTTTTGAAGAGGGAGAAGATGTTACCTCACTTTCATCATCGATTGCCATCAAACAAAGGTTGGCAATTTCCTCGTATCCGATTTCTTTGTCTGATAACTCATCTTTTTCGTCGTCGCTCCAGGTAGTTGTTACCATAGCTTTCTTCTTGAAGCCCTTGTATGGTTTGTTTGAAACCAGACAGTCAGCTTTTATATGTCCTGGCTTCTTGCAGCCATAGCATATAAGTGGTTCCCTTTTTGAGGTGGGATCCTTTGAGTAAGGTTTCTTGCTTTTCTTCAAGAACCTATGAAATCGTCTGGTGATTAAAGTCATTTCACCATCCTCTTCACTGCTCTCTGCTTCTTGTTCTAATTCCTTTTCTTTGTTGCTCGTAGAAGCTTTGAGAGCAATTTACTTTTTCTTCTTCTCATCATCATTGATGATGGGAGTCATTTCTTCCATCTCGTATGTCAATAATGACCCAAGCAGCGTCTCAACATCAAGCTTGTCAAGATTTTTGGCCTCTTGAATGACTGTCCTCTTTGGTTTCCATTCTGGTGGCAGAGATCTTAAGATTTTTCTGGTTAGTTCAACTTCCTCAATATTCTTGCCAAGCAATTTTAAACCATTTATAATAGTAGTGAATCGTGAGTGCATTTCGGAAATGGTTTCGTTAGGAGACATCTTAAAAGATTCATACTCAGAAATTAGCATGTAAATTTTAGACTTTTTTACTTCACTTGTTCCTTCATATGTGACTTGTAATTTGTCCCATATTTCTTTAGCAGAAACGCATGCAGATATTTTGTTATATTCAGAAATATCTAATGCACAATGTAGCATGCTTGTTGCTCTGCTATTGAGAGACATCGTTCTACAATCCTCGTCAGTAAACTCAGTTTTGAGTTTAGGCATTGTATGAAGAGTCTCTCCAATAACTATTTCTTTTGAAGGAATTTTAGGTCCTTCTTCTATAATTCTCCATAGATTGTAATCTTGTCCTTCGATGAAGATTTTCATTCTATTTTTCCAATAGTTATAATTTGAGCCATTGAACAATGGTGGTCTAGTATAAGAGTGTCCCTCAGAGTAGCTATTTGCTGCCATTGGATCAACTCTAGGATTTTAAGCCTAATAAAGAGAACGAGGCTCTGATACCAATTGTAGCTCGAGGTTTCAACCCAAGAGGGGGGGTGAATTGGGTTTTTAAAAACTTTTCGCGGAATTAATATTAGTTTATAAAAACTAATAAGCAGCAGATAATAAATACAAGTAATGAGCTGTAAATAAAGAGTTTAAGGAAAGATGATGCAAACATAGTTATAGTGGTTCGGCAATATCGGATTCGTTCCGACCCTACGTCCACTCTCTTCAAAGAACACCTTGAAGTAATCCACTAAGAAAACTTAGTCGCACAACTTAGCCGGGTGTTGCACAAACCGTACACAAGCAAATTACAGGAATTGCTTACACCGAAAAATCCCCTTCCTTTCGGAAGTTTCCCCTTCCTCTCGGAAATAATCCCTTTACAAAGATGGTGTAAAGTAAAAGGTAGAGAGACAGCAAATGAAAGCTTATTACAACAGAAATGTCTCTCTTTCAAAGTAAAGCTTGAAGAAATGGCTCAACAAGATTATTTCAAAGCTTTTTGTGTTTCAAGAGTATAAAAACTTGATTATGTGAGATCAACTCTTTTTGAATATGTGCTGCATATTTTTGAATGCTTAACTGAATGGTTTATATAGCAATCAATTAATATGGCCGTTTAGGACTTTAATTTGAAAAAGATTTACTTTAAAACGTTCAGATTTGGAGTCCAACGGTCATATTTTTGAACTACCAGTCGATTAAGTCGAGATACCAGTCGACTGGGTTCACTTGAAAAATACTCGTTTTCAGACCTTCTGAGTATCCAGTCGACTGGTATATATCATCCAGTCAACTGGGGACTTTCTGGCCTTTTTACCAGTCGACTGGGTTGATTCATTCAGTCGACTGAAAACTTACTGGTCAAAGTACCAGTCGACTGGGTTGTTTCATCCAGTCGACTGGGGTACTTTCTGACCTATATACCAGTCGACTGGTATATGTACCCAGTCGACTGGGTTGTCTTCCAACCCTGTTTTTCTTCTGTTTTTCATCAAAAACATTTTAAAAAAATGGTTTTAGAAAAACCTTTTGTGTTTGAGCCATTGAACAAGTTAATACAATGTATGAGTGAGACTTACATTGGTTCTAAACCTTAAGATCTATACTAGATCTTCAGTCTTCACTTGATACTTGATTTGGTTCGAGTTTTTGCACTTTGTTCCTTGGTTGAATGTGTTTGATTCTTAATACAACTTAGTTTAAACATATTAGTTAAATAACAGTTGTGTTTTACCATCATTAAAATACGGGCAAGGGTCAACATTAACAAAAAAGACTCTTAACATTTTATAACACTATAAATAGATTTGTAAAATCCATATCAAAACCATAAGTTTTATGAATTTACTGTGCATTATTCAACCGAAGAAAATTAACCATAAGTCTTGTGTGATGTGCTTTGGTTCGGCATGGCTCTTCTTTAGTTGAGCCTGTTATATTGTCAGATTTTTCTGCAGTTTAATGAAATATCGCTTCTTCATTTTTTAGTAATTTTTTTTAAACTTCCATTTTTCCTTACTTGAATGAGTCCATTCCCCTTCACTAATTGGCGCGTGGGCGTTGCAATTCAAAACATTTTACCTCAACGATTTTTAATTCTGTGCAAAAAGGAAAAAAAAAAATTAACCTCAACGTTTAATTTTCTTAGATCAGCAACACCATTAAAATTTACGCTAATACTCCTCTTCTCACCTTCCCCCACTTATTGCCTAACCCACCTTCACTTCACCTCATCTGTTGCTTTCTCTCTCTCTCTCTCTGACCTTTCTTCTCTCTTCAACTTTTTTTTCTCTCATTTTATAATCTCCTCTCTTCAAAGCCAAATTATAATAACTTTACCATGTTTGATTTTGGGGATGAAATGACAATAGAGAGCTATAGGATTCCATGGCTAATATGGATCCAGATATTTGTTCTGTTTCTTCTCATAATTCTCCTCTATTTCTTCAGTATTTCTACTTTGGATCTAACAGAAAACTGCTCCTCTGCTTCTTCAAGCTCTGCTTTCTCCATCTCTCAATCTCATGAGTCTCCTCTGGACAAGCCAATCTTCAAGCATAATAACACAGCGGTTGTCACTACAAGCTGTTTGCAACCTACCCAGGTGTGGAGCTCTATCATTTTCTTTCTGTCTTTATTTTTTCCTATAAATCATAAGCATATTTGTGTTTTTCCCTTTTACATTCTAAACAACCTATTTTTCTTAGAATTTTCCATTGTTGTAGGCCTTTAAAACTATTTCCTCTGTTTAATCAATTCTAACTGATTGGTTTGAGAATGTTAATCTCACTACCCGACTTCATTCGACTTATCACATAATCGATAAATCCATTAATAATCATAAAAATCGAGTAATAATTATTTTAAAATAAATTAAAAAAATTATCAAAATTATTAATAAATTTTTTCGTGGTTGCGGATCACCACTTTTGACCTTTTGGGTATGTTTTAAATTAAGGATAGCAGTGGGTTAAAAAACTTAAAAAAGAAAAAAAAAAGATTCAAGTTAAAAGGTGGAATCCAATTTTCACATATTCGTTCTCTCAATTGAGGTCTAAAAGCAACTATCCAATTATTATTATTTAAGAAAAAAATAAAAAAGAGAAAAAGAAAATGCGTTTTTACTTTCAATCATTTGCTTTGCTCAACTCATTAGCTAAAACATTGCTTTTATCTGAAAATTCCCAATAATGCTTGTATTTTCTTTTTGCATTATTAGTGGATTTTGCCCAAATTATTTGAACAATATTATTTTGGGCCATTGTTTCAACAACCATTCAAAGAAAAATAATAATAATTTGTCAACCACCTCCGCTTAGTTGGAGTTGGACTCCATTAAGCCCTTTTAAATTTCTTATTACGTAAACCAGAAGGAAGTTTCCTTGTCAAGTTGTGAAAGCATTTTTTTTTTTTTTATGGAGAAAAACCTTTGCTTTTCATTTATTCCAGATGCTTCTGACTTCTGAGAAACTTTGAAGTAAGGCATATAATTTGCCGTTGTGGTAAGAAATAATAATAGGGAAAGGATTTAAACGTTGCACACCTGCCCCCAAAAAACAATAGAAAGGCTAGAGAAGAAATTGGCACCTAGTACCCAGTAGAATTGGATCATAATTATGAGAAATTATTGCGTGTTTCGGACCATAAGATAGTACATTGAAAAGTCGAGTAGTAATTTATGTAACCTTTTTGGAAAAAAAATTAATTCCTCAATCTTAAGACTTAAATTTCTAAAAATTATTATTCGAATTTCCAAGAGTTCTAAGACGTAAAGGTACTATTCTATGGGTCCGAAACAACAAATAATTTCCAAGAATTCTAGTAGGTGCCAATTTCTTTCTCATTGCTGACACGAAATTGTGACAGAAGACCATGCGCCAATAAGAAAAGCAAAATGTATAAAAGAACCAAATAATTTAATTCTTCTTATGCAGGAGCTTGTCACTATATGACATCTCCATCCATTTACATAAATTAGTATTCATATTTTAATGCTGGATTTTTTTTTCATATTTATATTCTATTACTTTTTATACCGACTTGGTTTTGTTGTCTGAACAAATTTTATATAATACTAGTTTTTTATGCTGCAGCAATACGTTGCTGTCATTTAATTAATAGACATTAGCTTAAGAAATTTGTCCTATCGGTAAGGACAATTTCAGAAGAATACGTTGACTAGTTGCTTATAAAATGTGTATGCTCTTAAAAAGTATCTAAATTCAACAGATGTATATTTAACAGCTGGTATAAAGATGTTGGCTGCAGGTAGGAGAAAACCAAAGTATAAAAGGTGAGATAGCAACAAGCAGCAGTAGAAGAATAGTGAGAGGGGAAGACATGATAGAAAGGGAAGGGTCTTCATCAAAAGATGCAACCCAGATTTGTTACCACCCTTGCTATTATATAAGGCTTGCTAAATTGGCATTCCTCAAGTGTCTCGGCCTCGACTCCACCTCTGAGAATTCTTAAAGAAGCTAGTATATATGTATTAATTGATTAAATCTATCGTTCTCTCTATCTTTCATTAAATTCATGAATGTATCATCGTGATCCATGATAGCTGAAGCTAATGGAAGAAGCAATTCCGGTGGCTGGAAATTAACAAATTATCGGTGGGATATTGATTGGGAAGCAAAGCGACTCCCAACAATGTATATTGTATTCGACACAGTTTTAGATGGGTGTCAAGTGCAATCCATTAATTGTTGATATTCGAAACTTTGAATTGGTGGGTTCGTTTTGATGTTTCAGTGTATATATGGGTTTCTTATGTCAATTAATGAAGCATCTCTTTGCTGTTTTTTTTATAGAGAAAAATGGATTTCTATAAACCACAAGCATCAGCCAAAAGATGAGTCTAAATACATCGATGCATCTCTCCAACCCACACAGAAGGATTAAAACAATCCAAACCCAGCTTTGCCGAGACACGCGCTACAACATCACCAGTGCGTTTAACAAATGATCTCTTTGCTGTTAACAGTGATGGTCTAGCAGATATTAACCTTCGAATGCTTTTCTTTTCTAAATGAAAGAAGGTGGATTTTACGGCAATTCTTTAAAAGTGAGGCATCGTGTTTCACTGGATACATTTTTTTAACATTTTGTGGTAAAACTTTCGTGATTGGTTGCGCATAGCATGATTTTGTTACATTATCTTGCATGCAATGGACGACAGAGTGAATCGCATGAATTTTTCCAATGAATATACTCGAGTTTGAGCTAAAAAATTGTGTTTGTTCTCAAACTCGATCAAAACTTTTTATAGCTCAAACTCGATAATGAACGAATCTATTCGAGTTCGAGTTTGAGTTTGAGCTTGAGCATGAGTTTTGGATTGTTTATTCGAGCTCGAACTTGAACTTTAATTTTAATAAAAAATATTAATATTAATATAAATATTGACTCAAGCTCGATAATACCTTATCGAACTGTTCGAGAGTATTTCGAACTGAACCTTAAGGTATTCGAGCTCGATCAGCTCGATAAGCTAATCGAACCTAATTTTTAGGCTTGAACTCAATCGAGCTGAGTTTTGATCAAACTCAAACTCGAATAACTCGATAAAAGTTTGGTTCGAGTCCACCCAAAAAAAAAATGATTTCAAACAAAAAAAAATGAAAATTTTCAATCAAAATCAACATTTTCTACACTTCACGTCGTGAGTGAAAAAAGGTTTGAACTATAATATCCACGATTTGCTTCGATTAAATGGATAGATCTATTTTGTGTGAAACAAACCCAAATTGAAGGGATCGAGCGAAGTGAAGGTGAAGTGTTAGAGTGGAGAGAGAGGACGTGCAAGTTAGAGGTTGAAGAGAGAACGTAACGATTATTTGATGCATTGGGTACGTTTTCATGCATTAAATTCAAGATGTAAATTTAACTTACTTTTGTTTCCGACGAATTTGAGAAAATTAAGTCTATAATTTCAAATTAAATGAAAGCAAATGTAATTCCAATATAAATTAAGAAGTATTTTTATAACCTACCTGTGATGGAATGTATGATTATACTTCTATAACATTTGTTAAAAAAACTATAAATAGAACTAAAATTGTTGCTTTGTAGAATATAAATGAGAAAGGCCAATGACATCGATCAGGGATACGACTCTTCTCGTGGCGGACTGGTGACATCCCCTTTAGGAAGGAGTTCTTAGGAATTTTGGACACATGTTGAAAATGTTGTATGGCGCATCAATATTTCATGTGTCCAAAATTCTTAAGAATTTATTTTTTTAGGAAGTTTCAAATTTAATTTTTTCTCTGAAGAATTCAAATTTAAAATTTCAATTGCATTGAATTGATTAAAAAAGTATATATGATTTTTTTAATCAATTTTATACAATAAGGGAGTGAGGCTTTGAACATGCATGAGAACTTTTATCAATTTGATCTTTGAAATGTTTCCAATTACATTCTCGGTTTTTGCAAAAATACCTTTGATTATATGTTTTGACCTTTTAGATAAATCTACGGAAATGACTCGGAATCAAATATTTTATTTATAAAATAATCTTAACAATCTTTATTTCTTATATATTCAAGTCTTTAATAAATTATTTGAATTCCTAATTAAATAAAGTTTCTAATTGCATATTGATTATTCTTAATCACATATTTTTGAATTATAACTGTGTTAATGACATAGATGCAATCTTCTTGCATCTCATGAGTAATAATAAAATTATTTGTCATTTTGAATTACGAGAATTTGATCGAATATCATAATTATGTATTTTTAAATTCATTATAACTCCAACTTAAGTTTCGATTAAATCAATATCTGTCATTTTTTAATAACATATCATTATATAAAGATCGAAAACAAATCAATTATCACCATGTGAGTATCAAAAAAAAAAAATTCAAGGGAGAATTAGGCAGTTGTGGGCATCAATTATATGTTCTCCTTATTTTAATTTTTTTTATATTGACCTCCTTAATTCAATTTAACGACTCATTAACATTATTAATATATTTGATTCACATGGCATACGAGTTATTTGTTCGATTTATATATCGATTATTTCTCTAACTTTAAGTGGGTTGGAATAGTATTATGAGTTTCTATATAGTTAATGGGATTGTACGGGTTTATAATATTATAATCAAATCAATCATTATACTATTTGTATATATCATTGCTTTATTAAAAAAATATATCTAAATCAACACTGAACAAACTAATTTATTAATTAAAATACATACAAATTAGACATTTTTTATATTTTTATAATTATACAAAGAACAACTTAATTAAACGTTAAATAAAAAAATATCAAACACATATTTTTTTATTTTTTTTTTCAAATAACTGAATAAAACCAAGACAAGAAAAAATAACCCATATAACACTAATTCGTTAAAACATTACATTGTCATTCATTAAAAAAGTTAAACTTATAGAGATTAAATAATTTTACCTCTCCCAAACATAGTAAATAAATAATATTATTTTACAAAAAAAATTTAAATCAAATTTATCTAAACAGTAAATAAACAAAAATATTATCTAAAAATATATTTCACAAACTTGTGCAATGTCGGGTATTGTACTTGTCTATACTCAATTTAATTTGAATTGCCTTTTGGTATCTTTGACCGTGCATAAGACAAGTGGCAGCCTAAGGTAATTGTGTTGTTGTTAGAATTTTAATCACAATCTTTAAGATGTTTTTAATTACACCCTCATTTTTTTTTGTTTGTAAAAATACCCCTAACATTTTAAATAGATCTTTAATTTATGAAAATTAAAAATCTCTAAGAATCAATTCTTTTATTTATGAAATAATCCTAACAAGATTCATTTTTATATATTAAAGTCCTAAATAGATTATTTGAGGACCCTTTGTTTTAGGACCTAATTTAAATAAAATTTCAAAATACGTACCTATTGAATTGATTATCTTTAATTATAAATTTTTGAAATAAAATTGTATTAATGACATTGATGTAATTTTTTGCTTCTCATAAGTGATAATATTTTTTGGATTGTGAAAATTTAATAGGATATCGTAATCATATAAATACATTTAAAAAAAATATTATAACCCCAACTTCAGTTTTGATTAAACAAAAAAATTACACCAACTTTTAATAATATATTTGGACAATGAAAGATCGGAAACAAATCAATTCGTCACGTGGCTACTAGTTATAACCATCATATATATTTTCTCTATTTTAAATTTTATTACATAGACCTTCTTAATTCAATTTCACCACCCATTGGCATTATTAATATGCTCTATTCATAAAAAAAAGACTTTATTAATATATGTTCTCTATATCTAAATCAACACTAAACAAACTAACTTTTTAATTAAAAAATTACATTCAAAATAAATTTTTCTAACAATAATATATTTTTACAACTATAAAAAGTAACTTAATCAAACATTAAACACAAAAAATTTCTTATCAGATATACATTCCATTTTTTTTTTCAAATAGGTGAATGAAACCAAACAAGAAAAAAAAAACTCATATATTCCACATTCATCGAAACATTATAATGTCATTCACTAACAAAAAAAATTAAATTTATAGGAAACAAATAATTTATTTCTCTCAAATATAGTGGATAAAAATATTATTTTATAAGATATTTTTAAACCAAATTTATCCAAATAGTAAATAAATTTAAAAAAATAATTTTCTAAAAATATATCCATGCAAGGCAGACACTACACTAGTAATAAAGTTTTGAAAAAGGAAAATCAATTGGTAGACCTAGCCAGTAAAAGCCCAACTGTCCAGCCCAACCCAGCTTCCAATCCATTTTCTATTCTGCGATCTCGATTCTCAACCCTGATATGTCCGTCTTTCTACGTTTCTCTTTTCAAATTCGAACTGCAACGTCTTACGCCAGACCCTCAGATCAGCTGTCTCCCTCCTCCGTTTATCGCTGCCTTTCCTTTGTTTCCCTTCTCCATAGGATTGTACTTGGGGTAAGTCATAAGTGGGTTCTTTCTCTTCTCTTTTTCTCTCCCTCATACCCTCACTGAAGCTCTAACTCTCTCCACGGCTGGGTTTCCATTTTCCCGCGAAGTTTATCACCAGGCACCAGAAACTTCAATACTCCCTGCCAGGTTACCGAAACACTTTTGAGTTTTGAGTAAGTTTTTTGTTTTCCATGATTTGAAATGAAATTCTGTTATTTTCTATTTCCTCTATGATGTATTGAGGGAAACCTGACTTTTATGGTGTGTGGAACTTCCTTTTTTGATGGAATGGTATGTGGAATTGAAAGTTGAAACCGTAGTCCCTGTATGTCAACTGTAATTTGTAAACAAGGCAAGCACCATTCTTTTCTTTAATGGACTAGAATTTTTTTCAGTTAGTTTAGGCATTCTTTTATTAGTTCATAGATCTTTTAGGCCTGCAGGTAGTCTTAAATAATAAGATTGATTGAGAATTTTACTCTGGTGCTTCGTAGGAGTAGAATGACTATGGTTTCTTGCGGCCCATGGGGTGGTTTTTTGATTGAGCATTAGTGCCGTTTTTAAGAAGAAGGGTTTGTTGTTGTTGTTTTTTTTGAGGTGTTTTGGATATCTTTGATTTTCGTTCTGTCTATTTCTGCTTTTTTTTAATTGCTGCTGGTGAACCTGCATTTTTCTGTTTCTTGGGTGAGGACTCATGCTTGTAATTTGGCTTTTGGCCGACTCATATTATTAATAAAATCTGTTATTTTGCTGTTAAAATAAATATTAAGATTGGATGGATGGCTCATTTATAATTACTTTTTCAATATTTGGTCATGAACTCATGATCTCAATAAGAAAAAGAGAACCATGCTTGCCTTGCTGTATTGTTGCTGCTAGCTTGATCCTGGTGGTATTCTTTACTACTTACTGTTTTATTCCTTTCAGTACAAAGAAGGGACACCAAAGCCATCTTTGTTTGTATTTTGATGAAAAGGACTACATATATATCTTCACAAGCATAAAGCAACAATATATATATATATATATATATATATCACCACTCTCTTATATATTCTTTACATAGTAAGAAACTGATTCATTGAACAAAGTAATTGACCAAATTTTGAGAATAAATGATCTTTAGGTTAGGGCTTACAGAGAAAGGAGGTGACCCATTTCAAGGATTTGGTGTTCAGGTGTAGTAAGAAAGGGTTAATATCAATAACATTAGGAATTGAATGGCATGCATAAAATTTGTTCATATGTAATTTGTTTTTTGTCTTCGTAAATTGGCTAAGTGTTAATGGTAGGAAACTTTTTATTTATTTTTGGCTTGTAATATATAGTTTAAATCATGAAGTAAAAATCTATTTTTCACGAAGTAGATTGTGGAGAATTTAGAGAGTAATAATTAGATTTCATCATCTATTTTGCCATCATCTCCATGGGTGATAAAGGCTTATATTGTGTATTTTATATTTTAATAATTTTAAAATGACTTGCAATTTTGAATAAAAATATATTATTTCGGCCCTAGCTAGAGGAAATTCCTGGCTTCGTCTCTGGGGTTTTAGAAAATAAGTGGAGTGGGTTTCCCTTTGACCCCCCATATTTTTTTATTTTAGGGGAGCAATTATAATATAGTTTTTTTAAACCTTGTAAATAGAATATGCTCTAAAGAAATTTTAAAAGTTGAGGGGGTGCAATTCAGCACCTCACCATAGTAGATCCGCCCATGTTTGTGGTCCTTTAAAAGCATATGCTTTTAATAGGGACAGAATGTTTATGGAGGATGACTAACGCAACTTCAATTTTAACTTGCTGATTTCATCATCTTGCCTTCTTTTATTTACTTATAGAGAAAAATACATTGCCATACCTGTTGTTCTTTAGTAATGCATTAGTTTTTAAGGCATATATGTTCTTAACTCGATTTTCCCATTTATCAAAGCATGTATATTTGGACAGAGAGAGAGAGAGAGAATTAGGTCAGTTTTTTTTTTTTTTTGGTGGAAAATTAAGTATTTTTTTAACTTGTATATTTTGATGTCTTATGTAGCGTCATGCGTGACGTTTATATGGATTTCCGTTAAGTGATTGTCGGAATTTCCACCGAAATGGTTTGATTTGGTTGATTTTGAAAGTTCACATATTAAATTGAAACAATTGAAAGTTTAGGGAGTAAAATAATCCTACCCCCAATTCATAATTTAACCTAAAATAGAATATTTAAATTATAAAATAGTCTCATTAAATATTTTATTCAAAGAATTCCATATCTTTATTACATGTATTTCAGAATTATACATGACAGGGCACTGTAATTTATTCATGTTTTTATAGTAACAACAAAATCATTATATATTCTATGTATTTATGCAGTTCGACCATTGGTTTACTCATTGATCATTGACCCACTCTCGATCGGATGCATGTCCGATCCCATTTGATAACTGCGTACACGTGCATCCCTAACCGACCCAATAGTTTTTTGCTCGCCCCTCTCTCTCACATTCTCTTAGAAACTTCTAACTCTTTCAGAACAAATATACATCACTTTGTATACTTTCTAATTATTTTAAAATAATACATGATGTTTATTCATATTTTTAAAATGACAACAAAATTATTATATTATAATTATTTTGTAGTTGGACCATTGGTTGGCTCATTGATTATTGATGTGTTCTCTTGATCGGATTGATGAAATTTCTGGTCATGATAATTGTGTGCACCCGTAGCCTTAACTGACCCAATACTTTTCTGCCCCTCCTCTTTCTCTCTCTCTCAGAAACTTCTAACTCTTTCACAACAAATATTACATCACTTCATATACGTCCTGAAATCATTGTTATCATATTTATTGTTCCTTTTTTGCATCTATTGTTTTCAGGGAAAATGAAAAATAGGAAAGGCTAAAAGGAAAAGAAGAAGAAGGAAATATAACTAGTTAAGAGGGCATTCACAAACAATTGGTTTTATTCTGTGAAGAGACTCAGTCGACCGAAAAGATGGAAAATGGTAGTAACAATGAGCAAATAGTGGACGTGAGATCAGTGGTTGAAGCTATTTCAACGGGTGATGACAGTAATGACGCTTCTCTTTACCAGGTCGAAAGTCTCTGCATGCGTTGCGGTGAAAACGTAATCTCACTCTCTCTATCTTGCTTTTCTCTTTGTCTATTTATGTTTCTTTGCCTATATATATATATATATTCCATCTACGTGTATGTCTTGATATTTGAGAATTATTGTTTGAAATTAAGGATGATGCGAAATGTGTTATTGAATCATTGTAATTTTAGCTGTTCACTTACAAATGTATTGAAATTTTAGGCTTTGGATATAAAAAATTAGGAACTAAATTCTTTTTTTTGGTCTAAATTTTTGTTCAAGGCTTCCTTTGTTTATTTCGATAGATACAATGGCCTGAGGAATATTTAACTTCGTGTTTATTAGTTTTGGGGAATGTAATTGTTGAAAGCTGAATTTTGTTTACCTCATTGTATTAATGGAGAGGAATGGAACTTTAAGAATATTGTTGACTGGCTTATAAAAAAAAAAAAGAATATTGTTGCTTGGCATAAAAGGATATGTTTTTCATGGAGCTAATTGAAGATACATTATAAAATTTCCTTTAAGTTGGTGGTTAACTTCTATTAAGATCAATTGATCCTTAAAGTAATTTGTTGTCTGTTTCCTGGGAAATTTTGGAATATATATAGATAGATACCCACCCAAATAGACATTAGTGTGTGCGAGCTTGTGTTTGGTTCTTGTATACTTTCCAGCTTTAAGTTAAGCTTACAGATATAAATACCAATGCCACTAAATTTTATTGAAATCATTCGACACTTATAAAATGTATCAACTTGAATGAAATGATGAAAACCCTGTTCAAGGTTCCATTTTGAGTTTAAGCATCATAAACAATTGCAGTTCTCTCATGACGTTATGTTGTGATCCAAATTGACCTGAAAATTGGGTACTTTTTTGTTTTCATCACTAATGCAGTTGTGACAGAATGCTATATTACTAATCTGCTGATTTTACATAAAATATTTCTAGTTCTGGTAGTAACCATATTGAGTTGATTTTTTATTTTTTCAAATCATTGCACATTTGCACCTAAACTTTTTTGTTGCACTTATTGCTGTTTCTCTGCCTTGTGTTTGCCAACTGTTAAAGTTGTGAATATATGATCCCACACCCAATTCTATTCATAATTTTTCTGGATTTGGTTCAATATTTATGTGTTGGATCATTTGGAAATTTATGCTGCCAAACATGTTTTCTTCTTATCCTTCGTCATATGTTTATCTGGATTGGCTTATTTTCATTCCCAAGCAGACATACTAGATGATATAAACCTTCGGTTTTTCTCTTTAATTTTTCCTCTTTTGGTGTTTAAGTGTTATTTGTTTCCTCCTCTTTTTAGGGATTCTTTAGAATAATTTTGATTTAATTCCTTGTTTAGCTAGGAATTCACAGTTGAAAAGTAAGATTTTCTAAGGCTTGCTCTTAATATTGCAAACTTGATTGATGACGATTTGAATCTTTTCACAGGGAATAACAAGGTTTTTATTGACTTTAATTCCACACTTTAGAAAGGTATGTGTCATACTTTTGCTATTCTCCCGCTCTTATCTTCCCTGTATTATTATTGCTTCTCAGATTTTAGCATTGGTTATGTAAATGGATCTCTATGTTGAGATTTGACAATTGGTATACCTTATAGGTTACTATTTATGTTCTTTAAGTACTCCTTTATGTTAAACTTTGACTTAAGGTCACTAAAATCTCCTTTGTTTGCAGGTATTGTTGTCGGCCTTCGAATGTCCACATTGTGGTGAGAGGTGATCTAATTTCTTCCCTTCAAGATGCCCAAATTGTAAATAATACTAGTGAAATTGATTTTCTCCGAAAGGTTTAAGTTCTATTTTGTACTTTCCTGATAGGAACAATGAAGTTCAGTTTGCTGGTGAGCTCCAACCCCGAGGGTGTTGTTACCGTTTGGAGGTCCTATTAGGCGATCAGAAGGTTGATTTCACTGTAATATGACGTTTACGAAATTATAGTAATTTTTACATTGCAATTGGACTAAATTGTGCAGACCTTTATAGCTATGACCTTTAGCCAAATTGAAGTTTGTGCATCTGAACCTTTGACATTATCATGGTGAAGAAACAAAACAACCACACAATATCTTTGGCACTTAATATTCTTTTTAATGAATCAAATTCTATTAATTCCAAATGTTTTTTTTTTTCGTTTGGTTTCTAACAAATTGACAAATTTTTTAACTACTTCAACCTATGATGCTTTACTTTGTCATCTCTTCCTTTTCCCTCCCGCATTTGGTGTTGTTGTTTTGCATTAGTTCATTTCTCTTCATTGATGAAAATGCAGTTCTTTTTGTTATGAACTAACGTGGTATTTTATTTCCTAGCTATTTCATTTTAAAATCCATTTTTTTTCTAACAAATCTTACTGTTTACATTGATGTAACTATTATGAGATACTTACCGGAAAATTGTAACTGTTACAAGCTTTAAAAGTAAAAGATTATGCACGTGAAATATGTTGATTTATTTATTTATTTATTAAATTTTTTGGACAGGAGATGCGTTGATTTATCTTTTTCTTTGGCTTGAGTGATTTCCCACAAAATTACTCCAATACGAATGTCAAATTGATTAGATTTTTTTGTTTCTCTAATGTAGATGTTTAACCGCCAAGTAGTGAAATCCGAGTTTGCCACCATTAAGGTATTAATCTTAGTTGGCTCAAAGATAGTCTGTTCATGTGCGATTTCTTTATATTCTTTATTTGTATCAAGTATTGACATTTTTGGTTTTTATTGTTTTTGGGAAAATGCTCGCTTGCTTTGGATGATAGAAAATAGTGGATATTTTCCCAATGATTCTTAACTATAACACACTATTGTTGTCACCTTAAACCATGGACTTAATTATTTGCTTTGTGGTAGATTTTTTTTTTTTTGATAAATAAAGCTTTAGGGACTTTTTTTTATAAGTAAAAGTATATTAAGAACGCCCCAACAGGGTGCAACCCATTTACAAAGATTTTCTATAGGAAAGAAACTCTACAAGACCAATATCAATCACCAAAAAATTCTCTTTAAACCAAAAATTAAGGGTATTGAACCAACTATCTCTAATTACATCAAAATTTCTTTCAATGCCCTCAAAAGCTCTACGATTCCTCGCATTCTACACTATCCAAAAAATGGAGGGAGGAATCAAAGAGTAAACCTTCTTTAGCTCTTTAGAAGCCCAAAGCTCACTCCAAGCCCACAATTCATCTTTCACGGATCCGGCGAACACTCAAAATACGATAAGCTATCACCTATAAGCTTCTAGCCATGGAACACTCCATCAAAAGATGAAAAATGGACTCGGCACAACTTTTGCAAATGAAGCACGTATTAACAATCACTTTCCCCCTTTTTTCCAAGTTGTCTACAGTGATAATTTTCTCCCAAACGGCTTCCCAAGCAAAAAAGCATACTTTTTCAGGGGCACGAGAACCAAATTGTCTTCCATGGGAAATTGAATGAGCCTTCCAAGGCATCCCCAATGCAAAGAATCGTTTAAAACGAATTCACCTCAAATCCTTTATTTGGGCTATCCCTCCATTTAATCGAATCCTCTCTAGAAAAGTCCAATCTAGAGCTATACAAAGCTTCCAAGAAACTTTGAACCCTCTCAACCTCCCAATCATGAACATTTCGTATAAAAGGCATGTCCCAAGAGGTTACATCATTATTTACAGAGAGACACGAACAAATAAGAGTTTATTTATCTCTTACAATAGCAAAGATATCCGGAAATTCTTTTTCAAAAGAGTGTTCCCAAATCATGTATCATGCCAAAGTCGCGTTCTCTCCCCATCACCCACCACCACAGTGACACAAGGAGACAAAACATCCCAACCTTTTCGAATCCATTTCCACACCCCTATACCATAGGCTCCTCCCCCTTCCTTCCTTAGACATTTACCCATTAGGATCCATCCCAAACTTGGCTTCCACTACTTTCTCCAAAGATGATCTCTCTCCCCAAGAAATCTTCATAATCATTTTCCAAGAAGAGCTTTATTGAATAAAGTAAGAGATTTAAGGCCAAAGCTCCCATTTTCAATCGGTTGCTTAACCACACCCCACCTAACCAAATGATACTTATATTCCTCCCATGTGTTACCCCAAAGGAACCTCTTTTGAATATCCTCCAACCGATTAGTCCATTAGCCACCGAACTAGGGATAGGAAAAAGAGACATAAAGTAGATAAGAAGGCTAGAGAGTGTATTTTTTATGAGGGTAAGTCTTCCTTCTTTTGAGAGGTATCGATTCTTCTACTCGGCTAACCATTTTTCGAACCTTTCCACAATGGGATTCCAAGCACTTGTCTTTAAAATTAGCTCACCAAGATACGTAAGAGGAAGAGACCTCAAATTGCACCCCAACAAATTTACAACAAAACGGCTGTTAGTATTCTCATTAAGAGGGATTTGCTCTTTGTTTCCTTTAATGTCTTCACCCATTTATATTTGGATCAATTGATAATTTTACATCACTTCTTATATAACTTCGTATTTTATCACACTGATGGCTATTTGTATAGCCATAGTCATAGTCAGAGAACAGTTAAAGCTTGTTGAATATTCATACACCATGGTTTTCTTTTCTATATATTTTAATGACGATCGTTTTCCTAATTTTTTTTTCCAGTATAGTGGATATTAGACATATTGTGCATGGGACATTTTGAACATATGAAAGATCACTTCTTCTTTTGCCCCCAAAAGAAGAAGAGAAATTTGCTTAGTCTGAAGTGTAAGATTGAGGGAGTTTCATTTAAGCCTCTTAGCTGGGATTAAAGCTTAGTTGAGTTGAAATTAGTATAGATTATTATTGGTTGTAGAGGATATTTTACCTTGTTTTTACTTTCCGCCAGGTTTTTTATCACGTAGTAAATTTTGTTGCCTGGCTTTTGCAAATTCTGCTTATATAATTTGTTGTCTGGCTCTGCCTTGTGAGATGAATAAATGAGAGAAATCTACTTGATTCTTTGTTGGTCAAAGTCAAATGATATATTATTCTAATATTCTTCCTTTTGTGCATTGCTACCTGATTCTTTGTTGGTCAAAGTCAAATGAGATGAATCTACCTGATTCTTTGTTATTCTATTTATGCATGCAGATTCCTGAACTGGATTTTGAGATCCCCCCAGAGGCTCAACATGGAAGTTTGTCTACTGTAAATCCTAGAAATCCTGCTCTTCTACTCATTTTTTAGATTAATGTTGTCATGTTTTTAGATATTAGATTTCTAGTGCTTAAGACTAATATGAAAAATGTGTAAATGATAAAATATAATGTAATATAAGTTGATTTCATTTTGGTTGGACAGGCTGGTTGATTTTTTAAGCTAAAAGTAAGTGCAAGTTGATCTATATCTAGGGAAAAAGTTACATTGGATGTTTAAATTGGTCCTTTTTGTAACTGGTACAACTATAACTATTGACACTGTACTCTGATAATGTATTTTGATGGATATAGGGATTCAATTTGGTATTGCTTTTACTGCATCCCTGCTGCATTCTTTAGACAGTTCAGTTGCTAATTTTCCCTTCTGAGAAATGTCTAGTGGACAATGCAATGCCACATTTTACCCGGTATACCTCAGCAAGATTATGAATGCTGCTCCTTTTTATTGTTGGCCTTGGACATTAGGTTTTATATTCCACAATTCTATTTTTCTAATAATAAAACAATTGTTCCATTGGTAAACTAGTACGACTTAATACCATTGGATATAATGGTATGATGCAGTTTGGCGACCAGATTTCTTATGTTGTTACAGGGATCATGGTTACTATGTGTCTCTGGTTTTTGCTCTTTCCTTTCTCCTTTAATCAATATCATATCTAATGTATTTTTCCAGGTTGAAGGGATATTGGTACGAGCTGTAAATGAGTTACAGGCCCTTCAAGAAGAACGAAAGGTGAATTTCAAGTCTGGAGTCCATTTGATATACATTATTACCTTCTTTTCCCTGTCGTTTTTCTTCTCCAATTCCTTCTAATGTCATCCATTGGACTGTTCAGAAAGTGAATCCACAAACTGCAGAAGCAATAGACCAGTTTTTGTTGAGATTGAGAGCTTGTGCAACAGGAGATACATCATTTACCTTCATCTTGGATGATCCTGCAGGAAACAGCTTCATTGAGAACCCGTAAGAGATGATTTAACTGAAAAAAACTCTATTATCTTTCTGAATTTCTATTGGGCTCATTTTTTAGGCTTGATGATTGGTTGAAATGGGTAGCGGTGCGGGGCAGAGTAAATTATTTCTCCATCTATCCCCTAGCTTTATGCTTGCTCTTCTATACATTTTCTTTATAATTGAAAAATTACAATAAAAGTAGTCTAATTTTAAATTGAAAACACAATTTCCCTTCCTATTTTAAAATTCTATACTACACCCGCAAAGGCTGATCCAGTTGGGTTGAGAGGGGGCAGCTCCCCTGGGCACCAAGATTTGTTCCATCTGAGTGTTGTGGAAACTTTGATGCAGAAAAGGAA
Source organism: Bretschneidera sinensis (assembly GCA_023935145.1). NCBI lineage: Eukaryota > Viridiplantae > Streptophyta > Magnoliopsida > Brassicales > Akaniaceae > Bretschneidera > Bretschneidera sinensis. The sequence continues at coordinate 56,368,128 of CM043698.1, read as the reverse complement.
AGAAAATATTTATTATTTTGGGTTGTTTATTGGATTATCTTGTAATTATACTATTCTAGGGAATCAACTAGGATTATTCTAGGATTTTAGGTTTAGAAAATTAGGGATTTTAGGGTTTGATTTTATTTCCTTATTTGTGATGCCTATATAAGAGCGCCTCTATTAGGGTTTTAATTATACTTTGATTATGGATTAAAATTGAGTTTTGGTTATTACTGTTGTCTTTATTTTTCCTCTCGTGTTCTTTTTTTCTCTTACTCGTATTCTTCTATCTTTGCCTTCTATTTCCTCTAATCTTCTCTGTCTCAAATTCAAGTTCTTCCCTCTAGTTTCCTCTATTTCTCTTCGTTTTCTTCCATTTTCTCTCTCTCTCTTTATTCTTCCTATTTCTACTTATCTTGTTGCTGGCCTACATCAAACTACCTCAAACCACATCCCCCTTCTTTTCTTCAATTGGCTTCTCCAACTTCATAGGAGTTTCCATTTTTGTTTTCTTTATGGCATTTGAAATAATTTTAAAAAGAAAGAGGTAATGTTGAAAGTTTCAAAGTGATTTTGATGTGTTCAAGCTCATTAAGCTTTAATATATGTTCCCGATTGGATGATATTAGGAATATCATCGACATTCATTGATCAAACTCATGTTTCTCCCACTTTCACATGTCATGAGTGTTGTCTAAGAGGAGACACAAGGAATCTTGTCCACATTCATTGATCAAACCTGTCTTTCCCATTTTCACATGGCATGAGTGTTTTCTAATTGTTTCACTGTTCATGAGTCTCCAATATCTTTTGGATGGAAATTGGGGCCAACGTCTTATCCGCTTCCATTAAAGCCATGTCATTATTACAATTTAGGGTAGATGAACATAACGACCTTGTGGTTTAACATTGTTTTGGATATACCCTAGAGGATTTTTTTCATGACAATCGAGGAAATTTTGTAACTCCGTTATGCACTTTAAGTTCACTCCCTTAACTTAAAGTCATGTGATTTGCCTGTTTCTCGCCTAAACCACTACATTGTGCCCTAATATCATAGATTTGAGCCCTAATAACAATCAGCAACCCCCAAATCACCCACACATCCACTCTCCAATCTCTGGGATTTGATCTCTCTAATCGCTCTAATCTCGGAAGAATCATGAATTTGGGGTAATATGGGGGTTGTTGATTGTTATCAGAGCTCAATTGTTTATATTAGGCAGGAAACATGGCGCATGTACAAGTCATGTGACTTTAAGGTAACTGAGTGAACTCAAAGTGCATAACGAAGTTACCATATGTCCTCAATTGTCACGAAATAAATCCTCAATGGTATATCTTAAACAAGGTGAAACCACATGGTAGGTATCTGTATTTAACTAAAATTTTTATTAGACATTTTCATGACGACTTATCAAATGTCAACAATCTAGTAACCAAACTTTGAATAAGGTTTTAGGATATCATCATATTTTCTGAGCATGTGTGTTTAGATATCAAATTTTCTGTCTAACGATCAGTTAAATTGATTGAAATATATTCTTCTAATTAATATAACATAAAGAATTTTTGAGAGATGACTTGCAGGTTCCCTGTCGAGATCAATGAAGTTAACAGAATCGTTTTCTTTCCTAAAGAGAATAAAAGTTTAAGATAAAAAAGGACCCTTTTGCTCCTTTTGGAGTCAAATTTATGACCTGCATGTCATCATTTAATAATTTTATGGACTCTCCTCTATGGCAAAGTTAGCTCTTCTTATAGATAGTCTTTTGCTCCAAAAAATATGTTTTTTAAACATTCAAAAGGAAAAATAATTCATATGAGCCAAGTTCATCAAAACAAATGTAAAATATAATTTAAATCGTTTTCTATTACGTTAAGGTTTTTGTTCCTCTCTCATAGATTCTCTCCAAAATAATTTTTTGTGCTAGAATGAATGGTAAAATCTTAGGTACTACAAAAAATTTACATCTGCTGCTGCTGGTGGTTTGATTAGGTTTCAACCTTTTGACAATGTTTGTAGGTGATGGTTTGATAATTATTCAATATTTACAAGATGAGGGTTGAAATGTGAGCAAATGAAATAATCACTACATCTTAAATGTAATTCTAATACAATATTTGAATTTTTATTACTAGTCAAATTGAGGGTAATTTTGTATTTACATAAAATAGTTGAGTGGGTTAATTACATGAAGGTTGACTGATGATTGTTAATGGTACAACGTTGACATGGGGCATAGTGTAGTATCTTAAAGACTGAAACAAGCAGACAAGAAGATTCAGATAATATGCTAATCAGGGATTGGAGGGTGGTTGGTTTTTTATTTATTTTCCTTTAAGAATGTTTTTTTTTTTTTTTTTGAGTAAATCAAATGAGACGACTCGTTTAATTAGCTTTTGGTACGGACTTGGACTGGGTCTTGGTTTCCTTTTGTGTGTGAAAACTTTTTGAACCTTCAGTTGCATTTAGTTGCATAGGCAATGATATTATGATTTGTGGCAGGTTGGCTCCATCCCCGGATCCCTCACTGAGTATTAAGTTTTATGAGCGAACTCCAGAGCAACAAGCAGCATTAGGGTATACGGTTGACTCATCACATGTGGGAGAACCTGGTGATGGAGCATCAAGAGAGGGTATAAGCAATGCTTCTGATCAAATAATGAGAGAACCACATGGATCAGTTGGAGCAGCAGCTGGGCAGCGGGCCATTGCCCAGAGTAATAGTGCTGATATTGCTGAAGCTTTGTTTCGGTACACTGCACCAGAAGAGGCAAGGCAAACGCGATAGTTAATTTCTCTATATTTTTAAGTTTGGAATCATGCTTCCAAGTGCCTTAAATTTTATATTTTGATTGCTTTTGTTTAACAGGTGATGACATTCCCATCAACGTGCGGAGTGTGCCACGAGAGGTGTGAGACTCGAATGTTTATGACCAGTATCCTTCTGATCTATTTTCATGACCCTTGAGGTTTTTCCTTGATTTGATGATTTTGTTCCCTTTAGTACTGCAATAATTGGCCTAAAATATTTAGCATATTTGTTGCTGTTCATTTTAGTCACATTTGTGTCTTAGTTATCATGTCGATTAAAAAAATTTAGGGCAAATTATAGATTACCCACAGTGGTTTGAGGCGAATTGAAGTACTCTCATGTGGCTTAAAAAGTTGCAATCAGTTTCATGAGGTTTACCCTGAGTTATCCACGTAGTTAACGCCTTTATTTTTTTCACACATGCATGGAACATGAATGGTATTTCCCATTCCAGTCGAAGATCAGGTTGGGATTTTGGCACCTCTATCATTATATTTACCAGTTAATTTAAGGAAAGATGCAGCTTCTCAATAGAAGGTCATGAAGTCCTCTCAATTTTCCCAGTCCTCTCAAACTAGCAGATGGAATGAAGCTGTGAGGAAGGTTTTGTTCCCTTAGTGAAACAGCCCCATTCGCTTGCTATGCATATGCGAAATAATTATTTAAAGTGGAGTAACACCAAAACTGTGGAATTTATTTCCTTTGTTTGTAAGGTGCCATTTCTGGTAAACATTTTAGAGGCCATTTCTCTCTCTTTTAAGCACTGTTGTTAGAATTGTCCGATTCGCAATTCTAATCGAACGATTCAGTTCGATTCACCCACCAAACGATTCGAAATGGGTAGGTGAATTGAAATTTACATAGAATCGTTCGAATCGACTGAATTGAAGTTGAATCGTGCGAATTGAATTGATCGATTCTGCGATTCTCTACCAGTCGGGTCCAAGTGATGAAAACCTTAAAAGAAACAACCTTTTTGATTTGTTTCTTTTAAAGAAAAGATTAGACATACCTTTTCGGCAGTCTCTGTCCTTAAAGAAACAATATCCATTACCTTTTCAGTTCTCTATGTTAAGTTTTGAAAATTAGGCTTCGAGTCTTCTCGACAAAGAAGACAGTGAACAGTGCCATTACACAGTAACACTACAGGTGAGGTCTCTAGTGGTCTTTTCACTGTTTAAACTAAAGTAATGGGTTATGGGTGTTATTATATGTCTATTATATCACAAGTTCACATGACTTCACTGTTCATATTTTTTATTCTTTAATAATTTAATAGTAGCTTAATGATCCCTTCACGCTTCATCCTTTAAAATTGTAGTACTATAGACTTCAGTAAGTACTACCTACTGTCTAATAACTATAGAACTATTTATACTATTGTTTATTACAGTATATTATTATAGTTATATTAATTTGTTATATTATATTATTGTGATAGTCGGTTAGTGGCTTAGCTCACTAATTACTAATTAGTGCATACTGCCTTAGTTGTTACAAATTTTTATTTATTTTATGAGTCAAGTACTTTTAATACTTGCCTTATTTATACATATAGAGTATATGACTATAATATGATAATTAGAGTAGATCATGGTAAGATTTGGACTCACATCACTTGCTTTAGAGGCAAACACCTTTCCAATTGACCACATGATCATTTAATATATGTTAAAATATTTCGATTTTAATGTATTTTGTTTGTTTTACATGTATACATATCAATTTAAATTGATTTTAAGAATTTCTGTTGAATCTCACTATTCGATTTACAATTAACAAAATTGAGATTTTGATTCACGATTCGAATCTCGATTTGACAATTATGCTTTTAAGTAGCTTCATTTCTTCCTTCTTTGGTAATTTGTCCTTTCCCCCTTCTTTTCTTCTTTCATCCGAGTATTTGCCTTTAATTCTCTTTTTTCTTTACTTTTTTTTAATAAAAAAATTCTGCTCTTTCTTTCCGCGTGATGGTTTCCTCGCCCTTCTATTTTGCTTCCCTTTCTCTATATTAGAAGAGGGGTGGGGGGAGAAGGATTTCTTCAAGCAATAATTTCTCAGAATTGAAGAAATCGGATGATGGGCCCAAGGTGGATAGAGAATTATTTAATTTAGACTCTCAAGATGGGTGTTGGTGCTTCTTATTGTGTTGTTGGAAATATCCAGCATATCAGATCAAAGGTTGGTGTGAAAGGCATATTGCTTAGAAGATGGTACCACCATGCTTGTTACACAGATTATGGTTATTGAGCATAATTTGGAATTTGAGTGGATTTTTTTTTATTTTCTGAGCTTTCCCTCTTTTGAAGTTGCTCATTTATAAATTTTTGGCACTAATGTTTTTCTTTCCTTTTTCTTTTTTTTGGGGTTCTCTTATATACCTTGCTTATGAGAGTTGCACGGCTATTGGTACCAACACCCACTCACACATTGAGAAATAAATATTCTTTCTGAAAAGAATCCTCTCATCAATATTGTGCTATTATTTGTATGATTTAAATCATGAGCATAGAATGACCATGAGGTGGGGAACAAGGAATGCCTTAATTCAGTTGAAGATTTGCAGTTTTGGCTGGTCCGATTATTTTGAATTTTGTGCATCTGTACCATGATCACTTACTGAGATTATTTGGGAACATTGTTTTGAGCTTAACAATTTACAGAGATTCCTTACTTTCAGGAGGTAATTGTCATGGCATCCACTTGTGATTCATGTGGCTATCGCAATTCTGAGGTTTGTTTTGATTTGCTTGTACAGTTGTACATCTGTTTCACTTTTCCATGTTTTGTTTTCTTAGTAACTGTGTCTCTCCTGAACAGTTGAAGCCTGGTGGCCGAATTCCTGAAATGGGAAAGAGAATTACTCTATGTTTGAGGAACATTAATGACCTAAGCCGTGATGTGATCAAGGTTTGTTATGATCTTTGATTGAATTATATTCTTTTATTTGCAATGTAGTGAAATGTTCTTGTACACTAGTTAGATATTTAGCTGATATTGGTTTTCAAATTCGGCCAAATTAATAGATTTTTTATTTGTCATCCTTTTGTTTTCCTATTTATTTTGTGGGGTAATGATCATAATATCATGTAAAAGTAGAGGACTTGATGGATACATTCACTTTTGAAGGTGAGGCAGGAGTTTTTTCATGGTGCATGTTCTATGGCCTGTGTTCCAATAGGACCCGTTTAAGCAGAGGGATTGAAATATTCCAGGTTGCAGTTTTCAGAGTTTTTAATCTGTTAGAGACTCAATTTCTCTGTGGACCTAATCTGGGAAAGTTTTGCAAATCATTTCCAGGCAGAATTGTTAAAGGCGCAATAGGACCCATTTAAGCAGAGGGATTAAAATATTCCTGGTTGCAGTTTTCAGAGTTTTTAACCCATTAGCGAATCAATTTCTCCGTGGATCCAATCTGGGAAAGTTTTGCAAATCATTTCCAGGCAGAATTGTTACCGGCGCAAGGCGCAATACTGTTTCATGTACTGAGTGTTTAATGAGATATAGTTTATTAATAAAGACAATTTTGGGGAAAATTTGCAGAAGTTGCTTGTATGTAGATGCAACTACCAAAATTATGATAAAATACTGAACTACAATGCAAAGCAACGACAACTAAGAAATTAGCTATTAATTGTATAATTTCTCTAAACTATCGGTGAGGATAATTGGTAATCCAAAAAAATATGTTTCAGTACTGCATTCCAAGTCCAATTAAATACTCTCCCTTCTCCTCCCCCCTTTTCCTTCTCTCTATGCTAGGAAATAAATTCTTTGCCTACAAATGGGTGTTTGATTTTCCCTGCTGTTAACTTGCTGGTTGTGGGATGAAGAGGTCAGAGAATAGATGTTTTTTAGGTGGTGGAGACAAAGTCTAATGATTTCGTAATTGAAGGAGAGAGAGTTGATCTTCTTAGGATCACTGAGAATGCTTAGAGGAGAAGATCTCAATCTACTTATATGTTCAGGAAATTGAGTGGTTTATGAAACTATGGCATGAGTTTTGGTTTGTAGAAGGACAACGAAACTGGTTTCTCAGATTTAGGTCTGATAGAAACCTGTTGATGGGATTGCATAGCAGTAGCCATAAAAGAACAGTAACCCTAATAGAGATCAACCCGGAGAACCCTGTGGGTTTTCTCGGAGAGGAGAGGTTGGTGTTTGGTGGAGGGTTTCTAAGGTCTTATCAGAGGGAAAAATTGTTTTGCTTGAGAAGCTTGGAGGTGCAAAACCAAGCAGTGGCACCAGTGCAGTTTGCTGTGACTGGAGAGTTACAGATGTGCTGGAGTGTGGAGCTGTGAATCTTGTTGTGAGTGGGTTCTATGCCCACTGTGGCCTGGAATTGAAAGGTAATTGTGGTGAGGAAAGGGCTGAGCAGCAAAAACCCTTCGGGTACAGTATGCCATTGCCAATGCTGAAGGTTAGGGAGGACAAGCATGTCCTCACACGCTCCCAAGAGAGTGTGGCTGGTACATTGAATGGGCAAGGATGAACAACTGGAAAGATTTTAAAATGATTTGAAATTCGTAACTGGGCCGGGACCAAGGGAAAGGACCTGGATCAAGATCAAAGGAATGGGGCTATGGAGCTGGGCTATAGTCTTGGGCTCAAAATAGGCAAAAAAATTTGTAGAAGGCTAGGGCTCAACTCTAATTTTTAATGAAATGAGAGGATGTGGACCATGTTGGGCCATTTCTCTTTAGCCCATGGGCCAAACACCAGTTACTCAGCTTGGATCACATTCAGATCCCAACTTCCCATCATGACCTGTGTTACGTGCTCAGCAAGTCTAAACCAGCAGAGCATGATCAAGGCCATGCTGTAGATTGGAGTTGGCACAGAGGCCACCGATGAGCCTTGTGTCACTTCGTCTGTCGATGCTAGTGGCTGGAACTCTGACATCCATCTAGTTTGCATGGTGGCGAGTCACCATGATGCTGCTATCCAATGTTGGATGGTGGGTTTTGATGAAATATTTTTTTTTTTTTGGGGAGGAGGGGGGGGGGGGGTGTGGAGTAGCAGGGGAGCCTAAGTGTTTGGATGTTATCAGGAGGTATGTAATTCAGAGGAGGTCTCTGATGTTACCAGCAGTGACTTATAGGCAGGGGATGGTTTCTGAAAGTACAAAGATGGGTTTTGAGGGCAGGGACAGCGCTGGGGTCAGGAGGTGGGTCTCTCTTGATAGGGGTTAACAGTGGTGATGAGGGGCCAGATTGTGCGTTTCAGAATAAGTAGGGAGTGATGGAAGGGCTGCTCGGTTTAGAGCAGCTTTGTGAGAGAAGACGAGTTTTCTGTGACCTATTTCTATTGAGGTGGGTTCATTCGATGGTAATGCTAGTTCAGTGGAACATCTGTGGGATTATATGGTGCCTTTGATCAATGGTGTTGACAGGGAAGAGGATGGCCAAGAGTGCTTTGGAATGGGTCTTCATCAGCATTACAAAAGTGAGCAAGATGGTAGGGTTTGTCTTTCACCGGTTCAAGGTTAGAGCCATTAGGTTACTTATGGAGATGAAGAGTAACAAAGGAGAGGAAAGTAGGACTCGGGTGGGGAAAGTTTCGACTTGCCTGAAGCTTGCTGGGGAAGTTAATAGAGAGCTCAAGAGACTTGAGTTTGCCTAAATTATGGGGTAGGGTTGAGTAGCGATCTTATGGGTGGGGTGTGGGAAGAAGAAGAGGAAACGATTAAAATCATTTTTTGCAATGTTACGGGTTTGAAAAATTTGATCATAAGGCCATTGTTAAAAGATTTCTTAGGGAATGGAAGGGAGACATTGTGTGCTTGGAAGAGACTAAAATGGAGGAGTTCAGTAGTGTGATGAAAGAAGTATTTTGGGTTTAAAGGATTGTGGGTGGAGATTTCTATCGGCTACAAGTTATTCTAAGGGCATTATGGTCTATGGATGAAAGGGTGGTGGACTTTGTGAATGAGTGGGTGGGAATTCATTCGGTTTCGTCTATTCAAGTTGGTGAACCATGACTCGGATTGGATTTTTAGTGGTGTTTATGGGCTGAGAGAGGGCAAAAAAGATTGTCGTTATGGAGAGATCTTTAGGAAGTTAGAAGAGGGGATTTGCCATAGGTCCTAGGGGCGACTTCAACATAGTCCTTTGTCTACATGAAAGATATGGTGACTTTAGAGAAAGCACTAACATGAGAGAATTTTTGGAATTCTTGGAGAGTTTTGGTCTTGTGGATCTTCCTCAATTTTCTTGAGAAGGGGGGGGGGGGAGAGGGGGGGCATGAAAGATATGGTGACTTCAGGGAAAGCACTAACATGAGAGAATTTTTGGAATTCTTGGAGAGTTTTGGTCTTGTGGATCTTCCTCAATTTTCTTGAGAGGGGGGGGGGGGTGTTATTTACTTGGTCCAACTTTTAGAGATCGTCTTTCTTTCTTTAAAATTGATCTGTTTCTTGTTTCCGGTTCTTAGGAGGATTTTTTTGCCCTGTGTTCCAAAAGCTTTTGTCTAGACCGACTTCGGACCATCATCCTATTAATTCTTTAGGAAAAATCAACTCATTGGGGTCTTACTCCTTTTTCATTTTCAAAATATGTTGCTTAAGGTGAACTGGTGAAGGGCTTCAATGATCTCATCAAGGGATGTTCGAGGGGACATGTAGTGGTGGGGTTTGCTATCTTTGTGATTGCGAGCAAATTAAAAGCTCTTAAAAACACTATGGGAACACTAATTTGCAAAAAATAGAATGTTTAAATTGGTGCTTTGGATGGGAAGGAGGTTTGTGGAGGTCTTTCTCATTAAGAGATTATTTCCAAGGTTATATCCTTGGAGGAAGTCTCTTGGCATAAAAAATCAAGAGCTCTTTGACTTAGAGAGAGGGATAGAAATACTGTTTTTTCATAAGATGGCTAATGCTCATAGGAGGCATAATTTTATGCGCAAAATTGAAGTTGAAGGTGTGATGTTTGATGAAAAGGAAGAGCTAAAAGAAGCTATGTGGGTTCTACAAGAAGCTTTATAGTGAACCTTGTGAATGGAGCCCTATTCTTGATGGGTTGAACTTCAATAGTATTGATGGGGGCTTGGCTAGGTGGATTGAGAGATCTTTCAAGGAGGAGGAAATTTTTTTCGCCCGTAAAAGTTGTAAAGATGACAAAGTCTTGGGCTTTGACCGTTTCACTAGGCTTTTTTTAAGCTAATTGGGTGGTTCGGGTGAGTTTGCTGATAGCCTTATCTCTACTTTTGTGATCCTCATTCCTAAAAGGAGTGGTGCTTCCTGTATTATAGGCTTTTGGCCAGTAAGTTCAATGGGAGGTGTTTATATAAACACATTTTTAAAGTGCTAACTTTTCAATTGAAAAAAGTGATTGGATAAGTTGTGTGTCCGCATCAAAATGCTTTCGTAGATGGGAAACAAATTATGGATGTCGTCTTAATAGCAATGAGGTTGTGGATGCTCACTTGAAATCGGGAAGAGAAGGGGTGATTTGCAAGCATAGTTGTTAAAAGCGCACATGAGACATGCCTAGACGCAAGGCGCACCAAGTCTTTAAAGTCAGTGTGTGCCTCAGTGTACTTAGGCAAGGCAACCTGCATGAGGCGCACGCCCAAGCTCTAAGGCATGCGCTTTTTTCGAGGTGTGAGGCTCATTAAAAGCACGCCTTGCAAAGAAACCCTTAAATATTTTGTTTAAAATGGCTCAATAATCCTTTTCAGCCCTCTCTGTCCTCAAAGAGGACATACCCACTTCTTTTCCAGTCAGAAACCCAAACAAAAATGCTATAAATTCATGTTTTCAATTTTTTTGGAAACAAATTACCTGAACAAATGCCAACTGGGGTTTCTGTGTAAAACCCATACCTTTTCTTCTTCTCTCTCATCAGTTAGGGTTTTCTCCAACATCAGAGTTGCAGTGCCATTAACAGTGAGTTTTCTTTTGTTTCTCTGCTTGTTTGCTCGACAGAGGTAGCCCATCTCTTATATATTTCGTTCTCTCTTTCTTTTCCTCCTTCTTTCTCTCTCTTGCGCGTCTCTAACTTTATAAGCATATCTGGTTTTGGTTTAGAGAAACAGAGCCTCATACTCTGTTTTAAACAACACATTTTTTTTTTTAACAAACAACACAAGATTGTAAAGTAGTACTAGTAAAGTGGGGGAAGTGTTTATTTTTGGTGGGTTGTTAACTTGTTATTGAAACACTTCTCCCCCACTTGCCCCCCACTACCCCTTTTTATTATATGCCCCTCACTTTCTCTTTTGGTTCATTATTTTTATTTCTTTGTTTTATGCTCATTGGTGCCTAGAGCCGTTAATTGTTAGTAACTTAATACAAATGTATAATACCAATATACCATTTTATTTTTTTAGGGAATATATCATTTTATTATTAATAATAGTAACAACCCATCAAAAAATTAATAATAATAATAAGAATATGTTTTACCAATAAAATAATAATAATAATAACTATACTATGCTTGGTACTTAGTGGTTGATATTTTCTTGTGTGTTTGCATTAAAGTAATGGTAACAAATTAAAAATCTATGATATTTCTTAATATAGTTTGTCATATGAATTATAAGCATTTTATACACTTTTTTTTCGTAAATGTGCGATTTGCCTTCATGAGGCGCATGCTTGCGCCGTGCGCCTAGGCTCCAAGTACCCTTTGCGCCTTGCGCTTTTAATAAGTATGAATTTGCAAGCTAGATATAGACAAAAAGCATACGATAATGTGTGTTGAGATTTTGTCATTATTTGCTAAATAAGATGGGTTTGGTATTTTTTGGTGCAAGTGGATTAGGAAATGCATTTCTTTCGCCTCATTTTCGGCTTTGGTTAAATGGTTGCCTTTTCGGTTTCTTTCAAGGTTATAAAGGTCTATGACAAGGGGAACCACTTTCCCTTGTTTATTTACTTTGGCGATGTAGGTTTTTAGCATGATGTTGTGTAGAGCGGCAGATGGAGGCTTTTTGAGAGGTTTCAGTATGGAAGGGATGAAGTTGAGGCGTCTCACCCCCTTTTTGTAGGCGATACCATTCTCTTTTGTTGGGTAGAAAGAGAACAAATTCTCAATCTCTCATGTGTTCTTCTTTGTTTCTAAGCGGTTGGCGTGCTTAAGATTGGCTTAAGCAAAAGTGCTTTGATTCCTCTTGGAGAGGTGGTTGATGGGGATTATTTGGCAAGCTTGTTGGGGTGTACTGTTGAATCTCTTCCTATCACTTTATTCTTCCTTGGTGGTTAGATAAGGAGAAAATTGTGTGGGATCCCATTGTTGAGCAGTTAGAAAAGACGTTGGTTGGGTGGAAGAAGCACTACCTTTTGAAGAGAGGGAGCTTAATACTTATTAAAAGCACTCTTTCGAGCCTTTTTTTTTTGTACTTCATATTCCTTTTCTTTATGTCTAGTGCGGTTGCCAAGAGGTTGAAAGATATTCAAAGGAGGTTCCTTTGGGGGAGTTTTGGAGATTACTTATTTCATTTGATTAAGTGGGGCATTGTCAAACAAACCATTGAGAGGAGGTTTGGGACTTAAAATCACTCACTTTGTTCAATAGGGTTTTACTTGGAAAGTGGTTGAAGAGATTTGCAAATGAAAAGAACCACTTGTGGTGGAAAGTTATTTGTGTAAAGTTTGGTATTGAACATTGTGATTGGATCACTAAAGAAGGAAAAGGGGCATATGGGGTTGGGGCTTGGAATTGAGATTGGCTTAGAAAAGAATGGGAAGACCTTTTCCCTTTAGTGTCTTTTGAGGTGGGGGGGCGGAGATACTATTAGCTTTTGACGTGATATTTGGTGTGGGGACAGCCCTTTGAAAGTTCAATTCTAGTGGTTTATTCCCTTGCGAGGGATGAGAATGCTTTAATTAGTCACTATGCTTCCTTTGTTAGATTATAAAAGAATAGTTGACCCTTTTCCCATAAGCTTAACCTTTTGGGATAATGGTCACCAAACTCTCTCTTTAACATTCGTGACTAATGGTAAGTTCACATGGGATATTTTGTTCGTACGTAATGGTTAAGATTGGAAAATTCGAAGTTTTGGGGTCTTTTTTTTAAGAGACCCACAAGGTGAGAATTAACTTGCGTAGGGAGGATTGGATGAAATGAAAACCTGATGGGAATGGGAAACTTGAAGTTGATTCCTTATATAAGTCTGTTTTGCCTATATAAGGGAATTCAAACTTGCCTTGGAAACATAGTTGGAAGACTTGTGCTCCACTAGTGGTAAATCGGTGCTACCTCTGCAAATAGAATGTAGAGTCTGTGTATCATATCTTGTTAGCGTGTTCTTGGACAACACAACTATTGAATATGGCTTTATGGATTTTGGGACTTTGTTGGGTGAGTACATGTTCCGTCCAAGATGAGGCGTGGGCTTGTAGTGGAATTCAAGCTTCTAAAGATAGAAAGAAGATCATTGCCTTGATCCCAGTCTCCATTTGATGGATGGTTTGGATTTAGAGGAATAGGAGAATCTTTGGTGGTATGGAAAGGTCGATTGGTTCTTTAGGAGTGGTGCCGCAATACTCATTGGTTAGAGGATACCTTTACTTGTAAAGAAAAAAGTAAAAAGAAATGGGTGTTTGAAGTGAGTATCAATACTTAAATACTTCTCGTGTTGAGACTTGAGGTCTTTATAGTAAGAAATTACCTTTACCCAAGACTTTTTGCCTTTGTCTTTTAGTTTAGCACTGTTGAGATTTAGTTTAGAGTGAGAGATGAGAGATTGAGAAGAAATATTGTAGAGTTATTATTATTGATTTTGTTGCGTGAACAAACCAACAAACCTATATATATACCTAAGACTATAAATCCTAATAATAATAATAGAAAACATCATAGGAAACATAAACTAAGAAGATTAGGAAACCTAATACATATCTAATTAGGAAACCTCTTAGCACTTCCCCTTAAGTTAGAGCATACACATGCACCAATATAAATAAACCCATATTAATAACAAACGTGATCCAATCTGAAACAAATAAACCAAACCCATAAATTACAATAACCCATGAGAACATGTTGGGGCTCCACACCCATGACAAATAGGTAGGTCAGCACGTCGGCACCACCTAATGAGACAAGATACGAGAACACTGGATCAACAAGATTTTGACATTTTGTCTTGTTTTGGACTAACTTTGACTTTAACTTGAATGAACTGCAATCAATGAGTTAGGAGGATAACAATATCAACACGGGTTGGATCGGGTTAACAACATCAACATAGGGGTGAAGAACTCTTTTCAAAAACGGAGGAATTCTTCTTCAGGAACTATTCTTTTCTCTTCTCCTTTTCTCCTTACTCTTCTTCGTCGGAAAAACGTATTCTAACAACTTGGAAAACTGGAGAAGACAAACCACCAGAAAACAGAAAGGATGTTGGAGAATTTGCCAGAAAAACAAAACTGAAACTAAAAACATATCCCAAACTAGATTGTTTTTTAATGGTGTTTATCTCACATCACCACTAGGATCCTAAATCATGGGCTCTGATGTTGAGATTTAGATTAGAGAGAGATGAGAGATTGAGAAGAAATATTGTAGGGTTATTATTATTGTTGTTGTGTGAACAAACCAACAAACCTATATATAGACCTAGGACTATAAATCCTAATAGGAATAAGAAACATAATAGGAAATATAAACTAAGAAAGATTAGGAAACCTGATACATATCTAATCAGGAAACCTCTCAACAAGCACCTCCACTCAGATAATTTTCACATCGTAGGGTCTTGCACATTTTTTTTAATTCATAATCTTCCCCAAACAATCATTCCAGATAAAGTTCTATCAAAGTTCTAGTGATATCGCTTTTGTTGGTGTCCTAGCAAGCTAGACTGCTTAATGGCAGTTTGTGATACACCACATCCCTGAATCATGGATGGTGCTTAATTAGTTTACTCAATGCATATCTCATTGTTTATAAGTTTCCAATTGGCTTGATCATAATGGAACCAAGGAATAGTAACATGGATGATGGGTATATTTAACATTTATAAGGAGCTAAAAGCACTGTTAAGCTCCTAATTTATGATTAGGCTTGGTAAGGTTGGTTTAATATGGACACACGGATGGAAGATTATATATTAGGGTTTTAATGTTTTGGGGTATTGTATAATCAAGAGAAAATATGTAATTTTGATATCAGGGATATTTAGGTAATTGTTATTTGTTAATATCTTAGTAGTTACTTAGGTATTCTATGAAGATTAAATATTCTGTGTGTACATTGATTGAGAATGCATGAAAGATTAGATATTGGGGTTTTAATGTTATGGGATAGTGTATAATTAAGGGGAAATATGTAATTTGATGTTAAGGATATTTAGATAATATATAATAGGTTTGTTGGTGTGGGCTTAAAGTCAGCTTTAAGCCAGAGCTTTTTTTTATAAAAAAATTATTCAAATTATATCAAATCCCATCAAATTTCATTACATAAACTATCAATTAATTGGTAGTTTAATTTGATTTGACTAAGTTTTTTTTTTAAATTTTAAAAAATAAGCTCCGCCTTAAAGTTGGCTTTAAGCCCACACAAACAAACCAAATATCTTAGTAGTTTGTTAGATTTTTGGATTTAGGAAATTAGGGTTTGATTTAGTTTCCTATATAGATTATGTTTGGTATCTATATAAAGTAGCTCTAGTAGGATTTTAGTAGTCCTTTTTTTTTTATAAAGATTTTAGTAGTCCTGTTTTATGAAGAAAATAATCTGATAAAGAATATCAAATTTGGTTTTCAAGGACAAGGTCTTTTGCTTTCTCATCTATATTATTTTCTATTATCAGCTCCTTATTTCTCCATCTATTTGGCCTTGATCTCAAGTTGTCCTACATGGGACGTCTTTGTAATTCAGCCAAGATACATTGGCATTCCTGAACCCTTTTATTTCGCCCTTTGGCGTGTGGGTGGGAAGAGTAGATTTGAAGTACTATTAGATTGTAGAATTCTTGCCAAAATGAAGGGAAAATTCTCCAGGAAGGATATAAGGCCAGTTATACTTTATTATACTGATTGTTGGACATTTAGGAAACAAATGTTAAAAAGATTAGTGTAAATGGTCGAAATGAGTGTGTATCAAATTGAGAAAAATTAAGAAATGAAACCATTTGTAGGCAGTAGCGGTGGCACAATTCAGTATGAGTTAAAAAAAGGTTGTCTGAAATACTTTGGTCTTGTGCAACATAGGCTTCCAGATGTACTAGCAAGGAAGAATGATTTGATCAAGGTAGACGGTATGGGAAGAGTTGGAGATAGACCAATACTGGTGATGTTGGAAACATTGAAGAATAGAGTTAAGGCTTTTAATTTAGGTATTATGGGGGTAGTTATGTGATTGTGATAATACTATGGGTATTTAGATTTTAGACCTGTAGGGAATTAATATATTCAGGTTTAGTGCTTAGTTTCTTTTTGCAAGTATTCCTTATTTGAGGAGGACTAGGGTTTCTAAGATCTCTATATAAGATGCATCCCTATGGTGGGTAGACATTGATGAATAAACAAACTATTATTGATATTTGATTTTATACTTGTGAAGCTGTGATTGGGTTTTGCTCCTTTGGGCTCTGTGATTGATTTGCTGCTTCCATGTGATTAGGATTATTTATTTTAAATTTCTTGTTATTGTGTTTTCTCTCCTACTGATCTATATCAAGTGAACAAAAATCTTATTGAGGATGTGACCTTAGTTTGGGTAGCTTGGAGGAATGTGTTCATTGAGATGGCCTCAACTGTTTTGAGGGTTAAGGTTGAGTTGAGTAGATTTTTGGTTGGGGGTTATTAGTTTCTGCAGTCTGTTATTGACGTAGCTTAAATGTGTGAAGGATATGAGTGTTTTATTTATTTATATATTTATGTAACTTTCTATTTTCTTAATTATTGTTCTCGTTCTGCCATTATATAAGTTGTGCATATAATGCTTTGTTTGTTAGTTGTCTCTTAGAAATCTTCAAATCCTCATATTTTCTATGAGATTACATGGAATTGTTTAATTAAGTCTTGTGTGCATTAGTCGGATACTGCAAGTGTAGTAGTCCCAGAACTTGACTTGGAGCTGGCTAGTGGTACTCTTGGTGGAGTTGTTACAACAGTGGAAGGTTTGATCACAAAAATTAGTGAAAGTGAGTATAGTTTTTTCCCTTGCTTTCTTTCCCATGCTATTATTCTATCTTTTTGCTATCTTCTATTAACTGAATATGAGAAAACCACAATGGTTTATGCTCCAAAGGTTTATAAGCATTTTACATTTGTTTCTTACAAAAACTATTGGGGATAAACTCAAAGGTGGGTAGTTGCCAACATGATGATGTTTTGTGGTTCGTATTAACGGAATTAATTTTACCGGACACTTGTAATGAATAATGAGAATGGTCAGTTCCACAAAAGTTCAACCTTGGTTGCAGGGTCAGAACTTAGACAGGGAAATGATAAGATCTATTTTTTTAGTTTTAACTTAATAATCTATTTTAGTTTAGTTTTATTTTTAGAACCTTATAAATTATTTCTAGAATAATAACTCTCAATAGTTTAAGGTTTTGGCCTCTTCAAGTGCATCTTTTCTTTTCTCAGTCTGAAGAAAGTATTACAGGATTTGTGGATAAAAATGGAATTCTATGAGTATATTCTCTAGTCAAAGTGCGTTGTTTTCACATTGTGCGTGGCTCTGTTCTGTCATATATAATGAGAAGAAAGAATAGATTGGGTTTCTGAGATCTGATTGTGTTGTCAATGATTTGATAGATTAGGGATGTACATCTCTTTGGGATTATAAACCTTTATAATTTGCATATGCAGGCCTTGAGAGAGTGCACGGATTCACATTTGGAGATAGTCTTGATGAATTTAAAAGGAACAAGTGGCAGGACTTCAAAGCAAGGCTAAACAAGGTATGTTATGACCATGGCTGTAGAACTGAATGAATCCAATATAGGAGATAGGCATGCACTCAGCTTTCTGAGTTTCCATTCTATGGTATATTACTTTGTTAAACTATGATTTGATAATAGATATTGACAATTTAGCGGACCAGGTTTTATAATGCTTGGCTTCTCTAGTATTTATGGAGGAATAGTATACAGACCAAGCAATAAAATTGTCGAATGCTTCGTGTGCAAGAACTACTCTATCAACTTTGGAAACATCATATGCATGAACCACACATTTGTGAGTGGGCAGGTTTTCTGCTTCTTTTTTTTTGAAAAAAAGATCTGCTTTTTTCCAGAAACCTTAGACTAAGCTGTCAGTGGATTAGATAACATCATTGGAAATGTATTTATCCTCAATGCAAAGGATTGCCATTTTGAGCCCACACGAGCAAAGCATGCTTAATATTATGTGTGCCTAAGAACCATCGATCTCAGGTGATCACATCAACTGTTGGCCTAATCTGGTCTCTTTAACTTTGCAAAATAATTGATGCAGATGTCAAATAGCCAACAAAAGAGTAGATTTAATGAATTGAAAGTGATGAAATTTGATATGTTTTTAAAAGGTTCCAATTGGTAGCTTAATACATTTAAAAAGCATGGAAGATATTTAAGAGTCTTAGCATATTACAAATAATGATAATCATAAACCTGTTGCCTTATTTCAGGACGGGTTTGTTATAATTTTCTTGTAAAGGACATTCATGTTTATTTCAGTCTTGTCCATAGAGCTGCCAGCTAGCTTAAGTTTTTGTTTGATGAGATTAGTTGGTTGTGTTGGTCATAATTTTGGGCCTTAAGTGGTCTATGTTTTGTTAAGGATGTTACTTGGTCACCAAATTTTGCCTACAGTATAATATTTTATGTCAAAATTGAACGAGAAGGAAGAAATTTTTAGTTTTCTATGCTATGGACGTGTGATGCATCGTCTTGTGTGTGTGATACTCGAGCCCTAGATGTGATGCTTAGGGAACTATTATTCTATTTGTTCTACCACTTAACTTTACCTCTTGTATTTTACTTTTATGTGGTTTAGCTTCTCAAAGATTCAGATCTTCGTAACCAGCCCCAAACTCCACCATATACCTTCACCTTCCACTAATTAACACAAGATCCTATATTTCTTCCTAAACAAGTCCATGAATTACTTATTCTCCTAGCTCTTTGGGGATGTAAGACCCTGCAATCATATTTGGTGGTCCTAGATTCAGAAGCGTTAGACAACATTAAACCTGTCGGTTCAGGACCATTCTATCCTGCATCCCTAATAAATATCATGATACTGATAAAAAAAGTAAATATAATGGTTTTGCCTAGATCATGTTTGTTCAGGTTCTTACCTTGGCAATCACAAATTTAACATAATAACTTTGCCTACAGATAAATGTGCATCCAGGCCTACTGGACCTTCAGTAGTCACATACCATCAGATATGTTAATTTTGTTCCACCCCCACTTCTCATACCTTATGAAAAATTAACTACAAGTTGTTCCTCTAATTTGGTTATCATGTCTGCTTGCTTCTGGGTTGTAAAAAACTTCAAGGATGTTTTCGTTGATGTGATCCATGATCCATGCAAAGAATTGTGCAATGTTCTCTTCTTGGTGGTACCTTTTCTCCATTTAAACCACTGTTAATTTTTTGCAGCTTCTGAGTATAGAAGAGCCTTGGACTTTGATTCTTGATGATGCATTAGCTAATTCTTTCATTGCACCAGCAACCGATGATATCAAAGATGATCATCAGTTGACGTGTAAGTTTCTCTTCCTGCTTGTCTTCAAGAGAAAAAAATTTCTAAATATTTAAAACTGGAAATTTAGGGGCTTGACTCAAGTCATTGCCTGCTCTTAGTTTCTTCTCTCAGTTGCCAAGTGGACTGCATATTTACTGATCTCTTTTAATATGTCAAATTATTGGGCTGCTTTCAGTTGAGGAATATGAGAGGTCATGGGAACAAAACGAGGAGTTGGGCCTGAATGACATTGACACATCTTCGGCTGATGCTGCTTACGACTCAAGAGATACGACCACAAAGTAGAAAAAAAGCAGTAGATTATCATGTACATCGCAATAATTTTCCTTCATTAGATTGCAACATGTTTTAATTTATTAATCATGCACCTGAAATTTTGTAAATTATTCCTGACTTTTGAAAATTTCTGCATGTTTCAATTTTCTTCCTGATATTACATTATTAATGGCAACAGACAACTTTTTACAAGATTCTTACCATTGGCCCACAGAAGCTTGGTAGGTCTATATGATAAACCAAGCTCGAAAGAGCAATCATAAGGATATCCCAAGGCTTATGAAAGTGTTTAATGAGTTCTTCTAATCAAATGATGAATACTAAAATATCATTTGGTACAATATATTGTTAAATTAATGTATGCATTTACATCCATACTTAGTTCTGTAATTCCACAAAGGTTAATTTCTTCAATAAATTGAGAGAGATTATTATATTTTATCTTCAAGATTTAGAACATAATTAATTGAGGGATGAAATTCATTTTTCTGTCTTCTTATTTTTGGATATCCCACAATTTTTGTTCATGTTAAAAATTTAAATCGTACTCCTTTCTACTTTAAAAAATCTTTTTTTTTAATTGCAAATAATGATGTGAATGATAAGTTTAGAAATTAGTATACATTTTTATACCCAGAACGTATTAATTAATGTTTCCTTAAAGTTGAATTTTAAATAAATTAACAAAAAAATATGCACAGGACAGGAGTATTAGGGATAGCTTTTTAAAGGAAATGTGAGATAAGAGAGAACAAAAAAATATAAAATCCCAAAAGGGAAAACTGAAGGAGAAAGAGGATGCAAGTGGGAGGACCAAGTTAGTGAAGTGTTAAATGCTAAGTGGCAGGTGTCCCTTCGGAGACGAGTAAAATACAGTAAGGCAGGTGAAATCTACCAAACCAACCATTAATACATTTAAAGAAGAAGAAGAAGGAGAAGAAGAGGAACAAGAAGAAGAGAAATGGAATATTCAGCGGAGGAGGATAGAAGAAGAGAAGAAAGCCATCATCTAAATAGCCCTTGCTGCTTCTTTGCACTAGTTGTCAAGAGTTTGTTGAAGTGCCTGGGTCTTGACTCCTCCTCATCACTTCAACAACAAGAAGAAACCCCAGCTTCTCCTTCAGAGACAGAAAGTGAAATTAAAGCACCTGTAACAAATTCCCTCTCTTGCTCTCTCTCTCTGTCTAACATATACAAGAATATTTTGCTTAAATTAATTAGTTTATTTTGTAATGTATTAGGAGGATGAATTTGCAGTAGTGGAGTCATCCAGTGCAGTGGCAATAATTGTTAGAAGAAGGCCACCAAGGCCACCATTAAGCTCTGGAGGAGGTGGTCAGATCAACTAATAATCTTAAATTTTTATGTTTAATTAGAAAACTCAATAGTTTTCTGTAAAGCTAACTTATCTCTTGGTTTAGTACTTGCATTTGTCAGTACATGCATTTGCTAATGGATTAATGAAGAAACTTGTTAGAGAAATTCTGTGTTGTAGATATTAACTTTGGAGGTGCAAACCCTTTTATCACAGTGATTAATGAAAAGACATTTTGGTGGTATGGATGCAATTAGATCATTGTCTGTTTAATTACTTCTACTGGGTATTCTTGATTTCATTTTTCTTGGTAATATATTATTAAGTCACAGCGCAAAACCACAAAAATACTCAAAACCCCATAAAAGGTGGGGAAAAAGAAGAAGAAAGAAACCACTTAATTTATACATCTGTATCAAAATAAATGTAGCAACTTGAGTTAATATGTCTATGTATATATAGTTTAATGGGTGCGGTGGTGAGGTAAAAAGTGAAATAATTTATCATCTTTCACATGTTATGTAGTTGCTCGTCTTTTAGAGTAAATGTCTCCCTTATCTGCATCTCTAATCGAGCCTTCTATCACTAGATTCAATGATCTGCTTTTATGGGATTTATACAATAGACAACCAACCTATGACAAACAGGTCCTAAACTTCCCATTTTCTTTCCTCTCCTTCCTCTTGTTCTTCAGGAGATTCAATGTTCAAACTGAAATTAAGCCCCCATTCTGATTTATCATGTTGATAAAATGTACATAAAAGCATATTTTCATTTTAAGAGTACCCATGTTTTTTCCAATATCCTCTCCCACTTTATGAAACCTTCAAGGATCAGAAGATCTTGAATAGGAGACCATCACGGTGTCCCATGAAAGCCATAACCCATAACCATCAACTAATTCTTAAATAGTGCTCCCTGATGCATTGACCAGTGCCAACGACGAGTGAGGATCCCTATAGTATTACGGTGTAGTCTGTGTATTAAATGGTTTCATTTGAGTATTTATATATCAAAAACCTATTTAAAAAGGTTTATACAATTTCCATTTTTTTCATCTAAACATTTTTTTTTTATAATTTGACCAATAATTTTATGTTGTGCATCCAAATTTATTTTCGTTTTATAATAACTTTGTACAGTAAATTATTCTCACTTGGTTTTTAACTTGTTTAGCTGCTTTAATAATTATACAATGATACTATATTGTTTTTGAAACATATTTGATTATACATCATAAAGCGTCGATACCATTAGTTTTTACTAAATGGTCTTTATAAGTAGTAGTACAGATTTCATTCCAAGGGGAGGTAATTTGTGAAAATATTGTTCTATCTAATATTTGCTTTTAACATCATCAGTCATTTGATAATATTGTTGAAATTTTTTAGATAATACTTCCAATTCTCTAATATGGCATAACTTTATTTTAGACAATACATAGTTTATGTAGACTTTTTACTAGTATTATCAATATATCCGTAGAATTCATTTTTTATGATTTATACAATTGTTTTGTGAAAGTTTTTCAAAATTTGTCATAGTTAAAAGTTCTATATTTTTGGTTTGCCCATATGATGATTCCTATTTTTTAATATATTGAAGGGCATCACCTTGTAATGTTCTAACAATATATTTTATAAATCTCTTAGCATTTCATGTACTTCTGTAATTTGTTACTACAGTAGTCATAGTTTGTGCCCAATCATCCATTGTTTTTTCATATTCTTTATACGAAACTTGTGTAAAATCTAAGTATGTGTCATTTACAGCTACGTTTATTCATATAATCCTTTCTATTTGTTGTAGGAATGAGATCTATAACATTTGATCATGCTGCTGAGCTAGTAGCTCTTTGATTATCATTAATTTTTTATTTCTTCCCACTCTTGCTGAGTATAGCGTTTAGTTTCTGGATTTGTTTCTAATATGTAGATCCAAATTCTCTTTTTTTTTTCTTTTTTCAAGAACTATTTGCTCTTTTTTGGACATATTTTTGTCTTTTGAATTAGAAGATGTTTGTCATTATCACTATCACTATTTATAACTCTAGTTGCTAGATAATCAGGTTCTTTTTCTGATTCATCATCTGTAGTCTCATAATTCATAAAGTAAAGATAGTTTGTGTTTTCAAACAAACACTCATATTGTTGACACAGGTCTTACCTCATTTCTAAAAGTTGTCGTCGTTTTTTAGGATCATATTCATATTTAAAACGATGTTTTAGACTTCTATAATTCCTACCTATTATCTATCTGTTTTTTTAATTGGATCTGATTTATGTTCTTCTAACCCTAGTAATTTAATACTATAATATAACCTTGTTGGTATAATACAATTTGAATTGTTGGATTCTAATTTTTCATTACCCATTTTTCATTATTTTATTTTATTATCTATATCATTGATTGTCTCAATAATGGTTTCTTGAGTTTCATGATTTTGTCTAAACCATGAAGTAGTTATATCTGTTAAAGTATTTAAACCACTTAACATACTAAAACCAAAATGAATAAATTCATGAATTAAAAACTAACCATTAGATATATGAAATACTAAAACCAAATTTTAGTGAAAATCCATTAGGACTATGGAAAAAGAGTGTGATATTGTCATCTAAAATTAAATAATTCTAATAAAATAATTAAGGTAAACTAATGATCTATACTAAACAAGATATATATTAATTTAAAATTTAAATAAAAGAATTAAAAGATAGAAGACTGATTGAATCAACAACTAGTCAATATTCCAGTCCAACCTTTATGGTAAGAAACTATTCAGAAATTAAAAGAGGAAAAAATGAATGATAATAAATTATAAGCGATTAAATCAAAATTTAAAATTTAATAGTTATTTTATTCCAAGACAAGATATTTTAATTAATCAAGAATTTTTCATCGATTATAAAATACATTGCAAGAATTTTCCTTCAATAGATTGCAACATGTTTTAATTTATTAATCATGCACCTGAAATTTTGTAAATTATTCCTGACTTTTGAAAATTTCTGCATGTTTCAAATCTCTTCTTGGTAGTACATTATTAATGGCAACAGTCAACAGACAACTTTTAACCAGAATCTTACCATAGGCCCACAGAAACTTGGAGTAATCATCAGGATATCCCAAGGCTTATGAAAGTGTTTAGCGAATTCTTCTAATCAAATTATGAATACTAAAATATCATTTGGTACAATATATTGTTAAACTAACGTATGCATATACATCCATACTTGTACGGTAATCCCACAAAGAAGAAGAAGAAGTGCTCGGCTCTTGACTCCTCTCATCCCTTCTCCTTCAGAGACAGAAAGTGAAATTAAAACCCAAGGAGGAGGACTAGAAGAAGAATCCTCATCCCTTCTCCTTCAGAGACAGAAAGTGAAATTAAAACCCCGAGGAGGAGGACTAGAAGAAGAAGAAAAAGAAGAGTTAAAGTTCCTGGGTCTTGACTCCTCATCATCTATTCTCTTTTAGAGAGAGAAAGTTAAATTAAAACCCCAAGGAGGAGGACTAAAAGAAGAAGAAGAATTGAAGTGCTTGGGTCTTGACTCCTTCTCATCCCTTCTTCTTGACGACTCATCATCTGTTCTCTTTTAGAGACAGAAAGTGAAATTAAAACCCTGAGGAGGAGGACTAGAAGAAGAAGAAGAAGAAGAAGAATTGAAGTGCTCGGGTCTTGACTCCTTCTCATCCCTTCTTCTTCAGAGACATAAAGTGAAATTAAAACCCTAATAAGGAGGACTAAAAGAAGAAGAAGAAGAATTAAAACCTTGAGGAAGAGGACTAAAGTTGAAGTGTCCGGGTCTTGACTCCTCCTCATCCCTTCTCTTTCAGAGACAAAGTGAAATTAAAACCTTGAGGAGGAGGATTAGAAGAATAAGAAGAAAAAAAAGAAGAAGATTTGAAGTGCCCGGGTCTGAACTCCTCCTCATCTCTTCTCCTTCAAAGACAGAAAGTGAAATTAAAACCCTGAAGAAGAGGACTAGAAGAAGAAGAAGAGTTGAAGTGCCCGGGTCTTGACTCCTCCTCTTCCCTTATCCTTCAGAGACAGAAAGTGAAATAAAAACACTGAGGAGGAGGAAGAAGAAGAAGAATCGAGTCTTGACTCCTCCTCATCCCTTCTCCTTCAAAGACAGAAAGTGAAATTAAAACCCTGAGGAGGAGGACTAGAAGAAGAAGAATTAAAACCTCGACGAAGAGGACTAGAGTTGAAGTGCCCGGGTCTTGACTCCTCCTCATCCCTTCTCCTTCATATACCGAAAGTGAAATTAAAGCCCCGAGGAGGAGGACTAGAAGAAGAAGAAGAAGAGGAAGAAGAAGAAGAAGAAGAGGAAGAAGAATTAAAACCCCGAGGAGGAGGACTAGAAGTAGAAGAAGAAGAGTTGAAGTGCTCGAGTCTTGACTCCACCTCATCCCTTCTCCTTTAGAGATAGAAAGTGAAATTAAAACCTCGAGGATGAGGACTCTCTTCCTCCTTCACTCGAGGTGTACACTTTAGTCTCAACCACTTGTCATTGCAATCTCCGACCTTTCTTTCGTGTCAATTTTACATGAGAGACTCAAAGTAATCTCGTCATTTTCTTCTCTTTTTCTCTCCCTTAATATGGTCCTTATAAGGAAATGAAATTTTTAGGGTGACATGGCACTTTTTTGAATCATTTTATAATAATTTGAAATGTCATTTCACATTAATTTAGTACAATGACATCATTTACCAAGTATAAATTAACAGTAATTTTAATAAAATAGTATCATTATAGTAAAGGGTATCAATTGACAATAATTGAAGTACTATTTGGCAGTAATTTAAACATATTTGATAGTAATTTGGAAACATTACCTAACATAATGAAACCGTAGTTGCACCCAAATTTATAAGGTATTGTTATTTACGTGTTAACCGAACCTACTAGTTATATCAACCACTTATAAAATAAGCACATGTTAGGATTTTTCAACTACTTATTTTATTAAACTGCTTATAACTTAAGTAGTGTCAATTAAACAGTCATTTATCATTTAGATATAAACCGATGAATAAAATTGTGACCATTGAATAACATTCCAACAACAAAATACTCAGCCATGTGATCCCAAATAGATACTCTAGGTGTGTTTTAATTAATTCAAAGATAAATCTTTCGATCATGATAGACTGCTCTATCTGAACAGTATATCGTTAAAAACCATTCATAGGAAAACTCGTATTTATATAAGAATGCATGTTTGCGTCTGATGGTGCAAGTAGAAAATCTCAGTGGCAGATCAGTGACATAATCTAGTGTTTTTATGATCTGTGATACTAGTGCACAAAAGTAGAAATAAAGAAGATGAAAGGTAGAAAAGACAAAACTGACAGTGGAGAAAAGTAAAGAAGAAGAGAGGTTGTAAACATGTGTACAATTCTCTATTCTCCATCCAACAACTACATGGCTTATATACAAACATTTTATATAACCACACCCGGGATAGGCAAAACTCCTTTCTTTCTAACTTTTGGATCCGTGGTTGCGGTCCCTGTCAAGGTGGGAAAACCCTCCCTCCAAGTGCAACTCTTTGACGCTGATAATAACGACGAAAGATTGAAGATGAACTTAGAATTGATAAAAGGAGTCAGAGATGAAGCCTTGCTAAAGCTTACAACGTATCAGCAAAGAACAACCAAGTACTACAACTCTATAATGAAGCAAAGAACACTCTAGCTTGGAGTATTGGTATTCTGTAAGAAAGAGGTTGTCTTTCATCCTCGTGATACTGGGAAGCTCACACCCAACTAAGAAGAACTATATCGCATCAAGAAGGTGATCAAACAAGGAACCTTCGAGCTGGAAAGAAAGGATGGAACACTTGTACCACACAAATGGAACTCTGAGAATCTGAAAAAATTCCATGAATGATGTATTTCCTTCAAAGAAAGCTTGAGAAGCTCTATAATGTAAATATTTCAAGATATGAATAAAAAAATTTGCCTACTTTTCTTACAAATAATTTTTCATTCAATTACATTCGCCAAAAAAAAGAATCAAGACACCGCGGAGATGTCCTGCTAAAGACCAAAGTTAAGGCTCTAAAGAGAATACTTAACTTAGTTAGAACTTGACAACAAATTATCCGTTCGTCAAACTCTATCAAAACACATCATCCAACAATTAGGAAAAATCCTAACTGAAGATGACTCGGAAGCCTTGAGTCAAGTCAAGTATCAATCCTAACCCGAAATCAAAGTGCCAAAAAAATGCTTTGATGAAGGCAAGAAAACTCGTAGACCGAGGTGAAGGACTGAAGTCCAGCACTTATGTAAATTGAAGACAAAAATAAAACTCAGAACATGCATCAGCAAACAAAGAGAAAGGCATAAAATAAAACAACTTCATTTCAAAGATAATTTTAAAAGGATTACAAAACGAGGGCATTATGGCCTATTACCAAAAAAAATCTAGCCTTATTCTATTATGGCATTATCTCTCTCCTCAGCAACCTCATTTTGGTGGACCATATAGCTCACCTCCAAGTCGGGCTCGATCTGTCCATCTCCACCCTAGGCCATTATAGCCTCGCCCTCGCCCTCGGGCATAACCAAGCAAGACCAATCAATGTCAAGCCATATCTTGATCCCTTCCTCTTTGGCTAACTCGAAGCCCATAGAGAGACACTCAATGACCTTAATAAGTAGATCGTTCTTATATGTCTCGTACTTTATATGTTCTTCTATAGTTATCTCTTTGGCCTTCTCAAGCTCTTCTCGAAGCCGACAAACCTTTATCGCCTTCTCTTCTTGAATGGCCTTAGCTAGTAAAAAAGTCTGTCTTGAGGACCTTCTCCATGGACTAAACCTCTTTCTCTTTGTCGGCGGTCAGCTTCCTCCCGTACTTAATGATGTCATCGCGGAGGTTGTTGATGGCTTTGTCCATTTGAAGAATCCGCTCCTCGTCAAAAGCAGTCAGCATTTCGATATGCGAAATGAAAACTTTAGTCAGATGAAATGAAGAGAAATCACAATGAAATTTTTTAAGTGTTGAATGCCATATATTCTGGGCGGATTGAGCTAGGCACGACCCCAGCATCTAGAGGAGAATTCCCCTATCACCTCTTTTTCGGTTGGAGGGATGGCACCCCTAAACTACTAGGCGGCCACGTACTTGTCACTAAGGGAAAATCGGTGACTTTCACTTCCCAATGACCTTGGAAGACGTCAAAGAAAATGACCTCACCAATGGCTGGAGGGGGAGGAGGAATGGAAGGTGGAATAGGTTAAGAGCCGGAGGCCATAACCCCAAGAACAACAGTTTGATCTCGAGGATTCTCTTGAGGACCATGTCCCACAGTCACCCTCCAAGTCCATTTCCCAATTTCGGTAGAGTGATGAGAAACCTCTCCCCTCGAAGCCACCTGAGGATTTTGGTTCACTCTCCTCAACAACTGATTCTTGCTGAACATTCCCGCTTCCAAGAGAAACAAGTATGATAAGAAAAAACTTAGGCAAATAAAAATTTAAATGTGATAAATTAAAGAAAATAATACAAGACATTAGTAATGGTAGCCAACTACTGTCGTCAGCCAAGCTCAATCGATATCTTTTCAACAACCCCTCATTAGTCAAATCTTTGGCCGTCAACTTCTATTCGGCATTCAAAATAGCCTTGACAGTTATACTCTCCTCGGCATCAAGGTTAGGGATTTTTATGGGCGTAATACGCCTTATAGTCCCACTCTCTTATGGTCATGAAAGGAATTGGCCCTTGGACAAAAAAAAATTTGTTTTCCCAGTTCTTGGTGGAAGTAGGAAGACCGAAGAGAAACTTGCGTTCTCTCCTCGGGTGAAAGTTAAATCACCCAAACTCGATGTGCTTCTTTATTACATAGAAACTCTTGAACATGTTTACTTTGTTGCGGCTGTCCCTGCTAGTGTACCTGGCATTCATTTGAAGTGACGAGAAATTTGATCGCATACCTCATTGCGTTTGGTGTCAACGGGGCAAAGTTGATGTCAAAATGGTTCACCAAAATCAAAACATCGCGATCTAAAGAGAACCTCAAACCCACTTTCAAGTAATCCAGGTAACAAACAAGCTCGTGTGACAGTACAATTCTTACCATTGTACAGGCCTTCTCACCATCTCCAGGAAGCCGAAATGAAAACATTTCGGAAAAACAATATGTCACCTTGATGTCCTCCAGGTCTCTCTGGAAAAGTACACATATCCTCATCGGCATCTTAATGTTCCCTCTCATAATCCAAACTTATCTTGGTCTGTACTTCTATTGTTGGACCATCGGTCACGACGTAGGTAATCAATACAAGAGAATGTCCCCTACCAAACTACTGAAAGTAGAGGTTTTAGAGTCTGAACCACCCATATCCTCCGTAGATCTCTCTTCCTCTCCAAGGTCTACTATTCTATCACTATTTGTATGAGAAAAAATATAATGAAAAATAGAAATTAAAAAAGCCAAAAGCTTACCAAGAGTTTCAAAGGAAATGAGGATCCAAAGTGAAAAGCCTATCTAAGTGTACCAAAGTGAGAAAGAAGAAGAGGCTCTCAAGATTGAAAAATGAGGAAGTATAAGAAGATGGAGAACTCACATCCCTTATTATAAACTTCAAAAAGCAACTTTATTGAATTCTTTAACTGTCAAGATGACACGTCACCTCGAAAAGTCAGAAATGTGCTTTAGGGAACCCAACAATCCTATCAAATAAGAGCTTTGCATCGGACCCATTAAATTCCCTAAAGACCGATGTGAGTGGATTAGCCAGAAGCACTCACTATGGCTCATTGGCAACCTAAAGATCAACTAAAAGCACTTACTGGGGGCTATTGGAGCCCTAAAGACCAACAAGAGTCCACTAGAACCCTAAAGATTGATGTGAGTAGACCATCCAAAAGCATTCACTAAGGACCATTGGAATCTTAAAGATCAACGTGAGTGGACCAATGAGAGTCCATTCACTATGGCCCACTAGAACCTTAAAGGCCAACTTGAGTGGAGCGACAAGAGTCCACCCATTGGGGCCCACTAGAGCTCTAAATACCAACGTGAGTGGACTGGCCAAAAGTACTCATTAGGCCTCATTGGAGTCCTAAAGACCGAAGAGAGTCTACTCATTAGGATCCATTGGAGCCCTAAAGATTGACGTGAGTAGACCGACGAGAGTCCACCCATTAGGGCTCACTAGAGCTCTAAAAGACTAATGTGAGTGGACCGATGAAAGTCCATTGTAGCCCTAAAGACCTACATTAGTACACTAGGCAAAGGCACTCATGGGGATCCATTGAAGCCCTCAAGTTCAACGTGAGTGCACCAGCCTAAAATCACTCACGAAGATCCATTGAAGCCCTCAAGTCCAACGTGAGTGCATTGACCAGAAGCACTCACGGGGATCTATTGAAGTTCTCAAGTTCAATGTGAGTGCATCGACTAGAAGCACTCACAGGAATCCATTAAAGCTCCCATATCCAACGTGAATGAACTTATCAGAAGTACTCACGTTGACGAGAGTGTAATGACTAGAAGCATTCAAGCCAACATGAGTTGACTGACTAGAAGCACTCATAGAGATCCATTGAAGCCCTCAAGTCCGACGTGATGGCAGCAGCGTCTGGCGTTCAGGCCGATGAGAGCACATGGCTTGCAAAGTTACTACCTCAAGATGAGCTTCGCGCTTATAGAAGTGGTGGACATATGATGTGGGTAAAAAATATACCATGCAATAATGACCCAACAAGTGGCGATCTTTAGGGCCATAATGGTAATTTCACACCATAGGTGTACCCGCCAATGTGGGAAAGATACACGGCTTGCAAAGGCACCACCTTATTCATAAGGAAAAACGATAACTTCATCCAAGAAACCCACCACTTTTCCTACTAGGGTAAATTTCTCGACCCTATGTAAGGACTCATTATTCCAGGTATCTTACTTTGGACACACTTCTCAAAATATTCTCTCTTTGCATTCATCTTATTCTTTGTCATCTGTTGAATTAAGTATCGGAGGGTCCTCCAAAGAATAAATCCTTCAAGTGAATTATGTGAATCTGATCTTAACAAAACAACTGAATTGGATTTTCAAACTTCCATAATCAAAATTTGAGCTCACAAGAAGGTATTAAGGTTAAGCTAACAACAAATTGAAACAAATTATCTTTATATTTTGTTTGAAACACATTATTTCAGTCAAAACATATTTTCTTTTCATATTTTTCTTCTCTCGTTTTTCATTTATTTAAATTTGTTTTCACATGATTTTTTAAATGACACATTTACTTAAGCTTAGAAATTTTGATCATGCAATTATTGAACATTTTTAATTAATATTGTTTTGTATTAGTAGTTCTTAAAATAACATGAACTTATTGTTATTTAATAATATTTGAATTTTGAATAAAATTATAATTTGATATCCCGGTTAATATACCATCTTTATCATTTATTATAATATAAATCTATAAATGTATGTATTTTTTGAAAGATACGTAATTTAAAAAGAAATGATTTGAAAATACCATCAAATCAAAAACAGCGCACCAAAACAAATTGAAGCTAAAATATTTCATTTTAATAACTAGAACAAAACATTGTTCAACCCAAAATTTACATTTTTGATTGTGTTCTATTAATATAAAACATTAAATAAGAAAAAGAGGTCTATATTTTTACACAAAATTAATTCTATTTTAAAGTGTGCGTCTATGTATTACTTAGCCATTACAATTAAATTTTTCTTCCTATTTCATGATAATGATAAGTACCCACAATTATGAATTTATGACGAAAGAAAAGTAAGGGATTTTTTTTCCTAACAAGTGATTCATAGAAGAAATCCCAGAGGCAAATACAAAGCACAGGCCCATCAGCCAACTCAACTTACAAAAAGGACAATACTGTTGAGTTGGGAATTGACCCAGAATGGACAGACAGCAGCCAACCAGGCACAAGCATGGGCCGAAAGGTGGCTGAACAAGTGGAAAACGAAGAAGGGGGGTGCCACAATCAAGCCTTAACTAAGACCAAAGGTTCTAACGTTTTTCTTTGGATGAATAATAAGTTCTAATCATATTGAGAAGCGGAAGAAGTAAAAGCCCAACTGCTTTATCAACTTGTATGCAGTTGGCGTGCACGTTAGAGAGAGACCCAAGAGATCTTGCTTACCATTTACATCTCGTATTTACAGAATAATGCCCTCGACTGCCCCTACAAAATTCTTTTCAACCCCATGACAACTTTTTTCCCTTCCCTACCCCTTCACTATATAACCGTACAAACTCATATACACAAGAATAACAATCATAATCCTAAATGCACCATCTTTGATATAATTAAACTACTTTTTCTTCTTTTCATTCCTTTTTCCTTTCTTGACGCTGCATCATTTGACAAATGTAGCAGTCAAGGCTATGACATACCTGGCTGATCAGTTGATGCAAGGAACCAAAAAGAAGTTAAAAATGTTCAAGCTATCTTATCCCTATTTCTAACGACTTCCACAACTGTTGCATTGCAAAAGAAACATCTCTGGCAATTCAAAAGATGCCTAGTTATGCAACCATAGCAAGATCTATGGGAACATGGCGCAAACTGTGCATCTGCTTCACAAGCATAACAGATGCAGCATGTGCTGTCATCACAATCTGTCTCTCCACCGAAGTGTATCCTTTCAATTCCTTCGGACTCGGTATGGCTGATAAGGAGGCTCAAAAAGTTCTCCAGCTGCTCAAGTTTTGCAAGATATGCATCCCCTCTGAATGACCCAGCCTGGAAAATCAATGACAGCAAGGGTAAAGGAGACCGTTAAAATAAAAATGTTTGACCATAAATAGTTCAATACCCAAAATGAAATCTTCTTGTTAGGTGATGATTCAAGCATTTAGAACAGAGCAACACTACAAACACACATCAGAAAAGCAAACCCAACCAGAATGCGAGTGCCACACAACTGACAAAACTGGTCAAATTAAATCACTGATTGGACATAAAACAAGTCAAACCCAAGATCGAAAGGAATTAGGGTAAGAATAAAACTCATAGCTGTCCAAGAAACATTATGTGAAGTAATTGTGATTTAATGATAAAATCGAGAGCCAGCAGAAATCAGGAACCCATAAATCTTTGAAACTATGCCCCAGCAGCTATAACTAACCAAATATTATGGCTATATTTGTTTCAAAGGTAGGACAAAGACGGGCAAAATGTTTATGTTATATTAAATAAGACTGCAACACCATTGAAATGTTAGAAAGCTACAATACATGAAAAAATGGCACAATACAATATCTTTTAGGGCAGTGCTGAATCAACATGTTTCTGTCAAATTGATACTCAAAAAATTAAAAATAATATATTGAAGGTACTTACTCGCAATCTGTTAAATTTGTTACAATGTATTTATGTTCTGACACAAGCCCTTCTCAAACATCTAAGAATGCCCAAAATTTTATTGGAACAGAAGATGTCTAGTTAATTATCCCCCAAAAAATTAAAAATGCCTCAGATTTATGATGAAATAATAGGGCTCCAGTGAAAATTTGGTAAACCCTGAATCATTAGTTATAAAGCTTCACTTACAGAAAACCAGTATCATTTGTCCCGTTCTCTCTTCTTGAATTAGATACTCCTTATTAACTGAATATGACACGCCTTAGGAAATGTCACTCTCCCTAACACCTGGTGGAACATTGCACCAGAAGGTTCAAATTTCAAAAAAGTGGAATCTTGTATGTGCTATATGCACTTCTATTAGCTATTTGGAAGAAATAAAATGTCCCTACCAACGCTCCAAAGCAGGCAGTACGTAGATTTCCCAATAATTATCACGATGATGAAAACAATAATACAAACATAAAAACAAAAGCAGCACCCTACCTTGACCCCTATTTGGATAGGCTTAAAAAGCAATGACCAGTTCTTCAGGATGATGCATTTACTAAAGTCAGGAAGCAAAATGTTTAAGATACTATTAATACTAAATAAATATACATGCCGACACAAGCGCACCTCAATGGACATGCAGATGCATGCGCACACAAGCAAAAGATATTCTCAGAGAGAAAGATTAAAGCTAACAAGAACTAACCCAGTTATACTCCAACAGGTACTGGAATCCGCAATGAACAGTACTGGAACAGTCCATGCTTGCAAACATGCCCACAACATCATTGTGTTCCCTGCATTCCACCTCTGCACTAGCATCCAACAAATTCAAGATGATCCCCACAAGAGGGGCTAAAATCATGCATCGGTTTACTTTCTCTAAAGATTGTCCGTGCCGTCTAAGTGACCTGCAAAGGACACAAAAATGCCATAAAATGAGAAGCTGTGTATTACATTCAACCAATAGTCAAAATATTTAGACATATCATGAAGAGGATATTATCCTCCAAACATAGATAGTTCCACAAAATAAATTTGATAGGAACATATAGAAAGCAAGACTTCTATCAATCTATTAAATAACTAAACTTTCTTCTGCAAGGTAGGGAGGATAAAAAATAAGAGAGTGAGAAAATTAGAGGGATAGAGAATTGGAAGGAAAGGTGAAGAAAATAGTTGTTTTTTCCATCCATGTGTTTGGTTGGAAGGATAGGAAGGCAGACAAAAAGCATGAGCATTATTTTGAGATAAAGATTTAAAAGAAAAATTAGGATGACTCGGGGTAAGATGAAAAAAAGCACACAAAAACTCGTTATTTCTTCCACTTTCCACTCAATTTTTCTTTTCGATTTGGAAGGATAGAAAAATGTGGGTCAGAGTAGAAAAAATACTGATGTAGAACAAAGTAACCAAGAGATGACAAATAGATAGAGACAAAAAAGAGAAGAAACAAGGGGATAGGAGAGAAGAACAGTTGAGATAGAGGAAGAACCAAAGGAAATATGGAAAAAGATAGAAGAATTAGCGCAAGAGAAGGGAAGAACAATAAAGAAAGAAATAAAGAGATAGGAGAGCTATCAAATTCAATAGTCATAGTCTAATTATAACCCTAATAGGTGTGCTCTTATATAGGCACCACTATTAACGGGAAACATAACCATACCTTAAATAAAATTCCTAATTTCCTAAACTAAAGTCCTAGAATATATCGACCTAATTCCTAAGAATAGTAATATAACAAGATAATCCCACAAATCTTAAAATAATAAATAAATTCTTTCCCATTCAGCATCAAATACTTCTTTCCCTTTTTCATAATTCAACTTTTCTCTCCAACCAAGCAAATGTAAGTTGTCATCTATCCGTTTCTACCCCACCCCCACCCCACTCTTCTTTTCTATCCTCACTTTTTTTCTCCTACCAAGCACTGCACAAAAGTCAGCCCAATATCAATATTGATTTCCTTACTTACAGCTTTTCAATAGGTATTCAAGTCAGATAGGGTTACTTACAACACAAATCAAGATAGGTCCTCTGGCTCATTCTATTATAACTGATAAATAGTAACTTAGACAACAATAGGAAAGTTAGCTAGAAAATAAAAAAGAAAATATATGAAGGGAAGAAAGAGCACACTACTTAGTTAAACCCAATGGCACAGGAACTTACAAATCAAAAAACTCAGCATCTGCTGCTGAAGTTATGTGGCTCAGAATGAAGACAATCAACTCAGTAAGCCTTCGAAGGTTTGTATCAGTTCCAGAAAGAAATGCTCGAGGGATTTCACGGGTGCAGAACTCTAATAACCTTGCAAGATTGCACGAGAGATCAAATATGACACAACATTTCCTTTGCTGAAACTCTAATACCTGCAAAAGGATGTTTAATAACAATTACATAATAAATCAAAACCAATAAGCTGAGAGGTGAAAAGAGGATTGGGTTAAGAACGAAAAGGGAAAACCCAATATATTCCCAGTAACACTAAATACCAGCCAAAGAATTATTATGAACTAAAACTGACAAAACCTGTCCTTTTTTCTAACTTTTTAAAATCAAAATCTAAAGTATCCTTGATACCAATGATATCATCATACAATCCACTAAAGTGACTTAACAGACTATATATGAATATGGATAACAATATCAGGAAACTGGCATCCCAGGACCCAGATCTCAAGCTGGACCTAGCTATAATAAATGAAGCCATGTATACCATATTAACTCATTTGATTAGTCTTAAAAAAATAAAAATGAAAAATCATTAATCAGACAGGACCTAATAGGCCAACTAATGTAAAATTAGCATACAAAGATATCCGGAGTCCAAATCTAATGCTGGCTCCCATAACTTGAGCAAATAAACAAGAATATGATAGATCCAACTGACCCTACTTGACAATCAATTCCAACCAATGTTTTTTTATCAGTAAAAGTAAGTAACTTGTTAATTGGCACCAAGGGGGTGCCAATCCATGTACAAAATTTCATCTACAATTCAAATAATCTAGAAACTCCACTATCTAGTATTCATTTACAAAAAGTTAATGTTGAACCAAAAATTGAGAGTATTCAACCATCTATTCTTAAGATTTTCAATAGAGCCCTCAAGTCCATGCCCAAAGCTCCTTTTCTATCGAGCTGGCATGTACCCAATCAATGTTACCAATAACGTCAACTGGTAATGCCAGCAGTGCACCACCTACTCCAAATCATAATATTATAATGCAAACAAGCTCACAACCAGCAGAACGGATTAAATAGACAGTTTGGCCGGCTAGGTTTAAACCAGATAAAGGGTTCACACTGTTTAAAATTGAAATGGAAATCAATTTCAGGTCTACCAGATATAATCACTATGGTACACTGGTTTCCATTACAACATAGCCATTCTAATATTGCTAGCCTAAAAAGCTTAACCATATCTTCCATTTATTTGTAAACCTCCAAATATTGTCTTCATATTTCTTCTAACATTTTCTTGCATCCCCACTCCGAGTTCTTGTTAGATCTTTTCACACCACTTGCGCAATCATAGTGAACAATATATGCTACATCCATAATTCATTGCATGAAATGCAAGGAGTATGTCATCCTCCTACGCAAATTTTAATGTGAGAAGTCAATAACATACAGTAGGATTAATGAATCTGAGTAGGGACCAGAATAGATATACCTGGTATTTTTCTTGCATTTCTCGAATTGAAACAGAAAATTCGGTCATTGTCCAGCTAAGTGTG
Organism: Bretschneidera sinensis; assembly: GCA_023935145.1. Classification (NCBI taxonomy): domain Eukaryota; kingdom Viridiplantae; phylum Streptophyta; class Magnoliopsida; order Brassicales; family Akaniaceae; genus Bretschneidera; species Bretschneidera sinensis. The sequence goes on along the minus strand of CM043698.1, from coordinate 56,330,961 downwards.
TTAAATAAGCGATTGAGAAAAGCTGAGAACAGCTCTCCATCATTAATACAAGCCTCCCTTAGCAACGTCTAGAAGGACCAAAGAGGGCAATAAATTATTGTCAGATGTTACTGCATGGAGAAAAGAGATACAAGCACAAGCAACAGAAACAATTTATTCACCTGAAAAATAATCGACGATGATGAAGATTCTCCATGCTTTAAAGAACCAAAGCCTGAACCCTTACACAACCGCAGAAGAATATTTGTAACTGGGATCCAGGATCGATTGTCAAATGCAGACAATAATGCTTTTGGCATTAGCTGGGTGGCTGCTTCATTACTCTCAAAAGCGGCCAAATATTCCTTGTACTGTACCAGAACTGATATGGATTGGAGAAGTAGATCCCTCAGATCTGCACTTGATATCCTTGGATCATTGAAGTGAGTAACCACAAAAGTGACCTAATCAACAAGAAACCAAAACGTTAAAAGTCGGGAAGGAAGAGGAGGAAAGTGCAAAACCAATTACTGGATATATGCATGTCCAAATAATTAAAAACTAGTAATTACAGGGAAAAGAAAAAAGAAAATGTCCACGCGTCAATTCTTTGACAACCACAAATTCGATATGGTATAAGAACCAAAACTGTTAGATATTTACAGAAGCTTCCCATGACTGGTTCCCTCGCTGATAAAAACAGAAGATTTAGAAATATGGTAACATAAAATGTATACAAGAAAACCCTATTTCCAAACATCGAAGTAGGATATATCAAAAATAAAGATCCACCATCACCAAATCACAGAGCCATCCATGTAGATTTAAGCTTCAAAATGGTTGTCATCCCATGCTTTCACACTTTAAGTGGGTGATCAACATTTGCCCAAATATCCATCCAAATCATCTGACTTTCTTATATGTTTTTTTTTTATAAATCATTTTCTTATATAATTATGGATAAACCCATCACAAATATCTGAATTATACATGAGAAATGGGGCACATTTCCACATCTTGACTGGAGTTCCAATCTCAACAGTATTTTCATCAGATTTCAAATGATGTAATGACGCAATAAGGTATAACAGTAAATCCATAGAAGTACCTAAATATTATCATACCACTAAATTTAATTCAGTTACTGTAGTAAATAAATAAAAAGAAATTGGCATAAAGCAGGCTAATAATGGTCTCATTAATTAGAAATAACTGTTCTGTTGCAAGATAACCGCTTCTCTCTCTTTATTCCGCTAAAGAATTTCTCTCATACACTCTGGTTTGACTCTGTTTTTTTCAATAAATACATGTTTGGTTTTATTGCGATAGCACCCAATCCCTGTGTGCTAACAAAGATCTTATTAACAAAAATAATCACCTAAAAATGCGACTATAGTTTTCAAAAGATCACAAAAATCAATGAGACAGGTGCTTGAACTTTACGACAAAGAAATCACATCAACCATGAAACGTTTAACATTTAAAACATGTAACACTATGATACTTCATAGGACATAATAATTGTTAACCATAAACTGATTAAAACAGATCCAGCTATAGTTCACATCAAGTTTTCAATAACATAGTTATCAAAAATTTGGTACGTCCTGGTTCATGGTATGGGTACGAAAATGAGGTGCGTTACCCACCCGGTATGTTGTATGCTGGGGGTAGACTTCGATGGTTTATTATGTGTAAGCACATTTATAAATTAAGATATAGATGTATTTTTTAGTATAATTTAAACAATAAGTTGTATGCATGATAATAGTTAAGAATATAACATAGTTTTGAACACTATTAAAATCAATAAACATATTTTTAGAAAACATAAGTTTGAAATAAATTATGAGTATCTATTCTTTCTTCCTAGCGTCTAAGAATCATTTTTTTCAAATTTTTTTAGCTAAAAATCCCTCCTTATCTAATTATTAAGAAAAATTTAAAACATCAATTTTGGGGATCTAGTGTGCAAACGTACCACGAATCAGAACATAGAATCCGGATTGTGGTTCCAAGGGGGGTTGTAGGGGATACTGGTAATTATGGTCAAGACTTTTCATTATAAAACTCAGAAAGACAACAAACAATAAACAATAGATAAATAGAACAAAATAGTCCTATTGGTAACTCAGACATACAAATGAAGCAAGTCCTTGCTTGATAAATATAGCAGAAGGGGCAAATGGGGGATCACTTTTACGCAGCACATGAAAGCAGTCAACCTGAAAGGTAATAGAAGAGAAATGAACAACAGCTTGGAAATAAAATGGTTAATAAGAACAAATGCCATGAAACTATTCTGAATGCAATGTACCAGAATTGAAACACACAATCATGCCAAATATACACGGGGTTTAGTTAAATTGTCTAAATAGAACCAGTGGATCTAAAACTCTGACAGAACAGATTAACCCCTTCTCCATAAACATATGACAGATTAGAAAGGGATAGATAAAAATCACTATTTTATCATTAGCGATATTTGGGGTGGAGGTTTCGAACCCCTACCTATAAGCAGGGGAAAATGCCCTTCTACCCACTGCACTAGGCAGGGGGGGCAATAAAATCATTTTATGACTAAACAAAAGAAAATTGGTACAGAAAACAGAGAACTACACTAAAAATTCTCCACACAATCGGGTAAGTACTAAATTTTTCAACAAGTAACTTGCAATTTAGCATATCTTGCATAAATCAAAAACTGGTAGCGTACATTAGCATACATCTCTCTCAAAAAGAGAGAGAGAGAGGTTGGTGTTTTTGAATTTCAATCTGTGGTTTCATCAGCAAATATATGGCATCTAAACAGAGTGTTGAAACTTCAAAATCCACTTATAGAGTGCATCAATTTAATATACTTAGAAGAATCTAACCATATCTGATAGCTGTAATTATTAGTAAATGTTAATTAAAAGAAAGAATATTCCACACAACATCGACAAGTCAACGCAAGCTTTAATTCTCCGATAGAAATGATGTTACATACTTTCTTGCAAACGAATACAATAATGGGACACTTTATTTACCAGAGATTCAAGGTAGAACTCAGGGATATAAATGAACACTGACTCCACTTTGCTAAGAACCAGAAGCAACTGGACAATCCACATGCACATTGCATACATTCCTCTTTGTTTCCATCGAGAAAAAAGTGAGATGCGATACCTGTAAAACAAGAAAAAAAAAATACCAAAAGAAATTGAGAAGAGAGACAAGCATATAACAAAACTAATTTTTCCTAATCATGCGGAGAATTGCCATTTCCAACAGAACCTTTCTGCAAAATTTCCAAAAGCCCATCACAACTCTTATGGGTAAAAAAATAACTTCACTGAAAAATTAAGTTGCCAACCTAAGACCTCCTATAGTTTCTATTAAATAGTGTTCATTCGCATACACAGTACCCGTACAAGTCACACAAGTCACTTTTGACTTTTCCTTCAAGTGCTTCACCAATGGACTTAAAAAAGGGACTTTTTGGCAAAAAGTCAACAAGTTCAACAAGACTGTTCTCAAAGAAGCCTCAAGTATAACCAAACAAACTCAAAATAGCTGAACCAACTATAATTACAATGAACAGACACAACCCAAAGAGAATGTGTAAATTTCAACAAATAAGACTTGCAAAAATGTCTATGAATCACCCACCCATGACCCACTCCAACAAAAAAAGGACACCTTCTGAACATGAAACATTCCCAGAGATAAATTCACACTTTGATTCAAAAAAAAGCACTACATGTCATACCCTTCACTACTAAAATATCAATTCATCACCTTAAAACTTTGAGCTTCAACTATAACAGAATGTGCGATTCTCAATGGTCATCTTACCATGCACAATGTCTGACACAATCAATAACTTCTTCACGATAGTTATTACGAGCTTCCTTCAAACGCTTTATTTGCTCGCTGCAAACTCTCTCTCTAATTTGTTTATCAGTTTCTTCCAGGAGAGAAATTGACTGTGACTGATGAGACATGTAATATGATGCCTACAATGAGAAGGTATCCTATCAGCTTTTATACCAATTCAGAAACTATGGTACACCCCACATGTAAAAGAACTGTTTGCACGTGAAAAGTTTTGTGCGGTGTATAAAAAAAAGTAGAAATATGAAAATAAATCTGGAGAAAAACAAAAGACAAAACACCAGAAAGAAATGTTAACTTTTCAAGAAATTTAAAAGTTCAATTCAAGAAATGCATCATTTCAATCATAACAATTAACATGCATGGCATACATAAACAAACTAAGTGGCACCTAACAGAAACACAAGAACTCCTTACACTGATAAACCAGCCAAAAGAAGGACTTCAACCCAATTTAACAGTCCCTATTATGTTCAATTCCAATAATTTTAATCACTTAGGCCGATTATGTATTTTCTGTAAGGACACTGAACAGAAATAAAAACAAAAAAAAATGATCAGATTAAACTGAATCCATCATTCAAAATTTTCAGCAAAGTTACATAAGATGGATTCTGACGTGGCTATGATCCTAACCAAAGAAAAAGCTGAAATATAAGGACAAGTCACACATACTTTCTAGCTTCTGAAATATTATGAAACAACTTTTTTTAAGTAAAAACTTATGAAACAACTATTAAGAAAAGCTCCGATATGGCCATGACTTTCAGATATGTCAAGCCATAAAACTTTAAAGATAGATACCATAGACAGTTATTTTAGATATTATAAGGTCAGAGTTCAAACTACGTACTTTTCTTCCATGGAGGGCAAACATTTCAAAGTTTAAGTCAAAAAGAAGAGGTGGAGAGATAAACAGAACATCAAACCCTGCTTCAGTTCAAAAGGAAGGCCCTGGAATAGTAATGCGTAAACCATGTCAAACCAAGGCCAATCCTTTTCTGAGTAGCAGTTTGATACTTCAATTAGGTCAAAGACATAGCAGTTACAATAAAGATAAGGCAGCACACGAACCTATACAAAAAAACTTAATGACACAATAAAATTAAATGAGAATTAATATGGGTTCCTTCAAAGTACCTCACACCCAAAAACTAGTTATCTACTCAGTTCAGCTTCCCATAATTTTCTCTCAACCATCAAAGGAAACACATCTAGCAATTCCTTTGCATATACCTAACAGTGCCACCAACAACATGTGAACTCGTACTGGAGGAAAATTAGAGAAAAACCATGCCCTTACTCCCAGGGAAGCATAAATTTGAACCATTGATTCAACACGTATGCAAAAGAGAATTGAGTAGTTCTCCGAAGATTTCCTTATTTCTTTTTCTTTTCAAAGGAAGAAAACCCAATGATAGAAAAAGTTCTCCACATAGAAGGAATACAAAAAGCAAACCATAAACATATGAATGACCACAGGTTATCAAAACTCAGGTTGGAGGGACAGAATATGCAAAAGCACCAAACCACTAACTGATCTATAATCCTTTTCTTAATGCCCATGAAAATTGCTTCTCCCAATCCATTGATCATGTTCTTACTTGCTTTCAAATTCTCCTCTAAGTACCTTGAGAAGTTACTCAAACGATAAAAAAATGATGGGGAACAATTAGATGATTTCAACCACAGATAGGAATTCACATAGCTGACAGCCGTAACTACATGGACATGGAAATTAACAGTCATTGAGAATGGTGGGCAACTGCTACTGATATTTTTTTTATAAAAAATGATAAAAGAATCAAAATTTACTTGACACGGTAAAAAGATTCCCAGAATCCCCTCACCTGCTTAAAGTTAGGTGCAAGCCCTATGTGATACAATAGTAGTAGAGCATCAAGAAGCTCTTCTTCACTCAGTGTAGCTGAGGAAATTTTACTCTCTCGTGGTGCAATCCTCATATGCCGCACTGGACGATAACCAAACTCAGATTCAGATTGATCACTGGTGCTAGGTTTATCCGCTATCTCATCATTTAAACTTCCTGCACTACACTCTGCAGCAACATGAGTGGATCTCTCAGGAATTGAGCTGCAATGGCCACGAGAACTTTTAGCTTTGTTTTTAACTGGACCCTTCAAGGTTCTCGTAAATTCAGCATCATAAACTGAACAACAGCATGGTTTCTGGTCAGTTGAATGTGTGACTCTAGATTCTTCATCATCCATACAGCCTTCCTCCCACCGGATCACTTCTGCATCCTGATCATTTACAGGATGAGATTTCGATAAGTGGTTAATTGATCCTCCAAGCCTGGTAATGTCAGCTCGATGAGGATCATTTCTAAGAAACAAACCTATGGGAAAACTTTGTTGACCACCCCTATGAAGAAAACCAACATCATGACGACTGGCTTCACAACTCTTCAACCAGCCACAAATATCCCCCCTGGAGAACCCTTCAGATAAAAAATGGAGTATAATTGTGAATAAAGAAACAAGAACAGAATTTCCTGAGACTCCAGGAGGCGGCACATTTCGATCTACTCCTCTGTTTTTCAATAAAAGATTCTGTACAAACGTCCTAAACACTGATCCAGGAAGCTGAGGAGGTGATATAGGTGGTATGAACTGTATGACTAAGAGACAGAGGTCCCTCTGCTTCTCCTCAATCTGCAAACAAAGAGGGGAAAAAATAAAAAGAAAAAAGGATTCATTGGTCCCAGTAAAATGAAAGTTCATATAGATACATCAAAAGCATATGAAACAACTTAGCCAAAATAATCAGTTCCACAAAACAAGGGCATACTTTATTGATAGCTTCAGATAAAACCGCAGTTGTCAACACCATGCTACTTTCATAGGACATGTCCTCACATGAATTAGGCCACCAAACAACAGGCATCATGCACTGAATGTCCTGCCTGTTCGGACTCTTACGTGACAGAAAACCTTCAAACAACAATTCAAAATCTGAAGATCTCCACCAGCGCACCATCAGTTCTTCCCGTCTTAATATATGACATGCTAATGCAAGATATGAATAAGGTCCTGAATATGGGCATTCAGTTAGAACCAATGATGCAGTTTTACAACCACAGGAAAGGGCATTTATAATGTGCTCAAAAATTAAATACGATCCTTGAAACTCTTGAAAGACATCAAGAACTCTATCCAAACTTGACGCATCATGCGGTGCCTGCATTCCAAAGACCCCCATCATGAATGATAAAAGTGCACCCCATCCTATATACTCTGTGCTCCATGGATCTCCTTCAAGTAAGGAGAAAAACTCCTCACATATCCCACGAGAAACAGGGTAAAAAAGTTCTTCAAGAGACACAAATCTCTTCAGTCTCCTCAATTTATCAACCAAAGTATGCTCAGCCCGCTCCACAGATTGCATATCCAGTAGCCTTGAAAAGCATTGCAGCAACAGGGCAGCAAACAAGTTTACAGATGGAGGTGCTTGAAGAGGAAGGTAGCTTTCTATTGGGTATTTAAAGGGGCGAGCACCAAAATTTATTTCACAGCGTTCACCTTGGGAAAGAGAAATAGCAGGATAATATCCAAATCCAGGTCCCATTTTTCGAATGCCAGAAAATGCCACCCCGAGTGAGACACCGTTCCTGTAGAATGATATCTCGTTACTATCCAAATCTATGCAGCATCCAATAACGTCACCAGCTACCCATGACTGACCATATGGCTCAGGTTCCTTATTCCATTTGCTAACCCTTCTCCCATCAAATGCATAAGAATCATCGGCATCACCTACACCCTTATGGTCAGTGAAAGGGCAAGAGAGAGTTGCCCATCCAAGCTGTTGTATACCTGAGGTTTCTAAAATAGCTTCATACATCCATTTCCCTTTCCACACACAAGCATTAGCCCTGGCACTGCTGAACATCGCTAAGCTCTCTAAAAGCAAAGGTGGCTTAACAATTCTAATATCACCACAAATGCTGAATTCTTCAAGACCAACAACATGGGGTCCATGGCCATTATCTACAATACAGATTCCATCCCTGTTCGTAACTGAAGCATCTGAATTTATGTTAAGCTTGGAGAATTGATTCTTTATGATAGAGCGGATTAAACTGCTGTCAACTGGACTTCCCAATGGACTAACTGATTTGTCAGGAAGACCAAATATGTATTCAATAGTACGCTCCACAGACCTGTGGCAAAAATCATCACAATATGAAACGAGACGGGGTTTCAGCGAATTCTCCTTTCCATCGTCACCATTCAATATCACAGCCAAACCAGAAGAAAGCCCTCCAATCCGCAGGCTGTCCTCTGCCATTTGCGAATAAGGAAAAACACTATTTCCAGATTATACACAAAACCTTCCAAAAACTTTTCAAATCCCCAAAAAATCCAAAGTCAGATGCGCTTCTAGAATCCCTTGTCCCTTCCAAATAGAACTTCAAAACCCTAACAATCTCCCATCCTCCTCGCCCTGAAACTTCAAAAATTCCAACACTTACAACTAAAATGCAAAACTAATGCGCATATAACAATTTTGATGCGGAGAAACGTATTTAACAACGTAGGGAATTCAAAACATTTATCTTATATTGATGCAATCCATAAGAAAATGTAACGATACTCGATTAAGCCAACAAAATTGCTTAAACAACGCTATCTCATATTCTCCAAATTCATTGAAATCGCATAGCAAGAAATACAGAAAACTCCACATTTTCCTTCTCTTCTCATGAAATCTCAACATACAAAGAGAATTAAACAATTGGGAACAGACAATAAACATCAATTCTAACAAATTAATTGCGGCAGCAGGGATTCACAGAATAATAAGCCTCAAAGGATAAAATTTAACATGAACATCTAGAAACTACTTAAAACATTAAGAAACTTACAGGTACATCTCTATAGCGTTGTTACTCGGAAAAGCAAAGGCGGCGGTCTCCTAGGGTTCTCATATGCCATTTCAAGAGAGAAGAAAAGCTTTTTTTCACGCAGAGAGAGAGAGAGAGAGAGGAAGTCTTTTTAGAGAGTCTTGGAGAATGGAGTCTTAAAAAAAATTGCCCAAGAGTTTTGGGAGAAAGGGATTGAAAAAGGGTGGGGACCGACTGGAGGCTGCGCCCGGAGGAACTCGAGTCTTGACTCTTGAGCCATTAGATTTGATGGCGTGTAGGGTTCTGACCGACACGTGTCCGTTGGTTCGGGTATTTACCGGTTTGATGACATGGCTGCCAGTGAATGCCATACTGTGCCCCCTTGGTAGAGAAATTTTTAGGTACACTCGCTCTTTTTAGTTGCACGGTTGCACCATTATTTGCTTGGACTCTTTTGTGTGCTGTTGCTGTAACTTGGTCAATGATGGGAAGGCCTTGTGTATGATATGCTCAGACCAATGGATTCATACATGGCATATTTTAGAGGGGATAATTGACAATGACCAAGAGAACAAAGTAAAGGTAAAAGTTAATGGCAATTGCAGTAATTTAACATCTGTTTTGATTGTTTTTTCATTGTGTTCATATGTTATTTGAATGTATTTTGCTTATCAAATATGTAATAAAAACATTGTTCACAATTTTTTTATTTACAAACATATTCTAACATATAAGAGAGTTGTTAGTACGAAGAATCAAATTTAAAATTTTAACACACCTAAATATATATTGATATTTGATGCTAGTTATTAATTATTCGACATTTCAAGTTGAATAATTTACATTTTTGGCTCAATAGTTATCGCTCTAAATCAAATGTACTTGAATGTCTTAAAATCTTAAGTTCGATTATTTGTATCAACAACTCCCTTATAGATAAAGACATTAGGTAGATGTTTAGGATAAATTAGATCGTCAACGTAAACAAATAAAAAAAAACATTTGAAATAGATGATATGGACTAAAATAATTGGTCCAATGAAAACTAGACACGTGGATACATAATAATGAGATCACATCTCTGAAGGTACAGAGATCCCCCTCTACAAGGAATGAACTGCGGGAATGAAGATGAATTTTTTTTTAAAATGATGGGGATGAGAATAAAAGCATTCTTTAACCAGAAAAATCCTCATAGATATCCCTATATACATTAAGTTTTTATGTATTATATAAGTATATTAAATAAAATTGATAATTACCCAATTACCTTTAATTATGTAAATAGACATTTAACATAGAATTTATTTTGTGACGTTGAACTTATTTTGTGATTTAATTTTAATTGGATTTGTTGTATGAAAAAATGATTGGTGTTTATACATTGTATTGAACATTTATTTTGTATTTTGATTTTGTCTAATGATGTTGTGTTTTATCTTATATCTAATGTTATTATGCAGTAAATATATTTTTTTAATTTAGTGTAGTTAAGTTTTTTAATGATAAAAAATTAGGTTAATGTGGAATCCTCAATTTTTTTAATGAAGAATCATCGTTCTCATTTATAAACGAGGACAAAGACGAAAATTGAGGTATTCGGAAATCTCTGGTAGGATGGGAACGAATGGCAAAATAAAATCTTCGGTGGTGATGAGGATGGAGATGAAGAGCATTTTTATAAACGGAGACAAGGATAGGGATGACATTCGTTGCTTAAAACCCACCACCCCCATTGTCATCCCTATGCGTAAAGTGAATCGATTTTTTTTTGTAATGAGTTTTGTATTTTTAATTAAATGTTAGTATCTAAACACGCGCAAACACACGTGTTAATATGTTATTCAATAGGATTTAATGAAGTTAACTTCTCAATACGCGTCACGCACGTGTTGATCTACTCTTTAAATGAGATTAAACAAAATAACTATATAATTTGAAGAAAATTTAATAAAAATATTTTTAATTTCATGACAAGTGTATGTCCATGTTAAATTGCATGTCTAGAAGTTCATTAATTTATATGAGATTAAATTATATTTTTTAAAACAAACTAATGAACCGCTAGGCAAGCAAGTTAACACGTGCGTACGTTTGTTATGAAATTAAAATTATTTTTATTAAATTTTATTCTTATTATCTAATTATTTTATTTAATCCCATTGAAAAATATATCAATATGCATTACACGCATGTTAAAATGCTAGCTTCGATAAATCTTATAAAATAGCAGATTAACATGCGTCACACGCGTGTTAAGATGCTAGTCTATTTTAAATTGGATCAAAATCGCCTACTTTAACATTAACCTTTTACGATACAAATGCATAGTAAGATATGCACGTATTAGGATATTTGCGTGTTAATATGCTCTTTATTAAATTGAAATGATGACTTAGGTGATGAATTAACATTCCACCATCCTGCAAAAAAAAAAAATGATAAATTCCAATAGAATTAAAAGAGTCAATTAATTGTAAATTTGAAGAAAAAGAGTGAAGACTATATAAGAAATAATTTCTCAAAACTTAACACTAACATGAAGAACTAACCGTAGAAAACTGACTGTCTAACATTGTTTGTGTCACCCTTAACCTTTATCTTAGTTTTATGAAACTTGAGAGTTGGCAGAATAAAAAACCTTTTCAAAATGTTGCCCATGTAAATAGTACTAATGGGTAAAACCGTAAAACTAATTGTATTGTTCTCAATTTGCAATTATAAGATAAATATATTATCTTACTAAAATACCCTCAAACAACATTGTTATCAATTAAATTAATTTGGTTCTTTTGGGTTTTCATTAACTCGGTGATAGAGACCGACTTCTCTCTTTTTTTAGTAGAAATAGAAATTTCAAATCATACTTTTTAATAGGGATTTCAATATTTATTATCGCTGCACCAAAAATAAGAGGGACAACTCCGCTGTACCTTTAATGATAGAATAGGCGTTTATGACTCTAAAACCATGAATTGTGATGGACTCTAGTCACACCACATAAATTTGATCAACAGGACCGTTGGACCCACCTTTTATTTTGCCTAGCTATGAATACTTAGTGGCGACATAGCTCTTAAATTTTAATAGAGAGGTCAAATTTGAATTTGACAAACTCATATGCATGTTCCTTATTCTTGTGACGCTCAGATGCAAATATATATGGTCAAGCAAAAACTTAGAGAATCGTTACAATTTTGTCGATATAAATTGTAAGTTTAATCACGAATAACTTAGGCTTAATTACACTAACATTTACAATAATACTATGCTTTCCATCATTGATAGTCATAACAGACGAATTTTTGTCAATAATGATTCGTCGATGATAACCTTTTCAGTGATACTGTTTTTATCTGATAGCTCAAATATCCGTAGATGATGTTACTTAAAAAAATTTAATTTTGATTATTTTTAATAAAAAATAACATATCACCGATGAAATATTCCGTCGATGATATTTCTTTTAAAAACAAGTAAATTTGACCATTTTTAATAAATAAATAATAACTTATCACCAACGAAATATTCCGTCAGTGATACCAAAATTTCAAAAAAAAAATTAGTATCACCAAAATTAATACTGAAACTAACAAATCATGAATAAAATTTTCAAGCACCTGTATTAATTTTTGAACTGTGTACAAGCATCATAAATTAGAATTTGTACAATTCAATTAAACCATTAACATGTCAAATGCAACTCAAGCACATAAAGATTACAGTTCATATGTATGAAATTCTTTGAACTGTGTTCACTTTACATCCTACCAACAAAGAGTGAGCAATGTAAAATAAGATTAAAACGTTTTGCAATAGCTGCAATAAGGAATAGTCAACAACTACCAAAAACAAAGACCAATAAACTCACAACATTCAATCGTGCACATAAATACCTATCCTTTACAAGGAAATGACATGCTTATCAGTCATCAAAATTTTCATCGTCTTTCATGTACTTATCCTGCACTGCTGCAACCTTAAACTGCATTGTTAAGAATAATGCATCAAAAATCATAAATGGATCAACTTATTTGTTACACATGAAATTACATTAAAGCGCTATGAAATACTTCGAAAATTTACTAAACATTAAAACATAATCAGATACATGATGAAAACGCTTATGTAAGCACCTAAAAGATTTTTTTCCCTTTAAAAAGTACTCAAGTAAATGTTCTTCTTTTATAAATTGTTCGAAAGATAAAACAGAAAAACTAAAAACATGATCACCCAAAGGTTGGAGCTTGCCACTTGCTTCAAGATAAGAATGTAAGTATAAGATTGTTTGAAACTACGAAGAAAAAGTTGTTTCTGTTGTTTCCATATGGTTCAAAAAGTTACAAATCACCATCACTAGTGCACTTGAAGCCAACCCAACAACAAATAATTTTCTTAAATGTGAATACAAGTAAGAAAAGGTCAGTTGCAAGATTGTTCCAACATATGCTACAATTCAAGTAATATGAACTTTTGCAAGTCAGATGCCACATATCAACTAAATGTTCCCCTTAAAAAAAGATTTTTTCCCCTTAAAAAAAATACTTAAGTAAATGTTCTTCTTTTATAAATTGTTCGAAAGATAAAATAGAAAAACCAAAACCATGATCACCCAAAGGTTGAAGATGGCCACTTGCTTCAAGATAACAATGTAGCTACAAGATTGTTTGAAATTATGAAGAAAAAGTTGTTTCTGTTGTTTCCATATGGCTAAAAAAGACACAAATCACCATCATTAGTGCACTTGAAGCCAACCTAGCAAAAAAAATAAGTTTCTTAAAAGTGAATACAAGTAAGAAAAGGACAGTAGCAAGATTGTTCTGACATGTGCTACAATTCAAGTAATATTAACTTTTGCAAGTCAGATGCCACATATAAAGTAATCTGAAATGTACATTCACAAACTTTTCATTTCATTTATGCTCAAAACCAATAGCTTTTCCAATTCATTAAATCTTAAAGCTTTAGTTTAGAAAATTAAAATCCAAAAGCTAATATTGTTATGGGATATCCTACATCAACAAAGCTTTCATGAACATTTATGCAAGTTTTAGCGAGGATAACATATGATCCCTTTGAAGAATAACCTCTATAATTATACCGAGGTACAATTTTTAAACCCATATATCATTGTAATACCCGTATTCTTAAAGTAAGAGTAAAGAAATAATTTGATAAATATGATATAGAATTAAAATAATTTATATGAAAGATTTATTATTGAATAAAATAATTCTTTTGAAGAAAAAAAATAGATGTGTGGACAACATGTAAGGAATAAAAGAAAAAAAAGGAAAAAAAAAAGCGTGCAACACCTGGAAGTTCAGGTGTTACCTCAAACAAAGGCAATGGGACACTAATCATCAAATTGGAATAAGGGTGGACACTAAGCATGAAATGTAAATAGTGTCGTCGTTAAATGATTTTATAAAAAAAAAAAATTATTGATTTGTTTTATTAGTTTTACCAAATCTTGTTTGGTTTTCTTCCTTCTTTAATACAAACTACTTTATTTCTTTAAACACTTGGAGACTGAAAGAAAAGTTGAAAGAGTAAAATTTTGGAAGGGTTTAGGGGAGAATTTTATAGAGAGTCATGGAAAGCTCTAAGAAAAACAAACGGTAATAATGTGAATTTTATTTTTGAAATTTAGCATACATGAAATTTCCCAGGATTCAGTGTGAGAATTTTCAAAGGGTGTGAATTATGGAAGAATTGAAAAATAAATTAGACATTTTAATGTAAATATTATGTCAGGTGTTGATGATCAGCAATCGGGAGAAATTGCTGAGAATATCATAAAAGGCAAGGAGGTGATCCACAGGTAGCTCTAAGTGCTACGTGGTGAGTTAGATTTACTTTAAGTAATCAAGATAAAAATTAAATATATAGTGATAATATTTGAATAAATTATTAATCTATGATTTGAGGATAGATGAAAGTTGGTTGATGGGTATTGTAAACTAAGGTTCAAACCCAATAGGGATGAACTGGGTTTTTAAAAAATTTTGTTAATTAGTTTGCAAGTTTATAAAAACAGTTAAATGCACAAAGCATACAAACAAGTAATGTGCTTGAAGTAAAAGAGTTTAAGGAAAAGAAAGTGCAAACTCAATTTATAGTGGTTCAATAATATTGGATTTCTTCTGACCCTACTTCCACTCTCTTCAAGGAACCTCCTTGAAGTAATCCACTAAAACTTTAGTCGTGCAACTTCATGGGTGTTGCACAAACTTTAGAAGCAATTCCTTCCTCACAGAAGCTAATCTCTTCCTCACGAAAGCTACAAAGAAGTGTTTAATCCTAAACACTCCAAGAGTTATTACAACTCTTTCCCCTTTACAATAAATGATATTTGTTGTAAAGTAAATAGTAGAGATATAACAATAAGTACTTCTACAAATGAACAATATCTCTCTTTCAAGAATAAGCTTGAAGAATGGCTCAACAATAGATTTTTCAAAGCTTTTTGAGAATTAATGAACAAACTTGTGAATTGAATGTGTTCTCTTCTTGTTTTAAATGCTCATTTAAGTGGATTGATATAGCCTTGAAGTAATATGGCCGTTTGACACTGATTTGGTATGTTTGGGGCATTAAATGCTCAAGTTCTGCGTCTCAAATGGTCATATTTTTTAATTACCAGTCGACAGGGTCCTTGTACCAATCGACTGGGTCAAGTAAGAAATCTCACTTTTTAGATTGTGGAAGAATACCAGTCGACTGGATCCTAAGCACCAGTCGACTGGAAACTTTCTGTCCAGTTGCCAGTAGATTAGGTTTTTAACACCAGTAAACTAGGGACCTTCTGTCCCATACCCCAGTAGACTGGGTTACCTTTCAACCCAGTTTTTCATGTTTCAAAACTATCTTTGACTTGTAAACATTTGTATTAAAGGTTTTGTCAAAATCTTTTGTAAAATGAGCCACATGTCAAGATAAGTATTTGAACATGAGAGATTTACAATTGTTTTCATTATCTTAATGCCTATTCTAGATTTTTTGTCTTGTTTTGGAGTCTGAATCTAGTTGACTTCTTGCATCTTATTTCTATACTGAATGTTTTTACTGCTTAAACACTTAGATAAAACTCTTAGTGTAATTAGAGTAGTGTTTTGTCATTATTAAAATCAAATACGGGTCGACAATCTCCCCCTTTTTTATGATGACAAAACTAATTAGAGAAAATCAGTTTTAAAAACGAAGTGTTAAGTTTTTTAGAAAAAAAATTGGGCAGAGTTTCCTTTGTTTTTTTTGGATAAAACCAACCTGTTAAGTAGTTCAAATACAGTTTATAATCAATCCAACCAATCAAAGCAAGAACATTGATTTTTCTCTTTTTCTCTCCCGTTTTGACAACAATAGAAAAAAATGTGTAAAATTAAAAAAATAAGCAATACAAACACCACAACTATGACAATAAGGCAACAAAAAAACTGCAAGTAAAAACTAGGTATGTTTCAGAATTGGGAAGACTTCCCGGGAAGATTCAGAAGTTTTTACACTGATATCAGTAGTTAAGGCATATAGTTGAGCATGAATGTTATCAACCAAGCAACCATATAGCATAAAAGTAAGATATATATATATATATATATATATATGAGCTAAATGTTAAAAACATAAATTAAAGCAATAATATAGATACATCCATCTAATATGAGCTTATAGGAAGCTTGTCTGAGTACAAAACGTGAATGAAAAATGAATGTTCATGCTACAACCATCTAAGAGCTATATATACATAACAAGGAGATAAAGCATAAAGCTCAGAGAGCGGGGGAATCAGAGCCATCTTGTAGAAAATCCCGAAGCTCAGCCAAAGAGCCCTCTGTGTGCTCTCAGTGCAAATCAAAATCTTCATGAAGTGTGCGGAAGTCGTGGTGCATAGAATCAACTAAATAGCTCAAGCTCTGGAATGCAGATTGTATGGATAGCGTTCGTTATAGCCTGAATTAGATCATCGTATCCAGCATGACTAGCACCATAGCCACCATGTTGTGGGTTAGATGCACGCTCATTAGTGTCCATCGTAGTAGGAGGAGTTGCATCACCACGAAGGGATATGTGGGAACCACTTGGGGGCTCGGGCCTTAGCCTTTAAGGTCCTTCGCCAGGGGTACTATTGGCCCACGATTAAAAGTGACGCGACAGACTTAGTCAGAAAATGTGAGAACTGTCAGCGGTGGTCTCCAATATCACACCGCCCCGCTAACCCTCTCTTCTCCATCACCAGCCCTCTCCCCTTCGCCATGTGGGGGATGGATCTCTTAGGCCCATTCCCAACGGCCGTTAGGTAGAAGAAGCATCTTATTGTAGCCATTGACTACTTCACCAAATGGGTCGAGGCCGAGCCATTGGCCAGTATCACGAATCACCAGACTTGGAAATTTGTATGGAAATCGATAGTATGCCGATTCGGGATCCCTCAAGTACTGATCACCGACAATGGGAAGCAGTTTGACAGCTATCGATTCAAGACATTATGCGATGACCTCCACATCGAACACAGGTTCTCTTCTGTGGGGTATCCACAAGCCAACAATCAGACTGAAGTAACTAATAGGACACTCCTCCAAGGGATCAGAAGAAGACTTGATGAGGCAGATAATCAGTGGGCAGAACAACTCTACCATATCCTTTGGGCCTATCGAACAACAACCCGAACGCCAACTGGAAAAACCCCCTTCTTCATGGCATACGGGTCAGAGGCTGTCATCCCTCTGGAAATTGGGATCCCCTCGATACGAGTGCAACACTTTGAACCAGGCAACAACGAAGAAGGGTTGAGAATAAACGCGGACCTAATTGAGAAGACAAGGGACAAAGCCCAAATCCGCCTCGCAACCTACCAGCAAAGGGCAGCTCGATACTACAACTCCCGGGTCTGATCAAAAGACTTCAAGATTAATGACCTCATCCTCCGGAAGAGCGAAGTATCACACCCTCGCCACACAGGGAAACTAGTATCAAACTGGGAAGGCCCTTACCGAATTCGAAGGGTTTGTAGAATGGGCACTTATGAACTAGAGGATACGGAAGGAAAAACCATTCCACGCACCTAGAACGCGGAGAACCTCTGTATGGTTTATCAATGAACTGTAAAAGAAAGTAAAATATCAATAAAGATTTGAAGTTTCAAACATATTGGTTTATTCATATGAAAAAGTGGTACAAAAACTGGGCAATTTGGCCTCGGGTACAAAAATGCTAAACAACTATGGGGAAGACAGAGCCTTGTAGGCTGCGATCAAGCATCCTCAGCAGGACCTTGGACCCTTTCTGGAGCAAGCTGACCAGCATCCTCTGGCCCCTCTGGGACCTCGTATATAGCGGACCCCTCGGCACTTCCCCCGGAAGAGGCGACGTCAGACCCTTCTGAATCTGCAGCCAAATCGAGGCCCGATAAGTCAACCCCTGGGAAAAGAAGCGCGACCCTCCTCTTGGCTTCCTCAAAGCCTTCTATGTACTGATTTGTGCCATTCTCTGTAAGGAATGCCTCTTTCTCAGTGGCCTGACGATGAACCTCTTTCAGCTCCTCTCTAAGAGCCTCTTCGGACCTAAGACGATAATCCTTTTCGAAAATTGCCTCCGCCCTCTCCCTCTCCGCTGTCTCAAGAGAGATGGACAGATTGTGAACAGCGTCCTGGGACTCTTACAATTTGTGTTCGACCTTGGCCAGGTGATCCGCCATGTCCAAGGTACGCTGAGAAAACACCCCGGCCAGAACTCCGGCCTAAGAAAACAACCCCATTAGAAACACAACATATAAACCAATTCAAAAGGTGAGACGAGCATTACCTGAGAGAAAGCAACCTCCACAGCTGAGCATAACGCCTCGATAGGCTTTGACGAAGCGTTCACCATGTCGTGAGGGGGAATCCTCAACACTAGGTGCTCGCGGGCCACCCTGGGATTAGTGAATACGGAATCGTCCGTCCTCAGGGCCCACCTCGGAGTAAAGAGGAGAGCCATCCCGAGCCCCTCTTGGGGTAAAGGTGTCCCAGAAGGAGGCGAGGGCGCCATTGGGCCACTCCCCCTTAAGGAAGATGGAGGCCTGGTGGGACTGTCCACCAAAATTGGAGCCACGGGCGGAACCTTGGCCCTCTTCTTCAGCCCCGAGCTGTTGGCCTCGGCAACCCTTTTTCGTTCGCGAACCATGCGTCTAGCCAACGGTGCTATCTCCATATCTGGGGAAAAGGAAGAACGTTAGAAACTTGGGTAAAAAAAGAGGAAAACTTCTACGCACAAATAAATCGACAGCTACTGTGCCCCAGGTGCGGGGGAAAGCTAGGAGGATACATGCCACGCCTGTGGAGCTCTTCATTGTCTCCAAGTACCTCTGTATCCAAGGACGCGGCCAGGATCATTTTCAACGTCTCCTGCTCACAGGTTTGAAGATGTGGTCTTTTACATTTACCAACACGGTCCAAACCTCAGCTAAGCGGGACGTCATAACTCTCAGCACTCTGAACGAAGAAAAAACCCTCTTTCCACTTCTTTATGGACGAAGGTTTTTCCTTCAGAACACTCTTCCCTTGCCTTGAGCTAACGATGACCCACCCAGTATGGCCAAGCCGGGCCAACTGAAAATGGGCCTTAAACACATTAATGTTCATCACCCCACCCGTCTCCTGGCAAACGGAGATAAAAGCTAAAAACAACCAGACCGAGTTGGGCACCAGCTGACTCAGTGCGATACCAAAGTATATGAGCACCAAGCAGAGGAAAGGATGGAGAGGAAGCCTGAGCCCGACCTTGAGCTGTTTTTCGTAGAGGCAAAGCTCGAAAGGCACCTGACTGGGCAATACATCGCACGTCCTCTCTCCAACCCTGGGAACCCTCATATGGAATTCCAGAGGGATCCTATACTTAACCCTAATTTTCATAAGGCTGGCCTCCCTTACGGCACTTGGAATGGAATTCGCTTCAAACGTTCATTCCTCCCTCTTAGTGTCTAAGGCATTGTCCCTAATGGTCAATGATGCCCGAACATCCTCCTCTCTAGAAGACTCAGTCCTTGAGCCCCCTCTTCCTTCCCCCTATATGGAACAAGGGCCCGGCCCATGTCCGGGGGAGCCAAATCCTGAGAAGAGGCTTCCTCGGTAGAAGGGGAGCCCATCGCCTCCCCTAACTCCCTTGATAGAGCCCCACTAGTATCGCTGCCACCAGACATCTCACCTAGAAAGAGAGACTAGTTTATGTGGAAGACTCCTAAATACGCCAAGCACTCTCAAGCTCCCTAGATAAGCTAACTCAGGATCTCTCAAACTCGCAAAGTAAAGATCAAATAAAGAAGAAACTCTCTTATATAGAAGCTGGGGGGCACCAGAATCGACAAACATCCATCCGCGCGTCAGACGAAAGGACACACCCTTTGATATTCCCAAGGTATCGTCGTGCCAACTGTCATCATAAGTCTGCCCTTCGCTCTGCCCAAACCGCCGCCCTCTGGGCAGCCAACGTTTAATGCACCCGATGGGTAGAAACCCATGGGCCAAGGATAGAAATGTTTTAAAAGGTCCAAAAGAGGAAAGGGACCAGGCTCATGATTTATTTCAAGTACTGGACGCTCGACACATTTCTCCAGAAATCCGAGCCTTGCCAATGCTCAGTCGAATCTCCAAAAAATCCGAGTGTATGAGCTGCGTTGCATACGCTCAGCACATTTCTCCAGAAATTTGAGCATTGTCAATGCTCGGTCGAATCTCCAAAGAGTCCGAGCGTACGAGCTGCGTTGCACACGCTCGGCACATTTCTCCAGAAATTCGAGCCTTGCCAAAGCTCGGTCGAATCTCCAAACAATCTGAGCGTATGAGCTGCGTTGCATACGCTCGATATATTTTTCCAGAAATCTGAGCCTTCTTAACGCTCGGTCGAATCTCCAAAAATTCCAAGCGTATGAGCTGCGTTGCATACGCTCGGCACATTTCTCCAGAAATTTGAGCTTTGCCAACGCTCGGTTGAATCTCTAAAAAGTTTGAGCGTATGAGCTGCGTTGCATACGCTCGGTACATCTCTCCAGAAATCTTAGCCTTGTCAATGCTCAGTCGAATCTCTAAAAAGTTTGAGCGTATGAGCTGCGTTGCATACGCTCGGCACATTTCTCCAGAAATCCGAGCCTTGTAAATGCTCGGTCGAATATCCAAAAAATCTGAGCGTATGAGCTGCATTGCATACGCTCGACATATTTCTTCATAAATCTGAGCCTCGTCAACACTCGGTCGAATCTTCAAAAAGTCCGAGCGTATGAGCTGCGTTGCATACATTCGGCACATTTCTCCAGAAATCTAAGCCTCGTCAACGCTCGATCGAATCTCCAAAAAGTCTGAGAGTATGAGCTGCGTTACATACGTTCGGCACACATCTCTCCAAAAATCCGAGCCTTGTCAACACTCGGTCGAATCTTCAAAAAGTCCGAGCGTATGAGCTGCGTTGCATACGGTCGACACATTTCTCCAAAAATCTGAGCCTCGTCAACGCTCGGTCGAATCTTCAAAAAGTCTGAGCGTATGAGCTGCGTTGAATACGCTCGGCACATATCTCTCCAGAAATTCAAGCCTTGTCAACGCTCGGTCGAATCTCCAAAAAGTTTGAGCGTATGAGCTGCGTTGCATACGCTCGGTACATTTCTCCAGAAATCCGAGCCTTGTCAACGCTCGATCGAATCTTTAAAAAGTCCGAGCGTATGAGTTACGTTGCATACGCTCGACACATTTCTCCAGAAATCTGAGCCTCGTTAATGCTCGGTCGAATCTCCAAAAAGTCCAAGCGTATGAGCTGCGTTGCATACGCTTGGCACATTTCTCCAGAAATCCGAGCCTCGTCAACACTCGGTCGAATCTTCAAAAAGTCCGAGCGTATGAGCTGCGTTGCATACGCTTGGCACATTTCTCTAGACATCCGAGCCTCATCAACGCCCGGTCGAATCTCCAAAAAGTTCAAGCGTATGAGCTGCGTTGCATACGCTCGGCACATTTCTCCCAGAAATTCGAGCCTTGTCAACGCTCGGTCGAATCTCCAAAAAGTCTGAGCGTATGAGTTGCGTTGCATACGGTCGGACTATCTACCTATGGAAATCTGAGCTCAACCATGCAAAGACACTACACAAGGCTACTTCTAAGTAGGGAGAAGGGGGGCTTTGGACCCCCTCCCTCTCAACTCACAATCTGTAATTGAACCATACAAGTGTAGAAGGCAAAGATATTATATGAGGACAGGGAATAAGAAAAGATATTTCATGAAAAATCAAATTATTACAACTAACGACCTCGAAGTACAAGTAAAAGAGGACCTTAATGGCCTCGAAATACAAGAAAAAAATACAACGCCAGACCCCTTGGGCCGCACCGGTTACAAACTCCCTCACCCGCTTCAGGCTGAAAAGTTATTGGCACGATCCCAAAAGAGCCGGTGCGAACTTGAGACTGTCAGTGTTAACAACTATGATCAACCCCAGGCTCAGGATGCCCTCCCTCCACCCGCTCTTGAAACAGAAGAAGAGGGCAGCACAAATCCCTCTGCTGCCACCAGAAGAACGGACACTGCCTTACTCTCAACTTCCAAGAACTCAGAGTAAGCAGCCCCCGCCCCTCCTCTTCTTCGGTTCCAAAGTAAGCTGGGGTACGAGGGGCCCACCTTCCAGAGACAAGGCATTCATCTTCCCTTGACTCCGCTCGGAGTCTGGAAGAAGCCTGTGTCCCCACTCGGAGTCAGGAAGAAACCCGAACCTTAGCGATTGTTGATAATGGCTATCCTCAAGAAGTATTTTTCTCTCCCTCTCCTCATCTTAGGAACTAAACTTGTTTCTGCTTAAAATACAAGATGTCAGAGAACCCTATTTATAAGACCAGGAAACACACTCAATGATACAAATTAAATACGGTTTTATGGTTTCGAGGAGACTCTTAGTTTCTCCAGACAACTTTTTGCCTTTCGAAGGCAACGGTGCTACTTTCAAAAGCGGCTAGTTAAAGCAAGTTTGACCTTGCAAATTCTAGAAGCCCTGCGATATGCCCCAAACTCTCCAAAAGACCGATCCATGTCTATCGCTCCACTCGATTCTTCAACGATTCTCCAAAAGACCGAGCCTTGTCTATCGCTAGGCACGATTCTCCAACGGTTCTCCAAAAGACCGAGCCTTGTCTATCGCTCGGCATAATTCTCCAATGGTTCTCCAAAAGATCGAGCCTTGTCTATCGCTCGGCGCGATTCTCCAACTACCCTCAAAAAGTCTGAGCCTTGTCTTACGCTCGACGCGATTCTCCAACGATTCTTCAAAAATCTGAGCCTTGTCTATCGCTCGGCACGATTCTCCAACGACTCTCTAAAAAAAAAAAAAAAAAGAAGTATGAGCCTTGTCAATTACTCGGCACGACCGAGCCTTATTTATCGCTCAGGCCAATTCTCACATGGCTCCCCAAAAAGACCGAGCCTCGCCTATCGCTCGGCTAGTTAATCCAAAGAAGCCCAAGGGACTAATCCACGTTACTAACGTCTGACCTTGGACCCAGAATCAAGTTTGTTTCATCGTTTGCTTTGTGAGTTGGAAGTATGAAAGCCAAAAATATCGCGCAAAGAAAAGATTGAAAGGAAAGACATTTTATTAATTCAGAGAATTACAACTAACGGCCTCAAAGTACAAACTAAAAAGGGCCTAACGGCCTCGAAGTACAAAGAAAAAGTTAAAATGCCCGGCCCCTCAGACAGTGCCGGTGACAAGCTCCCACACCCTCTTCAGGCTAAAAAGCTCCTGGTACAATCCCGAAAAGCTCCTGGCGTGAGCCTGAGACTGAAGGCGCTCACCTGGCAGGTACAGCCCCAGGCTTAAGTGCCCTCCTCATCCCTTCTCTTTCTTCTGTTCCAATACGCTCAAGGGGTCGAGGAGCCACCATCCAGAGACATAGCACCCCGGATCGTAAATAAATCCATGGTACTCCTTTGAGGTCGACCGTGTCCCTCTTCTTCTTCCATCCCTTGAAACGGAGAAGGCCTCGGCGCAAGGAATCCTCCCAGCTTCCACTTGGAATCTGGAAGAGGTTCTTGCCTCCACTCGGAATCTGAAAGATGTCCTGACCCCCATTCGAAATCAGGGAGAAGACCATGGTCGTTGAACCATGATCCTCCTCCAAGGTAGTTTCGTCCTTCTCTTTGGCTTCCATAAAACCCTCAAGAGGTTGATAACCCCCCTCCCCCTCTGTGGTCATTACCCTCGGCTCTTCTATCAGAAAGTGGTGACTCCCTCTCAAACTATTCAGAAACTGAAGTCATTTAAAACACAAGGTATCAGAGACTCGAATTTATAAGAAGGGAAAACACGCTTGACGAAGAGGAATAAATGCAACAACGGAAAAAGAGGAAACGTTCCACTTCCAGCTGACCTTTCACCTCTCGAAAGTGACGCTCCGATTACCAAGGACAACCACCCAAATGTATAACTAGTCTTACGGTTCCAAGATGCCCTCTTAAATAGTAATGGTTCGGCTCTCACGCATGTTCTGGGCCCGACTAAGAGCCCACCCCAACAAATAACTTCCTTCAGCACATAAATGTACTCGAGGAAGTGGGGGGCCTATGATATGGCCCAAAATACTACGGCCCAGAACATTTTAGGCCCAAAATACTCCAAGCGCCCGAGCCCGACGAACGGCCTGCTCCGACCCATACCGGCCAAGCTGGCTCCGGCCCAAACAAGCCTCAAACCTAGTATAATGCCTCAAAAGGACCCAACAGGCCCAGCGACCTCCCCAGGCCAGGCGAACGATCCACATACTCTCCGGCCCAACGAAGTCTTCAAGCTTGAGAAGGACGGCCCAGCAAACCTACGATGGGATCTCCCTCTATGGCCGTCAGCCGCCCTACAGTCGCCAGCCACCCTACGAAGCTATCAACCACCCTGCAGACTGACAGCCACCCTGCAGCTGCCCTACGGCCGCATAATCACCCGAACCTGCCATCATGACCACCTCGCCAGCAGACGCCTATAAATGGGCCAAGGTATGGACTTCACCACATATATTCAGATACACCGGCACTCGCACTTAACACACTTAGGCCCTCGGCTTCTTTTGAGCACTCGGCTTCTCCATAAAAATTGTTGCTGACTTAAGCATCGGAGTGCCTTCGGAGGTCTCCCCCTCCCTTCCTTCCGAGGGCCTTCAGTTCACCTTTGTCATTTATGCAGGATCCAGGCCAAAGTCCTCGCTCAGGCCGCCCCACTCAGGTCAAGTCTTCGACCAAGCCACGTCAGCTTCCAGGCCACGTTAGCACCAACAATTTTCGGCATCAACACTAGGTGTCACTGCGGATGGGGAAATTCAAGAAGTGATTTTTCAGTTAGGAGATTTGAAGGCTCTGGGTGGATCTTGATGGCTTATCCGAAATTTTTTTACCAAGAATTTTGTAGTGTTGTTGGGGATGTATTATTGTTGTTTTCAAGAGTTTCTTCCATAATGGTCATATGTTGCGTGAATTGAATAGAAATCATATTGTTTTTATACCTAAGGTGCTTCACCCTAAAGTTGTTCACCAGTACATGCCTATTAATCAATGTGCTTTCGAAATTTGTGGAAATTTGTGTGTAGTCTTATCTTCCATCATCAATATGCTTTCGTCTTTGGTAGGTAAATTCAAGATAATGTCATAAAGCCTTTCATCACTTGAAGCTCAAGAAGAATGGAAGTGCTATCGAATTAGCCCTGAAATTAGACATGAACAAGGCGTATGATGTACATACGTTTTGATGCAACCTGGGTCAATCTGATTTATGAGTGTATTTCTTCTGTACACTATTCCCTCTTGCTTAGTAGCAAACTTTATGGTAACATCTCGCCCACTCGAGGGTTGAGGCACGGGGATCTTTTTACCTTTTTATTTCAGCATTGAGGTTCTCTCGTTAATGATCCAAGACTGCATTGCTGACAACTCTCTAGAGCACATCAAGCTAAGTCGACATGATCCTAATCTCTCTCATTTATTCTTCACTGATGAATCCCTTTTTTTTTTTTTCCCTTAAGGCCTCCCTTCCCAACCACCAGAAAATTAAAGCCATCCTTGATGATTACTTTATGGCATCGAGTTAGGTTATTAATTTTTACAAGTTATGTGTTTTCTACGGCGCCGATTGTCCTAATGGTGTTATCACAGATTTATCCTCCAGAGTGAGGATCTCTTCCATAGGCAACCCAGGGTCCTATTTAAGTGTTACAACCATTTAGGGATGTTCTAAGTAGCAAGCTCTAGGATATGTGAGTGATCGTATTATGTGAAAGTACAAAGTTGGAAATAGTCTTTACTATCACAAGTTGGCCTTGAGAAGCTTATCAAGGCAGTGGCTTTTGTTGTCTCAATTTATTCTATGTCATGTTTTAAATTCTTAACCAAGATTTACAGTGAGATGAATAATGCCATGGCTAAATTTTGGTGAGGTCAAACAAAGGAAGAAGGCATGATCCATTGGATTAGTTGGAAGAAGATGATGAAATCTAAATTTCATAGGGACCTTGGGTTTCGAGATTTAGTCTCTTTTAATGTTGCTCTTCTCGCTAAGTATGGTTGGTGTCTGGTTTAGAACCAAGATTCTTATTAGAAAAGAGAGTTAAAAGGGTTGTGTTTTCCAGATTCGTCTTTCCTCAAAGCATCAAAAAGAAGTAGGGCTTCTTGGTGTTGAAGCAGTCTTCTTAAGGGCAGAAGGTTGTTACTTGAGAAGATGTGTTGACAAGTCAATAACAGAGAGTCAATTAGTGTGTCCCAAAATGATGGATCCATTCATTTCATCAACCTAAACTTCATCCCATTGGCCAACCCTTGAATGAGATTAAGGTTTCACATCTTATTAACAAGACCTTGTTACAGAAGGATTTGGCCCCTATTAGGCATCGGATATCTCTTGCTGTTGATGCCAAAAATTTGTTGCTGCTGACGTGGTCTGGGTGCTGACACGGCCTGGGTGCTGCACAAGTAACAGGGATGAACTAAAGGCCCTCGGAAGGAGGAGAGGGGGAGACCTCTGAGGGCGCTCCAAAGCTTAAGTTAGCATGAGGGCTTAAGGGAGAGGCCGAGGGCTTAAGTAAATCAAGTATAAGTAGATAAGTCTGAATGAATATGAATTCCATACATCGGCATATTTATAGCTATCTGCCCATGGAAAGGCATTGATTATAAGCTCGGGGGACGGCGTGTCGCAGGGTGGCTGCATGGCAGCGTGCCGTAGGGTGGCTGCAGGGCAGCATGCCATAGGGTGGCTGTAGGACTGCGTATGTAGGCGGCTGTAGGGCGGCATGTTGTAGGGTGGCATAGAGTGGCTGTAAGGTTGCGTGCGTAGAGGGGGCCCAGGTGTAGGTTTGTCAGGCCGTTCTTCATTGGGCCGGAGAATTTACTGGGCCAGAGTATTTTGGGCTGTATCATAGGCCCCCACTTCTTTGAGTACATTTATATGCTTAAGAAAGTATTGGGGGTAAGGTCTTTTAATGAATGATCGAGTCGGGCGTGAGTGAAGTTGAGGATACATGTCGTAGTTTGAGCGCTCGATCTTGGAGCATTGGGTGTCCGACTCTGGGGACATATGAGTTAAACTAACGTAAAATGGCTGACCTTGGGAACGATTTTGTCATCCTTGAGAAGCGAAAAGTCGTCTGGAGAAGCGTATAAGTGGCCTTGGAATTTTAAAGGTCTCATCTTTTTCTGTGTTCGTATTAAATGCCCTCGTTGAACGCGTTTTCCCTTCTTATAAAAAGGGGTCTCTGTTATTATTTCTTTTTAAACTAAAATGAGTTTAGTTTCTATGAGTGAAGTTTGGCCTCACTTTCTAACTGAGAGTTCACGCACTAATTTAGAGAATTTTGATGGTAGTGACCCTGGAGAAGGAGGGGAGTCAGCAGTCTCTTGAGGGATTTATGGAAGCCAAGAGGGGGGTCAAGGTCGCGTGCTTGGAGGTAGATTCCCCAGGCCTTAGTCCACAGGAGTCTGAGGGGGAGGAAGGGCCTACTCTAAAGCGGGATATCGCCTCAGGGAGTGAGAAGTTCTCCCAGATTCCGAGCGGGAGCAAGGACCTCTTCCAGATTCCGAGTGGGAGCGGTTGAGGAGGTCGCCCGAGCCTGGGGCTGCTCGTGGCAGGAAGGAGCTTTCAGGCTCGAGATGAACCCCATAGAAAGATGACCAAGAGTCTGAGGTAACCCGCGTACTGGACTGCCTAAGCTAGAAGTCTTGGTTTTTTCTTTGTACTTCGAGGTCGTTAGTTGTAACTTTTTAAATTAATAAAATATCCTTTTTTCAATCTTTGCCTCACATGATATCCCTGTTTCTTATTCTTTACTTTCAATAGAACGAGTTTGATTTGGATGAAATCTAGGAGAAGTTTCAAATGCTCGGACTTGGAGAAATTTGGCCGAGCGTTTGCAAAGCAGCACAAACGCTCGATCTTGGAGAAACTTAGCCGAGCGTTTGCAAAGCAGTTCAAACTCTCGAACTTGGAGAAACTTAGCCGAGCGTTTGACAATCAACTCAAACGCTCGGACTTGGAGAAATTTGGCCGAACGTTTTGCAGAGCAGTACAAATGCTCGGACTTAGAGGAACTTGGCCGAGCACCAACGCTCGGACTTGGAGAAACTCGGCCGAAAGTTTGACAATCAACTCAAACGCTCGGACTTGGAGAAATTTGGCCGAGTGTTTGACAATCAGCTCAAACGCTCGGACTTGGAGAAACTTGGCCAAGCTTTTGACAATCAGCTCAAATGCTCGGACTTGGAGAAATTTGGCTGAGCGTTTGCAAAGAAGCATAAATGCTCGGACTTAAAGAAACTTGGCCGAGCGTTTGACAATTAGCTCAAACGCTCAGACTTAGAAAAACTTGGTCGAGCATTTGCAAAGCAGCTCAAACGCTTGGACTTGGAGAAACTTAGCCTAGCATTTGACAATCAGCTCAAACGCTCGGATTTGGAGAAACCTTGACCAAGTGTTTGACAAGCAGTTCAAACGCTTGGACTTGGAGAAATCTTAGCCGAGCATTTGACAAACAGCTCAAACGCTTGGACTTTGAGATATTTTGGCCGAGTGTTTGACGACCAGCTCAAACACTCGGACTTGGAGAAATTTTGGCCGAGCGTTTGACAAGCAACTCAAACGCTCGAACTTGGAGAAACTTGGTCGAGCGTTTGACAAGCAACTTAAACGCTCAGAATTGGAGAAATTTGGCCTAGCATTTGACAATCAGTTCAAACGCTCGGACTAGGAGAAACTTGGCCGAGCATTTGATAATCAGCTCAAACGCTCGAAATTGGAGAAACTTGGCCGAGCATTTGCAAAGCAGCTCAAACGCTCGGACTTAGAGAAACTTAGCCGAGCGTTTGACAATCAGCTCAAACACTAGGACTTGGAGAAACTTGGCCTAACGTTTGCAAAGCAACTCAAACGCTCGGACTTGGAGAAACTTGGCCGAGCGTTTGAAAATCAACTTAAACGCTCGAGCTTGGAGAAACTTGGCCGAGCGTTTGACAATCAGCTCAAACACTCGAACTTGGAGATATTTTGGCCGAGCATTTACAAAGCAGCTCAAACGCTTAGACTTGGAGAAACCTTGGTCGAGCATTTGACAAGCAGCTCAAACGCTCGGACTTGGAGAAATCTTGACCGAGAATTTGACAAGCAGCTCAAACGCTCGGACTTGGAGAAATTTTGGTTGAGTGTTTAATGATCGGCTCAAACGCTCGGACTTAGTGAAATTTTGGCCTAGCGTTTGACAAGCAGCTCAAATGCTCGAATTTGGAGAAACTTGGCCGAGTGTTTGACAAGCAACTCAAATGCTAGGACTTGGAGAAACTTGGCTAAGCATTTGACAATCAACTCCAATGCTCAGACTTGGAGAAACTTGGTCGAGCGTTTGCAAAGCAGCTCAAATGCTCGGACTTGGAGAAAACTTGGCTGAGCATTTGACAAGTAGCTCAAATGCTTGGACTTGGAGAAATCTTGGCCGAGTGTTAGACAAGTAGCTCAAGCGCTCGGACTTGGAAAAACCTTGGTCGAGCATTTGACGAGCAGTTCAAACTCTCAAACTTGGAGAAACTTGGTCGAGCCATCAATACTTGGAGAAATCGTGCTTATGGGTGTTTCCTTGAGAGCATAAGCTTGCGAGAAACAGTTAGAGAGCACTCGGTCTGCTTCAAAATATCTTTTGGTGAGTAGGGTGTATGATAGTGAGATGAGCGAGGATCTTTCGAGGGAGTTGGAAGAGGTAATGGTTGTTTCCTCCAGCAATGAAGTCTCCTCCTTAGAGGCTGCCCCTCGTGATAGGATTCTGGCCCTTGTGCCTTATGTTCCAGGGAGAGGGGAGAAAGATGAGAGTGAGGATGGAGAGTCATCTGGGGAGGAGGATGTTTAGGTATCGATGGTCATTAGGGACGACGCCTTGGATACTGAGAGGGAGGAATGGATGTTCGAAGCGAACTCCATTTCAAGTGTGGTAGATGAGTCTGAACTTGTGGGGATAAGAATTAGGTATAGGATCCCCATGGAGTACTATTTGAGGGCACCAAAAGTAGGGGAGAGGGCTTGCGATGCTCTCCCTAGCCAGGTGCCTTACGAGCTGTATGTTTATGAACACCAGCTGAAGGCCGAGCTTAGGTTCCCTCTCCATCTGTTCTTCTGCTCGGTGCTATACTTTGGTATCGCACTGATTCAACTGGTGCCTAACTCCATCCGATTGATCCTGACATTCATTTCCTTGTGCCAGGAGGTGGGAGGGGTGATGAACATGAATTTGTTCAAAGCTCACTTCCAACTTGCCCACCTTGGTCATTCGGGGTGGGTTATCGTGAGTTCGAGGAAGTGGAAGAGGGTTTTAAAAAAAAAGTCTTCTTTCATAAACAGGTGGAAGGGGGTTTTCTTTTACATAAAAATAGTGCTGAGAGCTTTGACGTCCCTCTTTCTTGGCTTGGAGTGTGTTGGCAAGTGCAAGAGGCCGCACCTCCTACACCGAGAGCAGGAGACGTTGAATTCCATACTGGCCACACCTTTGGATATCGAGGTGCTTGGAGATAATGAAGAGCTCCACAAGCGCGGCCTCTGCCCTCCTAGTCTTCCACCAAATCTCGAGCACAGTAGTCCTCAGCCTTTTTAGCATTCAGTAATTTTTTTTTTTAATCTAAGTTATTGATGCCCGTTTTCTGATGCAGAGATGAAGTTAGCAGCCAAAGCTAGGGATAGGGCCATACGTATGGCTTGAGAGAAGAAGAGAGCTACGGTGGTGGGTAGCTCTACACAAGAGCAGAAGAAGAAGGCCTGGGCCTTGTCCCCGGTGCTTATTGCTGCGGAGAGCCCTTCGAAGCCCCCAGTTCCCAAGGAGATGACGGATCCTGTCGCACATATTCTTCCATCGGGATCGTCTTCATCCAGGAAGGGGCCTGGAGCAGCTTCCATCTTTATGCCCTGGTGGGCACTGAGGGTGGATGATTTTGTGTTCGCACACCCGAAGGTTGCTCGCGAACACCTCATCAGGGGAATCCCCCCTCGAGATTTTTTGGAGATCTAAGCGAAGCCCTTCGAGGCGCTTTGCTCGGCCGTGAAGACCGCTCTCTCACAGGTATGGTTTCTTTCTTTTGTCCTGGTTCTTTGATTTATTCATTTTTTATTTCAATGACAATGCCTCTATTTTAGGCTGGAGTCCTTGGCGGGATCCTCGCTCGGCGAGGTGTTGACCTGGCGGAGTGGTTGGCAAAAACTGAGCACAAGTTGGAGGAGACTCAGAACCTAGCTCGAGCCTTGTTTTCTTCCCTAGAGGAGGTCGAAAGGGCCAAAGATACAACGCTAATGGAGATGGACCATCGCTGTAGGGCCGATGAGGCCCTAAGAAATGAGAACGAGCTGCTGAGGGCTGAGATGGAAGAAGTGCTCGCCAAGGCCGCCGAAAGAGAGAAAGCCATGGCTAGGGCCCAGGAAGCCTTAGTGGATGAGGCCAGGGCTCAGTATCTAATAGGCTTCAATGAGGCCAGGAGGAAGGTTGAGTCCCTTTACCCGGAGGTTGATTTTTTTGGGCTTAATCTGGGCACCTTCTCTGGGTACTCCGGTGCTGCTGCTGGAGAAGATACAGAGGATATTGCCACAGTTAGCGTCGTGGGGGGTGAGACTCAGGAGGTGGTGGGGAGTGAGGGCAAGGTCTACGAGGCCCCTACTTCTTTAGAATAGATTTTTTTTTTTTGGTATCCGAGGCCGATAGCGCCTAATTTTGTACTTCCTTTTTAACTTAATAAAATTTCAGAATTCAAACTTCAAACTTTATTAAACCTTTGCTTTTACACTTTACTGGTAAAATTTACGGAGATTCTCCGCGTTCCAAGTGCGTGGGATAGGTTTGCCATCCAATTCCTCAAGCTCATAGGTGCCAACCCGGCAAACTCTTCGGATTCGATACTGTCCTTCCCAATTTAAAACGAACTTTTTCGTGTGGTGAGGACGGGACACTTCACTTTTTCGTAGGACGAGGTCATGGAGTTTGAACCTCCGGTTTTGAACTCGGGAGTTGTAGTACCGGGATGTCCTCTGTTGGTACGCGGCTAAACGGATCTGAGCTTTGTCTCGCGCTTCGTCCACCAAGTCCGCGTTCATCCTTAAGGCTTCCTCATTGTTACTTGGTTCGAAAAATTGTATGAACATTGATGGAATTCCAATTTCGACTGGGATGATAGCTTTCGAACCGTATGTCATGAAGAACGGGGTTTCTCTCGTTGGCGTACGTACGGTTGTCCGGTAGGCCCAAAGAATGTTGGAGAGCTGGTCAGCCCAGTGTTTATCTTATTTGTCTAGTCTTTTCTTGATACCTTGGAGGAGGGTCCTGTTGTTGACTTCGGCTTGCTCATTGACCTGCGGGTATTCGACGGATGAGAATTGATGCTCAATTTGGAGGTCTTCACAGAATGTTTTGAAATGAAAGCTATCAAATTGCTTTCCGTTATCAGTGACTTACACCCGAGGAATTCCGAACTAACATACGATCGACTTCCAAACGAAGTTTCTAGTTTGGTAATCCGTAATGCTGGCTAGCGGTTCCACCTCGACCCACTTGGTGAAATAATCAATGGCTACAATGAGGTGTTTTTTTTGTCCAGCTACTGCAGTGAACGGGCCCAGGATGTCCATTCCCCACATAGCGAAAGGGAGTGGATTAGTGATTGAGATGAGGAGATTAACAGGCCAGTGCGGCACTGGAGAGTACTGCTGACAGTTTCTGCACTTTTTGACCAAGTCAGTAACATCTTCTTTCATCTTGGGCCAGTAATACCCTTGGCGTAGAGCCTTGAAAGCGAGGGCTCGAGATCCTAGGTGATTTTTGCATATGCTTTAGTGGACTTCTAGGAGGGCGTAATTGGCCTCGACTGGGCCGAGGCATCTTAAGTAAGGCATAGTTAGAGCTCTCTTATACAGCTGCCCATCTATCATAGTGTACTGAGAGGCTTAGGAGATTAACTTTTTGACTTCACCTTTCTGATCGAGGACTTTTCCATCTCTTAGGTAGGCAGGATTGGATCCATCTATATCGCACCTTCTTCTACCGATAGGACTGAGGTTTTGTCTATGCTAGGAACGGAGAGAGTTTCTAGATAAACAGCTTGAGTTAGTTCTAGGTGTCGGGATGAGGCTAGGGCATCTGCCTTGGAGTTTTTGACCCATGGAATTTGAGTTATTCAAAACATTTTGAACTTAGCAGCAAGTTCTTTCACCTTTTGGAGGTACCAGGTAAGCTTCTCGCCCCAGGCTTTGAATTCTCCTGTTACCTGACTTACTACTAGTTGGGAGTCGCTGAATATATTCACGACCTCGGCCGATAGGGCTTTGGCCAGCCTTAGGCCAGCCAATAGGGCTTCATATTCTGCCTCATTGTTGGAAGCCTTAAACTTAAACCTCAGGGTGTATTCGACTGTGAAGCTATCAGGGCTGGAGAGGATGAGTCCCACTCCGCTTCCCATAGTATTGAAGGATCTATCGATGTGGAGAGTCCACCTTGGAGGTGATTCGACTGGCGTCTCGTCTGGTGCCGATTCTATTTCCACACTAGGAACCACTGGGATGGTTGTTTTGACGATGAAATCGGCTAGAGCCTGACCCTTGATAGCCTGCCGAGTGTGGTATTAGATATTGAATTCTCTGAGTTCCACCAACCACTTCACCATTCTCTCAGAGACACTTGGACTGTGAAGGGCTTGCCTTAAGGGCTAGTCAGTCAAACGGATAACTGTGTGCCTTGGAAATACGGTCAGAGCTTTCGTGCGGCTATTACAAGGGCGTAAGCCATCTTCTCAATAGGAGGATACCTTACTTCTGCCTTATGGATGACTTTACTAATGTAGTATATGGGTTTCTAGACACCATCCTCTTCCCGAATCAGGACAGAGGCCACAGTGCTTTCCCTAGCTGATAAATATAAAAACAGCTCTTCACCTGGGAGAGGTTTGGTTAGGAGTAGGGGCGAGCTTAAATACTTTTTTAGCTTTTCGAATGCTTCCTGACAATTCTCTGTCCAGGAGAAGTCTTTGGCCTTCTTGATAGCCTTGAAGAAGGGTAGGCATTTTTTCGCAGATTTGGACATGAAGCGACTTAGGGCAGCAATTCTCTCGGTGAGCCGTTGCACTTCTTTCACAAATATAGGAGGAGTCATGTCGAGGATGGCTTTTATCTTCTTTGTATTAACTTCTATTCCCCTTTAGGTGACCATGAACCTTAAGAACTTCCCTCCAGTCACACAGAAGGCGCATTTGGCTGGATTCAATCTCATGTTGTGCTTGCACAGTACCCTAAAGGATTCTTCTAAATCGAAGCTGTGGCTCCGTGCCTCTATACTTTTGACCAGTATGTCATCCACATAAACTTCCATGTTCCGCCCTATCTGCCCCTTAAAGATTTTATTGACCAGTCTTTGGTATATCGCACCAGCATTCTTGAGTCCAAAGGGCATGACCTTATAGCAATACAGCCCTCGATCAGTGATAAAGGCGGTCTTGTCTTGGTCTGGCCTATACATAAAGATTTGGTTATACTCGAAGTATGCGTCCATGAAGGAGAGGAGTTCATGCCCCGAAGTGGCATCTACCAGCTGATCAATTCGAGGGATAGGGATGCTATCCTTTGGGCAGGCCTTACTCAGGTCGGTAAAGTCAATGCAGATCTGTCATTTACCGTTGGCTTTTCTAACCATCACTACGTTGGATACCCATTCGGGGTACTTTTCCTCTCGGATGAAGCCAGCCTTAAGCAGTTTGTCTACCTCAGCGTTGATGGCGACTTGGCGTTCTGGGGCGAAAGACTTTTTTTTTCTGGACAACTGGTTTGTACTTGGGATCCACATTCAAGCGATGCTCAATGGTCCTAGGGTCAATCCCAGGCATGTTCGCTGCAGACCAGGTGAACAAGTCTCAGTTCTTTCAGAAGAGAGATGAGAGTTCTTCCCTGTATTTTTCGGAGAGGCTTGATCCTATCTGGATGGTCCGGTTGGGATCTTTTCTAAGGGATACCGGAGTTAGCTCTTCCACTGGTCACTTTCTTGGGGTTTTCATCTCATCCCTGAGGTCTTCCACCTCAAGGGGAAGGGCTTCGGCCTTCTTTCCTTCCTTGATAGCATTTAGATAATAGGACCGAGAGGCCTTCTGATCACCCCTGATTATTATCACCCCCTCACTGGTGGGGAACTTAACCTTCAGATAGTACGTGGAGACAACAACCCTTAGTTTGTTGAGGGTGAGTCACCCGATGATCATATTGTAAGAGTAGGGTTGCTTTACTGCCAAAAATGTGGTTTGCATAGTGGAGGTCTGTGGCGCTGTCCCTACGGTGACAGGGAAACTATGCTTCCTTCGGGAAAAACTGGAGATCCACCAAAACTATAAAGCGGGGTCGGGGCTGGCTCTAGACGCTCGTCCTTCAGTTCCATCAGTTGGAAGGCATCGTAAAATAATATATCGGCAGAGCTTCCGTTATCAATTAAGATGCGTCGTACCTCGTGGTTAGCTACCAAGAGATAGACCACCACTGCGTAGTCATGAAGAGTCTACACACCCTCCAAGTCATCCTTTGTGAAAGAGATTGCTAGCTCCGACTTTCTTCACTTATGAGGTCCGTTGATAGAGGCCACGGTTCTTGCGTACACCTTACTGCTTTGCTTCGAGCTTCCTCCGGCGGCAGGGCCTCCACATATTGTTTTGATGATCTAGGTGATAGTTGTTACTTCTTGGTGTTTCTGACTGGGCGCTTTTCGCCCGGCTCTGAAGTCTTATCTAGGGCCTCGCCAGTCTTGTCCTTAGGGAGGGAGATATCCAGAGTTTCTCTTTGGCTGAGTGGGCGCCTCTCTCCTTTGGGAATTTGTAAATTCCTTCAGATGTTCCAGGCTGATAAGGGCCTCGATCTGTTCTTTCAAGGCATGGCAATCTTCAGTATTATGGCCGTAGTTTCGGTGAAAACGGCACCATTGTCTTTGATCTCCACCAATGGACTGTGTCCTGGGTGGCCATTGGAGGACCGACTTATTTTGGAGCTACATGAGGACATGAGTCCTAGATGCATTAAGGGGAGTGAAATTATCGAGACGGGGTTGGGGTTTGTACCTCTTTTCTTGAGGGGGTCTTCTGATCATCCCCCTCTGTGGGTCGACGTCCTTCCTCTTCTTTTCCGTTTCTCCTTCCCTTTCCCTCATAAATGCCTGATCATCCTCTGCCAGCATGTACTTCTCTGCTTGAGCTAAGACCTCATTCATGTCCTTGGGCAGATGCCTGTGAGCTTGGAGCTGAAGATTCTGAACCTTAGCCCATTTTTGAAATCCATCATCTGAACGTTTGGGTCGAGGTCGGGGATTTCCCAGGCTGCCGAGTTGAACCTGGATATGTAAGCTTGAAGCCTCTCTCCTCGGTGTTGAATAATATTGAACAAACTTTCTGAGGTCTTCTTTGGTCCCTTGCTGCTGAGGAAGTGCGAAACAAAGGCATAACTTAGTTCTTTGAAACTGTCAATGCTCCCCAGCCTCAGACGTGAATACCAAGTGCTCGCGGCCTTCTCGAGGGTCAAGGGGAAGGCACGACACATGACGGGGTCGGGATGTCGATGCAGCATCATAGTTATCTTATAGTGCTGCAAATGGTCTAGGGGGTCTCCTGAACCGTCGTACATTCTGACCTGTGGCATTCTGAAGTTGAGGGGGAGCGGGGTCTCGAGGACAACTTCTGTAAATGGGGGATCTTGGATGCTAAGCTCATCCAAGATTCTGAGGTTCTTGTGTTTTAAGGCCAAATATATTTTCTTTTCCATTTCTTCGAACCGTCTGTCTAAGTTAAAGTTGCTTTTCAAAGAGGATCTCTCCTTGGACCGGCAGCTACGCAGCGAGGGCTCGGTAGGGGGCTGATTGTAGGTAGGATCGTCTCTGTCGAATGACTTTACTTGCTCTGGAGCTTGGTGGGGAGAAAGGGAGGGTTATCGGCCTCCGCCTCGGACTTGGGCTACCAAATTGGCTATCATCCAGGAGAGTTCTTGGAACTGTGCTTGAGTCATAGGGACCTGAGGATGCGCAACTACTTCCTCGTAATTAAGAGAGTTGGTTTTGGAGAGGTTAGGGTGTTGTTCTCTGGCGGGGGGTCGCCTGTTCGACCCGGGGGTTGCATGTTCTGGGATTGCAGGGAACCTGGGTCCAGATTGTTGGCTGCGGGCACTGCCCAGGATAGGAGAGGAGCACGCTGTCGGAGCTTCCTTGTCAGTCCTTCTCGTACTGCTTCTAGGTGGCATCGTAACAGATGAGTTCTTTTGTACTTCTTCGCTTTCGTTATGGCGAGAGATTGTGGTTTCCCACAGACGATGCCAATCTGTTGATGCCAAAAATTTGCTGCTGCTGACGTGGTCTGGGTGCTGACGTGGCCTGGGTGCTGCACAAGTAACAGGGATGAACTAAGGGCCCTCGGAAGGAGGGGAGGGGGAGACCTCCGAGGGTGCTCCGAAGCTTAAGTTAGCACGAGGGCTTAAGGGAGAGGTCGAGGGCTTAAGTAAATCAAGTATAAGCAGATAAGTCTGAATGAATATGAATTCCATACCTTGGCTTATTTATAGCCATCCGCCCATGGGAAGACATTGATTATATGCTCAGGGGACGACGTGTCACAGGGTGGCTGCAGGGCGGCGTGCCGTAGGGTGGCTGTAGGACTGCGTATATAGGCGGCTGTAGGGCGGCATGTTGTAGGGTGGCGTGGAGTGGCTGCAAGGTTGCGTGCGTAGAGGGGTCCCAGGTGTAAGTTTGTCAGGCCGTTCTTCATTGGGCTGGAGAGTTTACTGGGCCAGAGTGTCTACTGGGCCGGAAAGTTTACTGGGTCGAAGTGTCTACTAGGCCGAAGAGTTTACTGAGCCGAAGTATTTTGGGCCACATCACTTGCTGATGCAAACACCATTAAATCTATTGTTCTTAGTGAACATGGTGTTCAAGATCAAATCATCTGGCCTCATTCAAAATCTGATTCTTATGAAGTCAAGTCTAGTTATTTTAGTGCAGCTACAGAAATTCTTCATATACAGAGCTTTGCTCCTAGTTCTTTGCATCAGATTCCAACCCAGGTCTGGAGGATTCTTTGACACCTGCCTATTCCCACCAAAGTATTTTTTTCTTCTGGTGAGCTCTCAACAATTCGCTGGCTGCTGCATCTAACCTTGTCCAAAGTAGGTAATGGATCAAGTTTTGATCTCAATTCGATCCATATAATAAGTTATAGATACAAATTTTGATTTGATAATCCAGTTAATCAACTATAAATTTGTCTTGATCTATTTTGATAATAACCCAATCCGATTTTAAAATTATATAATAATAATTTCTAATAATAGTTTTCCTTTAGTTTTTTTTTAGTAAGATTTTTTTAATTATGTAGATACATGTTTTTTAATGAAAAAATGTATAATATATAACTTACTCAGTATTACTGGTCATGGATTACAACAAATCTAATGGTGTATGTTAAAAACCCAAACCGATGATGATGATGATGATGGTTTTTCTTCTCAACTTTTCCACCAGTATTTGCCCTAGCCGTTCACAACACTTGAAAGTTTATGAAATCAACAAGGTGAAGTCTCTTTCTCTCTCACTTATCTTTTTATTTTCATTATCTCCCTTTCCAAGTTACAAGAATAAGCTAGTCACAGTAAAAATTTAACAATATATATAAATTATATTAACTTCATTATCGGTGAAAATTGAGTTCTATATTTAGTTTTAATCTTGCCAAATTTCATTAAGCATAATCAATTAACAAAAAGGTCCGCCAACAAGCCAAGCAATACCCACCCCTTTGTCTAATGTTAAACTTGCTTCCGTAATGACTGATTATGATACTAGAATTGTATCGGATAAATGGATCGGGTATTTGAATCTTAATAAATTTGGATTTGGATTGAATAAATAGATATCTTAGGATGATCAGATTCTCATTTACCATGATCCGTTTCATATCCAATCCGTTTACAAGCCTAATCCAAAGGAAAGTGATCAACTCTCCTGTATGTTCTTTGCGTAAAAAATGGCTTGAAACCGTGGGGTATCTTTTGCTTGTGTGACTGGACTGAGGTCGTTTGGCACGAGGGTTCTATGGGTTACTGAGGTCGTTTTGCTTGTGTGACTGGACTGAGGTCGTTTACACCCTTCTCTTACTAAGATACGATATTTTTTTTCAAACAAACAAGTTACAGTCACTCCTTTCAAACTACCCTCTGAACAAGATGAATTAGATATCAAATATAAAGATATAAAAATATATATATCAACAGAACAATTACATAAATCAATTAATACATACAGTAGCAAATCAAGTATATCTTCTTCCTTCTTAGATGGATGATATGGACTCTAAATCATTTACTTCTAACCCTTTTGCACTTATCGGATTCCATTCAAAACCCCCGGGAGGGATTATCTAAATAAATCTAACAATCACAATAATCACATTTTTGTCCCCCTTTTCACACCCACTGATACTCCTAAAAAAATATATATAATAACACTCAGATGATATATTTGAAGAATAACACAAAGCTTCAGAGTTTATCATCAACTACCTCAATTTCTCAAGTAACTGCAACAAACCCTGTACAACAAAGAAACACAATTAACATGATAAATTTTGAAGAAGAATTAGAAACAGAAAATATACAAGCACCTAATCAAATATATAAAATACATAATAAAACATATAGAGCTCCATTACCTACAAGAAATTATTATTCCAGACCGGCCCTCCAAATCTTCAACAAGAAGCTAAATATAATAATAATAGTATATGGGAATGGAATTTAGATGGAATGAGCGAACATCAAATACTCAATACTCTTCAAAAAAAGACAATGACTATAACAACTTATACATATAAATCAGTAAATATAAAATATAATTAAATATTAATATAATACAAAATATCGTAAAATAAAAATAAATTTAATAGAAATAATATATAATATAATAAATTAGTAAAATACCAAATATATTACTAAAATCTAAATAAAAATAATACATCAATCAATAAATATAATTAAATATTAATATAATACTAAATATCATAAAATGAAAAAAAAAAATATTAATAAAATATAATATAATTAACTAATATAAGATATTTATTTAATAAAATAAATTTAAATGATATGTTTTGTAATATCATAAAAACTATAAAAAATGTAATAATTATAATAATGATAAAAATATAATTGTTATAATAATAAAAATAATAAATGAATCAATAAATATAATTAAATATTAGTATAATATTAAATATCATAAAATGAAAAAATAATATTGATAAAAATAATGTAATTGACTAATATAATATATTTATTTAATAAAATATATTTAAATGATGGGTTTACTAATATCATAAAAACTAAAAACAAACATAATAATTATAATAATGATGATAATAATAAAAATATAATTATTATAATAATAACAATAATAATTATAATAATAATAATCATTATAATGATGCTAATAATAATAATCATAATCACAATAATAATAATCATAATCACAATAATTATAATTATAATTATTGTAGTGATTATAATAATAATAATAATAATAATAATAATATACTATTATAACAATAATTATAGTAATTATAATAATGATCATAATAATTATAATTATTATAATAATCATCATACTTATA
This sequence comes from Bretschneidera sinensis, assembly GCA_023935145.1. Taxonomy (NCBI): domain Eukaryota; kingdom Viridiplantae; phylum Streptophyta; class Magnoliopsida; order Brassicales; family Akaniaceae; genus Bretschneidera; species Bretschneidera sinensis. The sequence goes on along the minus strand of CM043698.1, from coordinate 56,290,073 downwards.
ATTATAATTATGATGATGATAATAATAATTATAACAATAATAAGTATTATTGTAAATATTTTATATTCTAAATATTATAATAAATAAATATAGTATAATAATGAATATGATTAATTTTATATACATTTTATACATGCATTTTAGTCCGTTTGATTTCATTTTAGTGATTTTGACCATGTTAGTTAAAAACTGTAATTGATTCTGGGGCTAATTCAGTGGTATTTTTCATGATTTAACCAAACATAATCAGATTGTAACCTCGATTGCATTACAACTTTCATTCCATTACCCAAACCAACCGTGACATGAATTCTTATTTTATCATTTAAAATAACATTAACGTGATATGAGTGAATAAATGATCAATATATAAATTGATCAATTGTATGACAAAGTTGGATTAATTATACAGTACTAGTAGTAGTAATCCTCGCATTGACTTTTTGTCTATCATGTAAAAAATCTTAAAATAACACGATATGAATGATATAAATAATCAATATATATTGACTAATCGTGTGATTAATTTATCACCCAAACAAGAATTGTATAATTAATTTGGATTGATCATTTTTGTAATAAATTTTTTGGATGAATTTCAATGATATAAATGATCAGTATATACTAATTAATTTCTGATCTTGTTATAGTTGTTTATCACATGACCAGGATTTTATTAGAGTTCCACATAATTGGTGATGTTCATGGTAATATAGTTTGTCACTTCATTAAAAAATGAACCCATAAACAGTATCAAATAAAAATAATCAAAATAACGAAAGCATAATCGTATTTAATTTTTAAATGATGAAATGCCACCAACTAAACAAAAACTCATAGGTTAGATTAAACCAAATAAAGAAGAAATTCTTACTTGCACTCGATGCAAAACATAATTTTTATACTAGATGTAAACTTCTTTGATAATTGTTAGATAACTTTATTTTTTTCTTTCAATGGTCAGGTAGTTGAACGATTTAAGACCTGCCAATCACATGAATTATAAACAGAAAGAAAACAAGACAATATTTATCCAGGTTCACCACAGAATAGGGCTACCTCATGCCAAAAGTTTCACTATTATCAACCTCACAAATCTTTCGTTACCATGTGTGCTCAATATATAGAGAATATTTATAAGCAACCTAAGACGCCCTAATTAGGGCTTCCGTCCTGCTGCAAAACCATGGCTATTCATGGGCCCAAGCCCAAACTACCAAGCAAAAAATCAGAACTAACTCACCGCGGAGCGGGACCCCGTGGTCTTCGAAGGTTCTATAGATCTGGACCCGTTGAAGTATGCACCAACTCTAACAATCTCCCACTTGGTAAATACTTCATAGACATGGCAAACTTCCAAGAACTCTGTTTCTTCAATCTCATCTCAGTAGCACACCACTCAAACTTCACTAGACTAACTGTCTTAGTCAAGAAATCTGCGTTGTTCACTGTTATATCAACTTTCTCCAAGATTATCACATTTTCTTCAATTTTTTTCCTGGATGAAGTGATATTGGTATCAATGTGCTTCGTCCATGAATGAAATGCAGGATTCTTTGCTAAGAAGATAGCACTGTGATTGTCACATTTCACCTTCTCTATTCCTTGTTTAAACCCAAGCTCAACACACAACTTTTGAAGCCAAACTGTTTCCTTTCCAGCATGAGTTCTCGTCATATACTCAGCTTTTTTGGATGAAAGTGCAACAATACTTTGCCTCTTGCTCATCCAACTCACTGCCTCACCAAGCAGATTGAACACATATATGCTTGTAGACCTCCTGCTATCAATGTCTCCTCCCCAGTCAGCATCAACTGTTCCTAAAATATCAAGATTTTTCTTACCTCCCATACCTCCATAACACAATGTAAACTGTGACGTGTCACGAAGATATCTAAAAACTCTCTTGATTGCAGTCCAATGATCTTTCCCAGGATTAGACATATATATGCTCAATACTCTCACTGGTTGGACAATATCTGGTCTTGTACACACCATGGCATACATCAATCTTCCAACCGCACTAGCATAAGGTACGTGCGCCATCTCTTCAGCTTCTTCCTTCGTCTTCGGATATTATTCCACAGATAACGTGGTTCTCAAAGGCATAAGAGTTCCTACCGGCTTGCTGTCAGATATATTAAATTTTTTCAACATTTCTTCAATATACTTTTTCTAACTCAGACACAGTTTTCGATTTTCACGGTCTCTCTTTATCTGCATGCCCAAGATAAAGTTTGTTGGCCCTAGGTCTTTCAAGTCAAACTGCCTTGCCAAGGATGCCTTCACAGTACTAATCATTTTCCTGTTATTTCCATTCAACAACATACCATCAACATACAAGGTTAAAATGATAAAATCAACCCTTAACTTTTTCATATAGATGTAATGATTAGCATAGCTGCGAGTGAATCCAAGCTAAATGGCATATGTGCCAAACTTTTGGTACCACATCCATAGTGACTGCTTTAGTCTATACAAAGGCTTCTTCAATTTACAAACCAGCTCTTCCTTACCTTTGCTCACAAAGCCTTCAGGCTGTTTTATGTAAATTTCATCCTCTAAGTCCCTATGAAGGAAAGTTATCTTCACATCTAGTTGCTCAACCTCTAGATTATAAGTAATTGCCATGGATAAGACAAATATGATAGATGTCAACTTTTCTACTGGGGAAAATATCTCACCATAGTACCCCTTTGCAACCAGACGTGCCTTATACTTTTCTACCATTCCATCTGCATTTGTTTTCTTCTTGAAAACCCATTTACACCCAATTGTCTTCCTATCCTTAGGAAATTTCACAAGGCTCCATGTTTTATTCATGTCTAGTGCCTGCATCTCCTCTTTCATAGCATTCTCCCACAGATTTGCATCCTCTGAGGTCCTCGCCTCTTTCAATGTGCTAGGATCATCACCAGTAATATTTAAAGCATATAATTCACTACAAGCACTAGGGGAATACCTGATGGGCATCCTCCTAACTCGTGTGGATCTTCTTATGACAGGTGTGGTCTCTACCTCCGAGCCAACATCTGAATCCTTATCTTCTACATCAGAAACATGAATATCGTGCTCAAACCCAACTGATTCAGAATCTGAAGTATCTGATGCAGTCTGTAGGATAGTCCCCACTCTTTATCTCCAGGTCTAAGATCAATCTAACATGCTTTGGCTATTCCAGTACATCTTGGACAGCCACCACATCCCTTTTTGTTTCTTTAAACATAACATCTCTATCGAAAACTGTACTTTTGTTTTCTAGATTCCATAACTTGTAACCCTTGGCCCCATTCTTTTAACCAATGAAAATGCACTTCACTGATTTGCTGTCAAGTTTGTTCCTCTTTTCTTTTGGCATATGCATATAAGCATCACACCCAAACACCTTAACATGAGCCAAACTCGGTTTCTTTTTGAATAGTGCCTCAAATGGTGTCTGATCCTGCAAAGCTGATGTAGGTGAACTATTTTTTAGATAACATGTCATAGCCACAACCTCTGCCCAGAACTCCGGCTCCAAGCTTATACAACTCAACATACATCTTGATTTCTTCATGAGTAACCGATTGAGTCTCTTGGCCACCCCATTCTGTTGAGGTGTATATGGAGTTGTTTTTTGTCTTGTAATGCCGCTTGCCACACAGAATTGCTCAAACTTGTCTGAGCAAAATTTCCCTCCATTATCTGTTCTCGGTACCTTTATCTTTCTTTCTATCTGATTTTCTACTAATGCTTTAAACTCACGGAACTTATCAAATGCTTCAAATTTACTCTTAATGAAATAAATCCATGCATACCTTGAAAAATTATTAATGAAAGAGACGTAATATCTTGATTTTCCAAGATATTAGACCGAAACTAACCCAAACACATCACTATATATCAAATCCAGAATACCTTTTGCCTTCGTGCCAGCGGACTTAAAACTCACACGGTTCTGCTTTCCATGTAGACAATGCTCATAAAAACCGAATCCCATGGAGCAATCTGGGACTCCCTTCATCATCTGCTTCAACGATAAAGTAGATAGTCCATTTTCACCGATATGCTCAAACCTCTAATGTCACAACATATAAGGCTTGGCCTCATCATCAGTCGCCTCCTCAGAGATAAAACCTCACTGCACTAACTTTGTACTATACTTCTGTAATACCCGTGTTCTTAAAGTATGAGTAAAAAAGTAATTTAATAAATATGATATGAAATTAAAATAATATATATATATATATATATATATATATATATATATATAAAATGGATGCATGGTTGCGTAGTTACAAAGAAGATGAAAAAAAAACAATCAAATATGGCATAGTCCAGAAAAAGAAAGAAAAAAAATAGAGGAGAAAACATAGTAGTAGGTGTCAACACCTGCTGCCAAGTGAAAAATTGGAGGATTGCATGTATTACACCTTGCATTTTCGTGGCAGCATGAGTTGGGGGGGGGGGGGGAGGGCTGCTGTGTTTTTGCTTTTTTTCATATAAATAGTTTAAGTTTTTTTTTTATTTTATTTATTTCTTACCAAACCATGTTTGGTTTCTTCATTTTACAATTCAAACTACTATATTTCTTTAAATACTTGGGGACTGAAAGAAAGGTTGAAAGAGAAAAATTTTGAAATATTTACTAGAGAATTTTATAGAGAATCACAGGAAGTGCTAAGAAAAACATAATGTAATAATGTGAAGTTTATTTTTGAAATTTAGCATACATGAAATTCTCTGAAATTCAGAGTGAGAATTTTCAAAGGGTATAAATTAGGAAGAATTGAAGAATAAATTAGAAATTTAATATAAATATTATGTCAAGTGTTGACGATCAGCAACCGGAGGAAAATTGCTAAGAGAAACGAAAAAGGCAAGGAGGTGATCCATGGGTAGCTCTAAGTGCTACGTGGTGAGTTAGATTTACTTTAAGTAATCAAGACATATATGAAATATCTAGTGATAATATTATAATAAATTATTAACGTATGCTTTGGTGATAGATGAAGATTGGTTGATATGTGTGATAGGAATAGTGGATGTGTAAAGAATTTTTTTATGAGAAATAATATTGTTGGAATAATGAGTTGATTTAATAATAAAAGCAATAAGTGAAATTCTTGATGAGCTATGGTTGATGTTTTGATACGATTTATGAGGAGAGAAAATTTAGTAGATCTCAACAAGGTATGATTGATGATTTGATGTGATTTATGAGGAGAGGAATTTAGTGAAAATTTTCAAATAATAATTTAAGAATAATCAAGATAGCTAATTTAAATATTTGAATTCATGTTTGTTTTGGTGTTATTGTTCATATGCATATGCATAAAATAAAAGAACCGGGAGGGGACCGGTCTAATTGAAAAACCGTGACAGCCGGTATATGCTGGAAATAAATGAAAACCGTGACAGTTGGTATATGCTAGAAATAAATATCGTGACAGTCGGTATATACTGGAAATAAAAGAACCAGAAATGGGTCGGTCTAAGATAAAAATATGTCGACACGTGGAAATATGTTCCCTAATAATAATTCATGCATTGCATCTGTTTTAAATATTGATTGTATTACTGAAATGCTAAAGTGTTGTTTGTTATGGTAAATTCATTTATAGATGAATGAGTCTCACCGAAAGACAGTTATGGTGAGAAAAGAACATAGAAGTATGATATGATAAGAACCATCTAAATGGTAGAATTTATGCTGTGAACCTCATAACGAGGTAATTATGAGATAATTGATGATTTTAAGGTGAACAAATATATAAGAAGAAGAGATTGATAGAGAATGGGACTTATGATATGTGTAGTGATAGTAGGATGTTATTGTCAAGTTTTGTGATATATAAATTATTAAATATTAAAAGACTATTTGAATACTTCTAGTAAATTTAATTCACTAAGCTTGTGAAGCTCATCCTTCATTGTACAATGATTTCAAGTAGCAGATAGAACAAATAGTCTAGTGGGTTGAGAGTTAGACGAAATAATTTTCTGTAAGCCACGTACGTGTCCACATCCTCAGACTAATGAGAAAATAAAACAAAAATTTATTTGTAAATATTCATGCATTTTACATTGTATATAATGATTAAGTCAAGATTAGAATTATGTAACTCAAATGTTGAGGGTTGAGGATTGATGTAAACATTTCTGTTGGTGTTATTTTTCTTGTTGCATATATGTGTCGTGCTGAGATTTTCAAAATGTGACAACACCGTCTCGGGGGTTGCCAACCTGGGATGAGTCGTTATAATTTTGGTATCAGAGCATTAGGTTTTATGATTCTGTAGACTACATAGAAAGTGAGAAAGTGAAAGATTAAAATAAATTATATTTTAATAGTCTGAGGATGACACGTGGATGTGCTAGAGCTAAAGTTGAAATTATTGATTTGAAAAGGTATAGTAGGCCCCCAATATTTTAACAAGTTGAGGTTGAGTCTGAATCTGTGGTTCCTAGAAAGGAACGTATTGACAATATAATTGATATTGGTAAAAGTGTGAGAAAATTTGAAGTTGAAAGAGATGAGCTAAGATAAGTTCTTACACATGTTCTTGAGAAAATAAATGTAACACATGATAGAATTGATAGCTTATAGCATAGACTTGATGAACAGGCTAGAGTAGTACCTGAGGTTGTTAATCCAGTAATAATAGACGTTTAAAAAGGGAGAAAAATGAGTTTATACATAAGATACAGGGAGATTGTTAAGTTGAATGCTTTGCTGTTTAAATGAGTTATAAACCTTTTTAAGCCTGAGTTATGGGTGAAATATGTAGAGAGATTCTTTTTTTATTTTACTAATGACTGATAGGCAAAGGGTCGTCTTTGCTACATTCAAGTTAGAGAGAGAGGCCCTAGAATAGTGGGAGGATATTCTTCACATGGTAAGTACAGATATTGATAGACCCTTAATCTGGAATAGATTTAAGGAGGTTTTCCTTGATAAATAATTTCCTTAGATCTTTAGAGCCCAACAAGATAGAGATTTTATTTATTTGAGGCAAATGGGTTGACTGTGGCTCAGTATGATAGCAAATTTGTGGTCTTGTCAATGGTTATATTGGAAATGGTAGACCTAGAGGAGAAAAAGTGTAAGAGTTTCAAAGATGAACTATGTTCTAAGATTTGATTGAAACTATCTTACATAAGGCATATGAATTATGCTACGTTGGTGAATATAACACTTCAGATTGAGAAAGATGTGATGAAAATTAGAGGTAGGAGGAATTGGTGGAAGGGGTTTAGATTTGAGGAACCTATAGGTGGTACCAGTATAAGTGTGCAGGGTGGGAGACCACCCAGAGAAGGCATTCCTTTTCACAGGGAACTAAAGTATAAAGTCAAGGGTAAGCATGATTTGTTACTTTTGTATCATAGAATACTATCGGCGGGACCCTTAGATTTGAGAGACAAGTTATGGGAACTGGGAGTCATGGCAGATGAAGTAAGTATGCCACTAAGAGAAAGTGGTAATCTGATGTATGATCGAGAGATAGAAGTTTATTATAGATGTATTCAGATAAGATATTTATCCTAAAATTGTCAAAAAAAAATTTGAAATGCTTTATATGTAGAGAAGGTGGACATATCAATGATGGTTGATCTTGGTGTAACCCATTCTTTTGCATCCAGTATTCATATGAAGTCTATTGAAGTATGTATTAATCATTTTATGCATAATATTTTTGTTGAAGTTCCCACTAGAGATAAAGTAATAATCATAAATGTTTATAAGGGTTGTGTGATTCGTATCAGTGATAGAGAATCTGAAGCTAATTTATTATCTTTGAATACGGTTGATTGTTTTAGAAAGAATGTAGTGTCTAAGATATGGACATGAGGAGTTTAATTTCAGAGAGAACATAAAATACTCTCGAACTATTTTATTTTACTCTGACTGCTAGTAGATGGTTGAAGAAAGGATGTGGGGAGTATTTGGCATACATAATGAATTCTAAAAAGGAAAATAGGAAGTTAGAAGAAATCTTGGTAGTGAAAGATTGTCATGATGAGTTATCTAGGTTGTCTCCCAATAGAAAGATTTAATTATCTATTGATGTGATACCAGGTTCATCACATATATCTAATAACACCCTACAGAGTGATACCCACTGAGTTAAGAGAGTTGGAAGTTTAAGAATTTTTAGATAAACAATTTATCGGACCTAATGTATTTGGGGAACCCCTGTGTTGTTCGTGAATGAGGAAGATAGAACGATGAGATTGTGTATAGACTACAAATAGCTGAATAAGAACAAATACCTTTTACCCAAGATAAATGAATTGTTTGAGCAGTGCAAGGAGTAAGAGTATTTTCTAAGATAAACCTGAGATCAGGTTATCAGCAGTTAAGGATAGAGAATGAAGACGTGCCTAAGATTGCTTTTAGGACAAGTTATGATCTTAATCTTCTTGTGATGTCATTTGGATTGACTAATATTTCAGAAACATTCATGGACTTGATGAATAAAATGTCTAAACCATTTCTTGATAATCTTGGGGTCGTGTTCATCGATAACATCTTAGTGTATTCTAAGATTGAGAAAGAGCATGCAAAGCATTTAGAAATTGTGTTGGAGATTTTTAGAAGAGAAAGATTGTAAGCTATAATTTCCTAAATGTGAATTTTGACTGAAAGAAATGACCTTCTTGGAACATATAATATCGGGAAATGACATAATAGTTGACCCACAAAAGATAGAGGTAATGTTAAGTTGGGAGAGACCAACTAATGTGATTGAGATTAAAATCTTCTTGGGGTTAGCTGGTTATTATAGAAGATTCTTTCAGAATTTTTCTATTATTGTAATACTATTGAATAGACTAACCAAGAAAGAGGTGAGATTTGTATAGTGAGGGAAGTGTGAGAAAAAATTTCTAATTACTAAAGGAGAAATTGACTACAGCTCCAGTATTAGTGTTTCTTTCTGGTGATGAAGGATTTGTGGTGTATAATGATGCGTCACATCAATGATTGAGATATTCGTAACATAGGAAAGCTATAACCCATACTTCTAGGCAGTTGAAGATTCATGATAGAAATTACTTTACTCATGACTTAGAGTTGGCTGCTATAGCGTTTACTTTAAAGATTAGAGACATCATCTGTATGGAGCCACTTATAAGATATTCATTGATTATAAGAGTTTGGCATACTTACCTACCCAGAGAGAGTTGAATTTGAGGCAAAAATGATGGATGGAGTTGATTTGTGACTATGATTGTACAATTCTCTATCATCTAGAAAAAAGTGAAGGTGATAGCTGATGCATTGAGTAGAAAATCTACAAGAAGATTGTCTGCTATTGAAAGTCATGATGTGCAATTGATGATAGATTTAGAGAGATAAGAATGAAGTTGAATATCAATGATAGAGGATCATGGTTAATGCATATGGTTGTACAGTCATCCATGGTAAAATGCTTTAGAGATGCAAAGTAGAGATGAAGAGATAGAAAAGATTAAGCATTGAGTACTTACTAGAAAGTAATATGAGTTCAAAATTTGAAATGGTGGTATTATGGTTTTGGAACATAGAAATTGTGTTCCCAGTAATGCAGAGTTGAGAAAGGAGATAATGAGAGAGGCACATGATGATGTAGATTCGATACAACCAAATAAAAATAAGATGTATAGAGGATTGAGATAGAAATTCTGGTGGTCAGGATTGAAGAGGGATGTAGCTGAGATTATGAGGTTGTATGGAGTACCATTGAGTATAATGTCAAATAGAGATGCTAGATTTACATCTTGGTTTTGGAGAGGTTTTCATAAAGCCACGGGTACACAGTTACAATTTAATATATTTTTTCATGCTCAGACAGAAATGATTATTAGAGTACCAGAAGATATGTTAAGGGTAAATGTGATGAGTTTCTCAGTCAGTTGGGATGATTACATACCATCGATTGAAATTGCTTATAATAATCAGTATCAAACTAGTATTGGGATGACACCAATTGAGACGTTGTACGGCAAGAAGTGTATAACTCCTATATGTTGGGAAGAAATGGGAGAGAAAGATATATCTGGTCCATAAATTATTGAGTTAACAACTGAGAGGATCAAATTGGTTAGAGAGAACAGTAAAGCAACATAGAGAAGACCGAATAGCTATGCTGATAATAAGAGAAGATCTCTCAAGTTTCAAATAGGTGGTTGAGTGTATTTAAAAATATCTCCATAAAAAGGTGTATTAAGATTTAAACAAGAAATGAAAGACGAGTTCGAAATATGTGGGACCCTATGAGGTTATTGAGAAAGTTGGGCTTGTTGTAAATAGCGTGGATTTGCCTCCAGAGTTGAAGCAGTGACATAACGTATTCCATGTTTCACTTTGGCAAGAGCACTTACTTGATAAATCTTATAATATTTCGAGTCAAGCTGTAGAAATTCAGAAAGATTCGACTTTTATACACAAATACTAGTGATAATTTTAGACAGAAAAGAACAAGCCTTGTAAAATAAAATAATTTCATTAGTTTAAGTTCTATGGCAGAATAAGGATGTTGAAGAGATTACGTGAAATCGTGAGACAACTATGAAGAAATATTATTCACAATTGCTTTCTTGATTAGGTAAAGAAATTTCGAGGACAATTTTTTTAAGGTGAGTAGATTTATAATACCCGTGTTCTTAAAGTATGGGTAAAGAAGTAATTTAATAAATATGACATAAAATTAAAATAATATATATATATATATATATATATATATATATACGCGAATGATTTAGTATTGAATAAAATAATTATTTTGATAAAAAACTGGACGCGTAGGGCGTAATTACAAAGAAAATGAAAAAAAAGGAGAAAACATGGTAGCAGGTGGCAACACTTGCTGCCAAGTGAAAAATTGGAGGATTGCATATGTTACACCTTGCATTTTCGTGGCAGCATGAGTTGGGGGGGGGGGGGGAGGAGGCTGCTGAGTTTTTGCCTTTTTTTCATATAAATAGTTTAAGTTTCTTTTTCTTTTAATTATTTCTTACCAAATTCTGTTTGGTTTCTTCATTTTACAGTTCAAACTACTCTATTTTCTTAAACACTTGGGACCGAAATAAAGGTTGAAAAAGCAAAATTTTGAAAAGTTTACGAGAGAATTTTATAGAGAATCATGGGAAGCGCTAAGAAAAACATAAGGTAATAACGTGAAGTTTATTTTTGAAATTTAGCATACATGAAATTTCTTGAAATTCAAAGTGAAAATTTTCAAAGGGTGTAAATTAGGAAGAATTGAAGAATAAATTAGAAATTTAATATAAATATTATGTCAGGTGTTGACGATCAACAACCGGGGGGAAATTACTGAGAGGAATGGGAAAGGCAAAGAGGTGATCCACGGGTAGCTCTAAGTGCTATGTGGCGAGTTAGATTAACTTTAAGTAATCAAGATATATATGAAATATCTAGTGATAATATTAGAATAAATTATTAACTTATGCTTTGGTGATAGATGAAAATTGCTTGATATGTGTGATAAGAATAGTGAATGTGTAGAGAATTATTTTATGAGAAATAATATTGTTGGAATAATGAGTTGATTTAATAATAAAAGTGATAAGTGAAATTCTTGATGAACTATGGTTGATGTTTTGATACGATTTATGAGGAGATGAAATTTAGTGGATCTCGACAAGCTATGATTGATGATTTGATGTGTTTATGAGGAGAGAAATTTAGTAGAATTTTTCAAATAATAATTTGAGAATAATCAGGATAGCTAATTTAAATATTTGAACTCATGTTTATTTTTATGTTATTGTTCATATGCATATTTCATATTATTGTTCATATGCGTATGCATAAAATAATAGAACCGGGAGGGGACCGGTCTAATTGAAAGACCATGACAGCCGATATATGCTGAAAATAAAGGAAAACCGTGACAGCCAGTATATAGTGGAAATAAAAAAACCAGGAGGGGGTCAGTCTAAGATAAAAATATGTTGACATGTGGGCAGACGTTCCCTAATAATAATTCATGCATTGCATCTTTTTTAAATATTGATTGCATTACTGAAATGCTGAAGTGTTGTTTATTATGGTAAATTCATTTATAGACGAATGAGTCTCACAGGGAGACAGTTATGGTGAGAAAAGAACATAGAAATATGATATGATAAGAACCATCTAAATGGTAGACTTTATGTTGTGAACCTCATAACGAGGTAATTATGAGATAATTGATAGTTTTAAGGTGAACAAATATATAAGAAGAAGAGATTGATAAAAAATGAGACTTATGATATGTGTAGTGATAGTAGGATTCTATTGTCAAGTTTTGTGAGATATAAATGATTAAATATTAAAAGACTATTTGAATACTTCTAGGAAATTTAATTTACTGAGCTTGTGAAGCTTATCCCTCATTGTCCAATGATTTCGGGTAGCAGACAAGACAAATAGTCTAGTGGGTTGAGAGTTAGACGAAATAATTTTCTGTAAGCCACGTACGTGTCCACATCCTCAGACTAATGAGAAAATAAAACAAAAATTTATTTGTAAATATTCATGCATTTTACGTTGTATATAATGATTAGTCAAGATCAAAATGATGTATCTCCCCTGTTGAGGGTTGAGGATTGATGTAAACATTTCTGTTGGTGTTATTTTTTTTGTTGCATATATGTATCAGCTGGGATTTTCAAAATGTGACAATATCGTCTCGGGGGTGGCTAACCTAGGATGGGTCGTTACTACTTCCCAGCAACTTCTATAATGTACCATACCGACACCTTGTGCGATTACTACCCATCTACGAGTCATCTTACACGAATTTTTGTCACAACTGAAATTCATTCCCCTATCTGTCATCTTGCTGACTGACATCAGGATCCTACTGAGGCCTGGAATATGCATCACACCTGGAAGCAGACAAGACAAATAGTCTAGTGGGTTGAGAGTTAGACGAAATAATTTTCTGTAAGCCACGTACGTGTCCACATCCTCAGACTAATGAGAAAATAAAACAAAAATTTATTTGTAAATATTCATGCATTTTACGTTGTATATAATGATTAGTCAAGATCAAAATGATGTATCTTCCCTGTTGAGGGTTGAGGATTGATGTAAACATTTCTGTTGGTGTTATTTTTTTTGTTGCATATATGTATCGGCTGGGATTTTCAAAATGTGACAATATCGTCTCGAGGGTGGCTAACCTAGGATGGGTCGTTACTACTTCCCAGCAACTTCTATAATGTACCATACCGACACCTTGTGCGATTACTACCCATCTACGAGTCATCTTACACGAATTTTTGTCACAACTGAAATTCATTCCCCTATCTGTCATCTTGCTGACTGACATCAGGATCCTACTGAGGCCTGGAATATGCATCACACCTGGAAGTGTCCTGACTGTCCCATCATTCATCTTCAACTTCACCTTCTCATGACCAATAATTTTCACTAGAGAGTTATCTCCCAATAAAATGTTTTCCCCATCAAAGGTTTCATACTCATGAAACCAGTCTTTGTGAAGTGTCACGTGAAATGATGCTCATGTGTTAACACTTCGTTCTGATTGCGCCAAACAAATTCCATATTTAAGTCACCAGCATCATCATCATCACACTGGTCCCTATTTCCTAAAGTTGATATCTCGCCTGTTCACTTTTTAGGTTTACACTCATACTTCTGCAATCCTTCTTTAGATGTTTGGGCTTCCTACCCTTCCAACACTTCAATCTAGATTTATCCCTACTTTTCTATCTTCCCCTAAACTTGGGTTTATCACCAGAACACTTGTAGTCTCTATCATGGGTTCGCCCTCTTACAGATAAAGCCTCATTTGACGAGTTCTCTGTACCCTGCTGCCTCATCTATTCAGACAATAAGGCCACCATGACATTCTCAAAGGACAAATCAGTCGTACCACTACCAATCGCAACTATCAAGTTATCCTATGAATCAGGCAGTGAACAGTACAGTGTAATATCCTTATCATTATCCGTTACATCAACACCGATTGACAATAACTGATCTATCAAAGTGTTGAACTCATATACATGAACAGAGAAAGAATCGTCCTCAGCTATCCGAAAGTTGTACAACTTCTTCCACGGAAATAGTTTGTTTACTAGAGATTTACTCTGATAAAGGCTTTCCAGCTTCTTCCGGAGATCTTTCGCAGTTTTTTTTTTTTTTCAGAAATGTTTATCAGGAGAGAATCGACCAGGCATAACCGAATCAAACTTTGTGCCTTCCGATCGAGCTTCTCCTACTCCGTGATGGCCGCTGTAGATAATGCCGAAACCGTCACCGGCGATGCCGCATCTGCCGTGGACGCTGCTGTCATCTCATCGTATTCTTGGGCATCTGATCGGTCACCGTCCACAGATCCCTATCCATGAGTAGATCCTCCATCTTTAGTTTCCATAACTCGAAGCTCTTCTATCCGAACTTCTCGATTTCAATCCGTGATCCAATCGACATCTTTGATCGTTAATCCTCAAACACAAAGCTCTGATACCAATTGAACGATTCGAGACATGCCAATCACATGAATTATAAACAGAAAGAAAACAAGATAAGATTTACCCAGGTTCACCCCAGAATAGGGCTATGTCCTGTCAGAAGTTTCATTATTATCAACCTCACAAATCTCTCATTACCAGATGTGCTTAGTACATAGAGAGTATTTATAAGTAACTTAAGACACCTTAATTAGGGTTTTCACCTTGCTACAAAACCACAGCTATTCATAGGCCCAAGTCCAAACCGCCAAGTAAAAAATCAGATCCAACTCACCGAGGAACGGAACCCTATAGTCGTCGGGGGTTCAACAGACCTAGACCTGTTGAAGTATGCACCAACTCTAACAGTAGTATCACAGGTGCGTGCATCGTGCTAAATCCACCTCCCTAAGCGGGTCAAAGGTAGGGCTGGAATCGAACCGAGCTTTTATCAAACTATTCGAGCTCGATTTGGCTCGACCCCACCCTTAATGAAAGGCAGGCCATCCACGCTCGACCTAGAGAATTCACAAGGAAAACTTTGTGGTATGGATTCAAGGGAACTCGAATCGGTGACCTCAAAGAGAACTTTGAAACCACTATTTTAGTTGAGCTAACTCCTTGAGATTAACTTTATTGATAACATGAATAATAAATATATAAACATTATCAATAAAATTATCTACTAACTATCAATAAAAATTTTAACAAACGCAAAAAATAGTATTTCATATAAAAAGGATAATTTATCTACAAAAGATGGAATGGCACGATTGCGTCGGATAATCTGCCACAACTGCACGTTACCAAAGATAGCCCTACAACGTAACCCCGCCCAACGTTTTCCGCCGTTGTCCGTACGCAACATGTTTTTTTAACTTCAAATCAAAATTTTAGATATTTGATTAAAATAAATCAAATTTTGAAAAATTTCAATCTCACACACCGTTTTTAAGCCCCCGCGCCTCCCTCTGAAATCTTTTTAACACTCTCAAATTAAAAACCCTATCCCTCTTTCTCTCTCTCTTCGAATTCGGACCATAAGCGTTCTATTAACGCACACCTTTCTATCAACATAACACACTTTCTCTCTCTAAAATTCGAATCCGGATCCACCGCCTTCCAATAACAGCCCCAAACCCTATCTCTCTCCCTCTGTAGAAACTTGATTTTCTCTCTCTAAAACAACACTTTCCTCTTCCTTTTTTCTTCTTCTTGTACAATGAGGAAGGGAGCTAAGAGAAAGACTAGTCAGAAAGAAGATGCCAAAGCTGATTCTTCTTCACAAGAGAACCGCAAGCCTGCTCCTCGCGCTAAGCGAGTTAAGGTCTCCAAGCCACAAACCGAGCCCGAGTACTTCGAGGATAAGCGTAACTTGGTATAATTACCCTTTATTTGCTTTTGTGTGCATATATTTGTGTATGTATTTATAGGTTTGATTTGGTTCTGTATATGCCTTGTTTGATTCATTGGAGTTATGGAATGCGATTTAGTAAGCTTTTGATTTGTGTATGCAGTTTCTTCGCATTGTATTTCGTGTTGAATTTGTGATTCATTAGCGTGTATTTGTATGTATACGCGTACGGATAAAAAAAATATTGAGATCATGTATGTATCTATACAGTATATTTTTCATAACCTTCTGTTTAATTGCCAAGAATGTTTGGGGGATAACATCATAAAAGGAGTCTGGAGTATTGAATCTTATTTTTTTTTTTTTTTTATGTTAGTTGAGTTGCTCAGGAATCCTTGAAAAGCTTACTTAACTTTGAGGCTAATTCATGCGATAGGTTCAGGAGTAGATGATTCGATTCTGTTGCGTTTCTAAGCAATCTAAGGATCAAAAGATTTGAGTCTAGCATGGCTTGCTTTGCGCTAAGATAGTTACTTCTTTTGCCTGATTAAAGTATAGTGTATTTTGTAGATGAAAATGGGAGCAAATACTGCCATAAGCTTTTCATTTTCTTATTTGCTTGTGCTTGTGCATATTTGAGGGTGTGTGCATGCAGGCGAAGTGCTTCTACTTTGTGAATGTGACGTGTTTAACTGATCCAAGTTGTTGATTTGTGTTATGTAGGAAGATTTGTGGAAGACTGCATTCCCTGTTGGAACAGAGGTATAATGGAGATTTTGATTTCACATTCTTCAGTTTTGACTATTGATTAATTTTACCTTTTAAAATGAAATGAAATGTATCACTTATGTATTCTAAAATTTTCATGGCAGTGGGATCAATTGGACTTGCTCTATGAATACAACTGGAATTTCTCAAATCTAGAAGTAAGTTGCAAGATCATATTTGCTTTTCTATTTCCTTTGATTATTTTACTGTATAACTTTCTTTTCACTGGTATTGATATAAAGCTGCTTCAAGGAGTTAAATAAATTTATTTATACTAAAACCACTCTTCTATGTGTGGTCAGGATGCATTTGAAGAAGGGGGAAAGCTATATGGAAAGAAAGTTTATCTTTTCGGTTGTACAGAGCGTAAGTAGCTTCCGATCTTCTTATAAAAAAAGTAGCTTCTGATGTTGGTCCCCTTACTTTAACTGTTCTATGACCATTTGTACTTATAAAAAAAAAAAAAACTGTTCTATGACCATTCTTGAGTTTCCCATTTTAACAGAGAAGAATTTGCCTCTGCTTGTTATTTTTTTCCGATGCACGAGTAAAAGCATACGTGTTTCGTTTTCAGATTTAACTAAGTTGCTAGGAGTCACTAAGTCTTATATGTATTTTCTATTCCTGCAGCTCAATTGGTTCCTTACAAGGGAGAAAACAAAGTCCTCTGCATTCCTGTGGTGGTTGCTGTAAGTTTGTTAATACAGTTGTGGAAGTTTGGTGGTGTTTCTACGTGTTTGTTTTTGATTTGTACTGATGGAATCAAAGAAGTTATTTAATAATTAAGGGGAATTGGTTTCCCGAAATAAGTCCTTTCCATCATGATGCATAAATACGTATTCCGGTCTGTTGATTTTCTGGTGCTCCTTGTTTACAGGTTGTATCACCTTTCCCGCCTTCTGATAAGATAGGGATTAACTCAGTTCAGAGAGAGGCTGAAGAAATAATTCCAATGAAACAGATGAAAATGGACTGGGTTCCATATATACCACTTGAGCAGAGGTATCTAACTGTTTGGATCTTGTAACTGTTGCTTTTGTATGGATTTCATGGAATGTCTCTGTGGCATTTTAAAATTCTTTTTAAACTGAAAATTGATGTCACCTGCTCATTATGTAACTTAATTCCTTTGCAGAGACAGCCAAGTTGACAGACTGAAGTCTCAAATATTTATATTGGGCTGTACTCAGAGAAGGTACAGTTGCATACTCATAGCAATGTAATTGTTACATTAGTCAATACCTGATCATTTATAGATAAATCTTGAAATAAATATGATTATGTAAATGTTTATGTTAGGTGTTGAAAGTACCACATACAGGTATGGTTTCTATATATAGCTTTGTTAGGAAGTGTATGAGAAGCATGTTGCCTGTGCACACAAAACCTGAGGACTTGGCTTTTTGCTACCAATTGGTATTGCTATATTTTCATCTTTTGTTGCCGTTGCAAAGAAAACATAATTTTACTTTGCTTTGTTTATTCTTTATCAATTATTTGGCTTTGAATGCAGAGTTTTCATGCACTGTCTAGGAATTTATTTCATTTTAACTATTCATAATAATTCTTTCTTTGATATTTGTGTGCTTGTTTTATGATTACTTAATGATTTGGGTTCCTTCTGCAGGGCTGCTTTGAAACATATGAAGATAGACCGTCTCAAGAAATTTGAGTATTGCCTGCCTTGTAAGTTTAATAGCTACCCTTGGTTGTTAAATTGTGACATGACATTACACATTACCCTTCATATTGTATGAACTTACTGGCTACTGAGTTGTGAAAATGGAAGAAGAGACAATAGACGTTCTTGTGGGTAGTGAAAATTATCTAGACTTTCCTGAATGTTTTGGGATTATATAGTGAAAGTTATTATGTCAACGACATGTTCTAGAAGTGCATTTATTGGGCTTCAACAAATTCTGTTGATTTGGCTATTGATTAGAAGACATAGCCTTGTGTATTTGTTGTCATTGCTCCATTTATGTGGTTGATTCATGTAGAATTTACTATTTCCTTGGCATACTTTGCAGATTTCTACCAGCCATTTAAGGAAGATGAACTTGAACAAAGCACAGAGGTTCCAATAATTTTTCCAGCAGAACCTAAGCCGGTAGGGTTATAGTATGTGATGAAAAAGTATTGGACACTGAATTGTTGCAATATTAGTGGGTTGTGTCAAGTGGGTGTAGTTATAATTGAGGAGAGTTAATTAGAGTTTTGAATAACTTAATATGATTTGATAAACAAACTGTATCAGGATGATTGATGCATGTGTTGTGCAAATTTCTTATAAATTGATTTTTTGTTGTCTTGCAGGTTTTTTGTGAATTTGATTGGGAGTTAGATGAAGTTGAGGTACATAATTAACTCTCTATTGTTTGTGTCTTAGTTGGTAAATATCTTGTTTGCTGATTTTGGCTTGCAAGAGTTGATCAGATTTCTTCTGCTGTAACCTTTTAGGACTACTACCATCAACTTTGGGGAATTATTTAACTATTGAATGGTCTCTCAGTCTCTTGCTTCGATCAATGGATCTTTGTGCATACACTGTTATTTGCTCAAGTTATACGATTGTCTTGAACTAACTATAACTATCAACTTGTAGGAGTTTACTGATGATCTGATCAAGGATGAGGAATTATCTGAAGACCAAAAGGATGCCTTTAAGGTAAAGTTTGATTAGAGATATGCAAGTCAATAATAGCTTTCCCTTATTTCTAAACAAGAGTGAACCTATGTGCTTTTGCTTTTCAGGAGTTTGTTAAAGAGAAAGTCCGAGAAGCGAAGAAAGCTAATCGAGAGGTATTTTCTGGCGGATATTGCTTGTAAATATGTTTGGTATAGAGCATACTCTTGACATACGTTCAGCGGTTTTGCTAATTTCTTTTCTTGCAGGCAAGGGAAGCTCGAAAAAAAGCCCTTGAAGAAATGAGTGAGGAAGCTAAACAAGCATTTCAGAATATGAGGTTTTACAAGTTTTATCCTGTGCAGACACCAGATACACCTGACATATCTAATGTTAAGGTAATGCTGATTATACATTTCTCTAGTTTTGAACTCTTGAATTTATATCAATAATTTTTGGTGGATTGAAGTAGCCTCGATGCAACTTCCAAGAATCATGGTTTGTGAGTACTGATTACTGCCTTGGTGGAAGTGCCATTCATATTGCTTATGGCGAGAATATTCTGTGTACAGATGTTGCATGCTGACAGAGCATGTTAGGTTTAGGCTATAGATACTGACTTTGATCACTGAAAAACTTTAATATGATCAAATCAGAAGGGGATTCTTTTGACACAGTTTCCAAAAGTACTGGAGGCTTAAATCTCATTCTGATGAAGTTGGCTTAGGAAAAACCTTCTTACCTTATTGTCTTTGATTCTTTGAAAGAGTTCTCTTTTAATATACCATGCTTCAGGGATGCTGGGATGTGTTTGAAGTGATCTTCGCGAAGTTAATATATATATATATATATATATATATATATATGCTTCGTTCTTTTTTAGGTTTGATGTGGACTTGTTGCTTGCTGGTGAGAACATGTTAACCATTCTTTGATATGTGGCAAAAATAGAAACTGTAAACAAGTCGAATCTTTTTTCACTTGTCTATGCCATTGCTTTATGTAAGCCAGAATCCTGAACCTCTTGTCCTTTTTCCGTTCTTTTCAGTTTTCCTTCTACCAGCCAGAATCCCAAAGTAAAACCACTTTTTGGTCATCATATCTATTTAACCTGACATTTGTGGAGACAATATTTCATGTCAATTGAAGTATACAAGCCCCTGTTTTCTGTTGGAAGCTATGGTTCAGCCCAGAAGGCAGTGTCAGAAAAACTAGGATTTGACAATATAGTTTGATGGACTTAACACAAGGATTTGATGTCACTTTGTCCATCTAAATTTAGATAATTAACACTTTGTTTACACCATTAACAATTGCAATATGTAGTGGTGGTGTGATATTTTTTATGAAAGCACTTTAGAAAGTCACAACTCTTGTTATGTATCCGCTAACAAAATCACACACATCTGCAAGTGCTAGGGATAGGAATGGTTGCTTTAAGATAGTGTTTGAAAATATTTATTTCTAGAATGTTTTGCTTTATCCTCTTGGTTTCACTGCATAATGGAGTTCCTTGATTGGCATAGAAGGCTAACCCCATGTGCATTTTATGTTGAATAAGACTGATGTTATGCCTTTTTTTGTTTTGCAGGCTCCATTTATTAACAGGTATTATGGGAAGGCTCATGAAATTCTGTGATTATGCCCATCAGGATCCAGTCTGGTGGAGAGATGGCCCAAGTTTGCTTCGTCTGCCAAAAACTTGTCAGATACTTAAAGATTTTGTTCTATACGGGGAAGTTCAAAAGGCAGTGCTCTCGGTGCCCCATCGCATATTTTCATAATCAGCTAGATGTCACATTAGTAAGATGTAAGCTTGTAGTTTCAGAACTTTTTAGATAAAACAGATTAGGTTCTCATTACAATAGGAGGAATTGTAAGATACTTTGTTGAGGTTTTCTTAATCTTTCAACAATTTGTTGAGCTTCAGGGGCTGAAGGTTTACTGTGGCTCGGGTTAATCTTGGTTTTCTGTTTTCGTCTAACAGTACCCTTTGTTATAGGATGATGTTATTAGATTAAATTTGTATTGCATAAAGTTAAATTCAATAAATAAGTGACGATAATATTTTGTTTTGATATCAAATCATTGTGCGTTACATGGGCAGCTCGTACAAGATATGATATAGACTAATGCAAAGTAATTTGGAATTTGCAAGCAACATTATTGTTCTGTTTGATTCAGTGGGGAATGACACCAGTGATACCTTGGTGCGGAGTCCATTCTAATTGCTTGCTTTGGATTTTGTTGAAGCATCCCCACCAGAAACCGGGATAGAAATTGAGGGAAAACTGAATGAATGCCAGCTAGAATTGGTAAATATAAGCTATCCATAAAGTAAAATTAAGGAAAACCAAACTTGCAGAAGGATACAGCTCATATCTACAAAAATGAAGATATAGTAGATAGAAACTGATGAAGCGAAAGAAAAAAAACACCCAACTCAAGAAAACAACTCTCCTAGTTCTAGTAATTTCAAAGAAAATGCAGAGAAGAGGAACTACAAAATTGCACTAAGTGGTTTATTGGCAATGATCCTGTACTGAATGTAGTTGCAAAGTGGACAGCTAGAGATAAGTATTAGCCATCAGGCATGAAACAAACTCATGACGATGTGTTATTTTGACACCATGAGGAATGAGAACAGCAAGTTATCTCTACGCAGGAACCATGTATGTAAAATCCAATTGTGGGAAATGGGAACCATAAGGAAGAGACTATGGCTGGTAGAAGGAAAACTGAAAAGAAGAAGAGTCAATTTAAGGACACAATAGTAAGTTCAGAAGCCTAAAATTTGCATTATGGAAGGAATCTATAAGCAGAAAATCAGGCCTATGACGCCCAACTTTCCCAGAGAAAATTCCATCAACACAAGAAATAAAATGCAGAAGCTAAAAAGCAGATTAAATCAAGAATCATCAAGCAACTAGAAAATCAGATTGAACACTGTCTCACTGTTCAAAAATCAATACATTCTCCTTTATCAGTAATTTCTTCAGAACCAATGCACCTGAATTTAACATATGATACAACAAAATTTCACCTGAGTTAGGCTTCTTCATCCCTGCCACCGTTCAGAGTGAAATAACTCGTACTAAGAATTAAAGAATCAAATTAACAAGTCATCTGTTGGCACCCAAATAAATAGCTATCAAGGAATTAACTGTATTATCCTTGCCATGCCACTCCATAAATCTCCACCATTCATCTTTTATGTAAAACCTGGGTAGTTTACTCAACTATATCACAGAACAATAGTACATAAACACAATATAAACCGCCATCCGCCAACAAGAATATCAACTTTGAAATCAAATAGACTTAATAATGCTACATGAAAATTCTCTGGTTATTCAAACACTCACCTGAGCAAACATGCTGAAATGAAAATCCTGAAAATCTCTTTCTAGGAAGAGAGAGAAAATGAGAGCGTAGAGGAGAGACAGAGAATCGTGATCTGAGTGAGAAAAGGAGAGCACAAACGATATCAAAGAGCAAGAGAGATGTGAGACGACTGCGGGAGAGCCCAGTCTAGTCTCACAGAAAGTGCTACTTATTCTGCATCATAATATTTGGTTATGTTTACTATTTAATCCATTAAATAAATTATTATTATTATTATTATTAAATTATTAAAAAATTTAACTTTTTTTATATAAACATAAATAAAGTTTAAAAATTATTTTTTTTATATTTTAAAATAATAATATAATATAATAATAATAATAATAATAATAATAATAATAATAATAATTAAAATAAAACTTAAATAAGAAAACGACAAGTAACTAAAATTATTGAACAAAAAAAGTATATCCTAAAAAAGAGTTTACTGTTTTTGAGTGTTTGGGTTGGCTTAAAACAATTTAAAATGGATTTTATTTTTTAAAATTTATCAAAATTTTAATAAAACAAATAAAATTATTTATTAATTGATATTTTAAGTGTTATTTAATAAAATTATTTAAGTTTACTAAGTTTTTAATAATTTTTTTAAAAGAAAATTCAGTTTAAAATTAACCTTAAAATGATCAAAATAAACAGTGAGATTGACTTGAAGACACTTTGTTAGACTGTAAAATGACCCTTCAAAAAGTAAGTTTCAAAAGGAAAAAATTTAAATCAAATTTTACAATTCAATAAACACATTAATAAATTACCATTCAACTATAAATTACACTTTAGTGTATGGTATAACTCACTTTTTATCACCGTTTTGAAGCTTATTAAATTCTTTGAACATTAAAATTTATCAAAACATTTTATCTTTGATAATTTATCACTATAAATAACTCTATTGTTATAAAAGTAAATTTTTAAAAAATAATTCTTAAAAATTTCATATAAAACCCTCATCTAAATTTTACTCTCCTAGAAAATACAAGGGAAAGGAAAAACTGAAATGCAAGACTGTCAAAGTTTAATCCAACTGCCATTACCACTAAAACCGTAAAACATAACAATTTTTGTTTTCTTATCAATAAAATACATACACATCACTCAAAACTTGAAATACCTTTAAAACCTAAGAAATCAACCAAGACCTCTTCGGCCAACTTTATAACATAATATTACAGGGGAACAAGGGCTCCAATGAACTGCAATGCATGAAATAAATAACAATAATGATTGGTCAACAACAAAAACAACCAATATTTTCAGCCAACATCCTCAACAATCAATGAAAAAACATCACATAGTGTACAGGAAGTGAGATTTCCGTTTTTATCCTGCCCATTACAACTCAATCTCCTCGTAACTACAACTTGAGCTTCTAGACGGTTAGCTGTCTTTGTTGTCACCCTATCACCGCTCAATAAATAAACCCAAACAAGCTGAAGGAATTACTCGGGCCAAGCACAACAATCGGGTAGATGACATTTGTTACAGACTAATTACACCAAAAGTAAAAAATACCCTATACCAAATGAAGATTGTACAGGAGTTCTTCACACTCTAAACTCTAGCTTTAGTTACCAGAAACTGACAGAAAATACAAAAGATGTTGTGAAGAGTTCTTTGCACTCTAAACTCTAGCTTCAGTCACTCCAATCTCTAGCTTCAGTCACCGACAGAAAAATCCAAAAGAAGTTGCGAGAAGTGATCTTTCCACTCAACCATGCTTGCAAAAGGCATAAGACCACAAAACAGTGGCAGAAACAAAAACACAAGAGCATAAAACAAGAATCGTCGGATCCAGTATGGAATCATTGCATTGCATTTCGTCCCTTCAGACACATCGATGGGCCCATAGAGGACAAGAAACAAAGCTGATGTACATATGTTTGAAAAGAAATGCATCAAGCATAGAGTCTCCCAAAATAGGAGCCAATGGTAACCACTCCCTCCCAATGCGTCCACACAAAGCTTGCCTGTAAAACCACATACGATTCCTAAAAGCAAAAGAATGAAAGTAATTGGCATCGTTTGTTTTGGAGCTGCTGAACGCTGGAGAAGCAAATAAGTAACTGCAAGGATCAGAAGGAGGCCAAACAACATTCGGCTCACAACTTGAACCTGACATTTCAGAGTGTGCCACCCTGAATTAAAAGATGCCATTGGCTTTGGAATCCACCAGCTAGACTCCTGAAAGAGATAAAATCATCATAAATATTTCTCAACTTGATAAAGAAATATCATTTGCCATGCTGGTGGGGCAATTCACATTTTCTTCATAACTATAACTACAATTTGAATTGCTTAAAAGATGGTCAACCAACGATTAAAAGTTCCAAGCATTAAATCTGCAGGGCATAAGATGGACTTCTCCTCTATAGCGAAATGTTTCCTACATGCCCTCCCCCCCACACCCCCCCCCCCCCCTTTTTTATTACGTAAAGGAAAAATTGAACCTAAGAACTATCATAACTTGTCTCACCCCTTTCCACCTAAGCAGCGGGTCATGGGCACGTTAAAATTGTTAAGAGAAATCAATCAAATTAAAAATATAAAGTATAAATGATTATGGAATTCAAATTGGTAAACAGATGTATAGATACATAATAAAGCGATTTATGTGTCTGCTCGCTTTAAAAAAGTATCTACTGTATAGCCATTAAGTGTTAAGAAATCAATAATCAATCAATTAAACTTTTAAAGTATATAAGATTTTGGACATTGGTAAACAGATGTACCAAATTTTACTTATTAAGCTAAACAATAACACCTATGACACTAACAATTTAATGAAACTAGTCACATATAAAATCAACAGAAGCAAGAAAAAAGGCTTGATCCTTACCTGGGGGGAAGGTATACAGGATGCAGTAGCTTCAGTGATCCTTCTGTATGAGTACACATAAGCACTATATGAAAGAGAGACTGCCATGATAAGCAAACCAGCAACAAGACAGTCTACACATTTCTTAAGCAGCTCAGCGTGTCTCATATCTTCTAATTGATTCTTGAACTTTTCAGCTTTAAAGGATGCTTTAGACTTACCCATAGCTATTTTTGATCTCTCCAAATGATTTGAATCATAGTTCAGTGCCAGTTGTTCCTCTTTCAGGCTCAGTTTTTTCATTGTAATACCAAGCTCCAATGTTTTCAGATCATTTGCACGGGTTTGCTCTATAATAGATTTCTCAATAGTGCTCATTTGGTTGACTACAGAACTTTGAGAAACACATGCAAGTTGATCCATGTTCCCTTGAAAGGCGACGAGTCCTAGGTTCATAGAATCCATAGACATATTGCCTTGAACTTCTTCTGATGTATTCATCAAACTATGGGCTTCAACACTGGGTGAGTCCATTTCTTCTTGACTATCTTTTATACCAAAATTGCTTAGAGAACATCCTTTCTGATTGAATGTCACTTCTGAAGTAGAACTTCCTAGATTTAGGTGGTCTAAATCATGATGTCTTCTCTTGTTCAAAGATGACTCATTAATCAATCTAAGAGTCCTTAATGTACTCCCAAATGATCTCTCAAAGTTTTTCACAAAACAAGCAAACTTGTCTCCATACACCTGTGAAGAAAAAAAGCATATATGAAGACTTTAGCATCCTGGGTTGGGTGATGTTGATAGGAACTAAATAAGGAAACTTGCAGAACCAGAGTCAACAGATGAGTCAGCAGTTAAAGATGTTGCTTACATTGGCTAAAGATTCTCTGACTGCTGAAGTGCATATCTGCAAGGGAGTCAACGAAAACCATATGTTAGTTCTGCATATTTCAAACTTCAACAAATTAAGCAGGATTGACAAAGAGCATAAAGAAGTATATGAAGGTTGTGACCACCGACATTCATGGTGGGCTTAACCTCTTTATGTGCTTCATATTTCATCAAACCAATGGAGTAATACCTGGATGATTAAAAGCGGAATACCAGTTTGTGGTTTCAGTCATATGATGTTACTGTTATAACACAGTATATGGTTCCTTTGTAGAACTAAAATATGAAGACCTATGCCATGGGAACAAATAGTACATGGATTGAAAATCCATGTTCCCCATACACCATCATTTGTTAAGGAAAACTAAAAAAATAATGTTGATCTTGAAACTTGAGAGAGGATTTAAAGAATACCATTGGAAGATCATCATAAGGAATGCTTTGACCTGCTGAATCTTTCCTGTCCAGAACCTACAATCAACAAGCATCACATTCCAATATCAACTAATAAGTATCGATGTCAAATTTAAAGCGAATAAAAGCTTAATATTATCTGTTACAGAAAGCAGTCATGAATCATGATGACTATAAACTTAAATTATTCTGTAAGATTTACATGCCAGCTAGAAAAGGTAGAGTTCAGCAAACCATGTGCAACTAATACCTTGGGCCTTGCCCCAATAGATAACTCAAGAACAATGACTTATGCCTTAGTTGTTGGGTCTAAGGTGCAGAAGGCTCGTGCTTCAAAGTGTGAGGCACATATGAGACATATCTCAATTCTCAACCCTCAGTTCCTGCTTATGCCTAAGACATTTGTAAACATTGATGGTATGTTAAATCGGTGATCTTGTAAGGCAACAACATTATATGACTCCATACATCCCATAATTCATAAAGGAGGATTCTCACACAAAATTTTAGGAAATTACGAAAAGACATACCAAACTCACAAATATAGGAATAAAGCAAAAGTACAAAACATGATAGGGCCAAACAATTTTTTTTCTTTTTTGATAAGTATGATATGATAGGACCAAAAAATACAATATTTATATTTTCTGTGTGCTCAAATGTATTAATATCCCACTTAAGCTCAGTTTGTTTCCATGTGTTGAAAGATATAGTTTACTAATTACATATATCTCTAAACACCATGCAAAATGTATTACAATGGAAAACCAATTTCATGCAAAATGGTTTTAATGTAAAATTATTAATTTCCAGTTAAATTTCCTTTTGCTTGGTTGAAGTCTAAAAGTAAATGAAGAAAAATGTAAAAAAATAAGTGAGGAGAGATTTAGTGATGTGATATGTCAGAGAGAAATTTTGGGAAAGTGGGTCCTTTTACAAAGAAATTCATTTTCCATCCATTGTAAAACGATTTACAGCAGAAAACTTTGTAAGTCATTCCCCTCAAAATTGTAGTTTTTTTTTTTTTTTTTTTTTTTTGTGTAAAACGATTTTCAATGTAAACATTTTACACTCAATCAAACACAATGAAAAAATTATTTCACATGAAAATCATTTTCCACCAAATTTCATGGTAAAACAAACGGAGACTAAATAAATAATTCCATTCAGACTTCATATCATCAATTCAAATTGAAACCTATCATTGTGAAGAAGTTGAGAATTGATTATATAAATATTAGACCCTTATCAAAGAGACCACTCTCTATATTATTCTGTGGTGTACTACTTGTATATAGCAGTAGATGTCCATGACGATGCACCAAATATAAATAGAGACATAGTTCTTGTACGCAAGAATAAAACCCTAAAATGCTAGACCTCTCAATGCCATCTCAGTACAAGAATGCAGATAAACAGGTAAGTGCAAACCTAATCTGATAATTTAGTTGTGAGAAGATGTAATGGGAATATGATACTAGTGAATTTGTTAACACTACTTCAGATATGAAGATGCATAATACACTGATGCACATAAAAAACATGCATGTGTATTAACATATGAGTCCATTAATCTACAAAGTCATACAAACTTGATCGCAATGTAAACTTATAGTATATAACTGCACATGCATAGATAGACACGCTTATACAATTGCATCTACAATTTGGCAATTAAGAGATACAACATAGAATTAACTATGCACAAAACAAGAC
This sequence comes from Bretschneidera sinensis, assembly GCA_023935145.1. Classification (NCBI taxonomy): domain Eukaryota; kingdom Viridiplantae; phylum Streptophyta; class Magnoliopsida; order Brassicales; family Akaniaceae; genus Bretschneidera; species Bretschneidera sinensis. Next base: position 56,261,627 of record CM043698.1, on the reverse strand, counting down.
ATGTATAAATGTTACACTTCACTCCTGGAAAAATTTAAAATATTTAACAGAATCTCAAAGAATGTAATAACAATAACAATCACATCATCAAGGGGAAATTTTATCATCATTTTCTACTATCTATTCTTCTGACCAAAGGAAAGGTAGATGTAAAGTTGTACATATAATATTATGCCCTTATCAAAAAATCATTCTCTTTATTATTCTGTGGTGTATTAGTATAGCAGAAGTCCAGAATGATACACCAAAGAAAAATAAAGAGAGATATACTTCATAGAAGGACGAATAAGGCCCTTGAAGGCTAGACTTCTCAATACCATCCTGCTACAAGGATGGGAATGTTTCTTGGCAGTGAGTTAGCGTAATCTAATCCCACAACCATTTGTGAACAGGTGAGATGAAAATGATGCTAATGAATCGTGTGAGCACATTTAATAGATAATATTATTATCTTGAACGTGTTTATCTACTAATTATACAAAATTAACTACGCGTAAACTTATATCTACCCACATACATAGACACATTTAAGCATTTGCATCTACCAATCTGACAATTAAACATACAAAGTAAATTCGCATAAAACAATATACATATAACTGTTGCATTCCCCTTAAGAAAAAAAGTTTATTTTTTTATTAGTACCCCATTTGCAAAAAGTTATAATATTTAATTTACCAACATAATCACAAACAATATAGCAAGTTAATAACCATGATAATCACATTATCAAGGGATTTTATTGCCATCCCTACAATCTATGGTTCTAAAAACCAAACGGAGGATAAACATAAAGTTGTAAGACCATAATGAGCAAAACTTGATTTGTACATACACAAGTCCAACAAACAATTAAACCTGTAAGACCAGTTCCACAGGTATGCCTGGTAAAACAATTAAAGAAGATAAAAAGTACCCCAATCACATTATTTAAGTTAAATGGTGTAGTTTACATAAGCTAGAGAACCAAATTTTTGTAACCCAAATCAGAGTTTTGTGTCTCCATCTTAATATGTAGCTCCAAGTGCATATGCATCCTAAATTATCGAATGCAAAATTTCTCACAGTTACACACCTGAGCAGTAAAAAGGCAAAATTTCTCACATCTCCCCACACCCATTACAGATTTTTGTACAACTAAATTCTCACAAATCAACTCATATACCATGAAAAGTTTGATTTTTTACACAAACAAAAAAAATGACAATCAAAGTAAGGTCCCAAAACAAAATACCAAATTACCATAAGAAATCAACTTCAACAACGTGAACTAATTCAGAAGAATTAACTAAATCATAACAAATCAACTCAATTACAACAAAAAAAAAAAGTTCGATTATTTTTTAATAAAGAAAGCTTGACAAATCAAAGGAAAGTCCAAAACAAAATACCAAATTTCCATAAGAAATCAACTTCACGAACATGAAAAAGCCAGAAAAATCAATAACCAATCATCAAAACCCAGAATTTGCCATCCAAACAAATACCAAAACAACCACAAACAGAGCAAAGAATTCAATATAAATACATGTTCATGTACATATATGCATGAATAAGTTAAAAAGATTGGAAATTGATCGAACCAGGTTAACAAAAGCTGCAAAGGACATTCCGAGAGGAAGCGCCATAGCCTCCACATTGCGCGCTCCCACAGTTCGCCGAACCGCACCAAACCGGACAATAGGGCTGCGGCGTTTGCACGCCAACCGCGTAATTTTCTGTGTAGGATTAGGAGAAGAAGAGGAACAAGATGACAACGATTGTACTGCAAACGGAACATCTTCGTTTTTCACTTTTTTATTCTTCTTCTTCTTCTCATTGTTGTTATTATCATTTATGGGTTTTGCAGGAGAAATCACGACCGTTTGATTGGAATCAATGCAGATGGGGATTTGGGTTTCTACGGTGGACAAGCAAAAAGGAAATTGGTGTGATTGCAGGGAAGGAGAAAGAGAGGAAGGGGCGTCCATTGAAGAAAAGAAGAGTTAGAAGGATAAATTTTGCCTATCATGTAAAATAAGTACTCTCAAGTTTGAGGAACATTAAAACTCTCAACCCTCAGTTTCTCCCATACGCCTATGAGATTTATTAAACATTGACGGTAGTGTTAACTCGGTGATCTTGTAATGCAAGAATATATGACTCCATAAAAGTCAAACCCTGTACAACATGAAAAGCTTTAAGAGTGTCAGATGTCACTTTTTCCTTTGATAAAAATGATTTTGAGTAAATAAAAAAAAAGAGACGAAACTCACAGAATGCATGGTCCAGTTCTAGTGGTTCATAAAGGAAGATTCTCACCTAAAATTCTGTATGTATGCGAATACTCTTCCATGGCATATTCAATTAAAAAGATTAGATATTAAAATTAAAATATATAATTTAAATTTAATTTATAAATTTTTTTATAAAGTTATGATAATTAAGATTAACTCAAAAGTCTTATTACAAATCAAGTCAGGAAAAACTTTATTATTAGAAACCAATACGTCTGAGTAATATCCTTTGGTCATAAGAATGTTTCTTCAGAATTTCAGAACATTATTAATGATATTTTTAACGACTATTCTAATTTCAGTATAACTTATATTGATGATATATTAATATTTTCTAGATCAATTGACCAACATTTAAAAACTTTTTTTCAAATAATAAAAAATAATGGATTAGTTTTATCAGAAACTAAGATGAAATTATTTCAAACCAAGATAAGATTTTTAGGACATCTTATATTTCAAGGAATTATCAAACCTATTGATAGATCCATAGAATTTGCAAATAAATTTCCTGATGAGATCAAAGACAAGACCCAATTACAAAGATTTCTTGGTTGTTTAAATTATATAACAGATTATTTTCCTGATATGAGACAGATCTGTGAACCTTTATATAAAAAGCTTCGCAAAAAATCCAATTCCCTGGTCATCTCAGCATACAGAGATTGTCAAACTTCTCAAAACAAAAGTATTGAGTCTTCCTTGTCTTGGTATTCTCTGTCCTACAGCTCAGATTATTGTCGAAACAGATGCTTCTGATATAGGATATAGAAGTATTCTAAAACAAATTCTTCCTCAAAAAACCACTGAGCAAATAATACGATATCATTCTGGTATATGGTTTGGAGCACAAAAAAATTATTCAACAATAAAAAAAAAATTTATCTATTGTTTTATGCATATCAAAATTTCAAGATGATTTATATAACAAGACATTTTTATTACGCATTGATTGTAAATCCGCAAAAAGAAGTTTTATAAAAAGATGTTCAAAATCTTTTTTCAAAACAAATATTTGCCAGATGACAAGCTATATTGAGTGTATTCGATTTCAATAAAGAGTTTATTAAAGGAGAGAATAATTCCCTTCCTGATTTCCTCACACGGGAATTTTTGCTGGATCCAAACACAGGGAAAAATGAGTCTGATTTCTCGCCAAAAGGGAAAACAAAAGATTGAGCCCTCTTCATCACCTCAAAAAATCCAAGACCCATCAGATTATGCCTCTTCAAAACCTCATTTATCACCAGTTCAACCAACAACACCGCAAAAGCCAAACAGATTTGTTTCTCTACAAGAATTACCAAACCTATCTCCACAATCTTATGCTAAAAAACTCTCCTCTCAAGCACTATCATCCCAATCTCAAACCCAAACACTATCCTCTCAATCTCAAATCCCTCTTAGTCAATATTTCCAAAAAGCCATTCAAGAATATATCAGATGTACCAGCATTAGACAACCAACAAGTGATTTTGAACTTATTAATCATTTTCTTTATGTCAATAAAGTATTTCCAACAGGTTTTCAATATGCCCCTGAAGATATTCGGAAAACCCAAAGATATTATGAACTGATTTTAGTTGACACTAAATCTATAGAAATTACCCACACAAGAGACCCTTCTGACCCCAACTTTATTGTTTATTCCAAATGCAAGATTCTCAAAATCATCATTCCAGATAAGATTCCTGATCACTATAAGCCAAATCCTTTTTCAGTGTCCTTTAATCAAATGACTGGGTTCAATATGTTTTATATTAGACCAAAAACTTATTCTTGGTTCATATTCTTTGACAAGAAATGCAAGATTGATTTCCCTCAATGGATTTTTGATTGGTGGCAATATTTTGGCACCGATTCCACTATCCTTCCTCCTATTACTCAAGAAGCATTGTAATATTTCAGACAGACCACCATCAATGACAAACCTTATTCTCATGACTTACTTTTTCATGCCCTATTTGCTATTCCATGGATAATTTCTTGGGACTATACTATTACTGGTTCTATAATTGAAGGTACACAGTGGGAAGTTATGGTAATAAAAAGAATATTTAAAGTCAAATGGTGGGCAAAATATGATTGCTCATATTCCAATCTTAATACTGTCAAGACATGGATTTATCAAGTATGAAGCTTTGATTTTAAATCTGATTATTCTATTAAAACAACTGAACAAACCTATAGTATTAGTAGAGAAAATGAAAGTATTAAATTATTATCATTATCTTCCATACAAAAACATAAACAAGAAGGTTGAAGGTTTTAAATATTTACATTTAGGATTAGTCTAAATTGCTATTAAGCCATTGCATCGCTTAGGTATTGATACCCTTAATGATGCTAAGAGATGCAAGACATTTAAATTTTTCAAACTCATTATTATCTTTAGTAGCTTCAAACATACATAATGGCCCTGTTTATTTCAATTGCTACCCAAATTTTTCTATAGATTTATATGATCCTAATTTAATTGATACTCTTACTTTGGATATTCAATTAAAAGGATTGTTATTAAAACTGGAACTAGTAACCTGAATCTAATTTATAAAGTTTATTATAAGGTTATGACAACTAAGATTAACCCAAAAGCCCTATTACAAACCAAGCCAGGAGAAACTTTATTATTAGAAGCCAATACTTTCCATGGTAACACTATTACACCTAAACTATTAAAATGGGATCAGATAATTATTCCTGATTATTGGAAATTCGAAGCTTTATGTCTTTCCAAGGAAATAACTCATTCCAATGTATCTCAAATAGATGAGCATAAGGATGGTAGTGTTGTTATTAAATTTACTCCCAATAGTACTCCATCACTTTCTAGAACGACTAGTTCAAGAAACTTTAAAACCCTTTTATATGAAGATTCTCAAGTTATACCCCATCGATATGGTGTTGATAATTCAATATCCATAACCAAAAGCTTATTAGGAATTAATTTTGACCCAACCATTCCTAGAGGATTTTATGAAAATAAATTATTTAAATCAGCCTTAGATTAATCACATATAGAAGAGAATTCAGAAATTAATAATGATCATTCTCCAATCCATTCAGATATGAAAAATGATTATGAACTCAATGTTATTATGAATTCTGAATAAATTATAAATAAAGAGAAATTAAAGCAAGATTTTCTATCTGAGAATAATAAAGAAAAATATGATTGGTTTATGGTAACCTTTTCCTAGGATGAAAGAACTCAAATTAGAGAACAATGGTATTCTCATATGAATGAAATACAATGTGACATATATTTCTTCGATTTCTTTGAAATGTATACATTTACCAATAAAATATACAATCCCTTTGCAAAAAATCATCCTGATATATGCAAAGAAATAGATATAATTACACAACTTGATCAAAAATGGGTCACTGCTAGTGGTCAAGTTGTATCTTCTATATATCCCCCATTACAGAGAATAAATCTTAACACACCCCAGTATTCCATTCCAATTATTGCTACAATCTTCAAAAATGCCAACAAGAATGAACCACATGACCGTATTGCAAACTGTAGTGATATTGGCAACCTTTATACCCAAAATAATTTCACTAATCAAAATCTCAATACTATTTCCCAACATATAACCTCAATTGCTTCCACGGTCGACTTTATTGATAATAAGATTACTTCTTTGGATAACAAAGTCTCTACCCCTTTCTCAAAAGACCCCAAAGGGAAAACATACCCGCCTATAATTCAAAAACCAACTATTTCACATTTGTCCCAACCAATTTTCAAACCATTTCACTTTGAAAACGAAAATTTAATTACACTTGATAATTCTGATGATGTATTAAAATCAATAAATGATAGATTAAAAAACCTAAATATCAATGAAGGAACTTCAAACATTAATGTCATAGATCAAGACCTAATTAGTGAAATTAGAGAAACTGATGAAATCAATAAAATATGTAGAGGAAACCCAGCTCAATTACCAAAAACTAGAAATTTTTATCCCAGACCCACTCCTCCTGATTTACAAATTAAAGATAGATATTATGTTGTTTCAGCTAAATATGATGAAGTTTCTATATATGAATGGAATATTGATGGAGCTAGTGAACATAATATTCTAAACATACTTCAAGAAATGACAATGGCAGCTACTGCTTACTAAACACGACCTAATAATACTGATAAAAAAATAACTATTGCCATAATTGCTTGGTTCACTGGGACCATCAAAGGTTGGTGGGATAATTATCTCACTGACCATAATCGCAAAGAAGTTTTAGATGCAATCATAGACATACCTTCAACACAAGCATTACACGATAATCAAACTGGAGAAACTAGAATTACTACCAGATATATAAAACATGAAAATGCCTTTGAAACTCTTACATATGCTATTACAAAACACTTTATAGGAGACCCTGACAAATTTGCAGCTAGATCATCTGAAATACTTATTAATTTAACATGTCCAACTATGCAGGATTTTAGATGGTATAAAGACGTATTTTTTGCCAAAGTATATACTTGAAAAGATAGCAATAACGCTTATTGGAAAGAAAAGTTTATATCTGGACTTCCAAAACTATTTGCTAAAAAAGTTAGGCAAAGGATTCGAGATGTCAATAATGGATCAGTACCTTATGATAATCTTTCCTATAGAGAACTAATAGGTCATATTAACTATAAAGGATTAGCCCTTTGCAATGACCTCAAACTTAAATCGAAAATGAAATCTGAACTCCACCAAAGTAGGAAAAAATTAGGCTCATTTTGTAGTCAATATGGTTATGAAACTATTAGGGTCCCATCTGCTGAAAAGAAAAAGAAAACCAAATATTTTAGGAAACAAATATATAGAAGGCCCAGTAAGCCCAATAAATTTACTTCTACTCAAAAGTCTCAAAAGCCCAAATTTAAGAAATCTAAAAGGCCTCAAAATTCTCAAACATCCTCCAAAGCCTGCTTCAAATGCGGACACCTTAGACATTGGGCAAAGAACTGTAGGGTAAAACAAAAAATTAATGAATTAGAAATAGATGAGACATTAAAACAACAATTAACAAAAGTTATGATAAATGAATCCCAGTCAGAAGAAGAATCTTCCTCTTCTGATATAGAAGAACTTATTTATACCATTCAAGAAAGTTCTGATTCAGAAGATTCTGATGAATCACAGTGTAACTGTGAAGAAGGTCTTTGCTATTGTAAATCTATCAATATGATAACTTCACAAAAGGAATTTCTTTTAGAGATTATCGATCAGATTGATGACCCAGTAACCAAGAAAGAATACTTAGTAAAACTAAGAGATATTATTTGTGAAGAACAAAGGATTAAGACCCCTGAACCTTATAACCTTCAGAAAATATTAGAAAAACAATTTTAGAAACCCAAAACAGCTATTATTCAAGATTTACAAATGGAAGTAAATACTACGAAAGAACAAATAAAAACGATACAAAAAGATACGATTGATTTAAAAGCAAAGATGATTAATTTATAAATTAATAATCTTAAAGAATCTATATCATCACATACTGACAAAAAAGAGAAAGCCCCTATTATAGAAGCAACCAGCCTAATCAATATAGAAGATGAATCAAAAGATAGATTTGTTAATCTAATAGAAAGAATTAATTACTAGAAATGGTATATTAAGATCTCTATTGTTATTAACGAAGAATATCATATTAATACCACTGCCCTTGTAGATTCTGGAGCTGACCAGAATTGCCTTAAGGAATGACTTGTTCTCAAAAAATATTATGAGAAAACTCCAGAACGATTGAATACAGCAAGTGGATCAAAATTAAACATTGAGTATAAAATCACTAATTCATATGTATGTAATGATGGGTATTGTCTCAAAACACATTTTGTACTTGTCAAAAATATCCACCAAAATATTATTCTAGGAACCCCCTTCTTAACTCAAATATACCCATTTAAAATCAGCCATTTAGGAATAGAAACTAATATATTAGGACAAAGTCTATTTTTTCCATTCCTACAACCAGTTGATACAAGAGAATTAAATTTATTACAAGCCAATAATTTGCATAGACAAATAAACTTAATCCAGAATAAACAAGCTCATATTTATTTTTTAAGAGAAGAAATTAATTATAAAAAAATAGAACAACAAATCAAAGAACCCCAAATGCAATCCCAAATAAAAGATTTGGAAACTTTATTTAAAAAAGAAATATGTGCTGATTTGCCAAATGCCTTTTGGGAAAGAAAAAAACACATAGTATCTTTACCGTATGAACAAAATTTTAATAAAAAAGATATCCCTTCAAAATCCAGACCTATCCAGATGAATCAAGAATTGCTAAAATATTGTCAAGAAGAAATTAAGACCTTATTAGACAAGAAACTAATCAGACCAAGTAAATCTCCTTGGAGCTGTTCTGCTTTCTATGTTCAAAAGCAAGTAGAATTAGAAAGAAGAGTTCAAAGGTTAGTTATTAATTATAAGCCTTTAAACAAAGTCTTACAATGGATTAGATATCCCATACCTAATAAAAAAGATATTCTTAATAGGCTTCATGATTCTACCGTATTTCAAAATTTGACTTAAAATCTGGATTCGGGCAAATTCAAATTAACAAAAAAGACATATAAAACTACATTTAATGTCCCTTTTGGTCATTACGAATGGAATGCAATGCCCTTTGGTCTTAAGAATGCTCCTTCAAAATTTCAGAACATTATTAATGATATTTTTAACGACTATTCTAATTTTAGTATAACTTATATTGATGACATATTAATATTTTCTAGATCAATTGACCAACATTTCAAACATTTAAAAACTTTTTTCCAAATAATAAAAAATTATGGATTAGTTTTATCAGAAACTAAGATGAAATTATTTCAAACCAAGATAAGATTTTTAGGACATCTTATATTTCAAATGAACTATCAAACCTATTGATAAATCCATAGAATTTGCAAATAAATTTCCTGATGAGATCAAAGACAAGACCCAATTATAAAGATTTTTTGGTTGTTTAAATTATATAGCAAATTATTTTCCTTATTTGAGACAGATTTGTGAACCTTTATATAAAAGGCTTCGCAAAAATCCAATTCCCTGGTCATCTCAGCATACAGAGATTGTCAAACTTCTCAAAACAAAAGTATTGAGTCTTCCATGTCTTGGTATTCTCTATCCTACAGCTCAGATTATTGTCGAAATAAATGCTTTTGATATAGGATACGGAGGTATTCTAAAACAACTTCTTCCTAAAAAAACCACTGAGCAAATAATACGATATCATTCTGGTATATGGCTTGGAGCACAAAAAAATTATTCAACAATAAAAAAAGAAATTTTATTTATTGTTTTATGCATATCAAAATTTTAAGATGATTTATATAACAAGACATTTTTATTACGCATTGATTGTAAATCCGCAAAAGAAGTTTTACAAAAAGATGTTCAAAATCTTGTTTCAAAACAAATATTTACCAGATGGCAAGCTATATTGAGTGTATTCGATTTCAATATAGAGTTTATTAAAGGAGAGAATAATTCCCTTCCTGATTTCCTCACACGAGAATTTTTGCAAGATCCAAACACAGGGAAAAATGAGTTTGATTTCCCGCCAAAAGGGAAAACAAAAGATTGAGCCATCTTCATCACCTTAAAAAATCCAAGACCCATCAGATTATGCCTCTTTAAAACCTCTTTTATCACCAGTTCAACCAACAACACCGCAAAAGCCAAACAGATTTGTTTCTCTACAAGAATTCCCAAACCTATCTCCACAATCTTATGCTCAAAAACTCTGCTCACAAGCACCATTATCCCAATCTCAAACCCAAACACTATCCTCTCAATCTCAAATCCCTCCTAGTCAATATTTCCAAAAAGTCATTCAAGAATATATCAGATGTACCAGCATTAGACAACCAACAAGTGATTTTGAACATATTAATCATTATCTTTATGTCAATAAAGTATTTCCATTAGGTTTTCAATATGCCCCTGAAGATATTCGGAAAACCCAAAGATATTATGAACTGATTTTAGTTAACACTAAATCTGTAGAAATTACCCACACAAGAGACCCTTCTGACCCCAACTTTATTGTTTATTCCAAATGCAAGATTCTCAAAATCATCATTCCAGATAAGATTCCTGATCACTATAAGCCAAATCCTTTTTCAATGTCCTTTAATCCCCTTACTTATAATTATCATGATTATCAAATGGTCTGGTTCAATATGTTTTATATTAGACCAAAAACCCATTCTTGGTTCATATTCTTTGACAAGAAATGCAAGATTGATTTCCCTCAATGGATTTTTGATTGGTGGCCATATTTTAGCACTGATTCCACTATCCTTCCTCCTATTACTCAAGAAGCATTGCAATATTTCAGACAGACCACCATCAATGACAAACCTTATTCTCATGACTTACTTTTGCATACCCTATTTGCTATTCCATGGATAATTTCTTGGGACTATACTATTACTGGTTCAATAATTGAAGGTACACAGTGGGAAGTTATGGCAATAAAACGAATATTTAAAGTCAAATGGTGGGCAAAATATGATCGCTCATATTCCAATCTTAACAATGTCAAGACAGGGATTTATCAAGTAGGAAGCTTTGATTTTAAATCTGATTATTCTATTAAAACAACTGAACAAACCTATAGTGTTAGCAGGGAAAATGAAAGTATTAAATTATTATTATTATCTTCCATACAAAAACATAAACAAGAAGGTTGAAGGTTTTAAATATTTACATTTAGGATTAGTCCAAATTGCTATTAAGCCATTGCATCGCTTAGGTATTGATACCCCTGTATTAATGATGCTAAGAGATGCAAGACATTTAAATTTTTCAAACTCATTATTATCTTTAGTAGCTTCAAACATACATAATGGCCCTGTTTATTTCAATTGCTACCCAAATTTTTCTATAGATTTATATGATCATAATTTAATTGATACTCTTACTTTGGATATTCAATTAAAAGGATTTGATATTAAAACTGGAACCTGTAACCTGAATCTAATTTATAAAGTTTATTATAAGGTTATGACAACTAAGATTAACCCAAAAGCCCTATTAAAAACCAAGCCAGGAGAAACTTTATTATTAGAAGCCAATACATTCCATGCTAACACTATTGCACCTAAACTATTAAAATGGGATCAGATAACTATTCCTGATCATTGGAAATTCGAAGCTTTATGTCCTCCCAAAGAAATAGCTCATTCCAATGTATCTCAAATAGATGAGCATAAGGATGGTAGTGTTGTTATTAAATTTACTCCCAATAGTACTCCATCACTTTCTAGAACGACTAGTTCAAGAAAATTTAAAACCTCTTTATATGAAGATTCTTAAGTTATACCCCCTCGATATAGTGTTGATAATTCAATACCCAGAACCAAAAGCTTATTAGGAATTAATTTTGACCCAACCATTCCTAGAGGATTTTATGAAAATAAATCATTTAAATCAGCTTTAGATCAATCACATATAGGAGAGACTTCAGAAATTAATAATGATCATTCTCCAACCCATTCATATATGAAAAAAGATTATGAACTCAATGTTATTATGAATTCTGAATACATTATAAATAAAGAGAAACTAAAGCAAGATTTTCTATATGAGAATAACAAAGAAAAATCTAATTGGTTTATGGCAACCTTTTCCAAGGATGAAAGAACTTAATTAGAGAACAATGGTATTCTCATATGAATGAAATACAATGTGACATATATTTCTTCGATTTCTTTGAAATGTATACATTTACCAATAAAATATACAATCCCTTTGCAAAAAATCATCCTGATATATGCAAAGAAATAGATGTAATTACACAACTTGATCAAAAATGGGTCACAGCTAGTGGTTAAGTTGTATCTTCTATACATCCCCCATTACAGAGAATAAATCTTAACACACCCCAGTATTCCATTCCAATTATCGCTACACCCTTCAAAAATGCCAACAAGAATGAACCACATGGCCGTATTGCAAACTGTAGTGATATTGACAACCTTTATACCCAAAATGTTTTCACTAATCAAAATCTCCATACTATTTCCCAACATATAACCTCAATTGCTTCCACGGTCGACTCTATTGATAATAAGATTACTTATTTGGATAGCAAAGTCTCTACCCCTTTCTCAAAAGACCCCGGAGGGAAAACATACCTGCCTATAATTCAAAAACCAACTATTTCACATTTGTCCCAACCAAATTTCAAACCATTTCACTTTGAAAAAGAAAATTTAATTACACTTGATAATTCTGATGATGTATTAAAATCAATAAATGATAGATTAAGAAACCTAAATATCAAGGAAGGAATTTAAACATTAATATCATAGATCAAGACCTAATTAGTGAAATTAGAGAAACTGATGAAATCAATAAAATATATAGAGGAAACCCAGCTCAATTACCAAAAACTAGAAATTTTTATCCTAGACCCACTCCTTCTGATTTACAAATTGAAGATAGATATTATGCTGTTTCAGCCAAATATGATGAAGGTTCTATATATAAATGGAATATTGATGGAGCTAGTGAACATAATATTCTAAACATACTTCAAGAAATGACAATGGCAGCTACTGCTTACAAAACATGACATAATAATACTGATAAAAAAATAGCTATTGCTATAATTACTGGGTTCACTGGGACCCTCAAAGGTTGGTGGGATAATTATCTCACTGACCATAATCGCAAAGAAGTTTTAGATGCAACCATAGACATACCTTCAACACAAGCATTACACGATAATCAAACTGTAGAAACTAGAATTACTACCACATATATAAAACAAGAAAATGCCTTTGAAACTCTTATATATGCTATTACAAAACACTTTATAGGAGACCCTGACAAATTTGCAGCTAGATCATCTGAAATACTTATTAATTTAACATGTCCAACTATGCAGGATTTTAGATGGTATAAAAACGTATTTCTTGCCAAAGTATATACTAGAAAAGATAGCAATAATGTTTATTGGAAAGAAAAATTTATATCTGGACTTCCAAAACTATTTGCTGAAAAAGTTAAGCAAAGGATTCGAGATGTAAATAATGGATCAGTACCTTATGATAATCTTTCCTATGGAGAACTAATAGGTCATATTAACTATGAAGGATTAGCCCTTTGTAATGACCTCAAACTTAAATAGAAAATGAAATCTGAACTCCACCAAAGTAGGAAAGAATTAGGCTCATTTTGTAGTCAATATGGTTATGAAACTATTAGGGTCCCATCTGCTGAAAAGAAAAAGAAAACCAAATATTTTAGGAAACAAATATATAGAAGGCCTAGTAAGCCCAATAAATTTACTTCTACTCAAAAGTCCCAAAAGCCCAAATTTAAGAAATCTAAAATGCCTCAAAATTCTCAAACATCCGCCAAAGCCTGCTTCAAATGCGGAGGCCTTAGACATTGGGCAAAGAAGTGCAGGGTAAAAAAAAAATTAATGAATTAGAAATAGATGTGACATTAAAACAACAATTAACAAAAGTTATGATAAATTAATCTCAGTCAGAAGAAGAATCCTCCTCATCTGATAAAGAAGAACTTATTTATACCGTTCAAGAAAGTTTTGATTCAGAAGATTCTTATGAATCACAGTGTAACTGTGGAGAAGGTCTTTGCTATTGTAAATCTATCAATATGATAACTTAACAAAAGGAATTTCTTTTAGACATTATCGATAAGATTGATGACCCAGTAACCAAGAAAGAATACTTAGTAAAACTAAGAGATATTATTTGCGAAGAATAAAGGATTAAGACCCCTGAACCTTATAACCTTAAGAAAATATTAGAAAAACAATTTCAGAAACCTAAAACAGCTACTATTCAAGATTTACAAATGGAAGTAAATACTATGAAAGAACAAATAAAACCCATACAAAAATATTCGATTGATTTAAAAGCAAAGATGCTTAATTTAGAAATTAATAATCTTAAAGAATCTATATCATCACATATTGACAAAAAAGAGAAAGCCTCTATTATAGAAGCAACCAGCCTAATCAATATAGAAGATGAATCAAAATATAGTTTTGTTAATCTAATAGAAAGAATTAATTACCAGAAATGGTATATTAAGATCTCTATTGTTATTAACGAAGAATATCATATTAATACCACTGCCCTTGTAGATTCTGGAGCTGACCAGAATTGCCTTAAGGAAGGACTTGTTCCTACAAAATATTATAATAAAACTATAGAACGATTAAATACTGCAAGTGGATCAAAATTAAATGTTGAGTATAAAATCACTAATTCATATGTATGTAATGATGGGTATTGTCTCAAAACACATTTTGTACTTGTCAAAAATATCCACCAAAATATTATTCTAGGAACCCCTTTCTTAACTCAAATATACCCTTTTAAAGTTAGCCATTTAGGAATAGAAACTAATATATTAGGACAAAGCCTATTTTTTCCATTCCTACAACCAGTTGATACAAGAGAATTAAATTTATTCCAAGCCAATAGTTTGCATAGACAAATAAACTTAATCCAGAATAAACAATCCCGTATTAACTTTTTAAAAGGAGAAATTAATTATTAAAAAATTGAACAACAAATCAAAGAACCCCAAATGCAATCCCAAATAAAAGATTTGGAAACTTTATTTAAAAAAGAAATATGTGCTGATTTGCCAAATGCCTTTTGGGAAAGGAAAAAAAAAACACATAGTATCTTTACTTTATGAACCAAATTTTAATGAAAAAGATATCCCTTCAAAATCCATACCTATCCAGATGAATCAAGAATTGCTAAAATATTGTCAAAAAGAAATTAAGACCTTATTAAACAAGAAACTAATCAGACCAATTAAATCTCATTGGAGCTGTTTTGCTTTATATGTTCAAAAGCAAGCAGAATTAGAAAGAGGAGCTCCCAGGTTAGTTATTAATTATAAGCCTTTAAACAAAGTCTTACAATGGATTAGATATCCCATACCTAATAAAAAAGATCTTCTTAATAGACTTCATGATTCTACTGTGTTTTCAAAATTTGACTTAAAATCTGGATTCTGGTAAATTCAGATTAACGAAAAAGACAAATATAAAACTGCATTTAATGTCCCTTTCGATCATTACGAATGGAATGTAATGCCCTTGGTCTTAAGAATGCTCTTTCAGAATTTCAAAACATTATTAATGATATTTTTAACGACTATTCTAATTTCAGTATAACTTATATTGATGACATATTAATATTTTCTAGATCAACTGACCAACGTTTCAAACATTTAAAAACTTTTTTCCAAATAATAAAAATAATGAATTAGTTTTATTAGAAACTAAGATGAAATTATTTCAAACCAAGATAAGATTTTTAAGACATCTTATATTTCAAGGAACTATCAAACCTATTGATAGATCCATAGAATTTGCAAATAAATTTTCTGATGAGATCAAAGACAAGACCCAATTACAAAGATTTCTCGGTTGTTTAAATTATATAGCAAATTATTTTCCCCATTTGAGATAGATCTGTGAACCTTTATATAAAAGGCTTCGTAAAAATCCAATTCTCTGGTCATCTCAGCATACAGAGATTGTCAAACTTCTCAAAACAAAAGTATTGAGTCTTCCCTGTCTTGGTATTCTCTGTCCTACAGCTCATATTATTGTCGAAACAGATGCTTTTGATATAGGATACGGAGGTATTCTAAAACAAATTCTTCCTAAAAAAACCACTGAGCAAATAATACGATATCATTCTGGTATATGGCTTGGAGCACAAAAAAATTATTCAACCATAAAAAAAAAAAATTATCTATTGTTTTATGCATATCAAAATTTCAAGATGATTTATATAACAAGACATTTTTATTACGCATTGATTGTAAATCCGCAAAAGAAGTTTTACAAAAAGAGGTTCAAAATCTTGTTTCAAAACAAATATTTGCCAGATGACAAACTATATTGAGTGTATTTGATTTCAATATAGAGTTTATTAAAAGAGAGAATAAATCCCTTTCTGATTTCCTCACACGGGAATTTTTGCAGGATCCAAACACAGGGAAAAATGAGTCTGATTTGTTGACCCTCACCCATATTTTAATGATGACAAAACACAACTGCTATTATTCTAACAGTTCAAACTATGTGTAGTAAACAACAAAAGCATTCAACCAAGGATCAAGGTGCAAGAACTCAAATCGAATCAATCTTTCAAGTGAAGACTGAAGAACTAGTATAGGTCTAAGGTAGTAAAACCAATGTAAGTCTCACTTGTATATTGTAAAAGCTTGTTCAATAGCTTGAACACAAAAAGTTTTCTAAAACAAACTTTTTAAACAAACGTTTTAAGTTAAAACAGAAAAACTGGGTTGGAAGATAACCCAGTTGACTGGGTACATATACCAATTGACTGGTATATGGGACAGTAAGTCCCCAGTCGACTGGGTAAGACATACCAGTCGATTGGTAAAATGGACAGTGAGTCCCCAGTCGACTGGATAGAACATACCAATCGACTGGTAAATTGGACAGATAGTCCCCAGTCGACTGGTAGAAAGAACCTAGTCGACTGGTACCCCAGAAGCTTTGAAAACAAGATTTTTTCAAGAGAACCCAGTCGACTAGTATCACGACCCAGTCGACTGGTAGTTCAAAAATATGACTGTTGGACACTAAATCTGAACGTTTTAAAAGAAAATCTTTTTCAAATTAAAGTCCCAACGGCCATATTATTTGATGGCTATATAAACCCACTCTATTGAGCATTCAATAGAGAGCTGCACATATTCAAAAAGAGTTGATCTTACATAATCAAGTTCTTGTACTCTTTGAAACACAATAAGCTTTGAAATATTCTTGTTGAGCCATTCTATAAGCTTTACTTTGAAAGAGAGACATTATTCAGTTGTATAAGCTTCCATTTACTGTTTCTCTACCATTTACTTTACAACATCTTTTGTAAAGGGATTACTTCCGAAAGGAAGGAGATTACTTCCGAGAGGAAGGGGATAGCTTCCGAGAAGAAGGGATTGTAAAGTTTGTACAACACTAGGAAAGTTGTACGACTAAGTTACTTAGTGGATTACTTCAAGGAGGTTCCTTGAAGAGAGTGGACGTAGGGTCGGAACGAATCCGATATTGCCGAACCACTATAATCTGAGTTTGCATCCTCTAATATTAAACTCTTTATTTACAGCACATTACTTGTCTTAACTGCTTGCTGCTTATTCGTTTTTATAAACTTGCATTAATTCTGCAAAAATTTTTAAAAACCCAATTCACTCCCCTCTTGGGTTAAAACCTCGATCTACAATTGGTATCAGAGCTTCGTTCTCATATTTAGGCTTAAAATCCTTGAGTTGATCCAATAGAAACAAATAGCTACTCTGAGGGACACTCTTATACTATACCACATTTTTTCAATGGTTCCAATTATAACTATTGGAAAAATAGAATGAAAATCTTTGTCGAATGACAAGATTACAATCTGTGGAGAGTCATTGAAGAAGGTCCTAGAATTCCTTCAAAAGAAATAACTATTGGAGAGACCCATCATACATTGCCTAAACTCAAAACTGGGTACACTGATGAGGATTATAGAATGATGTCTCTCAATAGCAAAGCAACAAGTATGTTACATTGTGCATTATATATTTTTGAACATAATAAAATATCTGCTTGTGTTTCGGCTAAAGAGATATGGGACAAATTACAAGTCACATATGAAGGAACTAGTGAGGTAAAAAAGTCAAAAATCTATATGCTAGTTTCTGAGTATGAATCCTTTAAAATGTCTCCTGACGAAACTATTTCTGAAATGCACTCACGGTTCACCACTATTATAAATGGTTTAAAACTGCTTGGTAGGAATATTGAGGAGTTTGAACTGACTAGAAAAATCTTGAGATCTCTGCCACCTTCATGGAAACCAAATAAGACAACCATTCAGGAGGCCAAAGATCTTGACAAACTTGATGTTGAGACACTACTTGGATCATTGTTGACATATGAGATGGAAAAAATGACTCCCATCGTCAATGATGATGAGAAGAAGAAAAAGGTAATTGCTCTCAAAGCTTCTACGAGCAACAAAGAAATGGAATCAAAAAAAAAATTGGAGAGCTGCGAGGAAGATGGTGAAATGACATTAATCACCAAACGATTCCATAGGTTCTTGAAGAAAAGCAAGAAACCTTATATAAAGGATCCCACTTCGAAAAGGGAACCACTTACATGTTATGGCTGCAAGAAGCTCAGGACACATTAGGGCTGATTGTACGGTTTCAAATAAACCATACAAGAGCTTGAAAAAGAAAGCCATGATAGCAACTACTTGGAGCGATGACGAAGAAGAAGATGAGCCATTGGACAAAGAAGTCGGATACAAGGAAATTGCCAACCTTTGTTTGATGGCAATCGACGATGAAAATGAGGTAACATCTTCTCCTTCTTCTAAGAATAATATTGTGAATAGTACTGAAGAACTGCTAGAAGTAATAAATGAAATGCATGATGAATTGAAGAAATTTGATTCTAGAAATTCAATTCTTAAAAAAGGGGTATCATCTCTCTTTAAAGAGATGATAAGTCTTAGAGAAGAAAAAGAAAAATTATCTTCTTTACTGTATGATTCTTCTCAAGATTTTCTCAAAGAGGAAAATGAGAATTTAAAAAATAAAATTTCAGAATTGAATAGCACTATATCTAGACTTATGCTTGGAAAGGAAAAGCTTGATGAAGTACTTTCTTCCCAAAGATTAAGTGGAGGAAAATCTGGTGCAGGATACTCTCTTTTGTGAAAGCAAAAATCAAAAGAGAGCTTATTCATGAAAGCCACATGTGTGAATGAAGCACTACTTCAAAAAACCCTAGCAAGATTAAAAACACTCCCTCATTAAATGCTAGAAATTCTAGGAATACAAATGTTCATACAAAAATGAAGAATCCTAGAAATACACATGCTTATATGTATGCACACTCTAGAAATGCTTATATACATCCTAGAAATAACCAACATGTTCTTTCTAGGAACAATATGTATAATCAACATATGCATGCACTCTGCTCATGCTCATCCTAGGAATTACCATCACGGTTATCCTAGAAATAATTTGTACACACATAATAATGCTAGCATGTATCCTAGAATGCATCATCATACATTTTCTGGAAATGACATGCATTTTCGTATTCCTCACCATAGAAACATGTATCTTATAAACTATTATCCTAAGGATTATAGGCATGCACATTTAAGAGATCCTAGAAATTTCAAGAACTACCATCCTAGGATTGTGCATCATCAATATGTCCATAGATCACCATATACTGTTAAGAAAGTATGGGTTCTAAAAGGAACCGTGTTTTCTAGGACTAACCCCAAAGGACCCAAGAAATTTTGGGTACCTAAAAGTGCTATCGTATATCCGTGTGTGATGTAGATATGTCTCCACACCAAGGAGAACGGTAACTGTTGGTACCTTGATAGTGGATGCTCAAAGCACATAACCCATGATAAAAATGTATTCAAGGAGCTAACTCTAAGAGATGGTGGATATGTCACCATTGGAGACAATACAAAAATAAAGATCATTGGGCATGGAAAAGTCGATAATGATTTCTCAACCTTAGATAATGTATTGCTAGTACAAGGCCTTAAGCCAAATTTACTTAGCATTAGTCAACTATGTGACAAAGACTACAAAGTCACATTTGAGACCTCTCATTGTCTAGTTATAGACATCAAGAGCAACAAGATCAAATTTATTGACCATAGACATGAAATGTCTACATAGTTGATTTGAAATCCTTGCATTCTGAAAACGAAAAATGTTTTCCTGCTTTTAGTGAAAATCCATGGCTATGGCATAGAAGACTTGGTTATGTGAACATTAACTTGCTAAAAATCATCTCAAGAAAAGATTTAGTCATTGGACTTTCTAAAATCAATTTTGAAAAAAACAAAGTATGTGATGCTTGTCAAATGGGAAAACAAAATAGGATTTCATTTAAAGCAAAAAATGTAGTCTCAACTACAAGACCTTTGGAACTTCTGCATATGGACTTATTTGGTCCAATTAGTACCATTAGTCTAGGTGGCCATCAATATGCTCTTGTTATTGTTGATGACTATTCAAGATATACCTTTGTTATTTTTATTGCTTACAAGGATGAAGCTTTCAAAGAATTTGAAAAGTTTTGCAAAAAGGTACAAAATGAAAAAGGAATCTGTATTTCTAGCATAAGAAGTGATCATGGCAAAGAATTTGAAAATCAAAGCTTTTCAAAATTTTGTGATGAAAATGGAATTAATCACAACTTTTCAGCTCCTAGAACTCCTAAACAAAGTGGAGTTGTTGAAAGGAAAAACAGAGTTCTAGAAAATTTTTCAAGAACTATGCTTTATGAAAATAATTTACCAAAATATTTTTGAGATGAAGCCGTGAACACTTCTTGCTATATCTTAAATAGAATTTTAATTAGGTCTCTGCTTGATAAAACTCCATATGAACTATGGAAAGGAAGAAAGCCTAATATCTCATATTTTCGTGTATTTGGTTGTAAATGCTTCATCTTAAATAACAATAAAACTAACTTGGATAAATTTGATTCTAAGACCGATGAAGGAATATTTTTAGGATATTCAACATCTAGTAAAGCTTATAGAGTTTTCAATAAGAGAACTCTAGTGGTAGAAGAATCTGTATATGTAACTATTGATGAATCTAACCCAATTAGTAGTAGAGAAGTTTCCTTTAAAGATGATGCAGAGTTTATTCCAAGAATGGAAACTCCTACTCCCATTATTGACCCAAAAGAGAGTCCACCTCAAGCAAATGAAGAGATAAAAACTCCCAATTTGGAGCAATCATCCTCAAGCCAATTAGAGGAAAATCTACCCAAAGATTGGAGGTATGTAAATTATCACCCAATTGATCAAGTGATTGGTGATCCTTCACAAAGGGTAAGAACTCGCTCTTCAATTAGAGATATTTGCAATTTTGTAGCTTATTTGTCTCAAGTAGAACCTAAGACATTTATAGAAGCTGAAAAATATTATGATTGGTTAATTACAATGCAAGAAGAAATAAATCAATTTGAGAGAAACAATGTTTGGAAACTAGTTCCAAGACCTAAGAATCATTCAATAATTGGAACTAAATGGGTATATAGAAATAAGATGGATGAAAATGGAATAGTAACTAGAAACAAGGCTAGACTAGTTGCTAAGGGATATAATCAAGAAGAAGAAATAGACTTTGCTGAGACCTATGCTCCCGTAGCTAGATTAGAAGCTATTCGAATGTTATTAGCCTTTGCATGCTTTAATAAATTCAAGCTATTTCAAATGGATGTAAAAAGTGCATTTTTAAATGGCTTTATAGAAGAAGGGGTTTATGTTGAGCAACCTCTTGGATTTAAAAATCCTAGTATTCCAAATCATGTTTACAAGCTTTCTAAAGCTCTATATGGGTTGAAGCAAGCTCCAAGGGCATGGTATGAAAGGCTAAGTAAATTTTTGATTGACAATGATTTTGTAAGAGGCAGAATAGACACAACTCTCTTCACAAAAACTCACAAAAATGACACTCTTAGAGCCCAAATATATGTTGATGATATTATATTTGGTGCTACTAATGAATCTATGTGTCAAAAGTTTGCAAAGTGCATGCAAGGTGAATTTGAAATGAGCATAATGGGAGAACTTACCTACTTCCTTGGACTTCAAATCAAGCTACTAAAAGGAGGAATCTTCATCAATCAATCGAAGTACATTAAGGACCTACTAAAGAGGTTCGGGATAGAAATCTCAAAGCCACTTGGAACTCCTACGAGCACAACCACTAAACTTGATCTTGATGAAGGAGGTAAAACTGTAGATACAAAAAATTATAGAAGCATGATAGGTGCTTTACTTTATTTAACTGCAAGTAGACCTGATATTATGTTCAGTGTATGCATGTGTGCTAGATTTCAGGCTAATCCTAAGGAATCACATGTAGTTGCAGTAAAAAGAATCCTTAGATATCTACAAGGAACCCAAACCATAGGATTATGGTACTTTAGAGATTCATCTTTTGAGCTAGTAGGATATTTAGATGCTGATTTTGTTGGATGTAGGTTAGATAGAAAAAACACAAGTGGTACATGCCAATTCTTAGGTGCAATGTTAACCTCTTGGTTTTCCAAGAAACAAAATTCCGTTGCACTATCAACTGCTGAAGTGGAATACGTTGCAGCCGAAACTTGTTGTGCCCAAGTATTATGGATGAAACAACAGCTAGAAGACTATGGCATGAACCTAAAAAACATCCCAATATTTTGTGATAATACTAGTGCTATCAACCTAACCAAGAACCCTATTCAGCACTCTAGAACAAAGCACACAGAAATAAGACATTATTTCCTGAGAGACCATGCTAAAAAAGGTGACATAAGACTAGAATTCATACCTTCAGAAGATCAAATAGCTGACATTCTTACAAAACCTCTAGGTGAAGCTAGTTTCTGCAAGATAAGAATGTTAATGGGATTGCAGGATTGTGATAAACTGAATGTCTGATTGCTTCATAATTCATCATCTGCATAATTTGATATATAGTGAAAGAGTATTAATTATTGTTTAAATATCTCCCTCACTCAAGATGTCATAGATAAACAAATTTCATGCTACAAATTCAAGACTGAAAATTTTCTTAATGGTCCAATCGACTGGTAATGCTATCCCAGTCGACTGATAAGTCAGTACTTTTTTATCTAGTCGACTGGTAAATATGACCCAGTCGACTGGTAAGTCTCTACCAAATTGTCCAGTCGACTGGTAAGTCTTATCCAATCAACTAGTACATGTAGACCCTATTTGGAGCCAAGTTTTTGAAAATCAGTTTTTATCCAGGCGACTGGTACAATCTGCCCAGTCGACTGGTATCTTACTGCCATTTTACCCAGTCGACTGGTACATTTACCCAGTCGACTGGTATAAAAACTGTTCATCTTTTCAAAGGTACCCAGTCGACTGGTATCGCGACTCTATAAAAGGACTGTTCATTTTTTCTGAATTTTTACGCCATTTTCAAGCACCCTAGCTTTCTCTCTCCAAAATATTTCACCTTTTTGATCCAAAAACCATCCAAACTTCATCTAAACACACCGATCTACTCATCCATAACTAGATTTTTAACTTTCTACGGTTAAAATCTCTTATTTTCACTAAAATCCCTTTTTCACAAAAACCCCATTTTTCAAAAAATGACTGATAAAATCCGTATCAAATACACTACCGGGGGATCAAATGCGCCTACAAGGCCAAGGTCCACCAAACCTAAGGATCCGGATACACGGGGGAAGGGAGTGGCAGGCTCTTCAAGCAAAAAGCCCAGAACAGAGCTTGATGAAGCTCTGTTTTCCAGTCTTGCTGCTAAGGCGAGGTATGATTCTATAATCCGTCATAAGAAGATTATAACGGGTAGAGTTATCAATTTCGACTCTATTCATCATGGCAACTTCGATATTCTGCCAGCCTTTGAGGCAATAAACCTGACCCCACTGGTCATAGTACATGATAAGTACTACCCGAGACTAAATCACCAGTTCTATGCGAACTTGGTAAAACCCAATCCACTGGCTCTGAGATTCAGAACCAGTGTCCAAGGTGTGGAGTTTGAGGTCAACACTGACCTCCTCATGAGCATACTGAGGATCCCTGTAAGGGGGATCCTATGGAGTCTAGATGGATGGCCAGACAACTTCGATGTCAAGGCGGCCTGTCAGATAGTCAGGGGAGACCCTAACTATGTGTACAGACCCACTACATTTCATACATGTAGTGATATGCCCCTAGACTCGAAAATGTTTCAGCTGATAGTAAGTTGGACCATCCACCCGAGACTCAAGAGTCGAGGGTATCTATCTAAAATAGATACGGTATTGATTTGGTGCCTTAAAACTGGGCACCACTTTAATATATATCCTCTGCTGCTCGCCAACATGATGAATGGCGAAGCGAGCAACTCCAGGTGTCTACCTTACGGGATGCTCATTACACTCATACTCCAGCACTTCCGGGTGCCTCTGCCTACCTTCGAGGCTCAGGATATTGGACCGACGGACATCATCACTGTCTCATCACTAAAAAAGATGGGATGCGCGGTTCGTGACAGCTTCCTCTATCCGTAGGTGCCCCTGAAGCACCTACGGATCCGTGAGGATGAGAGCGATGATGATGAGGATGTGGAGGCAGTTGTTGACACTACTGCTGATATGGAGACGGATACCCGAGCACCTCCCATTGGTGACTCGAGTACTGGTCAGGTTGGATATGACGACATTCTACAGGCTATCACGAGCCTCCAGATGACTATGTAGTCCAGGTTCCAAACCATGCGGTCAGAGTACCAGAGATTGAGCTCCTCCATCGATCATCTACGGGATGACTTCGAGCTACACAGAGAGCGTACAGAGGGTTCATTAGCTGAGATACAGGATCTCATTCACGACAACTAGGATTCTCCCGCTCCTTGAGTCATTGTCTATGTTATTTTGATATACATAGTGTTTTCCAGATCTTAGCATGTAGCACAGACATCTATTTATGTATTTCTGTCTTATATATATGGCTCTATGAAGCCCGTTCGTGTATTAACTTTTTGTGTGTATTGATGATCTTACTTTAGTCATATTTCATACATCTATTTACATTATTTGTGATATGTTTGCATAGTTTCAAACTACTTTTATTCACGAAAATGTTCTGAAACTGATTATGCTTGTATGGAAACTTTCGGTTCTTCTTGGGAAGGCTTTTAAACTCCGAATGAAGCCACATTTTTTAATCCAGGTTTGTTTAAGTATACTCTAGTTGACTATAGTGGCTAGATAACTTATTTTTCGATTTCTGATCCCTTTGGTTGTTGTTGTCAAAACAGGGGAGAAAAATGAGAAAAAGGAGAAAAACTAAGTAAACAGAAACCAATGCATAGACTTAGGGGGAGTATTGCTCCAAAGCTTATTAAAAATGATTCATTGATTGGTTGAGATGATTGTGGTTGGTTGAAATGCTTATGTAAACTGCGTTTGTTTGTTTACAGGGTGGTTTTATTCGAAAAACAGAGGAGACTCTGTCCAAATTTTCTCAAAATCCAAACACTTAGTTTTTTAAACTGTTTTCACATTATTAGTTTTGTCATCATAAAAAAGGGGGAGATTGTTGACACTCACCCGTATTTTAATGATGATAAAACACATCTGCTATTATTCTAACAGTTCAAACTAAGTGTAGTAAACAACAAAAGCATTCAACCAAGGATCAAGGTGCAAGAACTCAAACCAAATCAATCTTTTAAGTGAAGACTGAAGAACTAGTATAGGTCTAAGGTACTAAAACCAGTGTAAGTCTCAGTTGTACATTGTAAAAGCTTGTTCAATGGCTCGAACTCAAAAAGTTTTCTAAAACGAACTTTTTAAACAAACGTTTTAAGTTAAAACAGAAAAACTGGGTTCGAAGACAACCCAGTCGACTGGGTACATATACCAATCGACTGGTATATGGGACAATAAGTCCCCAGTCGACTGGGTAAGACATACCAGTCGACTGGTAAAATGGACAGTGAGTCCCCAGTCGACTGGATAAAACATACCAGTCGACTAGTAAATTGGATAGAGGACTCCCAGTCGACTGGTAGAAAGAACCCAGTCGACTGGTACCCCAGAAGCTTTGAAAACGAGATTTTTTCAAGAGAACCCAGTCGACTAGTATCACGACCCAGTCGACTGGTAGTTCAAAAATATGACCGTTGGACACCAAATCTGAACGTTTTAAAAGAAAATCTTTTTCAAATTAAAGTCCCAACGGTCATATTATTTGATGGCTATATAAACCCACTCTATTGAGCATTCAATAGAGAGCTGCACATATTCAAAAAGAGTTGATCTTACACAATCAAGTTATTGTACTCTTTGAAACACAAAAAACTTTGAAATATTCTTGTTGAGCCATTCTATAAGCTTGAGTTTGAAAGAGAGACATTATTCAGTTGTATATGCTTCCATTTACTGTTTCTCTACCATTTAATTTACAACATCTTTTGTAAAGGTATTACTTCCGAAAGGAAGGGGATAGCTTCTGAAAGGAAAGGATTGTAAGGTTTGTACAACACCGAGAAAGTTGTACGACTAAGTTACTTAGTGGATCACTTCAAGGAGGTTCCTTGAAGAGAGTGGACGTAGGGTCGGAACGAATCCGATATTGCTAAACCACTATAATCTGAGTTTGCATCCTCTACTCTTAAACTCTTTATTTACAGCACATTACTTGTCTTAACTACTTGCTGCTTATTTGTTTTTATAAACTTGTATTAATTCCGCAAAAAATTTTAAAAACCCAATTCACCTCCCTCTTGGGTTGAAACCTCGATCTACAATTACGCATTGATTGTAAATCCGCAAAAGATGTTCAAAATTTTGTTTCAAAACAAATATTTGCCAGATGGCAAACTATATTGAGTGTATTCGATTTCAATATAGAGTTTATTAAATGAGAGAATAATTCCCTTCCTGATTTCCTCACACGGGAATTTTTGTAGAATCCAAACACAGGGAAAAATGAGTCTGATTTCCCGCCAAAAGGGAAAACAAAAGATTGAGCCCTCTTCATTACCTCAAAAAATCTAAGACCCATCAGATTATGCCTCTTCAAAACCTCCTTTATCACCAGTTCAACCAACAACACCGCAAAAGCCAAACTGATTTGTTTCTCTACAAGAATTCCCAAACCTATCTCCATAATCTTATGCCCAAAAACTCTCCTCTCAAGCACCATCATCCCAATCTCAAACCCAAACACTATCCTCTCAATCTCAAATCCCTCCTAGTCAATATTTCCTAAAACCCATTCAAGAATATATCAAATGTACCAGCATTAGACAACCAACAAGTGATTTTGAACTTATTAATCATTATCTTTATGTCAATAAAGTATTTCCAACAGGTTTCCAATATGCCCCTGAAGATATTTGGAAAACCCAAAGATATTATGAGCTGATTTTAGTTGACACTAAATCCGTAGAAATTACCCACACAAGAGACCCTTCTGACCCCAACTTTATTGTTTATTCCAAATGCAAGATTCTCAAAATCATCCTTCCAGATAAGATTCCTGATCACTATAAGTCAAATCCTTTTTCAGTGTCCTTTAATCCCCCTACTTATAATTATCATGATTATCAAATGACCTAGTTCAATATGTTTTATATTAGACCAAAAACCCATTCTTGGTTCATATTCTTTGACAAGAAATGCAAGATTGATTTCCCTTAATGGATTTTTTTATTGGTGGCCATATTTTGGCACCGATTCCACTATCCTTCCTCTTATTACTCAAGAAGCATTGCAATATTTCAAACAGACCACCATCAATGACAAACTTTATTCTCATGACTTACTTTTTTCATGCCCTATTTGCTATTCCATGGATAATTTCTTGGGACTATACTATTACTGGTTCTATAATTGAAGGTACACAGTGGGAAGTTATGGCAATAAAAAGAATATTTAAAGCCAAATGGTGGGCAAAATATGATTGCTCATATTCCAATCTTAACACTGTCAAGACATGGATTTATCAAGTAGGAAGCTTTGATTTTAAATCTGATTATTCTATTAAAACAACTTAACAAACCATAGTATTAGCAGGGAAAATGAAAGTACTAAATTATTATTATTATCTTCCATACAAAAACATAAACAAGAAGGTTGAAGGTTTTAAATATTTACATTTACGATTAGTCCAAATTGCTATTAAGCCAATGCATCGCTTAGGTATTGATACCCCTGTATTAATGATGCTAAGAGATGCAAGACATTTAAATTTTTCAAACTCATTATTATCTTTAGTAGCTTCAAACATACATAATGGCCCTGTTTATTTCAATTGCTACCCAAATTTTTCTATAGATTTATATGATCCTAATTTAATTGATACTCTTACTTTGGATATTCAATTAAAAGGATTAGATATTAAAACTGGAACCCGTAACCTGAATCTAATTTATAAAATTTATTATAAGGTTATGACAACTAAGATTAACCCAAAAGCCCTATTACAAACCAAGCCAGGAGAAACTTTATTATTAGAAACCAATACTTTCCATGCTAACACTATTATACCTAAACTATTAAAATGGGATCAGATAACTATTCCTGATCATTGGAAAATCGAAGCTTTATGTCCTCTCAAGGAAATAGCTCATTCCAATGTATCTCAAATAGATGAGCATAAGGATGGTAGTGTTGTTATTAAATTTACTCCCAATAGTACTCCATCAGTTTCTCGAACAACTAGTTCAAGAAAATTTAAAACCCCTTTATATGAAGATTCTCAAGTTATACCCCCTCGATATAGTATTGATAATTCAATATCCAGAACCAAAAGCTTATTAGGAATTAATTTTGACCCAACCATTCCTAGAGGATTTTATGAAAATAAATCATTTAAATCAGCCTTAGATCAATCACATATAAGAGAGACTTTAGAAATTAATAATGATCATTCTCCAATCCATTCAGATATAAAAAATGATTATGAACTGAATGTTATTATGAATTCTGAATACATTATAAATAAAGAGAAACTAAAGCAAGATTTTCTATCTAAGAATAATAAAGAAAAATCTGATTGGTTTAAGGCAACCTTTTCCAAGGATGAAAGAACTCAAATTAGAGAACAATGGTATTCTCATATGAATGAAATACAATGTGAAATACAATGTGACATATATTTCTTCGATTTCTTTGAAATGTATACATTTACCAATAAAATATACAATCCTTTTGCAAAAAATCATCCTAATATATGCAAAGCAATAGATGTAATTACACAACTTGATCAAAAATAGGTCACTGCTAGTGGTCAAGTTGTATCTTCTATACATCCCCCATTACAGAGAATAAATCTTAACACACCCCAGTATTCCATTCCAATTATTGCTACACCCTTCAAAAATGCCAACAAGAATGAACCACATGACCGTATTGCAAACTGTAGTGATATTGGCAACCTTTATACCCAAAATAATTTCACTAATCAAAATCTCCATACTATTTCCCAACATATAACCTCAATTGCTTCCACGGTCGACTCTATTGATAATAAGATTACTTCATTGGATAACAAAGTCTCTACCCTTTTCTTAAAAGACCCCGGAGGGAAAACATACCCACCTATAATTCAAAAACCAACTATTTCACATTTGTCCCAACCAATTTTCAAACCATTTCACATTGAAAAAGAAAGTTTAATTACACTTGATAATTCTGATGATGTATTAAAATCAATAAATGATAGATTAAGAAACCTAAATATCAATAAAGGAACTTCAAATATTAATGTCATAGATCAAGACCTAATTAGTGAAATTAGAGAAACTGATGAAATCAATAAAATATATAGAGGAAACTCAGCTCAATTACCAAAAACTAGAAATTTTTATCCTAGACCCACTCCTCCTGATTTACAAATTGAAGATAGATATTATACTGTTTCAGCCAAATATGATGAAGGTTCTATATATGAATAGAATATTGATGGAGCTAGTGAACATAATATTCTCAACATACTTCAAGAAATGACAACGACAACTACTGCTTACAAAACATGACCTAATAGTACTGATAAAAAAAATATCTATTGCCATAATTGCTGGGTTCCCTGGGACCCTCAAAGGTTGGTGGGATAATTATCTCACTGACCATAATCGCAAAGAAGTTTTAGATACACCCATTGACATACCTTCAACACAAGCATTACACGATAATCAAACTGGAGAAACTAGAATTACTACCATATATATAAAATAAGAAAATGCCTTTGAAACTCTTATATATGCTATTACAAACACTTTATAGGAGACCTTGACAAATTTACAGCTAGATCATCTGAAATACTCATTAATTAAACATGTCCAACTGTGCAGGATTTTAGATGGTATAAAGACGTATTTCTTGCCAAAGTATATACTAGAAAAGATAGCAATAACTTTTATTGGAAAGAAAAGTTTATATCTGGACTTCCAAAACTATTTGCTGAAAAAGTTAGGCAAAGGATTCGAGATGTCAATAATAGATCAGTACCTTATGATAGTCTTTCCTATGGAGAACTAATAGGTCATATTAACTATGAGGATTAACCCTTTGTAATGACCTCAAACTTAAATAGAAAATGAAATCTGAACTCCACCAAAGTCGGAAAGAATTAGGCTCATTTTGTAGTCAATATGGTTATGAAACTATTAGGGCCCCATTTGCTGAAAAAAAAAACCAAATAATTTAGGAAACAAATATATAGAAGGTCCAGTAAGCCCAATAAATTTACTTCTACTCAAAAGTCCTAAAAGCCCAAATTTAAGAAATCTAAAAGGCCTCAAAATTCTCAAACATCCTCCAAAGCCTGCTTCAAATGCGGACGCCTTGGACATTGGGCAAAGAACTGTATGGTAAAACAAAAAATTAATGAATTAGAAATAGATGAGACATTAAAACAACAATTAACAAAAGTTATGATAAATTAATCCCAGTCAAAAGAAGAATCCTCCTCTTCTGATAAAGAAGAACTTATTTATATCATTCAAGAAAGTTCTGATTCAGAAGATTCTGATGAATCACAGTGTAATTTTGAACAAGGTTTTTGCTATTGTAAATCTATCAATATGATAACTTCACAAAAGGAATTTCTTTTAGATATTATCGATAAGATTGATGACCCAGCAGCCAACAAAGAATACTTAGTAAAACTAAGAGATATTATTTGCAAAGAACAAAGGATTATGACCCCTGAACCTTATAACCTTCAGAAAATATTAGAAAAACAATTTCAGAAACCCAAAACAGCTACTATTCAAGATTTACAAATGGAAGTAAATACTATAAAAGAACAAATAAAAACCATACAAAAAGATACGATTGATTTAAAAGAAAAGATGATTAATTTAGAAATTAATAATCTTAAAGAATCTATATCATCACATACTGACAAAAAAAAGAAAGTCCTTATTATAGAAGCAACCAGCCTAATCAATATAGAAGATGAATCAAAAGATAGATTTGTTAATCTAATAGAAAGAATTAATTACCAGAAATGGTATATTAAGATCTCTATTGTTATTAACGAAGAATATCATATTAATACCACTGCCCTTGTAGATTCTGGAGCTGACCAGAATTGCCTTAAGGAATGACTTGTTCCTACAAAATATTATGAGAAAACTACAGAACGATTAAATACTGCAAGTGGATCAAAATTAAATGTTAAGTATAAAATCACTAATTCATATGCAAGTAATGATGGGTATTGTCTCAAAACACATTTTGTACTTGTCAAAAATATCCACCAAAATATTATTCTAGGAACCCCCTTCTTAACTTAAATATACTCTTTTAAAGTCAGCCATTTAGGAATAGAAACTAATATATTAGGACAAAGCCTATTTTTCCCATTACTACAACTAGTTGATACAAGAGAATTAAATTTATTACAAGCCAATAGTTTGCATAGACAAATAAACTTAATCCAAAATAAACAAGCTCATATTAACTTTTAAAAGAAGAAATTAATTATCAAAAAATAGAACAACAAATCAAAGAACCCCAAATGCAATCCCAAATAAAAGATTTGGAAACTTTGTTTAAAAAATAAATATGTGCTGATTTGCCAAATGCCTTTTGGGAAAGAAAAAAAAACGCATAGTATCTTTACTTTATGAACCAAATTTTAATGAAAAAAATATCCCTTCAAAATCCAGACCAATCTAGATGAATCAAGAATTGCTAAAATATTGTCAAGAAGAAATTAAGACCTTATTAGACAAGAAACTAATCAGACCAAGTAAATCTCCTTGGAGCTATTCTGCTTTCTATGTTCAAAAGCAAGCAGAATTAGAAAGAGGAGCTCCCAGGTTAGTTATTAATTATAAGCCTTTAAACAAAGTCTTACAATGGATTAGATATCCCATACCTAATAAAAAAGATCTTCTTAATAGGCTTCATGATTCTACTGTATTTTCAAAATTTGACTTAAAATCTGGATTCTGGCAAATTCATATTAACGAAAAAGACAAATATAAAACTGCATTTAATGTCCCTTTCAGTCATTACGAATGGAATGTAATGCCTTTTGGTCTTAAGAATGCTCCTTCAGAATTTTAGAACATTATTAATGATATTTTTAACGACTATTCTAATTTCAGTATAACTTATATTGATGACATATTAATATTTTCTAGATCCAATTCCCTGGTCATCTCAGCATATAGAGATTGTCAAAATTCTCAAAACAAAAGTATTGAGTCTTCCTTGTCTTGGTATTCTCTGTCCTACAACTCAGATTATTGTCGAAACAGATGCTTCTGATATAGAATACGGAGATATTCTAAAACAAATTCTTCCTCAAAACACCACTGAGCAAATAATACGATATCATTCTGGTATTTGGCTTGGAGCACAAAAAAATTATTCAACAATAAAAAAAGAAATTTTATCTATTGTTTTATGCATATCCAAATTTCAAGATGATTTATATAACAAGACATTTTTATTACGCGCTGATTGTAAATCCGCAAAAGAAGTTTTACAAAAAGATGTTCAAAATCTTATTTCAAAACAAATATTTACCATATAGCAAACTATATTGAGTGTATTCGATTTCAATATAGAGTTTATTAAAGGAGAGAATAATTCCCTTCCTGATATCCTCACACGAGAATTTTTGCAGGATCCAAACATAGGGAAAAATGAGTCTGATTTCCCGTCGAAAAGGAAAACAAAAGATTGAGCCCTCTTCATCACCTCAAAAAATCCAAGACCCATCAGATTATGCCTCTTCAAAACCTCATTTATCACCAGTTCAACCAACAACACCGCAAAAGCCAAACAGATTTATTTCTCTACAAGAATTCCCAAACCTATCTCCACAATCTTATGCTTAAAAACTCTTCTCTCAAGCACTATGATCCCAATCTCAAACCCAAACACTATCCTCTCAATCTCAAATCCCTCCTAGTCAATATTTCTAAAAACCCATTCAAGAATAT
Organism: Bretschneidera sinensis; assembly: GCA_023935145.1. Taxonomy (NCBI): domain Eukaryota; kingdom Viridiplantae; phylum Streptophyta; class Magnoliopsida; order Brassicales; family Akaniaceae; genus Bretschneidera; species Bretschneidera sinensis. Next base: position 56,228,290 of record CM043698.1, on the reverse strand, counting down.
ATCAGATGTACCAGCATTAGACAACCAACAAGTGATTTTGAACTTATTAATCATTATTTTTATATCAATAAAGTATTTTCAACAAGTTTTCAATATGCCCCTGAAGATATTCGGAAAACCCAAAGATATTATGAACTGATTTTAGTTGACACTAAATCCGTAGAAATTACCCACATAAGAGACCCTTCTGACCCCAACTTTATTGTTTATTCCAAATGCAAGATTCTCAAAATCATCATTCCAGATAAGATTCCTGATTACTATAAGCCAAATCCTTTTTCAGTATCCTTTAATCCCCCTACTTATAATTATCATGATTATTAAATGGTCTGGTTCAATATGTTTTATATTAGACCAAAAACCCTTTCTTGGTTAATATTCTTTGACAAGAAATGCAAGATTGATTTACCTCAATGGATTTTTAATTGGTGGCCATATTTTGGCACCGATTCCACTATTCTTCCTCCTATTACTCAAGAAACATTGCAATATTTCAGACAGACCACCATCAATGACAAACCTTATTCTCATGACTTACTTTTTCATGCCCTATTTGCTATTTCATGGATAATTTCTTGGGACTATACTATTACTGGTTCTATAATTGAAGGTACATAGTGGGAAGTTATGGCAATAAAAAGAATATTTAAAGTCAAATGGTGGGCAAAATATGATTGCTCATATTCCAATCTTAACACTGTCAAGACATAATTTTGTAATAATCCTCAAAATGCCAAGATCGATCAAAAAATCCCAGGACCTTCCAAGTTATCAAAACAAGAAAAGAAGAAAAAGCTCTTTGAAGAGCTATCTCAATTATCAGATAGCGATGAAGACAGTACCCAAACTCCTACCGAAAATCTCAATACTCTATCAGACTATTATGTGCAGGATCCATATGATGGATATGAGTATGACCTAAAAGGATAGACAGCTAGACAGACAACTCAAAAGCAGAAGATGCTCGTGACAAGATAAAAAGCAAAAAGTAGTACTCGACAACTCAAAAAGCAAGATTTATGCTCGTGACAAGATGAAAAGCAAAAAGTGGTACTCATGACCGACAAAAACAAGTGCCAAATCAACCACAAGACAAAAGAAAATAATTCACGGACTTAAATCTCTCTGAAATCCGCCCATCCGGATTTGAAGACAATTGAAGTCTGAGCCGTCTATAAATAAGTTTATTATCAATGTACAAACCAGAGTTGGTTTTAGAGTTTTAATTCCAAGAGAGAGTTTTAGTGCGAATTTGTAAAAAGTGTGAAAGAAGTGAGGAATTATCTCATATTGCACTCTAAGCTCTTTTTTAATCTCAATATATAAAATCATCTATTTATTATCATTACAAAAGTGAGTAAGTTCACTTTTTGTAAGGTTTTGTAAGGTTTTGTATTACTGACAATTTAGCAATGTTGTATTTTATATCATTTTTTTGACTTAAGAGGTAGATATATAGTTCATATATCGATTGTTTAATCAACCCAGCTTAAAAAAATAAACAAGTTTGCATTTGCAGATTAAATTGGCATAATAATAAATACAAAAAATGACATAGATCAATTTTTTGTTTAAAAATTAAGTGTCATGAAAATTCATACTAATCCTATGGAAAGTTTTTTTTTTTGGGTCAAAGATGGAACATAGAGCACATATTAACAACAATAAAGAGTTAATTCACCATAGTTAAATTAATGGTCATGGCCCAATTCCAATCTTGAAAGTATTTTTTTTAGTGGGCAATCTTGATAGTATTATTAGGCTATAGAGAATTCATATATTTATAATCTTTATGAGTTGATATTGTTTTGGGTACAAATCAAATCATTTCCATTAAATTAGGTAAGAAAAGTATCTAAAATATTGATGTGATACTTTTAATGGTAAAAATACCTTTAGTTAACATTGACCTCCACCCAACTTTTAAAGTGAATCAATTATTTAATGCATATAAGGGAATACACTATTTGTATTACTGACAATTTAGCAATGTCGTATTTTATATCATTTTTTTTACTTAGGATGTAGATATATAGCTCATATATCGATTATTAAATCAACTCAACTTAAAAAAAATAAACATGTTTATATTTCTAGATCAAATAATAATAATAAATGACATATATCCTTTTTTGTTTAAAAATTAGGTGTCATGGAAATTCATACTAGTCCTATAGAAAAGGTTCTTTTTTTTGTCAAAGATCTTGTGTATCTAATGCATGTTAACTAGTAAAATTGATTTTAAAATGAACTTACTCTCCTTTAGTACCTAATAAACTTATTTAATAAATATAATATAAACTAAAAAATAAAACATGATATTACCAAATATATTATGAAATATATTCTAAATTATGTTTAAATTGAAGATTTGTTTGTCAAATCTAATGTTGACAGATGTTGATGATAGATGTAGATGGGAGATGGGATGAAAGAGATGGAGAATGGAAAATGCGTATATAGAGTGCTACTTTTTCTATATTGAATTTACCAATATATATGAATGGCAATTTAGACCTTTTCACCTTAAATTAATTAATGTTTGGTATAGGTACTAAGTAGTTTGATTTGCAAACTAGTGTAGTGGTTTATAATTAGGACTAAAGCATAAAGGTTAATTTATAATTTAACCTTATATTTTTTATATGCTCAAATGTATTCATATCCCATGAAAGCTTAGTTTGTTTTCATGTAAAACATATTACAATGGAAAACCATTTTCATGTAAAATGATTTTAACGTAAAATTATTAAATTTCAATTAAATTTTCTTTTGCTTGGTTGAAGTCTAAAATGTTAAAAAAAAAAGATAAAAAAGAAAAATAAGTGAGGAGGGATTTAGTGGTATTATCTGTTGGAGAGAATTTTTGGGAAACTTGTGTCATTTTACAAAGAAATAGTCATTTTCTATTAATTGTAAAAATATTTACAAGAAAAAACTTTGTAAGTCATTCCCTTCAAAATTATAGTTTTTTTGGGGTAAAACTATTTTCAATATCAAACATTTTACACTCAGTCAAACACAATGAAAATATAATTTTACTTGAAAATCATTTTTCACTAAATTTCATAATAAAACAAATAGAGACTAAATAAATAATTGCATAGAGACTTTATAAGCGATACTTTTCGTTTCATTTTAAAAGGTAAAACAAATCAATAGCCTCCGCATCACGTGCTCTCACGTTTCGTCGAATAGCACCGAACCAGATAATAGGGCTGCGGGGTTTGCACGCTAACCGCATAATTTTTTGCGTGGATTTAGGAGAAGAAAGGTGAACAAAAAGACAACGATTGTACTACAAAAGAGACATCTTCATTATTCACTCTTTTCTTCTTCTCATTGTTGCTATTATCATTTAGTCTTATTTGCAAAATATCCCCTAAGTTTAACCTTAGGTGGCAAATTTCACCCCAGTTTATAGACGAGGCAATTTAAACCCTCAGTTTCAAATTATGGTGCAATTTGAACCATTTGTCCCATGCCGTACTTCACTTTTCCGTCGAAATTCTATAGGAGCCTATCACGTGTGGGTTACGTGCGCTCCATTTTTAGCCACATCGACACTTGTACGTGAGAAGAAAAAAACAAAAAACATTTTAGAGCTGAAAGCTCCTTCATTCATTCTCTAAATTCCATAACTCTCTCTCTCTCTTAGTAAGCGCTCAACCTATGTCTCTCTATTAGTAAGCTTTTTTTTTTTTCTATATATCTCTCTCAATAAGCCCTAAATCCCCAACAAAATTTCTCTCTTTCACTAAGCTTTCTCTATATGTCCCCATATTAATCATGGAACCTAAAAATCAAAAGGGACCCAAATTTTAGGGCTTGTATACAAGACATCTCACCTGAAATCAAGCTGAAACACGGTACAAGGAATATCAACCATATATTTGTGCTCAACGTCACATACGGTGCGTTAATAATTTCAAAGACCTAAATTTTATGTTCATTGTTTTCTTTTCTTTCAAGTATTTTCTTGTCTACTTTGTCTATGCTTTATAAGAAGTATTTTTTTTTATAAAGAACATCTTTATTCTTTGTTTTATTTGAACAGCTTAAAAAATACCATTTCCTATGTGTTTTGAAGCTTGTGGTGATGTCTGTTCTTTACAACAAGTAATTGAATTTTGTGTTATATTTATTTATTATTTTGAAGCTTGTGGTCCCAAAATTTGAAGAACAACAAATGTGATAAGAAATTATGGATCCCAACCCATGTCTGTATAAAATTTGTAAGCAAACATTAAATTTTGCAAGTCTGTATGATTTCACATTGTCTGTGTGGAGTCTTTGGATTTCTTTTTGTTTTGGTGCTTATCTAGTAACAAATGATATTGGTAACAATTCTCATGAAGGTTATGATGCAATTAACTCAAGTTAAGAGTGAAATGGTTTTTACTAGTACTTATACTCCTGAGTTTCAAATTATGAAGCAAGCATAATAGTTAAGTCTAAAGTTACAAAAAAACAACATGGTGAGTAATAAAATAGTTAAGCCATTTAAGTTTTAAAAAATGTTCTTTCCCATGTGTATATTTTATTCTATATTGGTTATTAATCATAAGATTATGATACCAGAATGTGTTGTTGTGCTAGAATAATCGTCATGTGATTACAATTTTAATATTTATTTTGTTAGACAAAATGGTCCCCTATGTGTTGAATAGTTGTTGATAAATGTGAAGTATGTCCCTTGTTTTTATTGCTGTCATGATGATTGTGTCTTTCACTATACAACTCCATTATAATGGGTATATCAACTATAAGTCAATGAGTTATGTTGGAGGAAAAACAAGAGCATTGGATGATATGGACCTCAGATGTATTTCTCAGCTTGAATTATGGTAGTGGTGTAAAAAGTTGGAAATTAGTAACTGTGATTCTCACCCTAACATTTTAGGCTTCCATTATCGCTATGATGGAGTGTCAATGTATCATGGTATGAAAAATGTCATAAATGACAATGACCTACAAGTAATGGTAAATAATCTTCCAAGTCACAGGGTAGTAAATGTTTATGTTGACCATGAATGTCATAAGCAGTGATACTCTCTAATGTATCAAATGACCTTGATGATTATGTTCCACTGGGTAATAAAGAAGTATAAGTAGAATATGATGTCCTGATATGGTTTTTGATGATAACTCAGTGGACAGTGAGGGTTTATCAGCAGCATATGATCTTCTAATAGGATTTTTAGATGATGGTTCATTGGGTAGTGAAAGGCCAACAAAGTGTGAGGTTATATTGGTCAGATATGATGAAGTTCAGTTAGGTACTGGTGATCTAGCATATGAGAGTGTAGAAGCTCCTGAGTGTAATTTAAGTGACGGTAACTATATTCTAAATGATGATGATGATTTTGATTGTCATGTGGATGATGGTATGCAAGCATATGAGGTAAGTGGGGATTCGAGGGCAGGTGATGGGCTAGATGATAATGTTGTAATACCCATTGAAAGAATAATTAATGAGAGGGGATTAAAATATGAAGATATTGATCATTTGGCAACCCTTAGAGGTTCTGATGATAAGGATGATGACACAAGTGTAGAGTTTCATGAAAAAAACGTGTAGAAACTAGAGTTTGTGCTAGGTATGAGGTTTAGAGATAAACAACAGGTTAGGGAAGCTATAATAGAATATGGAACCTGGGGAAAGTATGGTATTCATTTCACTGAGGTGGTGTTTGTTCTTTTTTAAGTGTTAAATGATGAATACTGAATGAGCATTTGAATAGTGTTGAACCAATAAGAGGTTGTGTTTGAATGCTGAATTGTTCAATATTTAGACTATTTAATAACTGAACAGATTGAAACATCTGAATATGTATATTTTCCCTTTTAACCCTCTTAACTATTAAGAATATGATTGTTTTTTTTTGCAAATAAGAGTAAGTTGTTGATCTATACAAAGTTTGTATGTTTCATTAAAAAAATATTCTCAATTACATTTTTTAATGGATTGAATCATAATTCCAGTTTTTTTAAATAACCAATTTTAACATAAAAATAGACCGGGTTAACAATGAATATATATTATTAATTTAATGCTTAAATAGTCAATAAAATTAATAAAAATGAAAAACAAACTCACCAATACAAAAGTACATGAAAAAGTTCAATAAATTATCAATCCAAATAGCTAAAGTATAATATAGATCTCAATCAATCTCTCTCCTATTTTGCATTAAATAGAGTGCAATTTCTCCGTGCATATTGACCATAAACTGTAGGTCTTCTGCATCCCAATGTGGTCCAATTGCTTCATTCTCAACCTATTCCTCTTGACCCTTTTGCTCATTTGCATCAGCAAATTCCATCTGAGGTTGATCATATTGGTTGAACAACTCATAATTTAAACGCTCATTTCTTATAAAATTATGAACTAGAAAACAAGTAATAACTATATCCATTTGAACATCGAGAGAATAAGGGGCTATTCGATTCAAAATCGAAAATCTTGCTTTCAACACACCGTAAGCACGCTCGATGACATTTTTTAGCTTGGCATAAGCATGGTTGAACTTTTCCTCCTCACTCATAGCTCCTCTATGACGAAAGTCGCATAGTTAATACCTTACATTACGATATGGTGCCATAAATCCTCAAGTGTTTGTATATGCAGCATCACAAATATAATATTTATCTAAAACAATCACACAAAAAAATATTAAGATTGGTAACAAGAAATACCTAACTTATCATAATCAAGTTTAAATTTATAATACATACCAGAAGGAGGAAATGAGAAACCGTTATTTGGATCAACCACAATCTTAGTTACCCCTTTGAATCATGTGCTACCCCTTCCCACCCAACCCAAACAAAGGTAAAAACCATGTTGAAGTCACAAATTCCCATAAACATTTTGATAGCATTCACCATTTCTTATTCCTCTATATACAGTTTGTTGCTTCACATAAGGTTATTATTGAATAGAGAAATATTGGAGAGAAAATAGGTGATGAAGATTAAGTCTTAATTCTTTTAAGCTTATTACCCAGCTGCTATAAAAATTTTGTGGACACTATGTTATATGTTAGAGATAGTATCAACATGCAAGATGTGAAATCGTCTTTGAACTTTCGTGAGTTAAAAAAGAAAGTGTCTAGTGATAGGGACTATGATCAAGGTGAAGGCTTGATTGTAAGGGGTAGGCATAAAAAAAAGCTTTAACAAGTCTAGAGAAAAATCTCGGGCCAAGTATGTTCGATGTTGTGAGTATCAGGAGATGGGGCATTTTAGAAACAAATTGTCCAAAAATTAAGGGAAAAGATGAAAAGAATGAGAAGAAAGATAACTCTGGGATCACTAACATTGCTAGTGGTAGTAGTGAAGAGAGTTTGGATAACGGAGATAATGTTCCATTTATGCCTTTAATGATGAGTGGATCTTGGATTCTGGTTGCTCATTCCATGCGTGCAATGGGAGTAGTTTAATACTTACAGACTATCTAGTGGTTCGGTTCTCTTGGGAGATGACAAGCCATTGGCTATTGCTGGAATTGGAATAATTCGGATAAAGAAATATGATGGGATAGTTAGAACATTTGAAGTTTGTCATGTACTAGATTTGAAAAAGAATCTTATTTCCCTAAGTGAACTCGAAACCAAAGGTTAGTGGTTTACCGGTGAAGCTAGAGTTCTAAAGGCATCCGGAGGGGCACTCACAATATTGAAGGGAAAAAAGTAGCTAGACTTTATCATTTATTAGGAAGTTCTATGGAGGGTGCTTGTGTAGTTTCAATATCAGGTGAATCGTAGTACGACGCAACTCAGTTATGGCATATGCATCTCGGACATATAAGTGAGAGGGGGATGATGGAGCTTTCTATATGGGGTCTTCTGTATGGTCTAAAGATGGGCAAGCTAGACCTTTTTTAGCATTGTGTCTATGAAAATAATGTCGAGTTCGGTTTAGCAAAGGAGTTCATCGAACGAAAGGCATAATTGACTACGTCCACTCGGATTTATGGGGTCCCTCTTGGGTTGTATCAAAGGGCGATTCATCCTACATGATGAAGTTTATCGATGATTTCTCAAGGAAGGCTTGAGTGTACATTTTGAAATATAAGAGTTTTGCATTCCTCACATTCAAAAGGTGCAAGATGCTGATCGAAAAGTAGACAGAGAAAAAGATCAAACGCTTTCGAACAAACAATGGTCTTGAATTTTGCAATAATGAGTTTGATTCTTTCTGCAATGAAGAAGGTATCGTCAAACATCGCACTATTAGAAAAATTCCATAACAAAATGGTTTTGCGAAAAGGATGAACAAGACACTCTTTGAGAGGGCACTTTGTATGTTCTCAAATGTAGGGATTTCGAAAGACTTCTGGGCCAAAGCTATTAATCATGCTTGCTACCTTATAAATCGGTCTCCATCCACTGCTATTAATCTAAAAACTCTAGAGAAAGTATGGTCGAATAATCTCGGCATTTATAATTGAGGGTATTTAGCTGTCCTACATATGCTTGTGTTCAGGATGAAAAGCTTAATCCTAGGGCAGTGAAATGCATATTTATGGGATACGGACCTAAGGTGAAAGGATACTGGTTGTGGTGTGTTGGTAAATCACCTTGATTCGTCATGAGCAGAGATGCTACTTTCAACGAGTCTACCATTCTCCGAAAAGAACAAGTTCATGAGTCTGCTAGTGTAACAAGTCAGTACCATGGTGTTCGTGAGTAGGTAGAGTTTGAGGTAAGAACTCTAGATCAGACAGTGCAAAGACATATGAGGTTCAGAGGGATACTAGTGGGGTATAGAATCCAGTGGAAAATGATGATCCATTGGAGGTAGAGGCACTACAGAAAAAAACAATAATATAGTATTGCTACTAGTAGAGAGACGAGACAGATTCGACCTCCTCAGAGATATGTGCACATTTATCTGATTACATATGCCTTGTCAGTAGTAGACAGTGTAGAGAAAGATGATCATTGTTCTTATAGAGAAGCAATTATCAGCGATGATCTTCCCAGTGGCTGACTGTCATAGAGGAAGAGATTGAGTCTCTTCACAAGAATGAGACTTGGGAACTCATAAAACCACCAAAGGGGTAGAAAATTGTTGGGTGCAAATGGGTTTTCAGACGAAAGGAAAGAGTCCTAGAGGTTGAGGCAGCAAGGTTTAAGGCAAGCCTAGTCGCCAAAGGTTTTACACAGAAAAAAGGTCTTAACTACTATGAAGTCTTCTCTTCAATTATGAAACACAGCTCTATTCATGTTCTTATTGCCATGGTTGCTTTTCATGATTTTGAGTTGGAGTAGCTTGATGTCAAGATTCTTTTCTACATAGTGAGTTGGAGGAGTAGATATACATGCCTCAGTTAGAGGAGTTCGTGGTTCCAGCTAAAGAAAATCATGTTTGCTTACTTAGAAAATCCTTGTATGGGTTGAAACAGTCGCCTCGACAATGGTATAAAAGGTTTGACAACTTCATGGTTGGGAGTGGGTTCACTTAGAGCAACAATGACAGTTGTATGTATTACAGGAGGCTCCAAGATAGTTTGTTGGTCTACTTATTGTTGTATATTGATGACATGCTTATCGCTACCAAAAGTATGTCCACCATTGATGATTTGAAAAGACAATTGAATGGTGAGTTTGAGATGAAAGATCTAGGTGCAACCAGGAGGATTCTTGGTATAGAAATTCACAGGGACTGCAAGGCAGACATGTTACACTTGTCACAAAAGCATTACATTTAGAAAGTCCTTTAGTAGTTTGGTTTGAATGAAACCAAGGCTGTCTCTACTTCTTTCGGATCTCACTTCAAACTTTTAACTAAACAGTCACCGTAATCAGAGGAAGAGGAAGAGTACATGGATCAAGTTCCATGTGCCAATGCAGCGGGTAGCTTAATGTATGCTATTGTTTGTACTCATCGTGATATTGCACAAGCTGTCCGTGTGGTTAGTCGTTGTATGGCTCATTCGGGCAAGGGACATTGGCAAGCCGTAAAATGGATTTTTTGATTCTTGAGTGGCACCTTAGATGTTGGTTTGGTCTATGATCGGAATGTTAACTCCAATGGCAGTGTTATCAGGTTTGTTAACTCATATTTTGCTAGAGATTTGGACAAGAGGAGATCAACTACATGTTATGTTTTTACTCTCTCAGGTTCAGTTGTATCTCGGAGGGCTATATTTGTAATACTCGAAATTGTAAAGTAAGGGTAAAGATGTAATTTAATAAATATGACATGGAATTAAAATAAAATATATATGTGAAAGGTTTATTATTATTTGAATAAAATAATTCTTTTAAAAAAATGGACGCGTGAAGACACAGTTACAAAGAAAATGAAAAAAAAAATCAGAAAAACGTGGCGGCAGGTGTAGTAAAGCAAAACATTTGCATGCTATACACTTGATCCTTAGGTGGTAGATATGCACAAACAAAACTTGGTGTGTGTTATATATATAATTATATATTCAAAAGTTAAGTTACATTATTACTCATTTCCAAATTCTGTTTGGTTTTCTTTAAATTACTTTATTTCTTTAAACACTTAGGGACCGAAAGAAATGTTAAAAGAGCAAAATTTTGAAGAGGTTTAGTTCAGAATTTCCTAGAGAATCACGAGAAGCTATCAGAAAAACATAAGGTAATAGCGTAGTGTTTATTTTTGAATTTTTAGCATTCATGAAATTCTCTAGAATTCAAAGTGAGAATTTTCAAAGGGTGTGGTTTATGAAGAATTGAAGAAATAGTTAGAGATTTAATATAAATATTATATCAGGTGTTGACGGTCAACAACCGAAGGAAATTTCGGAGAGGAACGGGAAAGGCAAGGAGGTGATCTACGAGTAGCTTTAAGTGCTACATGGTGAGTTAGATTTACTTTAAGTAATCTAAATAAAAAATGAAATTACATAGTGATAATATTAAATAAATTATTAGCTTATGCTTTGGTGATAGATAAAAAATTTGATTGATAGGTATGATACGAATTTTGGTCATATAGAAAATTATTAGGGGAGAAATAATATTTTTTGGAATAATAAGTTGATTTAATAATAAAAGCGATAAGTGATATTCTTGATGAGCTATGATTGATGTTTTGATACGAATTATGAGGAGATGAAAATTAGTGGATCTTGACAAGCTAAGATGGATGATTTGATATGATTTATGATAAAAGGAATTTAGTGAAATTTTTTATAATAATTTGAGAAAATCATGATAGCCAATTTAAATATTTGAATTCAAGTTTGTTCTTTTATGTTATTGTTCAGATGCATATTTCATATCATTGTTCATATACATATGCGTTAAATAAAAGAAAAGAACCGGGAAGGGGTCGGTCTAATTGAAAAACTGTGACATTCGATATAGGCTGAAAATAAAAGGGACATCGTGACAGCCGGTATATGCTGAAAATAAATCTGTGACAGCCGGGATAGGCTGTAAAAAAAAGAACCGGGAAGGTAGCTGGTCTAAGATAATAAAAAATGTCGACATGTGGAAGATGTTCCCATAATAATAATTCATGCATTGCATCTGTTTTAATTATTGCTTGCATTATTGAAATGCTGATATGTGATGTGTTATTGCGAATTTATTTATTGATGGATGAGTCTCACAGAGAGACAGTTATGGTAATAAGAACCATCTAAATGGTAGATTTTATGATGTGAATCTCATTGCGAAGTAATTGAGATAATTGATGGTCTTAAGGTGGACCAATAAATAAGAAGAAAAGATTGATAGAGAATAGATCTTATGACATGTGTAGTGATAGTGGAATGCTAGTACCAAGTTGTATGATATATAAATGATTAAATATTGAAAGACTATTTATACATATTGATTACTCCTAGTAAATTTAATTCACTGAGCTTGTGAAGCTCACCCCTCATTGTACAATGATTTCAGGTAACAGGTAGGAAAAATAGTTTGGTGACTTAGGTTCAGACGAAACCATTTTCTGTAAGCCACGTACGTGTCAACATCCTCAGACTAATGAGAAAAATAAAATAGAAATTCATTTATAAATACACATGCATTTTACGTTGTATATTATGTTTAAGTCAATATCAAATTGATGTATCTTCCCTGATGAGGGTTGAGGATTGATGTAAAAGAATTTTTGTTAGTATTATTTTTACTGTTACATATATATGTCATGCTGGGATTTTCAAAATGTGATGACACCAACTCGGGGGTGGCCAACCCGGGATGGGTCATTACAATATTGCAGTCCATAGTTGCCTTGTCTACCACAGAAGCAGAATATATGGCAATTATTGAGGTAGTAAAAGAAGCTTTATGGCTTAAACGTTTGGTTTCATAACTCAGGGTAGAGCAAAAGAAGATGATGGTGTTTTGTGACAATTAAAGTGTCGTACACTTGACAAAGAACACTATGTTCCACGAAAGAACCAAACATATTCAGGTTCAGTTTCACTTTCTCCGAGATGTTGTAATCCGATGGTGAGGTTCTTGTTGAAAAGGTTTCTACAGAGGAAAATATCACGGATATGATGACCAAGACGGTTAGTGGAATCAAGTTCAACCGTTGCTTGGGCTTGATTGGAGTTCGAGGTGTCTGAAGACCCTATAGGGCAATTGACATCGGCAACAAAAAAATTTCTAAAGCACTTATTTTTCAAATACTCGCCAAGATGAAGATTATTCATTAAATATTATTTGATAAAAATTTGGTGAAAGTCCGTTGATGCTTGTGGTACTAAACCCGTATCCATTAAATATAATTTAATATATTTATTACTAAACTGTTAAAAGAAATTTATGCATATAAGGCATATAATATTATTTAGTGTCATTTCATGTAGAGTATAAGTTTGTGAGAAGGTTTTCATCTTTATGTTTTATTAATATTGCATTTTACTAAAGAATTTCTCCAAAGAAAAAGTTGTGCTTCTGGTAATTTAGATAGATAGACAGTAATTTGCTGCTGAGAACTATCGAGTTAGCTATACTGCATTGTGTTAGCAGATATTTTTGCTTTTTCTTATTTTTTTGAATAAAACATGGTGATTATAAAAAATAGTTCTCAGCTTTTGAAAAAAAAAAATTGTAACTAACTCAAAATTGTAACTAACATTTATTTTTGTATAAAATTAACTACAGAAAAAGCCTCACAAATGTACTAATAATTCTCTTGCTGATATTCTCTAGCTAGCAACAGAGGAGTAATTAAAAAGGCCAAGATCTCTTACTATCCGAATTAAAAATTATGTGTACATAAGATTTTCATAAAGATTAGACATTTCATGCTTTAAAAAATTGTTGAGAGATGAACTCATAATATAAATAATTACTTCTAATTAATTGTGTGAGTCAACTTCTTGCATTGGAAGATCAAAGTTATATTTGATTGCACAACAAAAAAAAAAAAAGAGAGAAGAGAAAATTAAAGACTCCCATAAGATTCATGTCAAGCAGAGCTCTCTGTTTTTTTCCTACTTTTAGCAAGAGAGTCTCCAATAACTTGATATCCATAGATAGTTAATCAATTGATGAACAAAGAAAAATATATAAGAAATCAGACTTAATACATAATATGAAAACTAATAGTATAATTAATTTATTTTTGCAATCTCTACCATCCAATTCCATGATGAAGATGAGCAGCTGTCATGGCTGTATTATTATTACCATTCCCATCTGCATTCCAACTCATGTTTAAAGGATTAGTAGTAGTGGCCCCCAAATTCTGATCTCCATAGCCAGAGCTCTTTGGAGCAGCAGTAACTTGTGCCCCAAGCGAATAAAATCCGCTGTTATTAGCCGATGATAAGGAATAATTGATTTCATTATTAGTGCTGCTGATTATATAATTAGGAGGAGAGTGGTCTTCTTGTCTAGGGAAGGAAGAATTCTTCTCTCCCTCAGTCTCCCTATACTTGTTGAGATAAACCTTCAAGGGTGAAACATAATTCTCGAAGCCGAGAGTTGTCATAGCCCACAAGAGATCATCACCGTTTATAGTCTTCCTCTTCTCTCTTTGACACTTATCGGAGGCTTCACCTGTGATGAAGCTTATGAACTCGGAGACGCATTCTTGGACGGTTTCTTTGGCGTCTTTCGATATCTTTGCATTTGCAGGGAGAGATTTCTTCATGATACGGCTCACGTTGGCGATAGGGAGGAACCGGTCTTGATCTTTGCTGTCCGAGATGTTCCCGGCAGATGGGCTGCCAATGGGGCTGCTGCTTTGGTTTCTTTTTCCACTCATGGAGAGAGGAAGACTTACTGGTGGGAAAGGAAAGAGAAGGAAGCAGTAATGAAATATCAGGAGGGAATACGGTACTTCTCTGCTTCTTTCTTTTTGGTTTGTAACTTTGTGGAATCTAATTGAGAGGGGAGTTGGGGCTTATAAGCTAAGAGAAGTGCGTTGAAAAAGAGGGCAGAATATAAAAAAAGTGGAAAGGCGCTTTGATGTGGACAGAAAAACAAGCACTTTGAGGAGAGGCCGGAGTGGGAAGGGAGGGGAGGGAATGGAACGCATTTTGGTTCAAAGGATGGTTTGAGAAGTGAGGAATATTGAGGGAAAAAGTAAAAACAAATGTGTGGGTCTTGAGAAAATATCAGTGAATTTGAACAATGATGCAATCACATCGTGTCTCGTGGAATTTCAATCGGACTCGTGAAGACCAAAAATATGTGCAACACGACAGAACGGGAAAAAATTCTGCAATAAAAATAATATATTTTATTTACAATGATTAATCTAATTTATCATATTCTCACTTAACTCGTATTACAATAATTTTTTTTATATAAATTTATCTAAAAGAAAGTTATTAGTAAGAAGAATTATATCCAAAATTTCAAAGTGCCGACTATTTAGACTTGAGGCATTACCCACTAAGCTAAACGTTATTTATTAAAAAATAATACAGTTATTCACCACATAAGTTTGTCTTAATTTATTTTAATTTCTCTTTTATATTTTTCACTCCGCTTATGTATATCCGGTCTAAATTCATTTTAATTAGGAAAGTCATATGATTATTTTGGTGGTGAAATTCTAACATAAAATTTTATTGTCTAGGCTTGTGTATCTGTACAAGGAAAATGTGCTTGGACCGAGTGAAAATTATAATAATAATTGTGCAGATTTCATAGATAACTTTCATGTAAAAAAGGAGTTTTAAATTGATTCGAAACAAGTGTTTTTTTTTTTATTCTTGACTTGATCTGGATGGATCCGTTCAAGAATTTTTCCTCCTATGTGTCCTTAAATTGCCCAATTTTATGGCCTAAATTGGTCAATATTCACTAATCTAATAATAACACGTTTCCACCTTTTTCCTTTCCTTTCTTTTCAAAGGTAAAGTTGTAAACATGAATACTAATCATTGGATTCACGGTTCATCATTTTCTTTTCATTCATTTGATCAAAGGACAATCCACCAATTATCAACAACCATTATTTCTATGAATTTGTAATTCTTACATAACATGAAACATTTTTTTTTATTGCATTATCAAAAGACAAAAAAATAAGAGATGGAACAAATCATTAAAAAGCATGACACTAACTATAGATCTATGTTTTACTCGATAGTACATAATAAAATGTGAGATAATAAATAGGTTTTAAGTTATATGTGAAACGTTATTTGAGTTATGTCTCTGCAATATATTCTCATGATACGTACAACAAACTTTCTAATCTTCTTAAAGGAGGATACCAAGATATTTTGGAGAGAAAATAAAAAGATATCTATTATTTATAAATGTTGTTGATTATTTATAATCAAAAAATAATTATCTTTAAGAGTTGTTACTTATCAGATTAACTACATTGTTAAAAAATACAACTCTTCTAATTTAACCGTTTTCTTAATGGATACAAGTCTTTTAATTTGAATTAATAAAATTCAAATTACAGTAACCAAAACACACCATTTTAATGACACGGTGAGTTTTGATAGATTTGATCTACGATTAACTTGATAGGTTGGAATTATATATGGGAATTTCTCAATAATGTTGCAGAGTTGGTTAATTTTTGTTCCTCTCGTTTTTAAAAGAATTGATCTCATGGGATCGGTCCAACGGTAATAACTATGGACCACAATGTGAAACTGCGTAGTTAAAACATTTTCCTAAAAACTACCAAATAAAAAAATGAAAAGAATGGTGGAATAAAGAGTGAATATAAATTGGACATTGGTGAAAGCTGGCGATTCTTCATATATTCATATGTTATGGTTTTGTTGGTTTTCGATCAAAGTTCTTTTAGCACTATGTTAATATTAGCCCTTTAATTCGTATGATTGAACATGTACGTCTTATAAAGATTACAAGCTGCGATAAAGGAGGGTGCCACCAGCATATGTGCTTTCCTTGCGTCTCTCTTCTGCGCCTGTTGTAATTCTCTTCATCAATACGCAAGGCAATCAATTAATTTCCTTTATCTTGGTTTTTCAGTTTTGTTTTTTCTTAAAATTTATTTTTTAAAAAAAAAAAACGCATACTAAAAGAGAAAAATAGTCGATTTTTTCATATGACTAAAACACTTGAAAGTTTAATGCATAATTTGGTTGTTAAAAACAAAAACAAGAAGTCTAAAAAATTAAAACAATTTAAATTTACAAAAAAAAATGTACAGCATCATAACTAAAATAAGAATGACAACAGCATCATAACTAAAATAATATATGCAATTAAAAATACATTGTTTGGATAAAATATAAAAACTAAGAATTTGAAATCATGTATTTAAGAATCCATTGTTTGAATTTCTTATAAGTCTCGTGAATTTGCATTTGAATTTCAACATTGAAAAAGTAATTTTAATGTAGTTTTAATATTATTAATATTCCAAGAGATGTACTTGCCGTTGTGGTGGAAGAAATATCGTGCATGAAGATCTCCCTGATCTTTGGTCAGGATCCTACGGTAATAAAATTGTGACAAATGGCTTATCTTTAGCATCCTTTACCTATTGTACAGCATCATTACTAAAATAAGATTTGGACCGTCTCTAACTTCTTGTCTTCTCAGTAAATTGAAAAACTAGACCCTCAAAACTTTTGATAATAATATACAAATTATGATTTTAACTTCAATTATCCACGTGATTACTATCTTTAAAAATTATCAAATATTAGGGTTTGAAAAAAGGTGGGTCAATCCTGAACTTTGATTAATAAATTCACTTTGGTATATATATATGAGATCCTTGCTTGTACAGACATACAGACATGCTCACATTAATGCATAAAGTATGTTGTTGGTAAAGCTAAAATCTGTCAGAATATTTGTGCATGCAAGCATCCAAACACAAGATTTTTATCACCGAAGACAATCTTAGATTCTGTGACACATTGGCAGGGATAGACTTTATTATAATCAGCGAAGCAGTGATATAACGGATTTGATTATGTGAGAATTATCATAAAATCGAAAAAATTTATTAATAATTATAAAAAAATTAAATAATAATTATTTTAAAAAAAATTAAATATTGAAGTTACTACTCAATTTTCTGTAATTATTAGTGAACTCCCACGGAATCGGATCCGTGATATCACCACTTATAATTAGTGTTAATACATGTACATCCACAACAGACAGTAAAACATATTTTTTTTGTCGTAGAACTTCAATGGTAATTTTGTGGAATTCTATTAAATTTTTTTTGATCAATAATTTCATTAATAACACGTAGGGACTCAAAATAAAATTATCATTTTACGCTCATTTGACGTGATTTTATTGGTTAATAAAGTTAGAAGTATGTTTTGTTGTCTGTTGTGAATGCAAGTTTATCTTTATATAATTGCAATGATATCTGCAGGTGTAATTATTCAAGTTAATTAATCAACTTCTTATTTCCAGATGTGATTAATTAATTAATTTTTCAATAATATACATCTATGTTTTCAGCTCTAACTATTTGTTTGAATTTAAGGGAATGAAGGGTACTGAGTGGAAAATAAATTATCAATAACATCTAAAAAAAAATACCCTTTCAAACTCTTATAATTTTTTAAACATCGAAACGATATTAAATACCTTTTTTCATTTATTTTTATTTCTCTCAAAATCCCAAACATATTTTAAATAAGATAAAATTGAAAGAAAAAAAAACTGAGTAGTACACATGACTTGATAGCGGAATCTACAGGGAAATTATATATGAACAAATCTGATTTCAGGTATCTGAATGAAAGAGAGGATAAAACAGGATGAAATTAAGTTCATACAAAATGCAGCTTTAATTAATATTCTAAAAATAATGCAGCTTTTACCCTTTTTTAATATGCATAAACTATTTTTTTGGGATGTTCCTTAAACTAAAATTTTATGTGTGTTTTTGCATCAGCCAATACATGGATTAGTTCTTTTTTTTCTTTCTGTTTTCTTCTTGTTTCTTCTTTAAAATCTCATGGGCACCTAGCTATTTGGTTTATAATTTTTTTTCTTCTGTTTTCTTCTTCTTCTTTAAAATCTTATGGGCAACTAGCTAGCTGTTTGGCTTATAATATTGTTTTCTTTTTCTTTCTGTTCTCTTCTGGTTTCTTCTTTCTTCTTTAAAATCATATGGGCACCTAGCTATTTGGTTTATAATATATTTTTGTATCTGTTTTCTTCTTTCTTCTTTAAAATCTTATGGGCAGCTAGCTAGCTATTTGGTTTATAATAATGTTTTGTCGTGATAATGAAGAAGTTTAATGAGATTTGGTCAAAAATGTTAATAAGCGTATGTCACAGCACTGATGTTCTGTGTATACATTGATGGAAGCATATGTTAAAGTCAAACACCATCACAAATATTAACATCCTCAAACAGTTCCAAATTGGTCTGTTTAAATTGGTGGGACATTACTAGTCAATGCCTCATGCTATACATATAGGATTAAAATTAATTTGCAGTAGATCCTTCTAATTTGCTTTGATATATCCGAATGATAATTGTAAAAATTATTTGGAAGGGATTTAAACAAGATTAAATCAATTTACTTAAGTTGTTACAAAACAATTTTTTGCTTTGAAAAGATTTAAGTAATGTAATTTAAACTTACTTAAATCTCTCTCAAATAACGTCATTATTTATCTTTTAACTTTTTTTACTAGTTAAAATTATAGATGTATTTTGCTTCAAATTAATGCGTGCGAAAGCAACATATTCCGGTTGCAATATGTACCAATTGTGCTTCATACGGTGTTAATTAAGTAACTTTTGAAGGATGATATTTTAACGGTGGAGTCTATGATGTTTTGAGAAAAATATAAACAAAATTTGCTTTTTTATTATATATTTTGTGATAAAACATATATTTCTTATGATAAAAATAAAAATATTTTAAAAAAATTACCACTAAAAATATATGTTTTATTATGAATTTTACCATGTAAAATAAATTATATTTTTTTTGTTGTAAAAGCACCGAGTAATCACCAATTTTAATTAAAGTTCACAACAAGGAGCTATAAATTGTATTTTTTATTTTATAACTTTTCATTTATATTTAAAATTGTTAATTATATATAATATATATTGTATAGGAAATATATAATTTTTTTTATGAAAAATCATTTTTCTTTGAATTTTTAATTATTTATAAGATTTAATCTGTAAATTAGTTCATATTAATTATATTTAAATCTAAAATATATCCATAAAAAAATTATTATAAATCAGCCGCAGTCAATTGTTGTTACCAAACTTAAATAATGATATCAAACAAATTTAAATTCAGATTAGCAACCATAAATCAATCTAATCAATTATAAATATAAATTTAACACTGCAGTTTTCAAGTTATTAGACTTCATGAATTATGGGTTAAGTTAAATTATACATTATACATTACACTATCTCCTCCTAGAAACATATAGCTCTGGTCTTCGAATCAAGCTCTATTTTACGAACATGTAAAGTATTTCGGTTCGCCGCATAGAGCTCTGTTTCATTCAATGTTCCCAATTGGAGGAGTAAATCGTCCATGCGCGAAGACAAGTAACACTTCCTGAAGACCAACTTCTTTTCAAAGGGCTCAACGATTATAATTTTGTTTATATTATTGAGATATATTTAGAATATATCATAAATTTAAACAAGTGAATGGTCTTTGCAACACAAAATATGAAAGATGAGATAAAGTCATAAAGGAAAAAGAAAAAAAAAAGAAAAAGAAAAGAGCAAGTAAAGGGTGTGTAGGAGAAAGCGACAGAAAGGGGAAGAAAATAAATTAAGGAAGAATGATAAAAGAAAGAGAGTTGATTTAAATAATTTTTTCGCTTTACAAAATTAAAATTCTTTTTAATGTCTTTTCTTTTTAAAAATGTAATAAATTGATTGCCTTGTTGAAGCTTAAAATGTGACAGAATAAAACTGAAAATTTGCAACGGGTCATCTTGGGGTGAGTTGTTGAAAGGGTAGGTTGACCGTCTACTTTTGAAATAAGATAGTTGGAGACATTAGGTGACCCGAAATTGGGTACTTTGGGGTAACCCTTCGATGTCTAAGTTGGTTAGTGTAGGAAAAAACTGAATGAACTTAAACAATAAATAATTTAGAGGGGATAAATTTGCATATTAGGATTGGTTTATAAGGTTTCGTTTTTTAGAATAAAAAGAGATTGATCATGATTAGAAATAATTAATGTTGAATGATCTGATTTGTTGATTCGAATTGTTGAGATTGAACCAAAGATTTTGGCATAGTAATTACATATTCACCGTAAGTTATGTAATTATTGTTTTACCCAGAGTGGCAAATTACGATTTGGCCTTTGGTCAAACAACATGTCATCCTTTAACTAGACGATTGATTTTTGCCCATATCACCCCATTACCAAAATTTTCATAATCTACCACTTTACATGGATTAATGCATCAATTTAAAGAAATAAAAAAGAATTTGACTTAAAGTACCACTGTAAGAAAAATTAATATCAGTGACAAAAAATTTTGTCACTGATAATTGTATATTCCATCAGAAAAACGTATCTACGATGGAATTCCGTCGTAGAAGACCTAGTCGTTGAAGACATTATCTGTTACAGAATAATTTGTCATTGCAGTTAATGTTTATATGTGATGGATTTTGCGACATATATTTCGTCATTAATATGTAGGACGCTTTGGTTCAGGAAAAAAAAATATTAAATCCAAAAAAATATTATTTTAATGACACTATCTGAGAAAGAAGTGTCGTCGCAAATAAATTTATAAGTCCATCACAAAAGTAGTTGTGACGGAAATGTGTTCGTTGCAAATAACAAAAGCGACTAAAGCTTTTGCATTATCTGCGATGAAAAGTCCGTCGCGAATAATTTTAAATTTTAAATTTTAAAAAAATAGATATGTTAATTTAGTTTTATGATAAAAAAAACTTAGAAATTACATAATTCAATAGAATTTTTTTATAATTCTGCACAAATTTTATAATCAATAAACTAAAATGTAAAAAATTAAATTCTCGTAGTAATACTCACAACTATAACAATCAAAACAAAATAACAATGTCAAATTATATATTTGACAAGTTCGAGTAATATACATTCTCGTCACTCAAATTTTATGCTCCATTAGCACAATCTTGCAAAAGAAATTAAATAAAAACTATAAAATACATAGTAAAGACATAGGATATTCATTAATTATAGAATTAATGAATATATATATATATATATATATATAGAAAATTTTGAACTTGTGACTCAGCTCAACCCTTCGGGTTCAACAAATTCTCAACCTAAATCCAACCCAACCCATTGCATCAATTTGGGTCAAGTTCATGGGTCAATCGGTTTTCATGTTCACCCTTAGTCTTAGGTAGCAGGGACGTCGTCTAGGAGGATGCATCGTGTAGGATACTGAGTTCCAGTGATAGTTGGTTCACCTCTACTTATTTTTCTTTAAGACTTTTTATGACTAGCTTTCTTTGTATGGAATATGCGAGCCTCCTCAATGCCGGACATCTAGTGATAAGTGACCTTGATCTGAATGTGGGGCGACCAAGCACCAAGCCATTAGTGGTTGAGTGGAAAACATCAGATAAGAGGCTAAACAACCTGAAGACGTTGTCATATAGCTAAGTGGCTAGATAGCGTGGTGCAACATCCGACAGACAACCAGATAGCTAGGTGGTTTGGTAGTGGCATCCAATAGCTAATTAGCCTTGGAGACTTAGGTTATTCTACTCTCGTGAGGAGAGTGTAGTCCGGGAGAGTGTAATATTCTAGGTATCTTGCTAAGAGAGGGCCTGCCTCTTGGCTGGCTTGCATTAAGCTGTGATCCAAAGAGCTTGGTTCATAGGATGCATGTCTTGACCTAGCCGTTTCTCCAGAGTAGTTACGCAAGCAATGTTGTGACAAAGGTATTCTCATAGACCTCTGAAGTGCTTTATCATAGATGACATTGATTTTGATGATTTTGGTATCAATGTTTATATGGATAATGTAGGGAATCTCGTCCATCTTGAGTTCAAATTGATCTATCTAATGGACGACTCTTCTTTTTCTAATCATGGATGGTGATAAGTCTTCAATAACATAAGAGAAGGGTTTATAATGTGTGCCACATGCTTTGTTGATTGCAAAGGCCTTGCGTTCCCTAATCTCTTGCATTGGTCCTCTAGGATCTTTATCCTTTAATAAATGAGTGATTTTATCTTTCCTGCTAGTCGTTCTTATTTCTTGATTGTGCTTATGACTTAGTCGTTTCCCACCTTTGAGGCACGTGGCTCGACCTTACATTAGGTCAGTGATCATCTTAGCCGATTAAGCCAAAGTTTATTTAAGCTTCGCGATGCGCCTATACTCAAGTTGTTACTTGGTGCGAATAGGCCAAGTGTTTGGCAGAGATAACTGTAATTCGGATCCTGGGTTAGCCTAGTGAGTCAGAAAGCCTGATCGCCAACTAAGCTTGGCTCTTGTGGTCATTTTGGTCCTTACAAGCTTAAGCATGTTAACTAGTAACTATAGGTAGTGACCCTGGAAGCGGTTTCCCTATCTACCGTGGATAAGATTAACGGGAGCACTGGTGAGTTGTGTCTCTTCTATATTTCCCTTTGTCCAAGTCTAATGTGGGTGATGCCTAGGTACTTAGGGGGAGCCTATTGGAGGTGACTTGTCGAATGTTTAGAGTGAGGGTGTTTAAGCTTCTTTAGATTTAGATTTTGAGGTGTTCGAGCTGAGATCAGACTATGTCTATTACCAGTTGTTCTACCTTATTGCTCTAATCATGCTTGCTAGCTTGGCCCTCTGAGGAACTTTCATTTAAGTACTATAAAGTGTGAAAAAGATTGAGTTTGGATCATCTTAGACTTTATCAAGAGGTGACAACTAGAGGTTAGAAGTCTCGTTATGTCCACACTTGGTCTTTGTTGGATGTTGTAAATGATTGAGTGTTGACACCAAGAAGGTGTCCATTAGAATGTACCAGTGGGGTGTGACCTCGATCATTATTGGTGGTGTCTTCCATAATTCTAGTTCAATAGTTGTTCTTTATGATCTGTGAACGTGCCTTGACTTTTAAGTGGCATGAAACGTTCAATACTTATCTCTGCTATTGAAGGTGTAATGGTGAGGGACGTCACTTTAACCGTAATTGGTGTTGCAATTGCTTAGGCCATGATCATTACCTTTTATTCTGGTATACAACTACCTTCCATGTCTCTACAGCTCTACTTACGCGATTTTGGTTACCTAGTGGGTTTTGACTTCTTGAACTTGTGATGAAGCTCGATTTGTGATCAATCCTTTAGATGAGGTATGGACCTTATTGGTTGCCCGTAGGCCTCTCCATGTCTCTTTGAGAGCTTGTTCTTGATGACCTCCTTGATCACTATAGTAACTGAAGACCCCTTCTCAATGCTGGACGCTCAAAGAGACTCATATCCTCATGAGATCAGGGATAGCTAAGTAACCTAACCAATACAAGGTATCAAACTTAGAATTCTTGGTCTTGGGTTTCTTGGCTATTTCTCACTAATGAACCTTTGAGGTGTTTTCTTCTGACAAGAGCCATGTCTTTAACATTGAGCTACCTAGACTCGGTTGTGTCAGTATCATGATCATGGCGGACCGTTCAGCTGAGTCCTTTTTGCTCTTGATCTTTTACTATAATCGGACGGTCTTGGCGTGAGGATCATGTTAGAGACTAAGTCTGTCTAAGTACAGGTCTTCCTTGACTTGTTGAGAAATTTGCTGATCTTCAGCCCCTTGGTCCTGGTAAAGACGATGTAGGCAGTTAAAGATTTCTTTTATTAGACCTCTATTGGGACGCTGGACCTCATGGTGTTGGGAAGATGCTTTGAATGCCAGCAAACTTGGAGGTCATTTCTATTGGGTGTGGCTTCTTGCGAGTCTCTTTTTCCTTAATTCATTCTTCATTACTTGATTCTATAAGTGGAAGTTTGTCTTTGGTGTGGATACACTTGTCAATGGTCGGTTCCATGCTTGAGGTTTGGGGAGCATGACATCGTGGCTATAGGTTGCCAATAAAGTGATTGTTGAACTTGTGGCTAAATCTTTTAAAGAGACCATTGAAGTCGAAAGACAGGGTCGGCTAGACATGGCTGACAAGACCAACAAGGGAAATAAGGAGAGGTCGAGAGAGTTGGTAAGAACGATTATGTCTGCTAAAGGTGGTAATCTTATCCTGCAAAGTTTGTAAATGGTCAGCTTTGTCATTTTTTCCATTTTGGTCACAACAGTATGAACCAGACCGAAAATGTCTTCTAGTTGTTATAGTGGTAAGAGACCTGTCATCGTATAACTGGCCCTCATTGGGATCGCTATTTTGTTGGAGATCTACCTGCTAGTAGGCGTTCTGACTAAGTAGGTTAGCTAAACTTTCATCATCCACTAGTACCTATTGACCATGCTACTAGATAGTTGAAGTGATAACCATGACGTCTTCATACTTGGAGCCATCGAGGTCGTCATAAGTGAAAAAGGATGACTTGATTTTTCAGGCTTTGGTTGGATAAGCTTTAGGGACTGTAACTAGGGGTGAGCATGAAACCCAGTTGACCCACGAACCCGACCTAAACTGATATAATGGGTTGGGTTAGGTTGTGTCTTTTTAGAGATTGGGTTGGGTTGAAAATATGTGAGTCCGGTTGGTTGGGTTGGTTCATGGGTTCAAAATTTTCAACCCGACCCAAACTGGTAACCCGGTCAAATATATAATTATATATTTTATATTTATTGAATATAAAATAGTGTATAAATAATTATAGTATAATTATAAAATATATAATCATAAAATATACATTCTAATTACTACTAGTGTGTAAGATTATATGTAGCAAATACTCTAATGTCCAAACAAGTCTCATATTTTCCAATTACCTAGATTTTAGTTTTAATATTTACACTAGAAACAAATACTGATTTTGAGTTATGAAATAGTTTTCATAATTATTCTTAAACATAACTTCAATCAGAATATATTATTAGCAACTGTCCAGAAATCTAGATTTTCTTTGTAATTGAACAATCTTCTAAAGTAAGTTAAATTCATGTCAACTAAAGCAGTTTCTAGCGCAACATTCAGATGAAGAATGTATTTTTTAATATAACAATGAATTTATATTCTAACATCAAGGGCTTCAAGTTGTGAGCATGCAAATAAGCAATTGACCACGGTCACTTCATCAAGCTCTATATTACTCGCTTGCATTTCATGAAAAAATGCTAAAGCATCATTATCAAGTTTGGCTTCAACGTAGCCTACAATTATGGCATTCTATGGCACAACATCCTTCTCTTGCATGTCATCAAAAAACTTCTTAGTAGTATCCAAAAAACCAAATTTAGCATAGCCTACAACCATTGTAGTCTATGAGATAACTGTTTTCTTTTCCATGTTATCAAATATTATTTGTGCTGTTAGGCATACATATTTTGCTTGTAATATGAATGGATTTAGTTTTGGATTTAATAAAATATTTTTTTATGTAATATGTATGGTTTAATTATTTAGTAAAATAATATATCAACCCGATGACCCAAATCGATTAGAATGGGTTGGGTTGAGTTGAGGTTGGATGGCTTCATGGGTTGGGTTGCGATTTTTCCAACCCGATATGAATGGGTTGGGTTGAAATTTTAGGAAAACCCGACCCAAACCGACCCATGCTCACCCCTAAATACAACGAAGCAATGTTGTCTAGCTGGCAGTTACTTTCTTTAAGAGTAGCTAGGAAGACTTTGCATTTGAAGACATCAAAGGCATTCTGAAGCAGCATAAATGACTGATAGTTAGTGAAGTGGTCTTTAGTATAGGTGGGCTATCACACTTGTCATTGAAGCTCAACTCAAAAGGTGCCACGACCTCTTTCTTGAGTGGTGTTCTTCAACTTTGCGCTTATTTCCATCTTCTTTTCGAGGCTCTATGATTTTCTCTTACACCTACTAGAGGTAGTGTAAGACGGAGTGTCGGAGATCGACTCTTCGGAGTAGGACTCTCTAGTATGGGTACAGAACTGTTCATTTATGTTGTTGTGTGCTACTAAAGGATTCTACCTCTTTCTCAGGCTTCCTTAGTGTCTTGGTGTGTTGGGGATGGATATGTCAACCCTTCGACGCCTTTCAATCTCTCTCTTGCCCTAAGGTTCCAAAATCTCGTAAGAGTCGTTGATTCTTTTGGACCGGTTGCCATAGGCTCTGCGTTCCATAGGAGGATCTGATGGGAGGATAAGGCTGTCGGGGCATCCATTTTATTCATGAAGACAAAAAATGTTCAACCTTGATTGCTTACCCATCCTGGTTCTGATTGTAAAGGTTGAATCAAGACCGTTTTCTAATTGGTTAGATCGGGACTGACTTTTAATTGGTCAGACCGAAATTGTCGTCTAATTGGCCAAGCCAAGACTATTTTCTGGTCGATCTAGGTGTTGGAGATCCACCAGAGCATAACTAGCCTTCACTTGGCTTACTATTTCATTAAGGGTTAGCCTTTTTAGAGGCCATAATAGCTTCAGGCGTCACTACAGAGCTTAGCTCTCTGGCTGGGCGATTGTTCTGAGGGCCACAGTTGCGCACATCTTGTCTGCTCGTCATTGTTCTAGGAGTCATATCCAGATAAGATTTGGTGATACAGGTTACTGATTCTCCACAGGCGACACCAATCTCTTAATGGCCAAAATCTGACCAGGCCAAGTCCAAAAACTTGCAACTAGGTCTTGCGCTGACTTAAGTCACCTAAGATTTGGTTGATTGCCCTTTCTTGAAAATAAGACCGAAATAGACACTAGGTGACCCGTAGTGGAATCTTTGGGATAACCCTTCGATCCTAAGTCAATTACTTGTAGAAAAGAAAATGAATGGACTTAAGGAGTAAAAGTGTTTAGAGGGGAGAATTTTTCGTACCATAAATGATTTGTGAGGCTCTTATTTATAATGAAGAGATGTTGATCCCTGATTAGGAAACCATTAATATTGAACGATCTAGATCATTGATTTGGATGACTGAGATTGAACCAAAGATTTTATGGGGGTAATTGCGGATTCACAATTAGGTGAAAAATTATTGTTTTACCCCATGTGGCAAAATGACTATTTTACCCTTGGTCGAGCCACGCGTTGTTCTCTGATTAGACAGTGGAATTTTTCCCATATCACACTGTAACAGAAAGGCATACATCTTTAAAGTATTCAAATGAAATGTATGCCTCAACCAAAAGACGTGTGTTTCAGGCCCGAGGCTTATGTTCTTATAGGAAAAGTATGCACTTTTCAAAACTAACACCTTTTTTGAATGTTTCAATGTTTTTTTGAACGAAATATCTCGAGTCATGTATTGAGAACATTTTTAAAAATATTGCTCTCGATTACTTAGTACCATTATTTGGCCATCGAGAATGCGTTTTGCAGGGTTAGGACAACAGTAAAACGTCACAGGGCTTTAGAAAAAAGGCATAGCTCCTTAAATGTGTAAGTTTTTTTTTGGTCAGGGCGTATGTCCTACCCCAAGGTTTACATTTTTTTACTTCCGGATGTCTGAGGTGAATGCCCTGTTGGATTCTTTTAAAAGATTGCAGAGTATCAAAATGATGTTGTTTTGATGATTTATTACGAAAAACGAAAAAAGAGAGGAATAATGGTTTATTTCAATGTAATGTTTATTTTAGGTCTTAAATATTAAAGTTTGTTGACAATTAATTAATTTAACTTTATTTGAATACTAATTATTTTAATTATCTAAATATTTTGGGGTTTACACCTCTTGCCTCATTGGAACAAAACGTCTTACCCAACACATTTTTCTTGGGAACACCATAACTCCACTATTTGTGTACTTGTTAACCGCTTGTTTTTCTCTGGTCTCTCTCTCAATTGCTTGAGTTCACTTTGTTTTTTTTTTTTAGGTTTATGATTTTGGTACTCGGACTTTTCTTTGTTATTTTGTCTTTTTTATTGCATAATTATATCTCAAGCCAAACAATTTTGGCTTAAAACAATGACAGTAATTATATTGCAAAATTGAATTGTAAACAGATATAAAGAAAATAATCAAGAAAAAAATTGTAATGTAGGTTTTTTATACTACTATGGAGTAAAACCTATCAATATATGATGTGAGAGACCTCTACGCTAGCAATCTAATTCTAAAAGGCTAACTTTCAATTTTTTTTTTACTTTTAAAAGGTTAAATTTGCTTTGAAAAAACAAAGAAAATTGGAAATAACTCCTCGGCAATGTTTGGGTTCTTTTTAAATCGATTTAAACGATTTTGTTTAAATCCAATCATATGAGTTAGTTTAAACTTTCAATCCAGTGACAATGTTAGTTTAAACTTTCAATTTTTTTTCTTCTAAAAGGCTAAAGTAAAACTTGCTTTGAAAAAAACAAAGAAAATTGGAAATATCTCTTCAACAATATTTGGGTTCTTTTTAAATCGATTTAAACAATTTTGCTTAAATCCAGTCGGATGAGTTGGTTTAAACTTTCAATCCAGTGGTAATGTTAGTTTAAACTTTCAATTTTTTTTTCCTTCTAAAAGGCTAAAGTAAAATTATCTTTGAAAAAACAAAGAAAATTGGAAATAACTCCTCGACAATGTTTGGGTTCTTTTTAAATCGATTCAAACGATTTTGTTTAAATCCAATCGAATGAGTTAGTTTAAACTTTGAATCTAATCAGTAATGTTAGTTTAAACTTTCAATTTTTTTCCTTCTAAAAGACTAAAGTAAAACTTGCTTTGAAAAAACAAAGAAAATTGGAAATAACTTCACAGCAATGTTTGAGTTCTTTTTAAATCTGAATTTAAATGAAATCATTTGAATCCAATGGGGTGAGTTAGTTCAAAAAATGGTCAATAAAACAAATTGGATTTAAACAATGTTGTTTAAATTCTAACTTACAAAAAAACCCAAACGGCGCTAATATCAAAGCACCAGTACATTGTAGTGTTTTTTTTTTATGTAAGTTATACTGAAAATTCCTTCAATAGCGAAGGCGGAAGGCCCACAGTTTGTATGGGCTAAAGAGGAACATAATAAGAGAAATAAGGCTCAACTTCGCTTGACCCGAAATTAGTACTTACATAATCGTATTTGGCATTTTGCCAACCCACTTGATTTAAATATTTAAAATTTTAAAAAATTAAATTGATGGAAAGAGTACACGTAAGCCAAAAAGTATCCAAAAAACTTCCAATGCAAACAAAGCGCCTTTGTGGCCAAAACAGCTCGCGGCACCCTCTCGCCAATGAGAAGCCCAAATCTACCGAAACTCATCTTCTCATAGCCACGTGTCCTCCCCATATCCACCCCTTCCCTCCTTTTTAATTTTCCCCTCATTTTCTCTCGTTTTCTTCACTGTCTGTCTACTTCTTCTTCTTCCTCACTCACACCACAAACCTTCAAATCTCTCTCTCTCTCTCTCTCGCTTACTCTCTATAAAAAAATCATGAAAATTAGGGTTAGGTTTTGATTGGATACTCTCAGAAACGTTCATCGATGGCGTCTTCTCTGCCGTTGCAGGACCTCACGTTTCTCTATCCGCAATCAACTCCCAAACGCCGCCTTTCTCTATCTAGATTTTCTGTCTCTGAAATTTCTCCCTCTAGAAATCAGCTTAGGTACAATCTTGCTCTCCGTACTAGAATTCGTTCTCTTAAAGAGGAACGTTTGGTGGTTGAAGAGAGAGAACGTGAATTGATAAAAGAAGTTAATGGTAGTTTAGGATTGAATGGCAATGGTGCTTCTATTGCTAGTAAGGGTAGTGGTGATGACGGTGGTTATCGATATGATGGGTCAATTGGGAGCTATACTAGTGAAGGAGTGAGTGTTGTGGAGAGTGACAATGGATTGAGTAGTAATGGGAGTTTGGTGAAGTATGTGAATGGGAATGGTACGGTGGTGGAGGTGGTGGAGGAAGTTTCAAAGTTGAAGAAAGAAGACGGGAGGAAGAAGAGGATAGAGGAGATTGGGAAAGAGGATGCGTGGTTTAAGAGAAGTGGGCAAGAACAGGTTGAGGTATATAAATTATAACCCCATTGTGTTTCTCACTTTGTGTTGTTCGGGTTATGTGTGTATATATGGAGATTCGGAATTAGTTGATAGCCTTATAGTTTCGTAAAATAGTTTTGCTCATAGTGTTGTATGGATTTGAGGTTTATAAAATTTGAAATGGATTGTAATTGGCTTCTGCATAAACAACTTGAATGAATTTGTGGTGTCTGGTTTAAATTTGAATGTCCCTGCTCTGTGTGATCAATGCAGTTTCAGTGTATTCTACATTTTATTGTTTTCTTTTGGCTATGTATTAACTTATGTAGTCAAACTTGGGTGTTTCACTACAATCAAAGGACATACAAAATAATATAGGGCAGGTGATCAGCGCATAATGGATCAAAATGTATTGCAACTAGGGCTTGATAGTTATGCTGTATCATATTTTGTATCTTCTATAACAAATAGTACACAAATTCAGTGTATACGAAGTATTAGAGTTCATTAAATTTGCTAATGAGTCTGTCTGTTATCCACTGATAAAGATGTCATAACTTTTAGTTTTGTGAATGTTGAGGTGAGCTGTCAATTGTGGTGGTGGGTATCAAATTGATGCTGGTGGCATTATTCTCAAATCCTATTTATAACAGTAGGACTTAAAAGGTCACCTTGCTTTTACAGTAATATATCGATGCAAGTGTAATCAGAACAGAAATTGTTTTGAACTGGCTTCAGACCTTTCTTTATAGCATTATGGATATAATAATAGTTTACAGATGTGTGATTACTTCTGCATGGGCATATACTTCAAGTTAATATGGCAGAAATAGACATTAGTATTGTTGGTTTTGCAGTCTAAGTTACTTTGGAATGGAGGGTTTAATGGAGATGAAGATGGACATGATGTTGTAAATGTGTGTGCATGGGCAGAATCTATGTCAATTTGGTTGCATAAATATATATTACTTGGGATAGTTACATAATTCTTTAGGGTTCCTTATTTATGTGTATGAAATCCTACATGTATGTGATCTTGTGCATATGCTGATGTGCGATCCCCTTAATGAATTTTTGTATTGAGACACCATCATTTTGTTGCAATATGTCTTTAGGTTTCTGTTGCACCTGGGGGCCGTTGGAGTAGATTCAAAACCTACTCAACAATACAAAGGACCTTGGAAATATGGGGATTTGTTGTAACATTTATCTTTAAGGTTTGGCTGAGCAATCAGAAATTCTCCTATCGAGGTTAGTGGCTGCATTAATATTTGATTTACTTGTCAACATGTATCTACAACATGACTTCATCTGAACTTATCTTGAAACTTTTTGTCCTTATATTTCTTATCCACACTGTAGGCTAGAGAACAAGTCTGATTGAAGAAAGTCTATTGAAAGAGATTGGCTGTTTTGGGTGATGGATGTGATATATCACATAGTTCTAGTTTGAGGGAAGTTCATCTACATGTTGGAGCAGTTACAATAACAAAGCCAATATATACATGAATCTATTATTTTATTTTCCATCCAGTTGAGAGGGAATAAAGGTTACTAATGTAAATGAAAAAATGGGAACGACATTCAATGAAAGAAAGGAATATGAAACTGATTGATGTTTTCTTCTTGATAATGTGGAGGCTAAAGTGGTCGACTAATGGCATTTAAAAGATAACATTTAGAGCTGATGGAATTTCTGGTTTTATCAATCCAGTTCCAGTTGGGCCAGATGAAGAAATAAAATGTAAAAAACCAGAACGATGTGACAAACATCCCCAAACTACAAAAAAGAAAAAAAAGAGAAAAAACTTGATTGAAGTTGGATGTTAATTAGTTGTGGTGCTTGTTACATTCTTCAGCCCATGCAAGTAATGCCAACATTTTTAATATCTTTTAATTTCTTTAGGTCTTTTATATTTGAGTTCCTTTTTGCCTATACAGTAAGATCTGTTTTCATGGTCTCAGATCCCGATTACAGGGTTAAATACATTTCATGCAATTTTCAATCTAGTTTGGTTCGAGCTGATTGAAATCTTATCTCTTATTTCTGGAGTAACTAGTTATCGAGCGAATACAGATCCATAGGAAAAACACTAGAGCAATTGAAGGGGTGCTGGTGTTCTTGAAATAAATTTCTGATGTGGTTGCTATGATAGTAAAGAAAGAAACTTGCTGTACATTTTCTAATCTAGGACTCTGAGTGGATTAATTGACCAAGACTGCTAGAATATCCAACACCTAATTGCAGAGACTCTTAAAAGTAAGGAGAAGAAAAGATAGTTTTTAAGTTGAATGCACATTGTGCCTCTTGTATTGTGTTCTTGATGTCATAGGAAACCTGTATATAAAAAATGATTTAAGGTATACAGAATCTTCTATGCTATTGAAAATCTTGTTTTTAGAGCAGAGTAAATTTCTTGCAACTAATTTCATAGTTTTTATTGCTTTGCAATGAGGTGGAAATAACATTGGAATTTGTGTTTTGGTATTAGTTTTAGGCATAGTTTGTTAATGTTGTTACTACAAATTTGTAAGTCTATGTAGACTTGTTGTCTGCAAATTTTGTGGTTAACTGAATTTTGAGACCCATGGTTTACAAGAACAAACTCTTTTAGACTTTGTTTAAAATTAGGATGGTTAGCCTATAGAATTATATAGCTAACCTTTCACCCCTTGAGTCGTCGTTGTAATTAGGTTGTCTTTGGTAGTCCATGAAGTATCTAATTAACATTTATACATGCAGGAGGAATGACTGAGCAGAAGAAGGTTTTAAGGAGGAAGTCCCTGGCCAAGTGGTTGAAGGAAAGCATTTTGCGATTGGGTCCTACATTCATCAAAATTGGCCAACAGTTCTCTACAAGGGTGGATATTCTTGCTCAAGAATATGTTGATCAGTTGTCAGAACTTCAGGTTGAATTTCTCTTATTTTAAACTAAGATGTCAAATCAAAGTTTTTGATTGAGGTCAAGTTCTTTTATTTTAAATGTCTATTATGAATGCTTCGTGTCATCAGAACATTTTTGCTTGCAAGCAACAAATTTTGTCGGCGCACTCATCTCACCTACCAATATATCTCTCTTTCCTTAACTAGGAAATGACATAATGAATGATGTCCAGTTCAACTGTCTCCGTTTTGGCTTATTGGCATGTCACATATTCTATTATACACAGTCCTACTATGGTAGGAATACCAATGTACACATAAAAAAATAGGACTACCAATGTACCTCTTTGGGCACAAAATCCTATCATTTAATATTTTTATTTTTTGTTATTCATTTGGTTTGCCCCCCTT
This sequence comes from Bretschneidera sinensis, assembly GCA_023935145.1. NCBI lineage: Eukaryota > Viridiplantae > Streptophyta > Magnoliopsida > Brassicales > Akaniaceae > Bretschneidera > Bretschneidera sinensis. The sequence continues at coordinate 56,194,590 of CM043698.1, read as the reverse complement.
CTGCCCTTCTCTTTTTTTCTAGCATTAGCCATTAATTTGCTATTAGTGTTTCTGAAAATAAGCATAATCTTGTTTCTATCATCATTTTTCTCAAGTAGATAATGCTTATTGGCTCATTGGGTAGTTTAGCTATCTTTTCTAAGATGGTGATTCCTTAAGGCAGAAATAAATTGCCATTTTTATGTATTACAGGATCAAGTTCCTCCATTCGCATCTGAGACTGCTGTATCTATTGTTGAAGAAGAGCTTGGAGCTCCGTTAGATAAAATCTTTGATTGGTTTGACTATGAACCAATAGCTGCTGCTAGTCTTGGTAATCTTGATTTTCTTTTGGATGCTAAATCATGGGGAAATTTGTTGGCAGTCAGTCAATGAACATAGCTAAATTGTTCCCTTGTTGCAGTAGCTCATAAGAATTGAAATATCATAATGTCATTATCTTACGCAGGTCAAGTCCACCGGGCAAGATTGAAGGGAGAAGAAGTAGTCATTAAAGTACAAAGGCCTGGTCTCAAGGATCTCTTTGATATTGATCTTAAAAACCTGAGGGTTAGTTTCATTATTTGTTATCATTTCATGAATGTTTAGTATAATAGCGGGGTTGTAGATCTATACACTTCATTTCTATGGGTCCTTATGCTCTCCCACCCCACCCTACCAAAAAAATGTTATAGTTGAGTGATCTCTAATTTTACTTCTTTTTGGTACTTGGAGGTTGGAACTTGCTAAGGGGTTCTGAAAATTTCTATTGATACGCCGGCTACTATTTCTTTTCCAGGTAATAGCCGAATACCTTCAAAAACTTGACCCGAAGTCAGATGGTGCAAAGAGAGATTGGGTTGCTATTTATGATGAATGTGCGAGTGTGTTATATCAGGTAATGATATTCCCCAACTGCCTCATTATTATGATGGTTAGGGAAAACCTAGGTGCCCTAATTTGCCACTCGGATTGGGGCAAATCTGCGCATTTTATGATTAAGCACGCAGATGTACTCAATTCGCGGATTTCCCAATCATCTATTCCGCAAATTACCAAAAAGTGACGCTTCCCTGCCCACAAAGTGGACAGGGGTTTGAGGTGTGTGTAGGTTTCAACAATAAAAAAAGGCAAAAAAGCTTGAATTCTTCTTTTGTTAAGGTTCAAACCATTGCCCTAATAACCCATGCAAATGGGACGGATCTAGGATTCTTGATCAAAGGGGGCAAAGTTATTAAAAAATTTACTTATAATTTAAGAGAAAATAAAAATACAATTTCACAAAACACCTACTTGAAAATATATCTTGTAATGCCACTAATATGAATATTTTCGTATAGAAAAAAATTAGATACAAGATCGACACAACCATAACAAATAAATCATATTTTAGTGAATTGATATTAAGCTTCAATGATTATATTAGAAATTTTTATACTAGTATTATCTTATCAAACCAAGTTCCCATAAAAAAAAATGTTAAATAAATTCTTACCAGTTACCACTATAAGCAAGTGGTTCCACCACCATTATTTTCTTCAAAGAATGAAAACCCCAAATGAATCAAAGTTCTTGAGCAGAGAAAGCTTAGAGAGAGAGAGAGAGAGAGAGAGAGAGAAATGAAAAATGCTTATAATCTATTTATAGTTGGTCTTGAAACTTTAAAGACAACAAAATTTATATCTTTGTTTGTCTACTTTATATTTCTTAAATATTTTTTTGGTCTTTAATTTTTTGAACTTCAGATTTATTGTGGAAGTCTTAAGAGTTTAAGGCAATTTTTCACTTTTCTAGATTATTAGTGAAGGCATCTTGAAATTGTTAGTGGGAGCACCTCATTAGTATTAAAAAATTGTAACGGATTTTGGGACTGGACAATGTAGATTCGTCTCTGCTCTACTTGAGAACAAATGTTATCGTTAAATTTAGCTTATGACCATATTTTTATTATTGATTTAAATCAGCAAAATTCAACACATTGGTGAGTGCTACTTTTTCTGTAAAAGAAATCTGCAACATTCCAAAATCAGGAGAGAGATGCAAAGCTTGCCTTGGTAGACGTGCAAAGCTTGCCTTGTCTTGAGAATTGCCGAATTGGGATTTGGGGGCATGTTTACTTCTTAAGGGTAACTTTTTACTTGTCACTAGAGTGGGGGCAAAATAAAAAATTTATTGGGGAATTTTAATAAATCCATAGAACATACAAAAGTTTTGGGGATTTCAGTGGAGGTACTTGCCCTCCCCAAATACATCCGTCCATTCATGCAACTATCCAACCAACTTATACCTACAGGTAACTCATGTTATCGAAAATATGCTTATCCTTTGAATGTTGCTACTTAAAATATAACCCACTCTTTTGCCAAACTAAACACTGATAAATGTTAATTGAAATTATTTATAAAAAAACGAAAAAAAAAATTAAAGCAAAGGCATATTTTTTATAATAAATATATGTTGATCAAGAAATAATACTAATAATATTTAACCCATTTATCACTTTTCAAATCATTTATAGTTAATCAAACTTGGTAATTTATTCAACTACTAAATTTAATAAAAAGATTGATCTAATTAATATATTATTAATTAGTTTTATTTTGATATTTATGAGATCATTAGCTTTAATTTTACTTTTACACTTATTAACAAGAATTTATTAGAAAATGTTTGTATATATTATTTATTATTTATTATTATTTAAATAATATAATATAACATAGACGCTCTCATCCTATCAAATTTGAAAAATGACGCTTTCACGCTCCCGCTCCTACCTCAGGAATCGCTTCATGACCTAATCACCTAGGGAAAAACCCAGAGTAATCTACTGTTCTTCTTTATAACCGCTTGGACACAACTTTATCATGTGTTTCTTTTAAGTTTATGCAAGAAGCTTTTCTAGTTTAGGTCTTTAATAAGTTTTCTGTAAAGCATGTTATAAAATTCAGGAGATAAGGTAGCTATAAGGCTGGCTATGCTTAAGGAGACAAGGTAATAACGTTGAGTCTAAACTCAACTTCAATCCCTTTCTCTCGTGCCACTTCAACCTATCATCAAGAATTTATACATGTAAGTGTATAAGACCAGCAAAACCCAAAAAGCTTCTTCTTCTTCCTCCTCTTCCTCTTCTCTCTCTCTCCTTCTCTTTCTCTCTCACCATGGTTGTCTTTGTTATCCTCGTGTTCTGATGGTGTTGGGGTTGAGTAACAAAAAGTTTCTTGTTATCGAAGAAGAATCTCTCGACTATGTGATTGATAGAGACGGAAAGAATTGACATTCTTAAGGCATGTTTAGTTGTAGAAAACATTTTCTATTTTCTATCTCATTTTTTCTTGACACTTTCCTCAACAATTTGCACATTTTAAAAAAAAAATTGCTTTTTATCTTTTCAATATAATATTGAAAAAGATGAGAAACAAAAAAGTGGTGTTTTCTAAATTACGTTAAGAATGTGCAAATTGTTCAGAAAGTGTTAGGAAAATGGAGATAGAAGATGAAAAATGTTTTTCACAACTAAACAGACTCTTAGTGTTCCTGAAAATGCTTGAGGCGGAGATATGGTGGTTTTGCGAGGCACTAAGGTGTTTAGGGTGCGAAAACGGGTCCAACCCTTGGTCTGGAGTAGTGTAAGGGAAAGGTATTGGAAAACATATGATGCAAAAGGGGAAATAAGTGGTCATTGCCTAGTTATTGTCCCATCCGAATGGGACCCTGGGATGGGTGATTTGGATATGGTCATACCTTTTTAGCATTTTTGCACCAAGTATCCACTCAAAGGGGGAAAACAAGAAAGAGAAAAAGGAGGAACCAAATGAGTCTGATATAGTGAGTGTAAATTTGTTCTGCTCGTAAAAGGGCAAAAACCAGGTTTGAATCTGGGCCTCTAGTGGGAAGAGGCAGGCTAGGGGAATTATATTGGAAAACAAAGGCTAATGATGGCTAATGATCATAGAAGAAATACTTTTCTGGGCTTTATTGAGGTTGATGACTCATTGTTTATGAAGGAGGGATGAATGATGCTGTTTACGAGGAGACTTGTGATGATAGGATGAATTTGGATAGGTTGGATTTTGATTGCATTGGTGGTGTGGAGGCAAGTTGACTTGAGCATCCCTTTTTGATGAGGAGGAGATTCTTGGTCCTCTTCGAAGTCGTAGTGACATTAAGCTCCCGGTCTCGATGGTTTTTCCATGGCATTTCTTCAACATAATTGGGGAGTCGTGAAAAGGGTGGGAAGCCTTAGTTCTACTTTCATTGTTTTTATCCGGAAAAAAGGTTGGCGCTAATAATATTAAATATTTTCATCCAATTAGCCTTGTGGGGGTGTATTTACAAGTTGTTATAGAAGGTCCTTACTTTTAGATTAAAGAAAGTGATCGGAAAAGTGGTGAGTCCACGCAGAATACTTTCATTGAGGGGAGGCAAATTATAGATTCCGCATTGATCGCCAATGAGGTTGTGGATGCTCATTTGAAATAAAGAGGGGGTGGGATGATTTGCAAGCTTGATATGGAAAAGGCTGATGACCATGTTTGTCGGGACTTTTTTCTTTTAGAAGGATGGGTTTTGAGGATAAATGGTGTAAGCAGATTTCAAAGTGCATCTTATTCGCTTCGTTTTCTATTTTGGTGAACGAGAACCTTTTCGGTTTTTTCAAAGCTTCTTGGGGTCTTAAACAGGGGTACTTGTTGTCTTCTTTCTTGTTTACTTTGGTGATGGAGGTCTTTAAAAAGATTTTGGTGAAAGCTGTTGATGGGGACCTTTGTGTGGCTTCAAGGTGGGGAAAAATAGAGGGATTTTTAGAGTCTTATCTTCTTTTTGTCAATGATACGATTTTGTTTTGTGGAGCGAAGACTGTTCAAATTCTTCATTTTCAGTGTCATTTTATGCTTCGAGGCGGTCTTAGGGTTACAGAATAATCTTAGCAGACGCGATGGGGTTAAAGAATAATCTTAGTAGGAGCGATTTAATCCTTTTTGGTGAGAATATTAATGATCGTTTTCCTGTTGCTTTGTTGGTTTGCAATGTGGGGCCTCTTCCAATTACTTATCTCGGGTTTCCTCTTGGGGCAAAGTTTAAAGAAAAGAGTGTGTTTGGCCCAATTGTTGAAAGGTTTGGAAAAAGGCTAGCTGAGCGGAAGCATCATTATCTCTCAAAAGAAGGTAGATTTACTCTTATCAAAAGCACACTTTCGAGACTCCTCATCTACTTTATGTCTCTTTTCCCTATTCTCTCTTCGGTTCCTAATTAGTTAGAGATCGTTCAGAGAAGATTCCTTTGGAGATTACAAAGGAGGATTTCAACTATCACTTGGTTAAATGGGTGTGGTTTAAAAACCGTTGGAAAGAGGTGGTTTACTCCTTAAATATCAACAAAGCTCTTCTCGAAAAATGGTTTTCATGGTGGAGAGAGATCATCTTTGACGGAAAGTGGCGGAGGCTAAGTTTGGGGTGCAACTTAATGGTGGATCTAAGGAAGGGAGGGGGACTTATAGTGTGGGCGTTTGAAAATGAATCTGGTTGGGGTGGGATGATTTCTTCCCTTGTATTTCTATGTTGGTGCGCAATGGTGACAAAACCTGTTTTTGGCACGATACTTGGTGTGTGAATACTTATTTAAAAGCTCAATTTTTGGGTATTCTACTTTGGCAAGAGACAATGATGCCCTTATTAGTTCTTGCATTTCCTATACCGATGGTGTGATTTCATGGGATGTTCATTTTATCTACAATGTGCATGATTGGGAGCTTGAGAGTGTGGAAAGCTTCTTGGAGACCTTGTATGGAACTAGTCTTGATGTGAATAGAGAAAACTTGGCTAGATGGGAAGTTAATCCAGATAAGGGGTTTCATGTGACGTCTTTTTTAGGATACTTTTGGATGAGCTTCCGTGGAAGATTCACCAAACTTCCCGTGTAAAGTTATTTGAAATTCTTTTGCCCCCAAAAAGGTTCTTTTTTGTTTTTTGTTTTCGTGGGAAGCAACTAATTGGAAGAAGATTGTTACTATTGATAACCTTCGAAGGAGAGGGCAAGTTCTTGTTAATAGATGTTATATTTGTAAAGAGTATGTTGAGTCCGTGTTCATTTTTGTTTGAGTGTACATTTGTTAGAAGTTTGTGGGAAATGGCCTTTTGCATCTTGGGTGGTTGCCGGATTCGTGAAAAATGAAGTGTGGGCTTGGAGTGGTATACATACTTCTAAGAAGTTAAAGAAGGCTTACTCTTTGACTCCCTTCTCTATTTTTCGGGTTGTTTAGAATGAGAGAAATTGAAGGGCTTTTGATGGTGAAGAGAGGTCTATTGAAGTGTTAAGAGATAAATGGTTTAATATCATTTATTTTTGGTTTAAGGGTAATTTTTTTTTATTAAGGATGAAAATCTCATAGATTTTGTGGACTTACTATCGTGTAAATAGCTTTGTACTTGGTGCTTTATTTATACAGCTTCTACTTATTAAAAAAAAGGATGGAAAAGGGAAAAATGGAGGAACCAAATTAATGAGCCTGCATAGAGTGAAGGGTAAAAAGCAGGACCTTTATACGTAGTTTAATTCTAACAATTAGGATGAGGACTTGTCCAGTTTATTATGAAAATATTGAACATAGGAATCTTCTGTTCCTTGGCAGAACTAATTAAGAGTAGTACTGTGACACTCTGGGGAAGGAAAGCTGATGGATTTATTTTTTCTTCTATTCTAGCGGACTTGTTTTTCTTTCTGGTACCTAGTTGGGTTTAAATCTATTTCCTCGTAGTATGTAACATCAATCAATTGATAGCAAAGAGATCAAGATGACTGGTGTTTTAGCACCAAGGCCACTAAGTGGGTTTGAAATATAATATGGGGTGGTTACATCAAGAAGACTGCTAATTAAGAATTATGTTTAGAAAATTTGAAAATATAGCGAAACATAAAGATCATTAATGACGTGTTAGGCAACAATCCACAAAGAAATATAATGAAAATCTACATTAAGATAATTATGATCATCATTTACACAATTTTGCAGTGTATGATGGACAATTAATGCAAACTTATTATCAAGCTCTTTTCTTTTGCACAATTCTTGACCAACAAATTTATATTAATGATAAAATAGTATTTATAATTTTTTCAGGAGATTGATTACACAAAGGAGGCTGCCAATGCAGAACTTTTTGCCAGCAACTTCAAAGACTTGGATTACGTAAAAGTCCCAACAATATTCTGGGAATACACTACCCCGCAGGTTTAACCTTTCACTAACCATGAAATCTCAGCATGTGAAGCAATTAAATAGTTATTAAGATTTAATTTACTTTCCTATTTAAATAATGCTTAGTGTCTATATAAGAGTACTGATATTGAGATTGTAAGGTAGGCTGGATGATGGAATAAAATTGAGTTTTGGTATATCTCTTGTCCCTTTCTCCCTGTTCTTGTTTTGTTTTCCTTTTGTTCTGTTTTCTTTTCTACCTAGTCTATCTATTTTCTCCTGGTTAATCTCCTTGCTTCTCTCGTTTCTTAATCTGTTTCTGTTCTGTCCGACATCAAGTGGTATCAGAGCCGAAAGGTCCTGCATTCATTTTTCTATCTATCCCTAAAATCAGATTTTGGTATAAAAAAAACCCCCAAAAACACCATCAGTACAGATCACGTACAGTAGCAGTGTCCATTCACCACTTGATTCATCGCCGTCTGTCACCATCAGCATCAAGAGGTTCCCACAACCAAAACCCTAAGTTTTCAGCCGGTTCCTCCGCCGGAGTTCTACCACACACCACCATCGCCATTGCCAGAAAACGTCACATCGGCACTTGAGCCCACTATCAGGATCGGAATTCCCCGATCTGTTTGGTTTCATCTTTCATGTGCGTTTCCCTTGCCGGAAAACACTATCACCTCCATAAGACAATCCAGCACTGCCACACCAGATCTGCTTTTCTGGTGAGATTTCTCCATCCCTGTTGCCGTTGTCGGGTTCGCGCACCTTTACCGACCAAAACCGGTCTGGTTCGCCGTAAAGCACCATCGCCGGATTCCGTGCTAGCACCGGATTTCGCGCCAGCTGACCTACGCCATCGCCTAACAGAGTCGTGCCTGGGTTCTTTTCTAGTCAGAATACCTATTTGGCTGGCTGGGACTTTAATTTACTGCCTTTCTATTTTGTAAAAAGAAAAAAAAAATAGAGTGAAAAAAAAAACAGAATGGAGGAAACGAAAAAAAGTCAAGTTTATGTATCTTATGTTTATATAGTTGTTGATTCCTGTATTAAAAAAAGAGAGTGAAAAGCAGACAAAAAAAATTTGCAAAAAAAAAAAAGGCAAAAATTGCACTTAAGTAATGGGTTCATGTGAACCAACCCGGATTCTTTGTGTGACCATTCATCAGATTTACTATTCGGTCACCAAAGATATATTACATCATATTTATGGTTTTGTAGAGAAAATCGTTCTCTATCAAACTTCTGCTCTTGTGCAATATCATTGGCTTCAAGATGCTTATTGGGCTAAAACAAAGTTGGATGGTCGGTATATTTTTGATAATTGGTGTCAATTGGAGATCGAGTATTCCGACTTTGAAACTCAAATTTGCAAGATGCCATAACTCGTGAAACAACAAGTGGAAGCAGCTTTCACCGCCAATCAGGCTTCTCTTCAAGCCGAGTTTGAAGTTGCTTCTCCAGTCCACACAGACTTTGAAATGAACGAACAAATCATTAAAGAAAGCTCTACCATTCACTGTGAGAATGCGCTTATGAAGTTACTTCAAAACGAACAAGGCTAAAAACAAGATGCGGGCAAGATTTGTGCACGTGACCTTTCTTACATTGATTTCATCCTCCTGCACTGGATTGAGGCTCCTCAACAACTCCTCTTGATATCCTTTTTCTGCCCTATCGAGAATGCTACGTATCGAAAATTGCAAGTCTTTGCCATGCAACTTTAAGAATCACAAGTTTTGATATTTCACCACTTCGAAACTTGTAGTTGAGTTTTTTGTAAGTGGGGGAGAATGATGCAGAATAGGAAAGAGAATATTTATTATTTTGGGATTTTGTTCTTGGATATGTATTTTAGGAAAATTAGATTTAGGCAATTAAATAGTTATTAAGATTTGATTTACATTCCTATTTAAATAATGCTTATGCCTATATAAGAGCACTGATATTGAGATTGTAAGGTAAGCTGGATGATGGAATAAAATTGAGTTTTAGTATATCTCTTATCCCTTTCTCCTAGTTCTTGTTCTGTTCTCCCTTTGTTCTGTTTTCTTTTCTACTTAATCTATTTATTTTCTCTTGGTTAATCTCCATGCTTCTCTCATTTTTTAATCTGTTTCTGTTTCTATCTATATGTCCGACATCACTAATGTATCAATTACTTCATGTATTTGTGTGTAGGTCCTGACAATGGAGTATGTCCCAGGGATTAAAATTAACAAAATACAAGCTTTAGATCAATTGGGCGTTGATCGCCAAAGGTTAAGATAATTTCCAGGCTTTGATCCTAGTGAAGTCATTCTAACTTACTCAAGCTTTACACTTGCACTTTCCAAACTGAGAAACAATTAACATTCTTGTGTCTTGTCATTTGTAATGGTTATAATATTGTTCTTATGCAGGTTGAGTCGATATGCTGTTGAATCTTACTTGGAACAAATTCTATCTCATGGGTTTTTCCATGCCGACCCCGTGAGTCGCTTCTATCTCTTTTAATTTTAGTGGTAAATTAAGTTTGGGCAGCATTGACTATATAAGATTTTTCAATGAGTTAAATTTCTGGAATTTGAAAGTGAAGGACTCCAATCTTTTTGTGCTTACCTAGACACAAAGAAAATATAACATTTGCATTTATGTTTTGCGGTTTCAATAAGGCAATGCCTGCATATGGAGAGGCTCAAGTAAACTCTGGAAGACCATTCATTGCAAATTTTAAGGGCTTATATCTCACATAAGGCCCTTATAATAAAACTGTTGGTTACATCTTGAAGTTGTGCCTTCCAAGTAATGCCAGTTATTTAGACCTTATGCACTAATACAAAGTCACAATTTCTGTCATGAAAATAAAATTTTAATATTGTTGAGATGTCTTGCATTCCTATTCGACCCAAAGACCACCCACCTCTGACCCAAAAATTTTGAGCGATCCGAAAGGGAATAAAATTGAGATTTAGTTCATGAAGCGGAGGCTTGACTTTGTACTCTTCATATTTTGATAGTGAATTTCTCTCTGCTCTCGCGCGTGGATATAGGCCTAGCCGAACCACGTAAATCTTGTGTCTTCTTTTGTGTGTGCGATTGTTTTGATTTCTGTTTTGCTGTTTCACTTTGCCTATCTTTATTGATCCTGTTACAACAAATATCATTTATTTTTCTTTTCAAATTTTAATCTTGTTGACCCACCATGCTTCACTTATGATCAAATTTTTGTAAAGAACCTTTTGAACTTTCCTAAAAGGATCACCTTGCTTGAAACTCAGAGATGTTTAGAGTGCTACATGTGCATGTAGATTTTTTGACTGCTTTGTATTTGTTTCTTAAGCTAAAAAATCAAGTGAACTAAACTTCTGTTTTCTTGTTTTCGTTTATGTCTATGGTTGTGACATTACTATATTGCCACACCAGAAAATTAATAGTTACTGCTATATATGGACATAAGAAGTTTGATAAATTGTTTGAATGAAAGATAAGTCCAAAATGATACTTCTCTTTTGAGCTTTGGAAGATATGATCTATGAGATGGCTGTCAATAAAAACTTATCAAAAAAAAAAAAAAAGAGATGGCTGTCAATAAAATAGAAGTTCTCGTTAGCTTTTGGCGTCTTCTAATTCTTTCAATCATTGTTTTCTCTCAAAACTCTAAAAATTCATGACACTCATTTTGATTATATTCACACTTTATCCCTTATAAGGGGTTTGGAGGAAATATATTTATGCATAAATACGTAATACATGTGTGTGTGTGTATAAAAAACTTAATATAGGCTTACAATGAGATAATGTAGATTGCATTCTACATCACTAGATAAATTCAGTTGAGCTTTCGAGAAATGGAACAAACTATTTGGTCACTAGCTTTCTGCAGCAAATACTTGGTAAAAGGCATACTTGACAGATCATAGTTTGAATTTTCTAAAAGTGAATAGTGATAACTGATAAGTTGCTGCATTAAATCTTAAATCGAGCATCTGTTCCATTGATCTGAAAAAAGTTATGACAATTATTTCTTTTTGGTCCATTGGACAATAAATTAGGAGTTTTTGTCATATTAGAGAATAAAATAGCTGCTTTGGAAAGAGTCATGTCTTCAAAGCTTGTCATTTCACTCACTATCTTCGGTTAAAAAGGAGTTCAGTGCTCATTTTCACACCTTAAGGACTACCACTTGAGAATTAATTGAAAAGACATATTTTGAATAAAAAATTATTCAAACATAAAGCACCATTTTACAAAAACAGAAACTGCATTTAGATGGATTTTCTGTTCAAGAAAGTATATGCTGTAACTTAACAAAAATCATGCATGGGCCTGGTCTTGGTGACAATGTGGCAGTTGCAAAGGCATTGGTGGAGGAGACATGGAGTGAAAATGGTAATAAAAAGCTGTACATTTCATGGGTATAAAGGCAAAAATACTGTGAAACCTATGTCCCCCACTGTTTCATAAGTTGAAAACGATGTTCACCGTTTGATTTTAGATGACTTCGGACTTACTTGCAAGTCATCAGGGGGCACATACATAACTTTGATTTAATGCTGAGGAAGGAAGACTAGTCAATATTTCAAAAGGGAAACCACACTCTACCTCTAAGAAAGTGGGACAGAAGAACAACTTTTAGTTGGCTGAAGCTCAAAAGGGAAGAGACAACTTCAATTCACAACTCATTCAAAATTTGATTTCATATGAGCACGAAAGGTGATGAGAGCAAAGAGTGAACTATATATGTGTGGAGTATATACTAGACTGTTGTTGCTTTTGTGTGTGTGAGAGTGAGAGAGAGAGAGGTGGAGATGCCCCACAGCTGTCGTTTTTCTTTCCTTCCCTTCCCTCCTCATGGTTACATGTATATGCAATCTCCCTTAGATTGCTTATTGGTGCAGTTCTCAGACTTTTGGGTTTTGTTATTCTTTTCTTTGGGTATTATGGTCTGTTCCAATCAAACAGCTTTATGGGAGAATGTATTGGGTCCCCTCTTGACAGCCTTTCTAAAATTAGAAGGATACCCTTTGTATTACAGATGAATAACTGTGGCCCACATGTTTCATGAAGGATACCCATTGACGGCCTTTCTAACCACCTTGACTGTGTAACCAAAACATTTTTATTTTCTTGACTTTTTGCAGCATCCTGGAAATATTGCTGTTGATGATGTCAATGGTGGAAGGTTGATCTTTTATGACTTTGGAATGATGGGAAGGTAGTTTCGATACCCTTTGCTGGCTTTTATTCTCAATAGGATTTGGATCCTCTCCTGTCCTATAAAAGGATTCGTTCTTACAGTCCTATGTTAATTTTACGCCACATTACAGAAGGAAATATAAATGATTCAAAATTTTCCCCATATTAAATATACAAATCACCGCTACCCATGAATTCGACATGTAAATAAAATGCATCCTCTAATTATATTCAGAAAGGATGTGGACAAACATAAACAGTTATTATTATTATTATTATTCTTTTAAACATGACATAGAAAGAGAATGGGACTGGTAAGATCCAGTCCTATTATAGGACTGGAGAAAAGCCACACCCTTTTCAGTAAGTCATTTTTGGAGTTTGGTGTGATGACTATCCTTTGCAAATGTTTTGGCATGGCATCTTGCAGTATCAGTCCAAACATCAGAGAAGGACTGCTGGAAACATTCTATGGTGTTTATGAGAAGGATCCAGATAAGGTGATTATGACTTCACATATGATGGCCCACTGTCATCCCCATAGCTTCAGATTTGCTAGTTTGATTTTATATCAATGTTATTGTGCTTCCATGATCAGCTACAATTTCCTTACAATAAACTTCTACTTAGTGCAGGTCCTGCAGGCAATGATTCAAATGGGTGTTCTTGTGCCCACTGGGGATATGACGGCTGTCAGACGAACAGCACAGTTCTTTCTTAACAGGTGCTTTGAGTGACGAGAAGAATCTTTTGAGTTCCCTTCTACTCTGTCATATTATTTTTCCTCATCAGTATTTGCCTTGAGTTCTCACTCAATTATATGCATGTCAGAATATACCTATGTTTGTAATTCCACTGTTTATTTCTTCTGATTGGAATTTGACAGTGGCCAGCCAACAAAAAGAATGTATCCCTTGTGTACACTAATTAGTAATCTAAACATATTGATTGTATTATGAAACTAATAGGATATGATAAGAGTTGAATGATAGATGTTTCTTTCATTAATGTTTTAGACCATGGACTCAACAGATTCATATTGTTACAGTTTTGAAGAGCGTCTTGTTGCACAAAGAAAAGAGAGAGAAATGGCAACAGTAGAACTTGGATTCAAAAAGCCATTGAGCAAGGAGGAAAAGATAGAGAAAAAGAAGCAACGTCTGGCTGCAATTGGTAATTTAATTTTTGTATTTTTATACGTGCATGTTGATTAAATTCATGGAACATAGCATCTATTTGATGAGAGATTTTAGGAAAATTTACTTCTTCAGATCAGTTGCTTTCTTCTTTGGATAAGACAATGCAACCTTTGGCCTTTATGCTTGTTCAGTATAAACGCAGTATGCTTCCTACTCATTGTTTTTCATTCTCTTAACAGGGGAAGATTTATTAGCCATTGCAGCAGATCAACCCTTTCGATTTCCTGCCACATTCACATTTGTTGTTAGAGCATTTTCAGGTATCAACATTAAAATATAGTAGATTCATTTCTCTATTTTATTGTATGAAACAAAAACCTCAGAATAAAAATTACTTACTCTGCAGTATTGGATGGCATTGGGAAGGGCCTTGATCCTCGGTTTGATATCACTGAGATTGCCAAACCGTGAGTGTGATTTTATTTCTGATGAATTGTTCGAAGTTGTGTTTCATCTAACTTCAAATTGTAGTCAGCCATATTTTCTTGCATATCTGACACGTCTTTTCATGCTTTACCTTGTAGCTATGCACTGGAATTGTTAAGGTTTCGCGAAGCTGGAATCGAAGTTCTCTTGAAGGCAAACATGACCTATCTTGATTCTACTGTGATCTTTATATTCATAATATGAATCCTGTTTTCACAGTTGATCCTGTAAATGTTATAGGACCTGAGAAAGAGATGGGACCGGCAGTCCCGTGCATTCCACAACTTATTTAGGCAGGCAGACAGAGTTGAAAAGCTAGCTGAAACTATCCAACGACTGGTAGAGCTTGGGAATTCCTGCTCCATGTTTTATTTCTCTTTGTTTAAATACTTGTGTCTTGTGAATTCTAAAATGATGTCACTGCATTTAACTCTATTTACAGGAGCAAGGTGATCTGAAGCTTCGAGTTCGAACTTTGGAGTCTGAGAGGGCATTTCAACGTGTTGCAGCTGTTCAGAAGACAGTGGGGAGTGTGAGTATAGCTGTTTAATACAGTTGTATTCATAACATGCTAATTTTCCCCCTCTTTTGAGGTTCTATTCTGAATAAAAATGAACAGAGAGAGAGAGGAGTTTTTTGATGTTGGTCAGTAGCTACTGCATTGATTTGTTTACATATTTTAGATAGTGATAGGAACCAATTAGTGAAGTCTCTAATATCTTAGGTTAAAGCCACTTATCAAAAACATTTCCTTAGGTTAAAGTGAAATTCCATCACTTCTTCAATCTTTTCATTTTCCCCTTTTACCCTTGTTCTCAGTGGTGGAATGTATTGAAGTAACTACCTTGTTGAGAGATATAGTTTTCTAATTACATATGTATTAGGTTTTCTAATATGTTTTAGGTTTCCTAGTATTCTTAATTTATGTTTTCTATTCCTATTAGGATTTATAGTCGTAGGTCTATAGATAGGGTTGTTGGTTTATTAACATAACAAAACATCAATAATAATAACTCTATAATATTTCTTCTCAATCTCTCATCTCCATCTCTCTAATCCCAAACCTAAATCTAATAAGGTATCAGTGCCCCATAGTTTGGGACCCTGGTGGTAGTCTTAGGCATAAAAAAAACAGAAAACCCATCTTCTTCATCTTCTTCCTAGTACCAGAACTCTCTAATCTATTTAGATCAGCCCGCGTTGTGAAAACATAGGAAAAATAGTTGAAATCCTAAAAAAAAATTGCCGCATAGTCAAGATTTATGGCTATCTGCCTTTCCGACGATCCCCATGACCAGCCGCCACCACCATAGTGTTTGCATACCCTAGGGGAGCAAAACCCATGATTCCGGCGATCATCGTGACCAGCCGCCACCACCATAGTGTTCGTAGACCTAGGTGAGCAAACACAAGATTCCGGCAACTCCAACAACCTTCCGGCGAGATTCTGGGAAGATTCCAGCATCAGCCGTGATTGGAGACCTTCATAAGGTTCGCGCCGCTCCGGCGAACACAACCTTGTCTTCGGTGTTCCGTTCCGACCAATGGTGGTTGTTTTGATAGTTTACGACCCGTTCTCTGACCCAGATCTGTTATTCAAACCATATTTGGCCCGACCCTACTGGACCTGCATTTGTGACCTGACCTAAATCCATCCATTAAGTTCAAAAAAGAAAAAAACAGAAAAAAAGAAAAAAAATATCCGTTATGTGTTTCTGGTCTTGTGTTTCAATAAAAGAAGAAAAAGAAGAGTTCCTCTCCTCTGTGTTGATGTTGTTGACCTAATGTTGTTAACCTTATCCGACCTGTGGTGTTGTTGTTATCCTCCTGACTCATTGATTGCAACCCATTCAAGTCAAAGTCAAAGTTAAAGTTAGTAAAAAAAACAAGACAAAAAGTCAAAGTCTTGTTGATATGTTGTTCTCGGACTTATCTCGTTAGGTTGTGCTGACATGGTGACTTACCTGTTTGTCGTGGGTGTGGAATCCCGACATGTTCTCATGGGTTATTGTAATTTATAAGTTTGGTTTATTTGTTTAAGATTGGATCAGGTTTGTTTTTGGTATGACTTTATTTGTAACAAGTTGGTGCATGTGTACGTATCAACTTGAGGGGGAGTGTTGACAGATATAGTTTCCTAATGTCAATGGATGGCAAAGTCCATATTCTTTTCTTTAATTAAGGTCACTAACTATTCCACTTCACCCACACTTGCCATATATTCATCTTTGTTTTAAGGCTTACTTTAGGCCATGTTTCCTTCCTTGTTTTAAGACTTACTTTAGGCCATGTTTCATTCCTTGTTTTAAGACTTACTTTAGGCCATGTTTCCTTCCTTGTTTTAAGGAATGTCTTTTTCCTTTAACAGCCTATATATACTCTTAATTGTATTCTCAATAATAAAAACTTAAGTAAGCATTTGTACAATCTCTTTACTCTCTTCAATTCTCACATCTCTTTACTCTCTTAAATTCTAACATGGTATCAGAGCCGGTTGCTTAGGTTCTTCTCTCGCTTGTAATTTTTCTCGGTTTCGTGTTTCGGCGTGTTCTGTATTGTTCTCGGTGAACTCGACGTGAAAGTTTTTTTTTTGTTGTTTTTCGGTCTTCTCTTTTTGGGTTAGTGTTGTCGGCACCTCTTATTTTTTTGGTTTGAGCAGTTTCGGCATTCTCGACATCCTCTATTTTCAGAGAGGTGTTTTGTGGCTTTGGGTCTCAGATTTCTCGGTGTTTTTTTTTGTTCTCAGATATCTTTGGCAGTTTGTTTTTTTTTCTGCTTTGGGTGGTTTCGGTATTTTTTTTTGGTCGGGCTATTTTTTTTGCACTTATTTGCAATGGATTCTGCACCTGTGTGTGTCAAATTTACGGGCAAAAATTACTCTACATGGGCCTTTCAGTTTGAAATTTTCCTCAAGGGAAAAGAACTTTGGGGCCATTTCGATGGCACAGATGTTGCACAAACATCCAATACAGACCAATCGAAGGATGTCGGGTATTCTCCTTCTTGGACTGTGCTTGATGCTCGGATCATGTTTTGGCTTCTTGGTTCGATGGAGCCACATATTGTCACCAACTTGCGTACTCATCGCTCTGCTCAATCCATGTGGACTTATCTGAAGAAGATTTATCATCAAGATAATGATGCTTATCGCTTTCAGTTAGAGCATGCAATTGCCACCTTTCAACATGGCAGTCTTTCCATCCAAGACTATTACTCGGCCTTTCTGATTCTTTGGACTGACTATACTGATCTTGTTACAGCGGCTGTTCCTGTTGCCACTCTTTCGACTATTCAGCAACTCCACGAGACTAGATGGCGTGATCAATTTCTTATGAAACTACGCTCGGAATATGAATCTATTCGCTCCTCTCTGCTGAATAGATCTCCTGTTCCTTCTCTTGATGTTTGTTTTGGTGAGTTACTTCGTGAAGAACGTCTTAGTACTCAAGCCACTCTGGAGCAATCTTATGGTAGTCCAAGAACTGTTGCTTATGCTGCCCAAGGACGCGGATCGCCTACGCATTCTAAAAACTTGCAGTGTTTTTGCTGTAAGGAATATGAGCATATTGCTGCCAATTGTCCCAAGAAATATTGCTCTTATTGTAAGAAGAAGGGTCATATCATCAAAGAATGTCGTCTCCGCCCACAGAATCGTCAGGCTCAAGCATTTCAGACTTCTGTTATTGTACCCTCCGCAGCTCCTAGCTCTTCTTCCAGTGCCTCCCCAGTTTCGGCACCTCCTGCAGCGAATTACTGCACACCCGAAATGGTGCAACAGATGCTAATTTCAGTATTATCTGCAATGGGGTTTCAAGGTAAAAATTCTACCAAACTCTAGTACGTAGACTTGGGGGCCTCTAATCACATGACGAATACTCCCACCGCTCTGTGTCATGTTCGACCCTATGTTGGTCCATCTGCCATTCAGACTGCCAATGACAGTTCTTTAGCAATCGCTGCTGTCGGAAATGCCTCTTCTAAATTCACTGATGTGTTTCTTGCTCCTAAACTTTCCACGAATCTTATTTCTGTTGGTCAATTAGTTGATAACAATTGTGTTGTTAACTTTTCTGGCGATGGTTGTGTTGTACAGAACCAGGTAACGGGAGAGCTGATCGCGAAGGGACCTAAAGTGGGGCGCTTGTTTTCATTATTTTTATCTGTCCCAGCAATTTCTCCAGTTTCGTCTATTAAGTCTCTTGCTTGCAATAATGTTCCAAATCTGAGTATGGTGTGGTATCGTCGTTTAGGCCATCCCAATACTCAGATCTTATCTCATGTATTGCACTCTGGTTTTCTTGATAAAGAAGAACGTTCCTCTTTATCTCTTAAGTGTGATTCTTGCAAACTTGGTAAAAGCAAAATTCTTCCCTTTCCTTTACATGCTAGTAGAGCTTCTCACTGCTTTGATCTTATCCATAGTGATATTTGGGGACCTTTCCCCGTTAGTTCACATGAAAAATTTAAATATTATGTGACTTTCATTGATGATTATAGCAGATTCACTTGGGTTTATTTTCTTCGCTCTAAATCTGAGGTTTTTCGTACTTTCACTAATTTTTTAACGTATGTTGACAATCAATTTTCTGCGACTATTAAGATATTACACACAGATTCTGGTGGTGAATATTTGTCTACTGAGTTTCAGGAATTCTTGGCTTCTAAAGGTATTATTCATCAACGTTCATGTCCTGCTACTCCCCAACAGAATGGAGTAGCCGAACGCAAAAATCGTCATCTTCTTGATGTGGTACGTACTCTCTTGTTAGAATCATCTGTTCCATCAATGTTCTGGGTCGAGGCTTTGAAAACTGCTACTCACTTGATTAATCGTTTACCTTCCCAAATCTTACACATGGAGTCTCCCTATTTCCGCATGTTTGTTAAACAACCTAGTTATGATAATCTCCGTATCTTTGGTTGTGTATGTTTTGTCCATTTACCTCCCCATGAGCGACATAAATTATCTGCTCAATCTGTTAGATGTGCATTCTTGGGATATAATGTGTGTCAAAAGGGATTTGTTTGCTATGATCCTACCTTACATCGTACACGTATTTCTAGAAATGTTATTGTCTTTGAAAATCAACATTTCTTTCCTATGTCCTCTGAGCCCTCTTCTTCTACGGTGGTCCTCCCCTCCTTTGAGCAACAATTTTCAGATCTTCATCAAATCAGCTCTCGCTTTAAACCAGGTGTTGTATATACGAGACGCTCCCGCCCACAGTCTCTTCTGATGGCTCAATCGATATCTGATCCTACCATGCTCCAGTCAGTTGCAGCACCTTCAGAACACTTGGTACGTCGCTCTTCTCGAATATCTTTACCTCCGGATAGGTATGGGTTTGCTTCTGCTCTTACTGCTACATTGTCTAATTTTGATATTCCCACATGCTACTCACATGCTGTCAAGCATGATTGTTGGCGATAAGCTATGCAGGAAGAAATTGCTGCTTTAGAGGCCAATCACACCTGGGACATTGCACCTTGTCCTTCCACTATAGTCTCCCTGGGTTGCAAATGGGTTTACTCCGTCAAGGTTCGATCTGATGGAAGTTTGGATCGTTATAAAGCTCGGCTTGTTGCACTTGGAAATAAACAGGAATATGGTGTTAATTATGAAGAAACCTTTGCTCCTGTGGCTAAGATGACCACTGTTCGTACGATTCTAGCTCTTGCTGCTTCCAATGATTGGCCACTACATCAGATGGATGTCAAGAATGCTTTTCTTCATGGGGATCTTAAAGAGTGTATTTTTATGAAGCCACCCCCGGGATTGTTTCCTTCTCCAAACTCACATGTGTGTAAGCTTCGTCGCTCCCTTTATGGTCTCAAACAAGCTCCAAGGGCTTGGTTTGATAAATTTTGAACTAATTTATTACAATTCTCATTCAAGCAGAGCAAGTATGACACTTCCTTGTTTCTTCGAAAATCAGACATGGGTATTGTTGTTCTTTTAGTTTATGTTGATATTGTGATTACTGGTTCCGATTCTGTTTTACTTGGCCAGCTCAAGACCCATCTCTCCGAGTCCTTTCATATGAAAGATCTTGGGTCTCTTACATATTTCTCGGTCTTGAGGTGCATCGTAGTCCGTCGGGTATTTCACTCAATCAACATAAGTATGCTAGTGACCTGGTCGCTACAGCTGGCCTACAGGAGGCCACTTCTGTTGATACTCCCATGGAATTGAATGTCAAGCTTCGCAAAGAGGAGGGTGATTTACTTGCTGATCCTAGTTTATACCGAAAGTTGGTGGGCAGTCTTGTCTACCTCACCATTACTAGACCGGACATTTCCTTTGCAGTACAACAAGTCAGCCAGTTTCTTCAGACCCCTCGTCACCTTCATTTGGTTGCTGTCCGTAGGATCATACGCTATGTTCAGGGCACTTCTGCCCGTGGCTTATTCTTTCCTGCAGGCAATTCTCCTCGACTTACTGCTTATAGCGACGCTAATTGGGCTGGTTGTGCTGATACACGTCGCTCCATTACTGGTTGGTGTGTGTTCTTAGGTGATGCATTGATCTCATGGAAGAGTAAGAAGCAAGACAGAGTTTCTAAGTCATCTACAGAATCTGAGTATCGGGCGATGTCTCTTGCTTGTTCCGAAATTATTTGGCTTCGAGGTTTGCTTCCTGAGCTAGATTTTTTCTGCAACTGATCCTACACCTCTACATGCTGATAATACAAGTGCTATTCAGATCACGGCCAATCCTGTTATCATGAGCGCACGAAGCATATTGAAGTCGACTGTCACTCTATCCGCGAAGCATTTGAAGCTTGTGTTATCACTCTTCCACATGTTTCCACTGACCTACAAATTGCTGATATCTTCACCAAAGCGCTCACTCGCCATCGACATTGCTTCTTAAGCAGCAAATTGATGCTTATTGATCAACCTGCATCAATTTGAGGGGGGCTGTCAATTGATGGCAAAGTCCATATTCTTTTCTTTAATTAAGGTCACTAACTATTCCACTTCACCCACACTTGCCATATATTCATCCTTGTTTTAAGGCTTACTTTAGGCCATGTTTCCTTCCTTGTTTTAAGGCTTACTTTAGGCCATGTTTCTTTCCTTGTTTTAAGGCTTACTTTAGGCCATGTTTCATTCCTTGTTTTAAGGAATGTCTTTTTCCTTTAACAACCTATATATACTCTTAATTGTATTCTCAATAATAAGAACTCAAGTAAGCATTTGTACAATCTCTTTACTCTCTTCAATTCTCACATCTCTTTACTCTCTTAAATTCTAACACCTAATTACATATGTATTAGGTTTTCTAATGTGTATTAGGTTTCCTAGTATTCTTAGTTTACATTTCCTATTCCTATTAGGATTTATAGTCATAGGTCTATATCTAGGGTTGTTGGTTTATTCACATAACAAAACATCAATAAT
The DNA here is from genome assembly GCA_023935145.1 of Bretschneidera sinensis. Classification (NCBI taxonomy): domain Eukaryota; kingdom Viridiplantae; phylum Streptophyta; class Magnoliopsida; order Brassicales; family Akaniaceae; genus Bretschneidera; species Bretschneidera sinensis. The sequence continues at coordinate 56,173,203 of CM043698.1, read as the reverse complement.
AATAACTCTATAATATTTCTTCTCAATCTCTCATCTCCTTCTCTTTGTCCCTAACCTAAATCTCAACATACCTGTTTTAAGGAGGTGGGTGTGAGGGATGTCCTTCCCTCTTTTCTTCTTTTTCTTCACTGGCGAAGTGCTTGGAAAGCTTTCTAACACAATTGACATGCTTTTCACGCAATTATAGTAATGTTTTTCAACTTGTACAGATGCATGTGTATAAGCTGTTACTGTGATAATCCGAATTGATAAAATTCTTTTAGAGCTCAGTTTTAGATTATCGGATTAAGAAATATGATATTTAATGAAAACTGTTGGATGTTTTTTCTGTCTTTTAGAGGGCAAATGTGGTTTGGTCATTTTGAAATATGAATTTAAATGTAACGGAGAAAGTTCTGAAACATCTTACAAGGCAGGATACTTATCCCGTGATTTTTCTCTCTTTGACCATCAACAGGCAGTAGCTGCTGGAAGCCTAATAAATCTTGCAACAATTTTGTTTCTCAATTCTATACGAGTAAGCCATCCATTTTAATTTGCATGTCTTACGCATCATTTTGTCTCTTTGGTCCCCAAGATTTACTAACATTTGCTTGTATGGTTCTCTTAGGTGCCAGCCACTGTAGCATATGTCTTTTGTGCTTTCTTCACCTTTCAAGTTCTATTTGGTATTATAAAGATAAAAAAATTAGATCAACGAGAAAGGTTGATTACCGGAACTGCTTAACTAACTGGTGAGTAAAATCTTTTTGAGTTGTAGGCCATGCATCTTGTTTTTGATTATGCATCCACTGTTCAGTCCTCTACATTATATTTACCGACTCCAAATCACATGGGTGGAGAGATTGAGCTCTCAATTGTAAGGCATGAACCCTGAAGTACACTAAGAGGACTTCAATTGGCAATATCCCTTTTCATTATATCCATTGGAGCCTCCTAGTCCTCACTGATGCAGCTATTCCTTCCTCAAATAGCACAAGATATTGCATCCATGGCTCTCAGTAATATATGACCCTACTGTCTTAACATAAATAGGATTATAGGATCTGTAATGTCTGGTTTTGAACTCCTTTGATATTGTCAAATGCTGTGTGGAAAGACAGTGACAGCTATGATCTTCTATCCATTGGTATGGAGCTGTTTGATCAGCATACCATGTCTGTATATGGAGTTGTATGAACAAGGCCTACAGATTTGTGCAACTGAAGAAAATGATATGGTACCATATGCTTGCTCCATCTGAACTTCAATTAGATCAAAAGACTCTTTGCTCTTCATCTACACTTTTATTTACGAATCATACACTACAAAAGTGTGCTTCATCTCCTTTTTCGATGCTAGAACTTTTGGTGCAATTTCTTACAAATCTTACACTCTGCAGAAGTTTATTTCACTGTACCATCCCAGCATTTCTGGTGATTGTAAATAAAGTGTGGTCCCCAGGTTAAATACTAAAATTTTTAATGAGATCAAATGCATTGCCATTTAGAAGCACGATGAATTAAGCTGACTACAGCATGTAATGAAGTGCAAATGTTTCAATATGAAATTACTGTTCCATAAGTGATGAGAAACTTTGTAGTACACATATCAATATCATGTTCTTGTCACCCTCATATCAAGTAGGAAGTGCAAAGCATATTTACAGGTTTTAAACTTGATGCTTTATCACTATGTTGTGAGTCCATTTAGCACATTTTACTTAGAAATCAAACTTGTTCTTTTCAGTGGAACCCACTGCAGATTTGGAGTTGAGATACTGCTCCCATGAAGTTCTTGATCACAAGTCAGATGTTCCATCCGTTCAAAGAAAGCGAAAGCAGAAAGAGCACGTTATGTGATGTCCTTTCAGCGTCAAGTGGGCCAAGACTTCCAACCTGCAACTTCGTGATGAAGGTGTCCAAAGATTGAACACCACGGGCTTGGGTTTTTAAAGCCTATGAAGAGCTAAAGTTATTGGTTATAGTTGTCATTATGTTATGCAAAGCCATGATGCTGTTGTTTCCTGAGTTTCCAGCAAAAATATTCCTTAGGTAAGTGTCATTGCATTTTTTTTTTTTCGATTTTCTTTCGAGGAAGTGGTTGATCACCATATATCAGTTTTTACCCTTGGTGTAAAGTTATGTAAAATTGTGTTCTAACAGTTGCATCATATGTCAATATTGGGAGCTATTAGTCTCCCATCATAACTCAGCAGGATGGCATGTCTATAAACAGTGTATAACGTTGTAATATAAGGTAAATTTTTCAGTGAAATTCACAAGTCAATTGGAAGTCAGATTATGAGTTCTCTTTTTTGTTTTTTTTTTGGATAACGGACCATTACGACCGTCCTCACAATCCTTGCCCTAGGACCCTTTGGAGGATATAAATTGCAAGATGTGCAGCGCAGTGGCAGGATTCGAATCCGAGACCTCACGGAGAAACTGTCATCTCGAAAGCCGAACTTACCACTGCGCCATATGCTTTGGGGCTATGGTTTCTCTTTTTAGTATCATGGTTTCTCTTTTTAAGTATTACGGTTTCTCTTTGGAATGACAAGGTTTCTGTGTACGGAGTTGAAATTACTTTGGGCTACAGATTTGTAGGTAAATAACTAGACAGGATCTTCAACTGGTCGTTGGAATTCTTCATGCATCTCTCTCTCTCTCTCTCTCTCTCTCGCAATTGACTGTGTTTGCCTGATCAAGTTTGATTGAAGATGCCATGCTTCTCAGCTAAATGAGGGGAGACAGCTTCTATACCAGAACACCATATTATGTGTTTCAAAATTGGTTTCGATTATGGTTAAAGAATGCTGATAATTAATCATGCACTCTAGTTCTTCAAAATTTACTGATTATTCAAGGATTGCTAGCTCATTTGGAGGCAGCAGCTGGTATATTAGAGGATCAGGATGTGGTGGTTAAGAAAATTATCCAAACCCATAAACAATAGCTTAATATTAATTTCTTTCAATTCAGTCAGTAAAAGTAAGAATATTAATGTTCAGACAAACTGAAATGATAGCCACAACAATATGCTTAAATTAAGCAGCAAATTAATTTACATTACAAAGAAATTAAAGAGTGAAATGTAAGTAATTAAGGGAGCGAGTTGGTGTAGATGTAGTCCTCATTCTCAAAAACACTCTTCTGACCCACCATTTCCTTCTTTGCGTTCAACACTCTCCTTCCCACGCTCATCAGCTCCTGATCCCGACAATATCATTTTCACAATGTCAAATTAGTTCATTGACACAGATATGTGTGGGGAGAGAGAGAGAGAGAGAGAGAGAACTTACCACATAGACAGAATCCCCAGCACCCACCACTAGTCCATTGGTATCCACTTTCCCGTTAACAACTGGATTAATCCTGTAGAAGCAGAAGAGCAGAGAGATAATCAAACAGATCAGACTTGAAAGTCTCATTCTATTTGGTCTTGATTGGAAACTAACCCTGAAATTGTAAAATAGGATGTGCACACAAGCAAGGACTATTAATGAAGGAGATCTTAATTAATTATCGCATATAAAAGCGTCAATGAAATGAGATATCAAAAAGTTAGCTCATACTCTCCTAGCTAATTAGTTACAATAATATTCAGTACTAAAACAAGATTAATCAAATCTTCATATATAATATGAGTTCATGAGTTAGCTTGTTTTGATTTGTCTCCTGATTCCTCAGCAACTATTTAGTGAAGCTAGAGGAACATCCGCCATTATCCCCCAGTCCAGCCAATAGTAGCCCGACAAGCAGGCGCAACTAGGAATTTTTTTTTTAAAATCCTTTCGATGTTATCAATGAAATTTCTTAAAATTATTAATAAATTTACAGGGGGTTACTAATAAGTTTTATAGGCAAAAACAATGTTCCCAGATTCTTCATGACTTATTACTTTCGGTCTCATGTGTCGCTGCTAGAGATATGGCAGAACTATATATCCTCTTTAAGTAACTAAAACAAGGTAATTATATTATTTTATATTAATGTTGGTTTAATGTTGGATTCCAACTCTCAAATCCCTATTTAAACATGTTTTTATTTATCAAATTTGTCCTAACTTGCATTGATTTTACTCTTTCATAATAAAAATAGGTTATTATGATTTTGAACTAGCCGCTACACTGAAAATGGTTTACTCTATTTTTGTTTAACTAAGTTTTGGTAGGTGAGAATAAGCGAGATATTGCGTGAAGAGTTTGATATACGTGATGAACTCCAATTTGACCAAAAAACTTAAATTTATAAGTTTTGAACTCAAACCATGTATATAAATCATTATTATTTTTTATTTTAAACCACTCTTATTTGATATATTTTTTTCGATGTGGAATTAATATTTTATATATTTTTTTATTCATACATAAATATTCTTAATAAATAATTTTTTTCAGTTAAAATACAATTACAAGCGCCAATCCTCCTAGAGAAACCTTTGATCCAATGACGCTTAGAGGGTCTCTAAATGAATCCCTTGACCTTTAGCAGGTTTCACACAACTTCAATTTTTTTTTAAAGAAATTATTGTTCAGCAAGAGGAACGTTCTCACTATTTTTTAAGATTTAGAATGCTAAATTTGGATATATTAAATAAAATAAAATTTATTTTATAAACTAATTATTTAAGGCTTTCTCTTCGAGTATGAAACTTAATCAAATAATTTGATACTTGATTTAAAATGATTAAATAAATAAATATTATTAAAGTATTTGATTTTCTTTGTACGTTATTTAATAAAAACAAATGGCTAGTTACTAAGAGAAGTGTATTTCCTTTTGTTTAAAACAATTTATAATTCTTACTTTTTAGTAATTGGTAAACATCATGATTTATTGATGCTTGGAATTTAAGTGAATAATCAGCAAACATCAAGTATCGATAATCATTTGAGAAAAATTGTCCTTTCTGTAGCTTTAGGTTCAGAGCAACAAAACAGTGCAAATGTCTTCCCCACACATTACAGACTTCGTAATTCCCTTGGCCTAACGGCTAATTAATAAAAGCTTAAACATGGCGCTGTTGCATTAGTCCTCGTCTCCTTTTTACTCATTTGGAAGATAAATATATAAAGGTAGCAATGGGTCAAGTTGGACCATTTTGGGTCTCATCAAGTCATTTGGATGGCCGGTCATTCAAGTTTGGGTCTTTTCGAGCCAGATAATTTTGGGTTTCGATTTATTTGGGCCACGACTCAATTCAAGTCAGATAGTCAATGTGGCACTTTGCTAAATTATTGATGTGGGGGTGGAGGCTCTTGTGACCCCAAAGATCTAAAGAGTATAATATAAAAAGAGCTTTATTTTTTCTTTTTCTTACTTTGCCTTCAACGTGGTTCGACAACCTCTTTGTTTATATCACTAACAAATTCATAACTTTACTAATTCTTAATCACAACTTTAGGAAAAACAAAATTACTATTACCCTAGCAACCTCACAACCCAAAATCCTCAATACATACAAAGCTCTCAACTTAGCTCTAGCTGTAAATCCATCTGATTTGCAATATATATTGGATTTATAGATATCTTAAAACTTCTCTAGAATTTCCTTTATATATAAGATATATTTTTTTAATATTACTAGGAATAATAACATCAGAGTAAACTACTAGTACTACTTGTATAAGTAACAATCTAATAAGAAACTACTACTACTCCTACTCCTACTAGAACAAGCAACTACCAAATAGGAAATTAAACTTTTTTTCTAAACCAATTTGAATTCTTCTGTGTGAGGATTTGAGCCAAAATCCTAACAATATTCACCTCGACTCAAATTCGCTAGTTCATCAACAAATCTAACTCGCTTCTTGGTTAGTGTAATCCTTCTTTTTGGTCATTCCATGTCTCCTCCACATAATTTTCTAAGCAAAACCTTCCAATACAACACATACAAGTTCCTCTTGTTGATAGTAGCATTCAACACAACATTCAATTTATTAAGAATTTGCATCTCTCAATTGCCTACAGTCCATATGTATCCTATCTTATCAAGCTCCCCAAAAGAGATGATATTAATTTGTAGTGAGAAAGGAAGCAAACTTTACCTTCTCAAGTGTCTTCACACTTCCATCATGGAGCTTCAACCTTAAGCTTCCTTCACCATCAATTACTTTGTGTTTCCCACATGCGGTAGCAATTGTGACATGAATAGGTTCCTTCATACAATCAAAGTACTTTTTCTTGTTGAATATGTGTGTGGAACACACCAAATCAAGTAGCACCATATCACCCTCATCAATTCTTTCTTCAATATGCTCAATAGCTAGTACTACATCTTCATCACTTCCCTTGGTGATATTAGCATTTTCAGTATTATTTCCATTATCACTCTTCTTCCCACTCATCTTTCTCAACTCTTTTAAATCATCATTCACAACCTTACAATAATATTGTATATGTCCTATCTCTCCATAATAGAAACACTCATTCTCACTTTCATCTCTAGGCCTAGATTTAGATCTCCACCTTGAGTCATTGTTTGCTCTCCAGTGACTCCTCCCTCGATTAGAACTCTCCACAGCAAGCACTTGACTATATTAGATAAGCTCTCGTTTCCCATCAACCTTTCATTTTCACGCAGGAGCGCGGTCACATCATTTAAGCTCAATGTCGACTTACCCACCAACATTGTTTGTACCAATGGTTTGTAAGATTTTGGCAAAGATGATAACAAGAGAAATGCCTTCTCTTCATCCTTTAATGTTTCCTCTGCATTCATCAATTAAGACACTAGTTTGTTGAATTCATTCAAATGATTATAAAGACTTATACTTTCTTTCATCTTTGGAGAGTAGAGGTCCATCTTGAGACACAATTTGTTGGTTAACGACTTCAACACATAGATGTTCTCGAGCTTATCCCACAAACCTTTAGGTACAATTTCCTTTAACACAATATACTTGATCTCGAGAGCAAGAGCTAACCTGATTGTGCTCACAGCATTCCTCTGAATCGGTTAACACTTTCTATCAGTCACATTTTTTATTTTTTTTCCTCTAAAGCTTGATAAAGATCTTATTGCACTAAAAGATCTTGAACTGTACTCTATCACAAAGTAAAATTATTATTTTTCATTAAATAAAAGAATCTAAAATTTAGATATACTTATTGACATGGTGGCGTAGATGCAACATAAAGCAGCAGACAACTTCTCCGAATAGATAACCAAACTCTGATACCACTTGTTAGAATTTTACCTCAAAAATTCACTTACTCAATTTTTAAGCAAAACAAACAAGTATCAATAACACAACAATTTAACATGGTTCGATAACCTCTTTACCTATACCACCAACAAATTCACAACTTTTTTAATCCTTAATCACAACTTTATGAAAAGCAAAGTTACTATTACCCTAACAACCTCACAACCCAAAATCCTCAATACATCCAAAGCTCTAAACCTATCTCTAGTTGTAAATCGCTCTGATTTACAATGTATATTGGAATTATGAATGCATCTCAAAACTTCTTTAGGACTTCATTTATATAGAGGATATTGTCATAATATTATTAAGAAAATAACAACAATATCATAATAAACTACTATTACTACTTGTACAAGTAACAATCTAATAAGAAACTAACATTACTCCTATTAGAACAAACAACTACAAAATAAAAAATTAAACTTTTCATAAACCAATTTAAATTTTTCCATGTGAGTATTTGAGCCAAAATCATCAGTATATAGTTTGTGAGGTTTGACTAAAGCACTGTCATTATTCAGTTGAAGGTTGAAATTGTTCTTTGTAATGCATTGCACTTGTTCTCTATTGTCTATTTTATCTTTCTCTTGATATTGGAGTTATAGTTTATTTACAATGGAGTTTTTCATGATCATGGACATTATTTGGGAAATTCTAAGCATGCAAATAATATTTCAATTCTATTTCTTTCCTAGAAAATGTTTGCATTTTGCTGGGAATAAAGCTTATCAAATCCGGGTTTACGCCTAGCTTACACTAAATTCTATCGATATGGGCCGACCTATCCAAACTTGAAAATTCAAGACTCAAGTTTTTGTTCAAACCCAATCTTAATAAGTTAGATCAATCAAACTTAGATCCGTTTTCTAGGCTTGAATTTCTCAATTTTTTCTACTCTAAGTACGCTCAAAAGGAAATATTACACTTACAAAGAGTATGAAAAAACAATTTTATTCTTTGAAGTTATTGCATTTTATCTTTATTTTTTTATTTTTTTTTATTTTATACTGGCATGGAATGTTAGAGTAAAAAAATCTTAACACTAACATCATACATTACATTGAATATATATTACTTAATATACAAGTCATTAAAATATTAAATATAATATATTTAAACGGGTCGGGGGTTAACCTGACTTATTTTTTAATTTTTCACGCTCAGGCTGTTTTTTCAATTAAGCCTAAACTTTTGTTCAAACCCAATTCATTGATTAATTTTCCTTGTTAAAGAATGTGAAAGTTATGGGTTAAACAAAAATGGCCGGACTTGCCTATGGGCAGACAATCAGTAGCGGGCATGGTGTTGGTTGCAGGAAGAACGTAGATTTAACTGTAGGCTTGAGAATTACATTCATAAACTGTTATGTCTGACTTGAACATGATCATATTTATCTATTAAAAGTAGAAGACGTGGATGAAAAAAAAAAAACCGTATTAGAAGCAGAAAATCCTTTTCCTAATAGGAGAAAGACTGAAGGTCTATAAATACATATATACAACTCTTTCAAGTTATATTTCCAAGTCTGGAGAAAATTTTCAAGGCTTCTAAAGTTGTTGGAGTGGCCGAGAGTGCTCCTAAAGGCAGAAGAATCTAAATATTTGTTTCTTTGTTGCCTTTAGCAGGAGACTCTTGGAGCACTCCAGCGAGTTTAATTCAAATTCAGGCAAAAGAATACATGGTTTTGGTTCACCTTCATCTATGTAAGTTCTGCTTTTCCTTTTAAAATTATGTTCGAACATCAAGATTAAGGTTTATTTCGCGTACTTAGCCAATTCCGATGTAGTATGATCTTGTTTTAGAACTAGTTTATTGGAATGTGATAATTGTGAATAAAGATTGATGGCTAGGTATTAAAGGTAATTTATCATCTTACTAGACAATTTTTTTTTTTCTTTTTTGTGTGTGGAGAACACTTGCTAGGCTAACTGACACAAGGGGATTTCCAATTTTGGACACGGATTTTGAAGATGATCTTAAAGACTCAAGATTCGTGCTTGCTGTCTTACAAAGGACCAGAGATAACTGGGACGTAGACACATTCTAGATCGTACGCTTGTGTAATATTCGCGTTTTTAAAAAAAAGTAAAGAAGTAATTTGATAAATATTACATGGAATTAAAATAATATATATGAAAAATTTATTATTGAATAAAATAATATTTTAAAAAACAGATGAAACGTCCAAGTGTAGTAAGAATAAGAAAAAAAAAATTATCTGAGTGATTGATTATATGCTGAAAGCTCATAATGAGGTAAGATGATGTTGAATTGAAAATTTAGAGATGATTAAATATATGAATGAAAGATTGATATGTTTGATGAGTAACTTAAGAATAGATTATATAATGGGAGAATTATAAAATTGAATAGTGATAACAGAGTATTGTTATTGAATTACACGAGGAAATAGATGAATGAATATCGAAAGATTATTAGAAGTAATTAAATTATAAGATGTGACTGGAAGTATATAATCGAGTACTTCTAGTAAATTTAATTCACTGAGTTTGTGAAGCTCACTCATCATTGTTAAATAATTTCAGGTAATAGACATTACAAATAGATTGGTGAGCTGAGATTCAGACGGAGTCATTATCTATAAGCCACGTGGTCCACATCTTCATACTAATGAAAAAAATTATTTGTAAATATCGTGCATACTATGTTGTATATACTGTTCAGTTGAGATTTGAATGATGTAACTCCCTTGTTAAGGGTTGAGGATTTATGTATGTAGATAATTCAGTTGATATTTTTATATTGTTGCATATATGTGTCGTGCTAGGATTTCCAAATGTGACGACACCGTCTCGGGGGTGGCCAACTTGGGATGGGTCGTTACAGTTCGCGATCTGGATTGTGGTGCGTTCGCGATCTGGATCATGGTTATGAACAATCCCAAATTTTCAATCAATTCATAATTTTACATACATATTTGATATTTTAATATGCAAAAAATAGAAAGGGCGTAAAACTTACGGATTAAGCCGCCGCTGCAAGCAGAGACAGCTACTGTCGCAACCCAGGAAGAGATGAAACATAAATCTGTCGCCATACTCACCACCATCAATATGCCGCTACTCAATCATGGAAAGTGCACATCGCCGCAACAAGCCTACCTTTATCCATTGATGCTCCAAAAACTAAAATACCCCTTTTAGGATTTGTACTCAGATCACCAAAGAACCAAAAATTGAAGAAAACCCACAGAAGTAATCACAAAAAAACTACAAAAGAGAGACAAAACTCACCATTCCATAGATGGATTTTAGTCCCAACTCGTCAAGTCTTGGCTCACCATCGCTATCGATCCAACTTAGCAAAAGTCTTGTGGCACACAGAACTGATTGGAGAGACTGGGAGACAAAGACCAGAATCACCCCGTTTCGTAATATATGGATTTATGTTGATTTAATTATATGGAGAGAGAGAGAGAGAGAGAGAAGCAGAAGAAGAAGAAGAAGAAGAAAAAGAAGAAGAAGAAGAGGAAGAAGAAGAAGTCTATTGCTATATGTTTTAACTTTTAGTCTTCTAGAAGTCTTTGTTATTATAGTTATCAAGTTTCTGCTCTCAAATTTATTATTATATTGGTGAGTTATTGTAGTTACTATAATTCTTCTCTCTAAGTGGACGGTGACATACAAGTGGCTAACACGTGTTAAAGTTTGACTCAAACTTTGATTGGTAATATATAATTAATTTGACAAAAGTGATGCTTGGTGAACAAGTTCATACTTCCATCAAAATTACAATTATAAGCCCTACAAAACAAGTCGCATATATATATATTTTTTTTGGAAATTAATTATGTGGCTAAACAATCCTATTCTTATAAGAATTAGAATTATAAGCCCTAAACCCAACAAATAATTTTACATATCAATCCTTTCAACCAATAACAATTCTTTTCATCAAATAATTTTTTTTCCATCAGTTCATCAACCATGGTTTTTGGGAAAAGAAAAAGTGGAGCAAGAAGTTCTTGCTTAAGAACAAATACAACTAAAGTTCATGAAGTGGATGATGATTCAAGCAACTAGGAAGAGGATGTTGTACAAGTTATAGGTGGCAACAAGTCATCAAAGCCAGAGGGAGTACAACCGGTTCAAATAGATTCAAAATCTAAACCGTTAATTGAGGAAGTTACACTTCTTTGTGTAGCACAAGGAGGTTCCAAAAGTTGGTCATGAAAACATTGTAAGAATCAATTTACTAGTTCAGTGTTGATGAATGATCGAGCTACTTATGAAAAAGTAAGGAAATGCTGAAAAAATTGGAGTTTCTTCATCACTTAAAAATTTCGTGCTTACAAAATAATATAAACCATCAGTCTCTAAAAATATTGAAGACTTATTCAATATGATGGAGAGGGATATGGTTGATCTGAAAGTGATGAGGGGTTTTTGTGCTAATGGGATTTCATTTAATGTGTTGAGAAATCCCCCAATTCATGAGTTGGTATAAGCTATTAATAGGGCTCCTACAAGTTACAAAGCTCATTCGTTTGAAAAGGCAAGAACTATTTTATTGGATGAGTGCAAAAGGATTGTAGAGAAATATCCCATTTTAGTAAAAGACACATGGTATTCTCAAGGGGTGTCTATTGTGTCAGATGGATGGTCAAATTGCATAAGTCAGCCATTAATCAATGTACTTGTAGTTAATAGTCTAGGAGGGATGTTTCTATATGCTCATGATTTTTCAGGAACTGAAAAGACATGTTTGGCTATTGCAAAATATTTGTTGAAGGCAATTAAAGAGGTGGGGCCTCTAAACTTGCTGGGAGGGAGATAGAAAAAGTACACAAACATATTGTAAACCAAGGTTCTAACCCAAGAGAGGGGTGATTGGGTTTTTAAAAACTTTTGCTAATTACTTGCAAGTTTATAAAAATAGTTAAAATGCACAAGCATATAAACATGTAATGTGCTTTAAGTAAAAGAGTTTAAGGAAGAGAAAGTGCAAACTTAATGTATAGTGGTTTGGTAATATCAGATTCCCTCCGACCCTATGTCCACTCTCTTCAAAGAACCTCTTTGAAGTAATCCGCTAAAAATTTTAGTTGTACAACTTCACGGGTGTTGTACAAACCTTACAACCAATCTCTTCCTCACGGAAACTAATCCCTTGCTCACAGAAGCTAGTTCCTTCCTCACGAAAGCTTACAAAAAAGTGTTTAATCCCAAACACTCTAAGAGTTATTACAACTCTTTCCCCTTTTCAATAAATGAGATTTTCTGTAAAGTCAATGGTAGAGAGATAGCAATAAGTGCTTTTACAAATGAACAATATCTCTCTTTCAAGAATAAGCTTGAAGGATGGCTCAACAATAAAATTTTCAAAACTTTTGAGAATTAATAAGCAAACATATGAATTGAATGTGTTCTTTTTTTTTTTAAATTCTCATTGAAGTGGGTTTATATAGCCTTGAATCAATATGGCTGTTAGGCACTGACTTGATAGGTTTGGTGCATTAAATGCTCAAGTCTCACGTCTCAAACGGTTATATTTTCGAATTATCAATCGACTGGGTCTTTGTACCAGTCAGCTGGGTCAAGTGAGAAATCTCACTTTTTAGGCTGTGGGAGAGTACCAATCGACTGAGTTCTAAGCACCAGTTGACTGAGAACTCTCTGTCCCAGTTGCTAGTCGATTGGGTGTTTGACACCAGTCGACTGGGGATCTTCTGTCCCATACCCCAGTCAACTAGTATATTGAGCTAGTCGACTGGGTTGTCCTTCAAACCTATTTTTCATGTATTAAAACTGTTTTTGACTTAGAAACACTTGAATTAATAGTTTTGTCAAAATATTTTGTAAAATGAGCCATATGTCAAACTAAGTATTTGAACATGAGATATTTACAGTTGTTTTCAATACCTTAATGTCTATTCTATATTTTTTGTTTTGTCTTGGCGTCTGAAACTAGTTGAGTTCTTGCATCTTGTTTCGTTGCTGAAAGCTTTTACCGCTTAAACACTTAGATAAAACTGTTAGTACAATTAGAGTATTGTTTTGTCATTATTAAAACCAAATAAGAGTCAACACATATTATTTGGTCTCCTTGTGTTGTTCATTCCTTAAATCTTATTCTTAAAGATTTAGCGAAAGAATTTGAGTGGTTAAAAAGTGCATATAAAAGAGGAAAAAATATTGTGAAATATTTTTTGAATCACACGCATGCATTAGCCATTTTTAGAACTCAATCAAAACTAGAGCTTTTGAAAGTGGAAAAGATGAGGTTTGCCTCGCATTATATCTTGTTGAAGCGGCTTGTTGATTGTAAAGAGGCCTTAGCAACTACAATTGTTCTCACTAAATGGAAAGAATGGGTGAAACATGGTGATGAATGTACACGGAGAATGGGTGCTTTAATTGAAAAAAACTATAATTAGTGGAGAATTTTGGGATGAAGTTGAGAACATAATCACAATTACAAAACCATTTTATTTGTTAATTAAATTTTGTGATTTGGATGACTCTAAAATTGGTGAGATTTATGAAAATATGGATAACATACTTGGTGAAATAAAGGACGTAATGACCAAAAATATCCATGCTCCTGATATATTCGAGTTGAAGAGTTAGTGCTAAGAAGGTGGGAGAAAATGCCAATTCCCTTGCATTGTCTAGGCTTTGCTCTCACTCCCAGGTTCTATGATTCTAGATATCTTGCTTAGCTAGCACTGGGGGGGGGGGGGGGGGGGAACTAGAAAGGCTCCAAATGAAGATAAAGAATTAATTATGGGGGTTATGGAAGTATTTGAGAAGATAGCTGAAAGTGAAGCTGAAGTTAAAATATTACGTGAGTAATTTGTTGTTTCTCACTCTCGTAGGGGTCTTTATGATGTGGCTGCAGCTCAAATTGATCCAGTGACTATGGATGCTATTGATTGGTGGGTAACATATGGATCAGAAACTCCATAGTTAGCCGAGGTTGCTAAAAAAGTGTTGTCTCAACTAATTACTAGTTCATCAGTTGAGCGGAATAGGAGCACATATTCTTACATTCACAGTGTTAAGAGAAATAGATTGAATGCAACCACTGCTGATAAATTGGTTTTTATTCATTCTAATATTTTTCTTTTATCTCGATTTACTGAAAGTTACAAAACTGGACCTTACATTAAATGGGACATTGCTCTAGAAGAGACTTATTTAGATGATTCTATTGTGAAATTAGAAGAGATGAAGTGAAAATCGCTTGAAAGTGAATATACAAACAACTCAAGTAGCTTTGCAAAGAAAAATGAAGAAAGGCCATCAACTCCTATGCCCAATTTGCCTTCAAAATCTACTACTCGTGGTTATGGTTCAAAATCTACTACTCGTGGTTATGGAAGCTCACAACAAACTTGTCGCTTTGAACTTCATCAAACTCAAATTTCTAGCTTTGTACCTGCAAAAGGAAAAGGAAAGAGAGTGGATTAGTGAACTTTAGATTATTTAGTACTTTATTGGAATATTAAAATTTTTTATTTTCGTTTCATGGTTTATTCCTTTGGAACTAGTTTATCTTAAATATTTGAATTTTTTGACTATTTATCATAAATTATATTATGACTCATAAAATTTGTGTTTTTTTAAAAATTTATTTTGTGTGTGTGTGTGTGTATATATATATATATACATATGGACCTGAATTAACGTACCCAACGTACCGCGACCCCAAATATCGATCCAATTAAGCTTACCCCTTCATACCACGTACCCGTACCATAGCGTACCGCATCCCAAACATCTTTGCCAAGGACATTATTTAAGCACTAATTTAGTGTGACTTTGTTTACCCACCAAAAGGAAAAGAAATGGGAAATTATGAATTTACTCTATGCAGTTTGGGTTGGAACATATTACTCTTTAAACTTTTAATTATTTTAATTTAATACATGAACTTTTAAAATCATCCAAATCTAATTATTTTGGTCAAGATTTCGTCAATTGCTTGATGAAAACCCACATGATATATTAGGTTTCAAAATGTTCCATACAAAAGCTCCGGCGGTAGATATTAAAATGATTTATTGTCAATAATTCAAATCGATTTATGTTTTTGGTTGATTACAAATTGGGTTTTAGTTTATGATTCATTTTATTAAAAAAGAGTTTGAGTTAGTTTCTATTTATAATAAATAGGAATAGAAAAATAAAATATCCAAAACTTGATTTTTATTATATTTTATAATAACACAATATTAAAAACCAAAAAAATATCTCAAACGGGATGTTTTATTTCATAATAACACAACAACAATATATGATAATTGATTTTATTTTGCGGTAAAAGACAATGTCCCTGATAAAAAGCATGGGGACTATAGAAAAAAGAAAGATTTTTCAGGGAGCCGACCAGGGTTTTGGAAACTGTTTGACCCGGTTCAAATAAGGGACACCGACCGGTTTTGTCAAGAGATTATAGTATTCTACACTCCGGATTTTGTTTGACCCTGCGAGATCATCGCCGTCGTCGGAACACCGACGCTTACCAGTCTATCACCTTCTGTGCTCGCCACACCGTCCATCACCGTCGGCTGCGTCTCTAATTATCCAGGTCGGTATACTTCTCTTCTCTTTCACTCTCATCTTTATGTGATTTTGATGATAGGCCTTTGTTATTTGAAAAATTCGAAGATTTATTTTTTAATATGGTCCTGCCTCATAGCATACAACGACATTGAGAAGAGTTTTAGTCCCTTAGTTTAGGTTAGATAATTGAGGAACTTTGAATGTTTTTTCATTTTCATTTTGAGTTTTTCCTTAACTGCAAGGAAAATTAAGAATCTGGTTTTGGGTTTGATTCTTTGCATAAAACAAATAAGAAGAAGAAAAAATATTGTTCTGGTATCTCTCCACTCAAGTTTGTAAAATTGACTGTGAGGAAGAATTGAATCATATCCCCCATTTTGAGTTTCAGCTACTGATCTCTATAAATCAAAGTTAAGTCATATTAAAAGAAAAACTGGGCTAAAGATGAATCTAAATATTATTGTCCTTTAAGAATAAACAGAACCTGAGGGATCAATTAGGGGCACCTTATTACAATGTTTCATAGTGTTTAATATTGGACAGAAACAAAAATTTAAAACAAATGAAAAGGAAGATGACTTGATAAAATAATAAGTATTAACAAAAGCACTGCAAGTGTTCACTTGTTTCTTGTGGAGCCATGAATGACCAGTGACCACTGCAAAACATAAAATTGGTCACAAAACAAACATAAAATAACAAATAGAAGAGACTTCAATTCTTTTGTTTCTTTCACAATAATTGAAAACTGAAGTGCTGGAGAGTGGCTTTGTTTTATATGATCTAGAAATGAGTATAGAGATTTGAAATCAAACTTCCCCTTCTAGTTGGCATATCAATTAATATGAATTATCCAATCCAGTAGGAGAAAAATTTTTGAAGATTGCATAACCCCATGAGCCTGTAATTCTAAGGCAGCTTTTCCGTCAAGTAATCTTATCTTAGCTTTCTAACTGTAATAAAGAGAGTGTTGTCATTGCCAAAACTTTTTTTTTTTTTTTTTCACATTAAGTGCCGTTGTTTGTTAAAGAAAATATATGGACCTTGGATGCATGTAAAAGTATGTAATTGTCAAGAGTCATGACCAACTGGCACATTTTGTAAAAAGCTCGTATCTTGGAATCTCTTCTTTATCTAAAAATTAAAATTTCCTTAATCACAACTCTCCTTTACAAAAAACAATTGGAACGGCTTTAATATCAAATTCATTCAAGGAACTTCTGTATGTCAATAACCAGTCAGCCCAGCAGCATTCAAAAGTTGAAGTGTGGATCCAATGTATTGCCTATTCGACTCAAAATTCTTATAACCTTCCAATAGCAGCCTTAATTATTGTTTATCATCAAATTCAAACACTTGCCCTGTTAGCCCTAAGAAAACTTGGTTGGACCAGGTCCAAGAATCATCATTAATTATTACGAAACAATGACTGTAGTTAGCAAGAACAAACAAAAAAACTTATACACTATTACCTTACGCGATCCTAATCTTAACAAAAGCAATAAAGCCAACTTCTCATGTAGCTAACCCTCAGCCTTCTTGTGCATAAATTTCTTTCTTAAATTATATCGCTTAATTAACTGAAAAAGTCTCTTCCACAACTTTACATTATAATTTCCCATGCAAGAGCAATTCATCCGAGAACTTCATAACATTCAACATATCTGAAATTCTAAATATATGAATAGAGCAACATCCAATTAACATAAACACAAATATACAATTCATTCAACTAAACAAACACACCCCCATTTGACAAGTGAGATTCCAGTCAAGGCCCAACTAAAAATCTGAGCTAATGTAACACCATTTTTCTAAAGAAAGAGAGCTACCACACGCTAACATCGTTGCTTGGAAGACCTGGTTACCTAGGAGATGCAGCAAATAAGCTACCAATCACCAAGAAATCAAAATTATAAAAGAGAAATATCGCTTGAGTACTTGAGATTCAGAAGGGGAAGCATGCCTCTCTGCCCCTTCGATAGTGCTGGAACAGAATACCCTCTTTTAGGTTTCCTTAAAGAAGCATAATCCAGATTGAGGAACGCTTACAGGAGCCTGAATCCTGTAAATGGTTGTTTGGGCTATTAATGATCTCCATTGGTTCTTGTCTTGTTCCGAAAAAGTTAAAGCAAATTAAAATGTGAAAAGTAAATTGACGAAAGAAATTAGATATATGTTAATGGGATAGGTCCAGAGTGTGAACTTGAGGTTATTGGAGTTGATGCTTTGGGGATGTATCTCATTGCATTTTTTCTATCTGGAATTTCTGCTCAGTGGGTAATGCTGCAATTTTGTTCTTAAGAATTTAATGAGGATGGTTTTGCTTTTAGCTGGGAGTTCGTTTATATTAAGATAGGCTTCAACTAAGGGTAATTACCTAGTGATAAAAAAGTTAGTATTCAAGTTGATGGATCTAATGGCTTAAAAAGAGCAAAATAACGTTTGACCTGAGGATTTAGAAGGAGAATTTTGTTGGAGATTGGAGAATTATGCATACTGGTTCTAAGTGAGAAGTAAGTAACCTTCTTCCCCTTCGGTATTTCTATCCAAAACCACCTCAATATGTAATTAGCTTAGTTTCAAATATATTTATTTTTTTATAAGTAAAGATAAGTTTCAATTATACTTCAAAAGAAATTATTTTGCATACACCCCCATTTTGATAAAATAAGGTCATGCATGCCAACTTGTGTTTTTGTGTTATTTTTTTTTATTGGTTGTGCTTTCATACTCAGTTAAAAAATATGGAGTACTTTGTGATTTATGGGAAGATATTTTGAAATTTTCAATTCTTGTTTCTCAAAGATTGAGCATATAATTTGAGTTAACTCTGTTTGATGTGTATAAATTATGTTTTGAAGTGAATCAAATCTCTATTGTGGCTGGTTATCTGTACTTGCAAAAATTATATGTTGGCCATGTCGACATATTGTGATTGTGTGATATGTGATAAGGAACTAGTTCAGATGCCGTGTCGCCAGTGACACAATAGTGTGCATTGTGATATGGCATTTCAGTGACGTTTGTTATGCCCAATTTGTGACCCGTTCCACCGAGGTTAAGAGTGGTCTTGGTATTATTGGAGACTTTATACAAGTGTTTAGATTTGTGAAAACTCTTAGTTTTATGATGATATTTTGTTGGGGAACAATAAAGTATTGTTCATCCATTTCTTGCTGCTTTGAAAATTATGAGACTTTTACCTTGCAAGCATTTATATTATGTTATTATTTGAAAATCCAACCACGATTTATATTTTGTTATATTATATTTCATTGTGAAGTTATGGCCAATGTTTTGTTTTAATGCATGTTTAGATCCAACTAAGGAGGAAGGTTGTTACTTACAGGGAGATTGATACTTCTGGATGTGGGTATATTGGGGAGTGAGTGCTAGGACATTACAAATTTATGTTCTATATCCTTTGTATATTCGAGACTTGTTTTAGATTTGGTTTGTAAGCTAAGTCTTCAAAGAATATGAAACTTGTGGAAATTTAGCTTCGCTTAGGTTCAGTGAGGCTTTGCTAACTTGTAGCGGAAGCTCTATAGGTGAGTAGCCGTTGTCGTGTCCGTGATTCGCACATTGGGGTTGGGGGAGTAGATTGACTTAATTCATTTGTACCAATTTAGTCAATTTTCTCTACTACTAAAAGGGTAGATGGACTTAAATTAGGTCTCATGTCAGACTCCAACTCACCTAATTTGCCTTCGGTTTCATAAGATAATCTTTGTTGGGTATTTTCTTGTTGAAGTCATTCTTATTCGGTTCTTTTCCAGTTTGTAATAGTGTGTATATGGCCTTTTCTTTTTAGGAGGACATGAACTCGTATGAATGGTATTGCAACTTTGTTATCTTTTTATCATGCTTATTAACTAGAATTTGTCAAAAACATTTGAGATTTAATTTTTGCTATCAGTTTGGACCTTGAATATATTACTAATTTTGATTATTTGAATTTTGAAATTGTCAAAATAGTTGAATTATCAGATAACTTATCCTTGGTTGTCAATCTGTCATTACAGGTATAATCTTGTGTGGCTTATGTACAAACATTATCTAAATCACCACTTAACTTGATTAGCGGAATTTTTTTATGATCTATCTTCATCTAGTTTCTGATGGAGATCCCAAACCAACCCTCTTTAACTTCTTCAAATTTCTCTGTGTATCTCCTCCAAAGCAGCCTCAAATCCAAAGACCCATTTTCCAGTAAATCAATCCATGCTCGAATCATCAAATCCGGGCTCCACTTTAGCATCTTTGTGATGAATAACCTCATGAATGTTTATGCCAAGACTGGGTATATTTTTGATGCACACCAAGTTTTCGATGAAATACCTGTAAAAACTACATTCTCATGGAACACGATTCTCTCAGCGTATGCGAAACAGGGAAGGATGGATTCAGCCTATGAAATTTTTGATACAATACCGAATAGGGATTCTGTTTCCTGGACTACAATGATTGTGGGGTTTAATCAGATGGGTCGTTTCGAGAGCGCAATAAGAATGTTTGTAGAAATGATTAAGGTCAGAATTGCACCGACCCAGTTCACTATCACTTGTATACTTGCATCATGTGCTGCTATAGAAGCTTTGGACATAGGTCGGAAGGTTCATTCTTTCATTCTTAAGCTCAGGCTTAGTAGCTACGTTTCTGTTGAAAATTCTCTGCTAAATATGTATGCCAAGTCGGGTGATCCAATGATGGCAAAAGTTGTTTTTGATAGGATGAGATTGAGGGACACGTCAAGCTGGAATGCTATGATTTCATTGCATATGCAGGCTGGTCGGGTCGATCTTGCTCTTGCCCAATTTGAGCAAATGGCTGAACGAGATATAGTTACATGGAATTCAATGCTTGCGGGTTACAATCAGCATCAATATGATCTTGAAGCTCTAAATATGTTTTCAAAAATGCTGATGGACTCTTCTTTAGTGCCAGATAGATTCACTTTGGCTAGTGTGCTATCAGCTTGTGCCAATCTTGAGAAGTTAGATCTTGGGAAACAAATCCATGCTCATATTATTAGAACTGAGTTTGATACCACTGGGGCAGTGGGAAATGCTATGATCTCAATGTATGCAAAGTCTGGTGGGGTTGAAACTGCTCGAAAGATTGTAGAACAAAGTGGGACTTCACATCTTAATGTTATAGCTTTTACAGCCCTACTTGATGGATACATCAAGCTTGGGGATATAAACCCTGCCAGAATGATATTTGACTCGTTGAGTGATCGTGATGTGGTTGCATGGACAGCCATGATTGTTGGTTATGAGCAGAATGGCTTGTATAATGAAGCTTTGAAGCTCTTCAGATCAATGATTTTATTAGGCCCCAAACCAAATAGCTACACTCTAGCTGCCATGTTGAGTGTCAGTTCAAGCTTGGCTTCTTTGGATCATGGCAAACAAATTCATGCAAGTTCAATAAGGTCAGGAGAAGTGTTATCAGTTTCTGTGAGCAATGCTCTAATAACCATGTATTCAAAAGCAGGAAGCATCAATGGTGCACGAAGAGTGTTTGATTTGATAATTTGGAAGAGAGATACAATATCTTGGACATCCATGATTATAGCTTTGGCACAACATGGTCTTGGGGAAGAATCCCTAGAGCTGTTTGAGAAGATGCTGCTAGTACGAATAAAGCCTGACCATATAACTTATGTTGGTGTGCTGTCTGCCTGCACTCATGTGGGATTTGTAGAACAGGGCCGCTGCTACTATAATCTGATGAAAGATGTACACAAAATTGAACCCACTCCAAGCCATTATGCGTGCATGATTGACCTGTTAGGGCGTGCTGGATTGCTACAAGAAGCGCATGACTTCATAGAAAGTATGTCAATTGAACCAGATATAGTAGCTTGGGGTTCACTTTTAGCTTCTTGTAGGGTTCATAAGAATGTGGAGCTGGGTAAAGTTGCAGCAGAAAGATTGCTTTTTATTGAGCCTGATAATAGTGGTGCCTACTCAGCTCTTGCTAATTTATATTCATCTTGTGGAAGATGGGAGGATGCTGCTAAAATTAGAAAGTCAATGAAGGATGGAGGAGTCAAGAAGGAACAAGGATTTAGTTGGCTTCAGGTCCAGAACAAAGTCCATGTCTTTGGGGTTGAAGATGGGCTTCATCCACAGAAAGATGAAATCTACAGGATGATGGCAAAGATATGGAAGGAGATAAAAAAGATGGGTTTTGTTCCCGACACTGAATCAGTATTGCATGACCTTGAAGAAGAGGTAAAGGAGCAGATTCTTAGACATCACAGTGAGAAACTTGCCATCGCATTTGGGCTAATAAGTACTCCAGAGAGCACTACTTTGAGGATCATGAAGAACCTCAGAGTCTGTAATGACTGCCACTCTGCCATTAAGTTTATCTCCAAGCTCGTGGGCAGAGAAATAATTGTAAGAGATGCTACTCGTTTTCACCATTTTAAGGATGGTTTGTGTTCTTGTAGGGACTATTGGTAGGCATAGAGAGGAGTTTGAAGACAACTTCAATGCTAAAGTGTGCATAGCTCGCATATCTAGTACGGAGTATTTATTTTCAAAAGGTTGACCCTTGAAAACAGAAGGAGGTGATGAAATGCTGCTTTGCCATTTAGCCAATTCTACAATGATTTGAATTTCAAGTGTAATAGGCTTTCGACTGGAATTCTGTTCATGGCAAGCTCTGGAAGATCTTTGAAACAAGTATGTTAAGGTTCTTATGGCCTCTAGGAAGTCAGTAATTTCTTGTGCTTGGCTGGATTTAGATCCTCTCTATTTGAGAATTGAAATGGAGTCAAGTTCATAGTAAGATTGAATGCCTCATCTAATGAAGAAGATTCAAATCTAAATTTGTCATGGTAGCATTCAATCTCACAATGAACTTGATTTCCATTTCAATTTTCAAATATAGAGGATCCAAATCCTATCTGGCTGCTTTATCTTAGTGATTGCATTTCAATGCTCTGCTAGACTAGATGGTTTAAAATGAGATATGAATAGTGGAAAGAAAATTGGAAGTAATAAGATATGGGCACGTTTGTAATGGAAAGGAAATAAAATAGAAATAGATAATTAAAATAAAAAAATAAAAAATGTGTAACAAAATATTCTTTTGGTAATTGATAGATTCCTCGACAGAAAATCTCAATTTGAAAATTATGAAAATTTTTAAGGTATAAATAGTCTAATTAAAAGTTGAGAATGTAAATTGAACCTGTCCTGGGTCGGGTGTAATACAAAGGTGCAAGTTGTAATTAACTCTTTTATTTGATAGTGGGTAGTATTTATTCAAAACCTGTGGTGGTTTAGTAACTATACTCACCAAGCAGTACAATTATGTAATTAGGCCCAGTTAAACCCATTAATTACTTCAGTGGCCTTCGTGTGAATCGTGTTCATGTCAAATCTTATGTGTCAGCTAATTACTAAATTTACTCAAAGTAATATAATATTGAAAAATGTATCATGTATATGTAGTAGTTTAAAATGTACAATATTATATGTATATTATATCAACACGTTTATAAACACATAATATATTTATATTATTTAAAATACATATATGTAATCGTAGTTTGGTTCGGTTAACTGGTGTTTTTGATAATCAATGCCGAAACCGACCAGAAAATTGAAAAATCCAAACTGAAAGAAATTTGTTAACTGATTTTCGGATCTGTTATTCAGTTTGGATCAGTTATGTATTTTTTTTGTTAACACCCCTAGCTTTATTAATGTTGTCTTTAAAAAGTTTATTTTCTCTATCTTCTCTGTTGATGTGGACCATGGCTGTTGCATTTTTTTGAGTTATTGTTATCGTCATACTTGGAATTTTAAATTGCTCTATGAACTATCCCTTTTTTTAACCAAAAAGAAAGGGGTCCATTCTCAAGATTTAAAGCACTCCGGTAATAGGAATTCAGTTGCTAGAGTTCATAAATGTAGGAAATAGATCTTTGGTTGTATATTTCCCTTGAAAATTGAGTACAACTGACTACTTTATCACTCTTATGCTAGAAACAAGACCAAGCCTTACTAACTAATTGTGAAGTAATCCAAACGATGGATGGATGGATGGATGTGGTGTTCAATTTTATATATAACCAACAAAATACAAAACTAAATCCCACAAAGGATTAGGAAATTATATGATTTTTATTTTGAGATTTCCATATGATGGATAAATCAACAGAAGCATATGGAAATACACTCATGAATACTGATTTATTTATTTATTTAGAAATACATCACGCTTTCATTTCATTCATACATGTCTGGCTTGGTAGTGGTATAGTGATTGGACTACCACTCTTAGTGGAGTGTCCTGCACGTTTAAATACATGTCAGGCTTGGTAGTGGTATATATATATAATGCTTTGACTTTGCCGTGAAACCCCCCCCCCCCCCTTTCTATTCTATATTTCTCTCATAGTTAAATTTCTTTTCAGTCGTTGGAGATGTGAGAGGGAAGGGCTCAATACTGACTGACAGGAAGGAGGTGCAAGCTAAGGCTGAAACTGTAGTCTTGTTTGAGAAACTTAGAGGTATCAAGAAAAGCTCCATTTTATTAATTTTGAAGTTATTTATCAAAAGAGAAAAAGAAAAAGAAATTCCTTTTAATTTTCTATGCTATATGGAAGTTGTGAGGATCAATCTATCAAGAAAAAGATGATCTGGTAAATCTTCCATGTTGGTCCTTTGGCAAAAAAAAAAACTCTTACCAAATACTTATTTTCAATAATAAAAGTGCGATTCTAAAGATTAATTGTTGCTATCTCATGGTCCTCTAGATGGAAAACTGAGAGATTATAACTTCCTTGTTCCCAAAAGAAAAAGAACATGATACCTGGGGTACTTGGGTGTTCATCACGTAGATCAATGGATTGTCAGGGAAAACATAAATTAGGAGATAGAATTTCACTACATACTGAAGGGAGAAAAATTGTTTAAAAATGAGCTTCTAGCTAAAGTGCCAGTGAAAAATTATCATAGAAAGGAGGGCGCCTCAAAGTGTACGGTAAAGATAGATATTATGAAGGCTTTTAATTCTTTTAATTGGAATTTTCTGATGAATGTTCTTCAAACCTTGGCTTTTCCTGCACAATTTGTCTCTTGGATCAAGGCATGTATAACAACTCCTAAATATTCGGTGGCTGTGAATGGTTTCCTAGCTGGTTATTTTTCTGGTCAGAAAGGCATTAGATAAGGAGATCCCCTATCCCCTTACCTATTTTTCAGTGCTATTCAGGTTCTTTCTAAGCTTCTAGATGCTGCTTCTGCAAATGGATTCTTCAATCGATTAGCATTTGTAGGGTTGGGTCTGAAAAATCTCAGTGAATGTGTTGTGTTTGTGCTCTTAGGATTATTTGGCTTTGTTTATCAAGTCAGGTATTTTATGGGTAGCCTGGATTGATCAGAATGTTTGTAAAGGCAAAAAATTTTGGTCAGTTAAAGCTCCCTCAGATTGTTCATGGACTTGGAGGAAGCTTCTCAAAGCTTAGGCCAATTGCTAGATCATTGATCAAGCTTATTATAGGGGTACCTTTTTGTGGTATGACAGTTGGCACCCAAAGGGTCTCTGATTGATCATTACGGGAGAATTATCTATGAGTCTTCCATCCCTATGCAGGCAAAAGTTTCATGGGTGATGGTATCTGGTCCTGTGCTGCTGCAAGATCTGAAGATTTTGTAGAGATTCAAGCAATGTTATGTGGTACTATTATTCCCGATCCATCAACTGTTGATAAACAGTTTGTACTCTTTGCAGTGCTTCAGCTGAATCAAGAAATCATCTATTTTTCTCGTGCCCTTATTCAACTCAGATTTGGAACCAAGTTTTATTAAAATCCAATACTGGTAGAAGCACTACAGTTAGCTGGCAGCAAGAACTTCAATGGGCAATCAAGCATCTAGGCTACATCAGAATCTCTTCCATATTGTCGATTCTGTTTTTGAACAGATTGGTCATGATGCCAAAGATAGAATTGTAGAATTCTTGGCATTACCAGTCTAAATTGCTCTGCTGATAAAGAGTTTAGTTGCTAATTGGAATTTGTATGTTGTGGCAGTTGGACATTAGCTAGACAATTGCTTTATGGTTTACTTGTTTAGCAGTAGGTTCTTGTTTTTTGTATCTATTGTAGCAGACTCTGCTTTATGCTAAGCTTTGTCTTTATCCCAAAAAAAAAAAAAATTATAAACAAAGGACTCTTGGAAAGATACTAAAAGATGGGATGTGAATTATTTTTGAGTATTTTGGTGACTAATGTTCCAAATAACTTTTGATCAACTCTACCAATGGAGGTCATAATATTTATAGAATTTATTTGCAATTCTATGTATTTAAACAATAAATTATAAAATTTATTATGAAATTGAGTTAGTTTGTTGTGAATCTTATTAAAATTAATATAATTTGTAAATCAATTCCACAAATTGATGAATATAAAGTTACGTTGTTCAAAGTACATTTTTTTTTTTCATTTTCTTAGTTGCTTCTCTCTCTTCATCTGTTTTATGTCTACTTTGGTGATGTTTGGATTGTGCTTTAAGTGCTTAAGGCAAGAAGCAAGTTTTTTTCTTTGCTTTAAGTGCTACTTAAAGCACAATCCAAACATTGCTTTTGAGTGGTGTAGTGACAATGGAAGATGCGGCAATGATTGGAAGTCTGATCGTTGCAAGAGTTTATGGGTTTAGACGGACTATGGTTGAAAGTGTTTTATTTCCTGTTCTTGTGTTCATGTTAGATTTTTGTTAACAAAGCTGCTCTTGTCATGGAACTGACATGCTCTATCTAATATGTCTGGAACATGCTCCTGCTTGGCCAGTTGTGGGTGTTAATGTAATTCATTTTGTTATTGAGTTTTTGAGGTTTGCAAAAAAAAAAAAAAAAAATTATTCTTACAAATTATACATTTAAGTACATTTTATTTGTTCAATAGTGAAATTTAAATATATATATTCAATCAAAATTCAATACTTCTTTTTCATTTTTGAGTTGTTTAAAACATATTCACCTTATTCTAGCCGATAATTATA
This sequence comes from Bretschneidera sinensis, assembly GCA_023935145.1. NCBI lineage: Eukaryota > Viridiplantae > Streptophyta > Magnoliopsida > Brassicales > Akaniaceae > Bretschneidera > Bretschneidera sinensis. The sequence continues at coordinate 56,146,444 of CM043698.1, read as the reverse complement.
CATACCAACATTGTAATCTGATTAAAATTGTCAATTGAATACGATGAACCAATTGTAGTCCATTTTATGGTCACGAAAATTGTAGTTATCGCAGAGACGATGATGGTGATAAACCAATTCCGCGATTGTGGTAACTGCGGAAATTTTTATCAATGAGGTACAACAATTTTACTATGTATTTTTTGTTTTTGTTTTTATTACCGGTCAAATAGACATGAGAATACCATACAAGAAAACATATATGACATGAGAATTATTAAGAATAGTTTTCAGTCCAGTTAATAACCTTTACTTTTCTTAATACTCTTGATAATCTTTATCTACAAGGTTATGGCACTGCCATCAATTGTCCGCTCAACAAACACTACATAGATGTTATATTCATGTATAAAATGGATTACAATGATGTTTGGAAATCAATTAAAAAATATTAGAAAAATACTGCATACTTATCGACATAACAAAAAATAAATAAAGAAAAATAAAATAATATGAGTAATTAAACACATAAAATTTACATAGTTTAATAAAACCTAGATAAACCAAAGGAAAGAGTTAACTCATTCTTATATATTAAAAAATAAACATTACAACCAATAGAAAAAAGATAATAAATATTACAAGAAAAATAAAAATTATGTTTTGCTCAATCTCAAAAACTTTTATACTCTCTCTTAATCTAAAAAAATCCAAACACTTATCACATATGTTTTTCACTTTATTAATTTGACATGAGACAAAATAACTTTTTTTTGCTTCATTTTCAGGTCACAAAAATTGCAGTTATTGGTAGTAGAGATGATGGTGGTGGTAAACCAATTGTGGCAATTCTTTTTGGCATAAATTGTGGCAATTTTATCAATGAGCTCCAACAATTTTAATTACTTTGTATTTTTTTAATGTTTTTATTTACTGCTCAAATTAATATGACATGAGAATATTATACAAGAATATATATGATATGAGACTTATTAAGAATAGTTTTCAGTCCAATTAATAGTATTAATACTCTCAATAATCTTTATTATTAAGTAATGACCTCAACTAACAATAGCCCACTAAAAAAAATATATATGTGATATTCATGTAAGAAATTAGATTAATGAAATTAAACACTAATAAATATTTAGTATTGAAGAATATTATTTAATTATCTTGATGAAAGAAGAGAAACCTTAAAGAGAATCAAAACTGGCAAGAATGATTTCATGATGATCTTTTGGATATTGAAAACTAAAAATGGGTTGATCGATTAGAGGATATATATGACATGACATGAGAATTATTAAAAATAATTTTTAGTCCAATTAATATATAATCTTTATTTTATTAAAGGGTTATGGCCACAACCAACAAATGGCCACTAAAAAAAATACATAAATATGATATGATATTTAAAAATGGATAAAAAGTGAAGTTGTGATGCCATGGGTTAATTATAGGGCATCGGTCCCATGGATGATGCTATCGTGTTGCAATTATACAAACATATGCACTTGTTATCATCGTGACAAACTCCCCAAGTGATTTGTTTGAGGTGGGACTTAATACAAAACTGCTCACATTCTGGTTGCTTGCATGGAAAAGGAGACCCATATAGCTTCTCATCTTTGCATAACTTCCATGTCCGGGTACTCTCTCCTTCAAAATCATATAATATGCATATGTTTAATTTAACAATATATAAATTTCCATTAATTGAAATTATATTAATAAAATTAATACTGAAGAACATAGTTTAATTACCTTGATGAAATGAGAGAAAAATCATAAGGAGAATCAAAACTGCTACGAATGACTTCATGGTAATCTTTCGGAGAAATTGAAAACTTTAAATGGATCAATTGATTAGAGGTGAAGAGTAAAGTGAAGCAATCATATGTTTATATATGTAAAGGAGGAAGAGAAAGATGAGGTAAAATGATAAAATATATAAGAAAAAGATAAAGGAAAGGTTTTTTCCTTAATTAAGAAATTTCTCTTCTAAATTTCCTTGAAATGAAAACAAATCTCATATATTTACTACAACAGCATCAATTATAATCTGTTAATAGAATTATTTCTTTAATTTCCCACTCTACTTAGAAAAATTTTCCTTTCCACGAAACATGCTTGTCATTTTGGGTAGAAAAGTTAATTGACCTTCTATATGTAAAAGATTAACCACTTTGTGAGAAGCTAGCAACATATATCCTGTTGGCATTAACAACGGCATTTAAATTGTGTTTTAAGAGAAAATTAAATCCATTTTTGCATATATTAGACATAATGGTATAGAGATTGAGACCAAGTTTGGTTTCTTCGAGTTGTGGATGGTTAGAAGTTCAACCTTTAATTTTTACTTGTTTTGAGAGGACCACATGAAACATAATTAATTTAACATTCAAAAACTCGTTACACACTTATCAATTTAATAGAAAAAATAAATATAAATAAAATATTATGAGTAAATACACAAAATTTACATAGTTGGACCAAACCTTAAATAAATTCAAAGAAAGAGTAAATCTATTCTTTACCACAACCATTACTATCAATAAAGAAAAGAGAATAAACATATAAGAAAATAAAAATTATGTTTAATCCCAAAACCTCAGTCTCAAAATCTTTTTTACGCTTAGTTAATTCAACGAACACTCATTTTTCACACGTGTTTTTCACTTATATTCTATGTTGGAAATTTTGTGTAGATGAAGAAAATTAGAATTTGCTTTGAAGTGCATGATCGTTGTTTTAAAGGAGATATTTACTTCCACATGAATTTGGGCAAACCCATCTTCATTATACAACAAAGCACTCAAGAATCTTTAACATAAAAATTATAGAGAGAGATTAAGAAAAAGTTTTCGGAATACTTAAATAACTGAATTCGTTAGGTTTATATGAATCCAAACATGTTTCTTTGAAAAGATCACAACCTATTCATAAAATAATATACTCTTTGAAATGGTTAGACTCTTTGAGATAGTTGCTGCTAATTCGTAAAAAGAGTCTATTTGTATGTATTAGACATCATGATATAGAGATTGAGACCAAGTTTGGTTTCTTCGGGTTGTGGATGGTTAGAAGTTCTACTTTAAATTTTACTTGTGTGGGCTTTTGAGAGGACCACCTAAAACAAAATTAATTAAATATTTAAAAAATCATTACACACTTACAAACTTAATAGAAAAAATAAACATAGATAAAATATTATGAAAAAACATACAATTTTTCATAGTTCGACATAACTCTAAATAAATTCAAAGAAAGAGTAAATTCATTCTTTACCCCAAACATTACTATCAATAAAAAAAAAAAAAACATGTAAGAAAATAACAATTATATTTTATCCCAAAACCTCAACTTCAAAAACTTTTATACACTATCTCCCAAATCGTGTCACTTCTTACATGTGTTTTTCACTTACACTCTCAATACTTGTATTGTTGAGAGTATATATAAAGCAACACATCAAACACATGTTTAATTTTGGGATGATTTAGAAAATCAAAGAAAAGAGGAAAAAAGAAAGGAAGTCGAGTGTCATCCAGAAAGGGACAAAGAGTTTAGACAGTTGACTGCCAAAATAGACACTCGGCTGCCAGTCCAATAACTGATTGTTCAAAAGGCAATTTTTTGAACAGAATCGACTGTCTTAACGAAAATTTTAATTCTTTTGAACGTTAAAGTGACAGTTGAGGGTGAACTAAAATGTCTTTTGTGAAGAGATACTCACTCAGTTATGTCAATTGAGGACTAAAACTAAGTGTTCCTTGTGAAAAGACACTCATTAACTCTATAAATAGAGTATATAACTGTCATATTTTACAGATTTTCTTTATAGGATTTTGAATTCTTCATCTTCCTCTTCTCCTCTCTATCAAAACTAATCTACTTGTGTTTAGAAAACTTGCAAACCTCTCTTCAACATTTTTTATAAGAGCACATCTCTCAATAAATCACCACTTTTATTTTCTTTTCTTCTTTCTTTGCCATAATTCACTTTTTTTTTTCTTTTCTTTTGTATTTTGGCATAAGACCATTCACCTCTTTTTTCTTTTTTTTTTCACAACCCCCAACTTATCTTCTTTAATGTACCTGGGTTATGGTAGTAATATTTTTTTTTTATGTATACATATTGTTGGGATATTACCTATAAAATCCACGTGCACAAATTTCAGGTAAAAACACAACCACAACAATTAAAGAGAAAAATAAAATAAAGAACAAGATCACCAATAATTAATGTGGTGTGACAACCTCTTTGCCTACTTCCACTAACGAACTAATTGCTTTATTAATCTTCAATTATAACTTTAAGAAAAACAAAGCTGTCAAACTCTCTCCCCAAAGTTTCAATACCACAAAAGCTCTTAATCTATCTCTAGTTGTAAGTATCATCTCTACTTGACAACCCAAAACCTCAATACACCCAAAGCTATCATTCTAACTCTATTAGTAAACCCTCTAGTTTACAATCTATACGAGAATTATGAGTGTGCCTTAAATCATCTCTAGGACCCCCTTTATATCGAGAATATTTTTCTAATACTATTAGGAAACTACTACTACTTGTACAATCAACAATCTAATAGGAAATTACTATTATTCCTACAAGAACACGTAACTAAAAAATAGGAAATAACTTTTCTCAAACCAATTAGAAGTCTTCTTTGTGGATAATTGAGACAAAATCCTAACAAATCTCCTTATTGACTCAAATTCTCTACCTCATCATCAAATTTGGCTTTCTTCTTTGGTTGGTGCTATCGTTCCGTTTGGTCTTCCTATCTCGTCCACTTATCTTTTGAAGCAACCATATCTTATTCAACACGTACATGCTCTCTTCATTCATGGTATCTCTCATAACTATCGTTGAACCATCAAGAACTTACATCTCATCATCCTCATTAGCCTTTCCATTATCTCTCTCTTTCATTCTGCTCAACTCTTTCAAGTCCATCATCATGACCTTACTTTGCAATTGTGTGTGTTCTTCTTCCTCATTGTAGATTCACTCCTTATTTGATAAATATAGAGACTTGGAGTTTGATATTTCCCCTACCTTCCTTGAAGTGCTCCACTTGGTTATTTTGTCTGGCTTTCCTCTTAATATCATCACGAACAATTCTTCAATCTTACCAACTAACCAACTTAATAGAAAGAATAAGCATAGGTAAAATATTGTAAGTAAACGTACAAAATTTACATAGTTCGACAAAACCCTAAATAAATTCAAAGAAAGAGTAAATCCATTCTTTACCACAAACATTACAACCAATAAAAAAAGAGAATAAACATTTAAGAAAATAACAATTATATTTTATCCCAAAATCTCAACCTCAAGAACTTTTATACACTCTCTGTTAACTCGAAAAACACTCGCTTCTCACATGCGTTTTTCACTTATACTCTCTGATGGAAATTTTGTGTAGACAAAGGAAATTAGAATCTGATTTGAGGTGCGTGATCGCTGTCTTAAAGGAGATATTTGCCTCCACACGAATTTGGGCAAAGTCACCTTCAGTATACAACATAGCACTCAAGAATCTTTAGCAGAAGAATTATAGAGAGAGAAAGAGAGATTAAAACAAAAGTTCTCAGAATGTCTAAATGACTGAATTCATTTGGTTTATATAGACCCAAACATGTCTCTTTGGAAAGGTCACATCCCATTCGTGAAGAGATATACTCTTTGGAATGGTTGCAACCCATTCGTAAAGAGACATACTCTTTGTAATGGTTGCAACACATTTATAAAAAGACATACTCTTTGGAATGGTTACAACCCATTTGTAAAGAGACATAGTCTTTAGAATAGTTGCAATCCATTTGTAAAGAGATATAACATATTCACTATTAAATTTTCAGCCACTTGATCATGTCTATCAATTTACTCGGTCTGGATCACACTGGTTCAAAATATGTGAATAGTTGCAACTCAATATTTCTGAAAATAATTAAATTACAATCTATCTAAGAATCACCCACTAGATTGTAATATCTATCTCTCTATTCTCTATGACCATATAGTTGTGTTTTCATGAAGGTGTTTTTCAACTTTAACCTATCAGTGTAAGTAATTCAAAGCTTTAATGAAGAATTTGGTTGATGAGGCATTAAACTAGATCTCCTAGTTATTAAAATTGAAAGTATCTCACGCATAACTATAAACAACTCTAATGCCATATTCTTGATCATTTAGCATTTTTATGGCCTTGTGCTCAATCATGATTTCATGAACATTTACAAGAACAAACCCAAATTGTTGTTTAGAAACGACCACATTTCAATGTTTATATAGGATAGGTTTCTCTTAAGTAACCATGTTATTTTAGATACTATTATTATATGAACCTTATTAAAACCTTTTAGTTATCCTCTCTATGTAGCAGTCAACATTGATTGTCCTTGGGCTATTTAAGTATCAATGTTCCTACAGTCACTTAATAGTAGCTTGTTGTTACCCATTTAACTTTATAGTTTTAATTACTGCTCAAATTAATATGACATGAGAATACTATACAAGAATATATATGATATGAGAATTATTAAGTATAGTTTTCAGTCCAATTAATAATATTAATACTCAATAATCTTTATTTATTAAGTTATGATCACAACCAACAATAACTCACTAAAAAAAGCGTATATATGATATTCATGGAAGAAATTAGATTAATGAAATTAAACATTATAATCTTAAAATAAATATTTAGTATTGAAGAATATTATTTAATTACCTTGATGAAATAAGAGGAAAACCTTAAAGAGAATCAAAACTGGTAGGAATGATTTCATGATGATCCTTTGGATATTGGAAACTTGAAATGGGTCGGTCGATTAGAAGATACATAGACGAAGAAAGAATATATATATATATATATATATATGTGTGTGTGTGTGTGTGTGTGTGTGTGTGTGTGTGTGGAGAGAGAGAGGGAGAGAGAGAGAGAGAGAGTAAAGAGAGAAAGATGAGATTTAAATGATACATCAGAAAAGATAAATGAAAAAGTATTTTCTTTTCTTATGTATTTTTTTCTTTTATTTGTCATTCAAATATGATATGAGAATATATATATATATATATATATATATATATATTTGTTTTTATATTTATATATATGTGTGTGTGTGGTGGGGTGGGGGGGAGGAAGGGGGTATGACATGAGAATTATTAAGAATAATTTTCAGTCCAATTAATATATAATCTTTATGTTATTTTATTAAAGGGTTATGGCCACAACTAACAATAGGGCACTAAAAGAAAAATACATAGATATGATAAGGTTTTTAAAAATGGATAAAAAGTGAAGTTGTGATGTCATGGGTTAATTTTGGGGCATTTGGGGGGGGGGGGGGGGGGGCGAGGGGGGTATGACATGAGAATTATTAAGAATAATTTTCAGTCTAATTAACATATAATCTTTATGTTATTTTATTAAATTGTTATGGCCACAACTAACAATAGGTCACTAAAAGAAAAATACATAGATATGATAAGGTTTTTAAAAATGGATAAAAAGTGAAGTTGTGATGTCATGGGTTAATTTTGAGGCATTGGTCTCATGGATAACGCTATCGTATTGCAATTATGCTCAAATTAATACGACATGAGAATATTATATAAGAATATATATGATATAAGAATTATTAAGAATAGTTTTCAGCCCAATTAATAATATTAATACTCTCAATAATCTTTATTTATTAAGTTATGACCACAACCAACAATAGCCCACTAAAAAAAACATATATGTGATATTCATGTAAGAAATTAGATAAATGAAATTAAACATTACAATCTTAAAATAAATATTTAGTATTGAAGAATATTACTTAATTACCTTGATGAAATAAGAGGAAAAACCTTAAAGAGAATCAAAACTAGTAGGAATGATTTCATGATGATCATTTGGATATTGGAAACTAGAAATAGGTCGGTCGATTAGAGGATACATAGATGAAGAAGAGTAAAGTGGAACAAGCATATATATATATATATATATATATATATATATATATATATGGGTATGACATGAGAATTATTAAGAATAATTTTCAGTCCAATTAATATATAATCTTTACATTATTTTATTAAAGGGTTATGACCACAACCAACAATAGGCCATTAAAAGAAAAATACATAGATATGATAAAGTATTTAAAAATGGATAAAAAATGAAGTTGTGATGTCATGGGTTAATTCTGGGGCATTGGTCCCATGGATGACGCTATCGTGTTGCAATTATGCTCAAATTAAAATGACATGAGAATATTATATAAGAATATATATGATATAAGAATTATTAAGAATAGTTTTCAGCCCAATTAATAATATTAATACTCTCAATAATCTTTATTTATTAAGTTATGACCACAACCAATAATAGCCCACTAAAAAAAACATATATGTGATATTCATGTAAGAAATTAGATTAATGAAATTAAATGCTATAATCTTAAAATAAATATTTAGTATTGAAGAATATTATATAATTACCTTGATGAAATAAGAGGAAAACCTTAAAGAGAATCAAAACTAGTAGGAATGATTTCATGTTTGGATATTGGAAACTAGAAATGGGTTGGTCGATTAGAGGATATATAGATGAAGAAGAGTAAAGTGAAACAAGCATATATATATATATATATATATATATATATATAGAGAGAGAGAGAGAGAGAGAGAGAGAGAGAGAGAGAAAGAGAGAGAGTAAGAAGAGAAAGATGAGATTTAAATGATACATCAGAAACGATAAATCAAAAAGTTTTTTCTTTTCTTATGTATTTTTTTCTTTTATTTGTCATTCAAATATGATATGAGAATATATATATATATATAGAAGAGTAAAGTGGAACAAGCATATATATATATATATATATATATATATATATATAGAGAGAGAGAGAGAGAGAGAGAGAGAGAGAGTAAGAAGAGAAAGATGAGATTTAAATGATACATCAGAAAAGATAAATCAAAAAGTTTTTTCTTTTCTTATGTATTTTTTTCTTTTATTTGTCATACAAATATGATATGAGAATATATATATATGTGTGTGTGGGGGGGGGGGGGGGAGGGGGGTATGACATGAGAATTATTAAGAATAATTTTCAGTCCAATTAATATATAATCTTTACTTTATTTTATTAAAGGGTTATGGCCACATTGCAATTATGCAAACATATGCATTTATTGTCATCGTGACAAACTCCCCAAGTGATTTGTTTGGGGTGGGACTTAGTACAAAACTGCTCACATTCTGGTTGCTTGCATGGAAAAGGAGACCCATATGGCTTCTCATCTTTGCATAACTTCCATATCTTGGTACTCTTTCCTTCAAAATCATGTCATATGCATACGTTTAATTTAACAATTAATAAATTTCTGTTAATTGAAATAATATTAATAAAATTAATACTGAAAAACATAGTTTAATTACCTTGATAAAAAAAGAGAGAAATTATAAAGAGAATGAAAACTGCTACGAATGACTTCATGGTGATCTTTCGGAGATATTGAAAACTTGAAATGGATGGATCGATTAAAGGTAAAGAGTAAAGTGGAGCAATCGTATGTTTATATATGTAAAGGAGGGAGAGAAAGATGAGGTAAAATGATAAAATATATAAAAAAATAAAAAAGATAAAGGAAAGGTTTTTTCCTTAATCAAGAAATTTTTTCTCTAAATTTCCTCGAAATGAAAACAAATCTCACATATTTACGACAACAGCATCAATTATAATCTGTTAATGGGATTATTTCTTTGATTTCCTACTTTACTTAGAAAAAATTTCCTTTCCACGAAACATGCTTGTTATTTTGGGTAGAAAAGTTAATTGACCTTCTATAAGGAAAAGATTAACCACTTTGTGAGAAGTTAGCAACATAAATCCCGTTGGCATTAATAACAACATTTAAATTGTGTTTTATGAGAAAATTAAATAGTCCATTTTTGTATATATTAAACATCATGGTATAGAGATTGAGACCAAGTTTGGTTTATTCGAGTTGTGGATGGTTAGAAGTTCAAACTTTTATTTTTACTTGTTTTAAGTGGATCACGTGAAACATAATTAGTTCAATATTCAAAAAATTGTTATACACTTACAATTTTAATAAAAAAAACATAGATAAAAAAATAAACATGTAAGGAAATAACAATTATGTTTTATCCCAAATCCTCAACCTCAACTTTTATACACTCTGTTAATTCTATGAACATTCACTTCTCACACATGTTTTTCATTTGTACTCTCTGTTGAAAATTTTGTATAGACAAAGGAAATTAAGATTTGTTTTGAAGCGCGTGATTATTGTCTTAAATGAAATATTTACCTCCACACCAATTTGGGTAAAGTCACATTTATTATACAATAAAACACTCAAAAAATTTTGACAGAAAAATTATAAAGAGATTTAAATAAAATTCAAAATATCAAAGATTTAATTTATATAAATTCATACATGTCTCTTTAAAAAGATCGTAACTCATTTGTAAAGTGACGTACTTTTAAAAATCGTAACCATTAAAAGACATAAATTCTCCAACATCTCACCTGATCCACTACCATAGTCATCCCATCACGTGCAAACGTGGGTATTTATGCACAGGAAACAAAGAAAACAAGTCCGCTTTACAGTATTTCGATAGTCACTATAAAACAAGTTGGTCATTTCTTTCTTTTCTTCATTTGCAGCACCAATTACACTGACCACGCTTTCCTTTTTCTATGTTGTCATTGATTTTGACTTTCACTTGTTTTGTGTGGTCCAATAAATTTTCACATCCCTTGGAATCTAAATGGCTAAGTAAAATTAGATTGCTACACGTTCAGAATATAATTTGTCACAATTTTTTTGAGGTCCAAATAAAAAAAAAATAATTTAAAAAATTATGCATAAAAATATGCATTTATTTTTTCGATAGTAAAATTTAAATATTTTTCTTACTAAATTCAATAGTACTTTTATTTCATATTATTCTAGCGGATAATTATGGGAATTAAGCATTGAATCAGGTTGAAATTATCAATTAATTGGAATAGAATTATTATTTCATTCTAATTTATTTTATTCAATTGTAATTAGCATTTAATTCAATTCAACTTCACTATTTGAATCAAATTTGATGCCAATATGAATTCTTCCATAAATTCATATAGAAATAAAATGAATTTATAGTTTTATTTGATTCCAATCAAAGCTTAAAATATATTTACTTTTTGGTGACGTATCAAACATGAAGATTTTTGTTATACATAGCAATTTAGAATATAAGTAATATGTATCTAATTTTGTATGTGACTAATCTAGCTATTAGTCTTAACTTTTTAGCCACATGAATCTATCTTAGTGACAAGAAGAAGTAAAAGGATTTAGAAACAAAGTTATTTGACTTATACAGTTAGATAGGACATCGATCCAGTCGAGAGAGCGGTTCACTGGCTAATGGATGAACTTGTTGTTTGCATAAATAATTAAAAAATTAATTTTTTTATTATTATTAATATAAAATTTTGATTAGAAAACAATAAATTTTAAAAGTATTCATAAAATAAATTTAATTCATTTCATAATAGTTTTTTTGTTTAATTCATTGAATTTTTTGAAGAAAAAATATCCATTTCACATGTGATGAGAAGTCCTAAGTTCTTTTTCATTCATTTTCGCGTCACAAAAATTGCAGTTATCAATAGTAGGGATGATAGTCCTGGTAACAGGTAAACCAATTGTGATATTTTTATCAATGAGCTCCCATAATGTTACTATGTACTCTTTTTTTTACTTTTATTTACCACTCAAATGGCATGACAATGTTATATATATATATATATATATGACATGAGAATTACTAAGAATAATGTTCAGTCCAATTATTATTCTTTAATTATAATCTTTATACTCTCAATAATTTTTATTATGAGTTTATGGCCACAACCAACAATAGTCCACTCAAACGAAAAATACATAGATGTGATATTCATGTAAAGTGGATAAAAAGTGAAGTTGTGATGCCCTCGGTTAATTTTGGGGCATTGGTCCCATGGATGGCGCTATCGTGCTGCAATTATGCAAACATATGCATTTTTGTCATCGTGACAAACTCCCCAAGCAATTTGTCTAGGGTAGAACTTAGTACAAAACTGCACACATTCTGGCTGCACTGCAACATAATTGGTATATGTCGGTGCTTCATTTCCAGCGCTTTCCACAAACGCCGCAATAGAATAACCGTCTGTGCTTGTTTTGTGGCGCTTTAAGGAAGCGCCGCAATATATGAAGAACATATCCCGGTGCTTTAAAGCGCCGGTAATTGGTAATCAGCATATACTGGCGCTTAAAAGCGCCGAAATTTGGCAATGGGCATATTCCGGCGCTTTTAAGCGCCGGCAATTTCCAATATGTATAACATAGCCCCAGAATTTTCCCCCAAAATTTTTCTTCTGCGAGCCCTTTCCTCCACCGCGCCGTTCTCCCAAAAAATTCTCCCTGCTCCGCCCTTAGCGCCACCACGCCGTTTCCCTCAAAATTTTCGTCCCTCCTGCGAGCTCCCCCGGTGAGTTTCATCTATCTTGTGTTCTTTTTTTCCTTTGTTTTTCTCTCTTGCGCTTAACTTCTAGTGGGTAAGTCCTCCAACCCTAATATCTTTAAACTTTCTCTTGTTAATAGTGATTTCGGTTATAATTTTCTTTGGTTTTATGATTGCCATTGGAGCTTGCTTGTGAGAAATTATCATTTTTTCTGTTGTCGCTTGAATCATAGGATGTGATTCATTTGTTTGATTTTGAATTTCAATTTCGTGTTTCTCCTCTGTTTTTTTTTTTTATTCAATTGAGAGTTCTGTTCGGAATCAATGATAACACCAGCTCATCATTAGCCCAGAATCACCTGCTTACATTAAAAACTGTAATGCTTGGAACATTAATGAAAAATTCAATGTAATTCATTGAAGATCAAACAGAAACTACCAAGTGAATCTTTTAAACAGTACTTATATATGGCAAAGATCTAAAATTCAAATCAAAATAAAAGCTGGGTATACCAGGTCCAGAAGCACAAATCTTACAAGTATTTCTTTTCTTTTTCCTCTGTTTCGCCGGGGGGGGGGGGGAGCTGCGGTAAGAGGGGATGTAAGCTGACAGCAGTTGGAATGTAGGCTTTTAGGTTCTCTAATAAGCATATTTTTCATTTTGAGAAGTCTTTGAAATTGCCATGCTAGAGAAGGCGCTCTCGCGAATAAGTATTTGTAAAGACAGCCAAGTATATATTTGAAGCATGAACTAATCAAGGATAAGAAAGTGTGTCATTTACTTTTCAATTTAAGTTCCATATGGTACAAAAAGAATGCCTACAATTCAATTAGTAAAGCAAAATGTTTTGGTAGAGTTTCTCAGTCTATTGTCTATATCCAAAGATGTAATGTGGACAAGAAATGACCATACCAAAACTTCTGCGCCCTACACCTTTACCATGTGTACCTCAGCTGGTGAGGAATTTAGGTCTTCTCGAGAATGTGATCTCCTACTTTGAAGACGTATCTGACTTCTGTGAGGGGACTAGAAGGGACCCATCCCACCAATGTCCCTTATCAATAATAATGATTATGCTAATTTAAATAATTACAATTTTTATTCATTTGTTTGTTTACTCACTGTGCATTTTTTAGCATTAATGTGGATCATTCTACTACAATTTTGATATTTTGTACATGAGTAGTTTTTCCTCAATTAACATTCCAGCTTTCCATTCATGCTTTAAAACTGAGTTAGAATACTGATTTTTTTAAGTGTAACCACATGCCACCACTTTTGATGAAGTTTGCCATTTGTTTTGGGGAATTCAATTTGACAGAGTATATAATGGCAATATATAATAATAATGATTATACTAATTTAAATAATTTTTAGAATTAATAATTATCTTGATAATAATACGATTATATATGAATATTAATATTAAAATGTCATATTATATCGTAATAGTATTATATGATCATATATATTATAATGTTTATTATTATTTTATTTCTACTTATTATATTAGTCTTTAATTATTCTTATACTTAATAAGGTTATTATTATAATCTAATAATTATTAACAAAAATAATAATTAAGGTACACACTGGTCAGTTATTGAAGGATGACCCGTTCATACTTTCATCTCAAGCGAAGCAAGTGTTTTATGTGCAAGACCCAACAATGAAGGAATGGTATCATGTTGTGATCACGGAGTCAAGTGACCTATATGAAATGGGGGAAAAAAGGCGGGAAGAGGATGATGACACTTACAATCAGTGCATGCCTTGTAATGTAGTGGTAGACGATCAATTAGATTGTATCTCAACTTGGGCTAGGATGGACATTGACGAAGATACCAACTAGTCTTATATGCATTTCCGTGTAATTATATTTGGATGTGTATTTATGTGATGGACATATGTGTCAACAAGTGTTGTAAGGTTTTATTGTAATCTATCGGGTTACTGTTGCTTTGTATCACACTTAGCAAGAGTCATGAACTTTTTTGCATACAGTTTGTGGAATGCTACTTTAGACTGTCATAAATTTCTGTTTTGGTTGTATCATTGATTATTTCTTGTTCTTGAAATCCATTTTGAATCACTTATTTGTTCATAACTTCTCAGGTACTCAGAAGTTATTGATTGCTGCATTTGCTGCGACCTCTTGACCATTCCTATCTTTCAGGTGTGGTTCTTCTAATTCTTGTTAACTTTTAATGTATTTTTGATAGTGTGAGATATAATCATTTTAATGTTTTTATCTCTACAGATTACAAGATGTATAGGTCCAAAAATATCCCTCCATCGGTTAGAGATAACATGTCAAACCAGTATGTAGCTGAGTTTTCACACCATCAAGAAGATATTCACCATGAGCATGAGTATCACCTTGATGATGATACTGACACGCAAAATGATTCTGAGACCGATCCAATAACATCGGGAAGTGAGCACAATGATAGTGAACAATACGAGATAATTGGTAATTTTTGTATTAGAATACATTCTATCTATAACTAGTTTGATACCACATTGTTATTGTTGACCCTCGCCCGTATTTTAATGATGGCAAAACACAACTGTTATTTAACTAACATGTTTAAACTAAGTTGTATTAAGGATCAAACACATTCAACCAAGGAACAAAGTGCAAAAACTCGAACCAAATCAAGTATCAAGTGAAGACTGAAGATCTAGTATAGGTCTTAAGGTTTAGAACCAATGTAAGTCTCACTCATACATTGTATTAGCTTGTTTAATGGCTCAAACACAAATGGTTTTTCTAAAACCTTTTATTTTAAAATGTTTTTAATGAAAAACAGAAGAAAAACTGGGTTGGAAGACAACCCAGTCGACTGGGTACATATACCAGTCGACTGGTATATGGGTCAGAAGGTACCCAGTCGACTGGATGAATTAACCCAGTCGACTGGTACTTTGACCAGTAATTTCCCAGTCGACTGGATGAATCAACCCAGTCGACTGGCACAATGGACAGAAAGTCACCAGTCGACTGGATGATATATACCAGTCGACTGGATACCCAGAAGGTCTGAAAACGTATATTTTTCAAGTGAACCCAGTCGACTGGTATCTCGACCCAGTCGACTGGTAGTTCAAAAATATGACCGTTGGACTCCAAATCTGAACGTTTTAAAGTAAATCTTTTTCAAATTAAAGTCCAAAACGGCCATATTAATTGATTGCTATATAAACCCTCTCAGCAAAGCATTCAAGAACAAGCAGCACATATTCAAAAAGAGTTGATTTCATATAATCAAGTTTTTATACTCTTGAAACACAAAAAGCTTTGAAATAATCTTATTGAGCCATTTCTTCAAACTTTACTTTGAAAGAGAGACATTTCTGTTGTAATAAGCTTTCATTTGTTGTCTCTCTACCTTTTACTTTACACCATCTTTGTAAAGGGATTACTTCCGAGAGGAAGGGGAAACTTCCGAAAGGAAGGGGATTTTTCGGTTTAAGCAATTCCTGTAAATTGCTTGTGTATGGTTTGTGCAACACCCGGCTAAGTTGTGCGACTAAGTTTTCTTAGTGGATTACTTCAAGGAGTTCCTTGAAGAGAGTGGACGTAGGGTCGGAACGAATCCGATATTGCCGAACCACTATAACTGTGTTTGCATCCTCTTTCCTTAAACTCTTTATTTACAGCTTTCTACTTGTATCAATTATTTGTTGCTTATCAGTTTTTATAAACTTGTATAAATTCCGCAAAAGTTTTTAAAAACCCAATTCACCCCCCCTCTTGGGTTGAAACCTCGAGCTACAATTGGTATCAGAGCTTCGTTCTCTTTATAAGGCTTAAATTCCTAGAGTTGATCCAATGGCAGCAAATAGCTACTCTGAGGGACACTCTTATACTAGACCTCCATTGTTCAATGGATCAAATTATAACTACTGGAAAAATAGAATGAAAATCTTCGTCGAAGGACAAGATTACAATCTATGGAGAATTATAGAAGAGGGACCTAAAATTCCCTCAAAAGAAATAGTTATTGGAGAGACTCTTCATACAATGCCTAAACTCAAAACTGAGTTTACTGACGAGGATTGTAGAACAATGTCTCTCAATAGCAGAGCAACAAGCATGCTACATTGTGCTTTAGATATTTCTGAATATAACAAAATATCTGCATGCGTTTCTGCTAAAGAAATATGGGACAAATTGCAAGTCACATATGAAGGAACAAGTGAAGTAAAAAAGTCTAAAATTTACATGCTAATTTCTGAATATGAATCTTTTAAGATGTCTCCTAATGAAACCATTTCTGAAATGCACTCACGATTTACTACTATTATAAATAGTTTAAAATTGCTTGGCAAGAATATTGAGGAAGTTGAACTAACCAGAAAAATCTTAAGATCTCTACCTCCAGAATGGAAACCAAAGAGGACAGCCATTCAAGAGGCCAAAAATCTTGACAAGCTTGATGTTGAGACGCTGCTTGGGTCATTATTGACATACGAGATGGAAGAAATGACTCCCATCGTCAATGATGATGAGAAAAAGAAGAAGCAAATTGCTCTCAAAGCTTCTACGAGCAACAAAGAAAAGGAATTAGAACAAGAAGCAGAGAGCAGTGAAGAGGATGGTGAAATGGCTTTAATCACCAGACGATTCCATAGGTTCTTGAAGAAAAGCAAGAAACCTTACTCAAAGGATCCCACCTCAAAAAGGGAACCACTTATGTGCTATGGCTGCAAGAAGCCAGGACATATAAAAGCTGACTGTCCAGTTTCAAGCAAACCATACAAGGGCTTCAAGAAGAAAGCTATGGTAGCAACTACCTGGAGCGATGACGAAGAAGATGAGTCATCAGACAAAGAAATTGGATACGAAGAGATTGCCAACCTCTGTTTAATGGCAATCGATGATGAAAGTGAGGTAACATCTTCTCCCTCTTCAAAAAATAATATTGTTACTAGTAGTGAAGAATTACTAGAAGTCATAAATGAAATGCATGAAGAATTAAAGAAATTTGATTCTAGAAATTCTGTTCTTAAGAAAGAAGTATCATCTCTTTCTAAGGAAATGATAGTTCTTAGAGAAGAAAAAGAAAAATTATCATCTTTACTGTATAATTCGTCTCAAGATTTTCTTAAAGATGAAAATGAGAATTTGAAAAATAAAATTTCTGAATTAAACAGCACTGTATCTAGACTTATGCTTGGTAAAGAAAAACTTGATGAAGTGCTTTCTTCCCAAAGATTAAGTGGAGGAAAATCTGGTGTAGGATATTCTCCATTGGGAAAACAAAAAACAAAAGAGAGCTTATTCATGAAAGCCTCTTGTGTAGATGGAGCTTCTACTTCGAAAGCTCCTAACCTTGTTAAAAGCACTCCCTTAATAAATCCGAGGAACTCTAGAAACTTAAATGATCATACTAAATTGAAGCATCCTAAAAATACTCATGCTTATTTGTATGCTCATTCTAGAAATGCTCATACACATCCTAGAAATAATCATCATGCTCATTCTAGGAACAATGTGTATAATCAAAGAATGCATTCTGCTCATCCTAGGAATCACCATCATGGCTATTCTAGAAATAACTTGCATACATATGCTAGCATGTATCCTAGAATGCATCATCGTTCATTTTCTGGAAATGACATGCATTTTCATACCCCTTACCGTAGAATCATGTATCCTAGGAACTATCATCCTAAGGATTATAGGAATGCACATGTAAAATTTCCTAGAAATTACTATGACTATAATGCTAGGTATGTGCATCATCAACATGTTCATAGAGCACCATATATTGTTAAGAAAGTATGGGTCCCAAAAGGAACCGTATTTTCAAGGACTAACCCCAAAGGACCCAAGAAATTTTGGGTACCTAAAAATGCTATCGTATATCCTTGTGTGATGTAGATTTGCCTTCATACCAAGGAGAAAGGTAACTGTTGGTACCTTGATAGCGGTTGCTCGAAGCATATGACCGGTGATAAAAGCGTATTCAAAGAGCTAACTCTAAGAGATGGTGGACTTGTGACCATTGGAGACAATACTAAAATAAAGATCATCGGGCATGGAAAAGTCGGTAATGATTTCTCAACTTTAGATAATGTATTGCTAGTACAAGGCTTAAAGCCAAATTTACTTAGCATTAGTCAATTATGTGACAAAGGATATAAAGTCACATTTGAAACCTCTCATTGTCTAGTTATAGACATCAAGAGCAACAAGATCAAATTCATTGGCCATAGACATGAAAATGTCTATATAGTTGATTTGAAATCCTTACATTCCAATAATGAAAAATGTTTTCCTGCTTTTAGTGAAAATCAATGGCTATGGCATAGAAGGCTTGGTCATGTAAATATGAACTTGCTAAAAATTGTTTCAAGAAAAGATTTAGTTATTGGTCTTCCTAAAATCAATTTTGAGAAAAACAAAATTTGCAATGCTTGTCAAATGGGAAAACAATCAAGGATATCTTTCAAAGCAAAAAATGTTGTCTCAACTACTAGACCTTTGGAACTTTTGCATATGGACTTATTTGGTCCAATTAGTACCATTAGTCTAGGTGGCCATCAATATGCTCTTGTTATTGTTGATGACTATTCAAGATATACCTTTGTTATTTTTATTGCTTATAAGGATGAAGCTTTCAAAGGATTTGAAAAGTTTTGCAAAAAGGTACAAAATGAAAAAGGAATTTGTATTTCAAGCATAAGAAGTGATCATGGCAAAGAATTTGAAAATCAAAGCTTTTCAAAATTTTGTGATGAAAATGGAATTAATCACAACTTTTCAGCTCCTAGAACTCCTCAACAAAATGGAGTTGTTGAGAGGAAAAATAGAGTTCTAGAAGAATTTTCAAGAACAATGCTTTGTGAAAATAATTTACCAAAATATTTTTGGGCTGAAGCCGTGAATACTTCTTGCTATATTTTAAATAGAATTTTGATAAGGCCCCTGCTTGATAAAACTCCTTATGAACTATGGAAAGGGAGAAAGCCAAATATTTCCTATTTTCGTGCCTTTGGTAGTAAGTGCTTCATCTTAAATAACAATAAAACTAACTTGGGTAAATTTGATTCCAAGACCGATGAAGGGATATTTTTAGGATATTCTACTACTAGTAAGGCTTATAGAGTTTTCAATAAGAGAACTCTAGTAGTAGAAGAATCTGTGCATGTAACTATTGATGAATCTAACCCAATGAGTAGTGGAGAAGTTTCCTTTAAAGATGATGCAGATTTTATTCCAAGAATGGAAACTTCTACTCCCATTGTTGACCCAAAAGTGAGTTCTTCTCAAACAAATGAAGGGATGGCAACTCCAAATTTAGACCAACCATCCTCAAGTCAACAAGAGGAAAATCTACCCAAGGATTGGAGGTATGTAAATCATCATCCAATTGATCAAGTAATTGGTGATCCTTCACAAGGGGTAAGAACTCGCTCTTCCATTAGAAATATTTGTAATTTTGTAGCTTATTTGTCTCAAGTAGAACCTAAGACATTTATAGAAGCTGAAAAAGATAATGATTGGATAATTGCAATGCAGGAAGAGATAAATCAATTTGAGAGAAACAATGTTTGGGAACTAGTTCCAAGACCTAAAGATCATTCAATTATTGGAACTAAATGGGTATATAGAAATAAAATGGATGAAAATGGTATAGTAACTAGAAATAAGGCTAGACTAGTTGCTAAGGGATATAACCAAGAGGAAGGAATAGATTTTGATGAAACCTATGCTCCCGTAGCTAGATTAGAAGCTATTCGAATGTTATTAGCCTTTGCATGCTTTAATAAATTCAAGCTATTTCAAATGGATGTGAAAAGTGCCTTTTTAAATGGCTTTATAGAAGAAGAGGTTTATGTTGAACAACCTCTTGGTTTTGAAAACCCTAGTCTTCCAAATCATGTCTACAAGCTTTCTAAGGCTTTATATGGGCTGAAGCAAGCTCCAAGGGCATGGTACGAAAGACTAAGCAAATTTTTGATTGATAATGATTTTGTAAGAGGAAGAATAGATACAACTCTCTTCACAAAAACTCACAAAAATGACACTTTGATAGTTCAAATATATGTTGATGATATTATATTTGGTGCTACTAATGAATCTATGTGTCAAGAGTTTGCAAAGTGCATGCAAGGTGAATTTGAAATGAGCATGATGGGAGAACTTACCTACTTCCTTGGACTGCAAATCAAGCAATTAAAAGGAGGTATCTTCATCAATCAACAAAAGTACATCAAAGATCTACTAAAGAGGTTCGGGATGGAAAACTCAAAGCCTATTGGAACGCCTATGAGCACAACCACCAAACTTGATCTTGATGAAGGAGGTAAAACTGTAGATTCTAAATATTATAGAAGCATAATAGGTGCTTTATTGTACTTGACTGCAAGTAGACCTGATATAATGTTCAGTGTATGCATGTGTGCTAGATTTCAATCTAATCCTAAGGAATCACATGTAGTTGCAGTAAAAAGAGTCCTTAGATATCTACAAGGGACTCAGACCATAGGATTATGGTATTCTAGAGAATCATCTTTTGAGCTAGTAGGATATTCGGATGCTGATTTTGCTGGATGTAGGTTAGATAGAAAAAGCACAAGTGGAACATGCCAATTCTTAGGTGCTATGTTAACTTCTTGGTTCTCCAAGAAACAGAATTCAGTTGCACTATCAACCGCTGAGGCGGAATATGTAGCAGCTGGCAGTTGTTGTGCCCAAGTACTATGGATGAAACAACAACTAGAAGACTATGGCATGAGTCTCAAAAATATTCCTATATTTTGTGATAATACTAGTGCCATCAACCTAACCAAAAATCCTATTCAGCACTCTAGAACCAAGCATATAGAGATTAGACATCATTTCTTAAGAGACCATGCTCAAAAAGGTGATATAAGATTAGATTTTATACCTTCAGAAGATCAAATAGCTGATATTCTTACAAAACCCTTAAGTGAAGCTAGTTTTTGCAAAATAAGAAAGTTGATGGGATTGCTTGATTTTGATAAATTGAATGTTTGATTGCATCTCATTTCATCATTTGCAAGTTTGACATTGAGTGATAGAGTATTAATCTATGTTTAATTATTCCCTTCACTCAAAAATGTCATAGATAAACAAAATCGTGCTAAAAAAATTCAGGACTGGAAATTTTACTCAGGATCCAGTCGACTGGTAAATGTTCTCCAGTCGACTGGTAAGTCTCTGCCTGTTTTTCCAGTCGACTGGTAATTTTGACCCAGTCGACTGGTAACTCTCTGCCAAAAACTCCAGACGACTGGTAAGTCTTCTCCAGTCGTCCATAAAATCAAATCTTGCTTGGAGCCAAATTTTTTCATTTTTTTTGAACCCCCAGTCGACTGGTAACGATAGCCCAGTAGACTGGTATCTCACTGTCAGTTGATCCAGTCGACTGGTACGTTTACCCAGTCGACTGGTAAGAGAAACTGTTCATCTTTTCAAAAGGGCCCAGTCGACTGGTAAGTTTACCCAGTCGACTGGTATCGCGATTCTATAAAAGGGACTGTTCATTTTCGCCCTCTTTACGCCATTTTCAAAGAGCCCAAGCTTTCTCTCTCTAGAAAAATTCATCTTTTTGATCTGAAAACCATCCAAATCCCTTCTAAACACACCGATCTACTCATTCCTAAAGAGATTTTTAACTTTCTACGGTTAAAATCTCTCATTGTTACCAAATTTCCTTTTTTTAAAAAAAAACTTCAAATTTCTCGAAAATGAGTGACAAAATCCGTATAAAACTCACAACAAGTGGACCCAATGCGCCCAAAAAGCCTAGGTCTTCAAAACCTTCGGCTTCGGAATCAAAAGGGAAGGGAGTAGCAGGGTCATCCAGCAAGGAGTCCAGAACAGAGTTGGAGCAGGCTCTGTTTTTCAGCCCAACTGCTCATAAGAGGTATAACTCTATAATCCGTCACAAGAAAATCATGACGGGTAGAGTCGTTGATTTCGACTCCATTCGTCATGGTAATTTCGATATTCTACCAGCCTTTGAGGCAATAAATCTGACCCCACTGGTCAGTATTCATGAAAAATATTACCCGCGACTGATTCACCAGTTCTATGCGAACTTGGTGAAACCCAGTCCTCTGGCTCTGAGATTCAGAACCAGAGTTAGCGGTGTGGAGTTTGAGGTCAACACTGACCTCTTGATGAGCATTCTGAGAATCCCTATAAGGGGGGTTCAATGGAGTCTGGATGGATGGCCAGACAACTTTGAAGTTGAGGAGGCCTGTCGGATAGTCAGGGGCGACCCTAACTATGTGTACAGACCCACTACATTTCACACATGTAGTGACTTGCCCCTCGACTCAAAAATGTTTCAATTGATTGTCAGTTGGACCATCCACCCGAGACTCGGGAGTCGAGGGTATCTATCTAAAATAGATACGGTATTGATTTGGTGCCTAAAATCTGGGCACCACTTCAATATATATCCTCTGCTGCTCGCCAACATGATAAACGGTGAAGCAAACGACTCCGGGTGTCTTCCTTATGGGATGCTCATTACACTCATCCTCCAGCACTTCCGGGTACCTTTGCCTGCCTCCGAGGCTCAGGATATTGGATTGACGGATATCATCAACATCTCATCTCTGAAGAAGATGGGATGTACTGTTCGTGAAGGGTTTCTCTATCCTAAGGCTGGAAAGCGCCTAAGGATTCGAGAGGATGCGAGTGACAGTGGTGAGGATGCTGATACGGCTGCTGAGATGGAGACAGATACCCGAGCACCTCCCATTGGTGGCTCGAGTACTGGTCAGACTGGATATGGTGACATCCTACGAGCTATCACGAGTCTTCAGATGACGATGGAATCCGGTTTTCAGTCCATGCAGTCCGATTATCAGAGGCTGAGCTCCTCCATAGACCATCTACGGGATGACTTCGAGTTACATCGAGAGCACACCGAGGGTTCCCTAGCTGAGATTAGGGAACTTCTTCGTGACAGCTCGGACTCTCCCGCACCATGAGTCTCATTCATTTAATCAGTTCTTAGCACTTTTCCAGTATTTGTCACTTAGCACGGACATCTCATGTTTGTTTTTCTTAGTTATGGCTCTATAAGACTCTACTTGTATTGACTTTTTCTATGATGATGTAATAACTATAAGCCATATTTCTTGCATTTATTTAAGCTATTTGTGATATGTTAGAACTGTTTTTAAATATCTGTTTGTCTCATAGCTTATTTCTTAATTGTTCTGCCCCCTTTGGTTGCTGTTGTCAAAACGGGGGAGAAAAATGAGAAAAACGAGAAAATCTAAGTAACAAGAAAATCTAAGTAAAAACGCAACCAATGCATAGATTTAGGGGGAGCATTGCTCCATATCTGTGTAAAAATGTTTATTGATTGGTTGAGTTCAATTCTGGATTGGTTGAAAGAAATATAAACTGTGTTTGCTTGTTTACAGGGTGGTTTTTCTCGAAAAACAGAGGAGACTCTGTCCAAATTTTTGTAAAATCTTAACACTTAGTTTTTAAAACTGTTTTTACATTATTAGTTTTGTCATCATCAAAAAGGGGGAGATTGTTGACCCTCGCCCGTATTTTAATGATGGCAAAACACAACTGTTATTTAACTAACATGTTTAAACTAAGTTGTATTAAGGATCAAACACATTCAACCAAGGAACAAAGTGCAAAAACTCGAACCAAATCAAGTATCAAGTGAAGACTGAAGATCTAGTATAGGTCTTAAGGTTTAGAACCAATGTAAGTCTCACTCATACATTGTATTAGCTTGTTTAATGGCTCAAACACAAATGGTTTTTCTAAAACCTTTTATTTTAAAATGTTTTTAATGAAAAACAGAAGAAAAACTGGGTTGGAAGACAACCCAGTCGACTGGGTACATATACCAGTCGACTGGTATATGGGTCAGAAGGTACCCAGTCGACTGGATGAATTAACCCAGTCGACTGGTACTTTGACCAGTAATTTCCCAGTCGACTGGATGAATCAACCCAGTCGACTGGCACAATGGACAGAAAGTCACCAGTCGACTGGATGATATATACCAGTCGACTGGATACCCAGAAGGTCTGAAAACGTATATTTTTCAAGTGAACCCAGTCGACTGGTATCTCGACCCAGTCGACTGGTAGTTCAAAAATATGACCGTTAGACTCCAAATCTGAACGTTTTAAAGTAAATCTTTTTCAAATTAAAGTCCAAAACGGCCATATTAATTGATTGCTATATAAACCCTCTCAGCAAAGCATTCAAGAACAAGCAGCACATATTCAAAAAGAGTTGATTTCATATAATCAAGTTTTTATACTCTTGAAACACAAAAAGCTTTGAAATAATCTTATTGAGCCATTTCTTCAAGCTTTACTTTGAAAGAGAGACATTTCTGTTGTAATAAGCTTTCATTTGTTGCCTCTCTACCTTTTACTTTACACCATCTTTGTAAAGGGATTACTTCCGAGAGGAAGGGGAAACTTCCGAAAGGAAGGGGATTTTTCGGTTTAAGCAATTCCTGTAAATTGCTTGTGTACGGTTTGTGCAACACCCGGCTAAGTTGTGCGACTAAGTTTTCTTAGTGGATTACTTCAAGGAGTTCCTTGAAGAGAGTGGACGTAGGGTCGGAACGAATCCGATATTGCCGAACCACTATAACTGTGTTTGCATCCTCTTTCCTTAAACTCTTTATTTACAGCTTTCTACTTGTATCAATTATTTGTTGCTTATCAGTTTTTATAAACTTGTATAAATTCCGCAAAAGTTTTTAAAAACCCAATTCACCCCCCCTCTTGGGTTGAAACCTCGAGCTACAGTTATACTAATTATATAATTTATGTTTTCAATGTATAGATTCTGAAGGGAGGGTGAGGAAGCAGACACGTGTCCTGAAAACCTCACAAGTGTGGTCCCTTGAACGTGGGGAAAAAATTGTGGTCCACTTCAATGCATGTCATCAACCTATTAAGAAAGGTGGCCAAATGTTAAGTAGCTGGTTGGGCAAGGTAGCGAAGAGAGGGAACCTTTGTCCGCTTAATTACACGGATTGGAAGAAGGTCCCTTCTAGCTACAAGAAGGACCTTGTTATATTGATTCGGGTAAGTAACAACTTAATAACCATTGATTGCCTCCAATCTCTCTTTTTGTTTTTGTTTATTCGTGGTGTTATACATGCATAATCCCTAACACCAATAATGCTTATTTGACATCGATTTCCTTTCTGTGTTGTAGAGAAAGTTCCATTACCCTACGATTGAGGCGATAGACAACATTTTGTTGAGGATGATAGGGAAAAAATGGAGGGACTACCAATATGTGCTGAAAAGGGACTACGTGAGGATCAAAATGAAACAACAAGTTTTGAGCAATGATATTCCAAAAGTGTAGATCAAGACCAATGGAAGCAACTGGTGAACTACTGGTTCTCTGACCAGAGTGAGGTTGTTTTAAGACAATAATGTTCATTTGGATTCTCATTGTTTCTATTTTTCTATTAATGACTGATTATTCAATTGGTTTATTATTGGTGTAGAAATATTTGACTATAGGGACAGCGGCACATGAAAGACAACAATGTCCTCACACGTCTGGTTGCTAGACGACGGGATGAATATGTGAGTTAATTTGCTTTATTAATCTAATCTTTCATTTAAGATGTCACTGTCACAATTTGATCTCTTTCCATACATGGTAGGAGATGACACATGGGAATGAGCCCGGGCATGTAGAGTTTTTTGCTGAAACTCATAAACGCAAGGATGAGACTTTTATTGATGATACATCACGACAATTTATGGTAAGTTGAACATCTTTAAAAATAGGGAAAAAGCCTAATTTTTTTTTATTCCTTCCTATTTTCACTTAATGTGGAATGAAAGAAAGAAGAGAGCCTTCAATTAAGTAAAGAAATATATAGCTTTGATCAAGGAAGGGTGATAAAATATTTTTGACCCAAAAGTTTGATGTTATTATTTTTTTTGTTGTGTACACGTGTAGTACTCCCTTGCTGCCTTTGGAATACATCTGTCTGGTTCTTGTGCCTTTAGGATTAATCTGTTAGGCAATGTGATCCTGACATATATATTAGAGCTGACATATAAATTTTGTAAGTCAGTTCAAACATAAAACAAGAATTTTAGTTGCACATTGAGACAGGATAACAGCAGATCTCTTGTTGTTTTTCCCTTCTTTTAATTGATTTTGGTTTCCTTAAATGGAAGAAAAAGAAATTGATTCCCAGTCTATGGTGGGGTTTCAATTTCTCTACAGGTAAATATTAGGCTTTACTTGATGCTGGTGAAGCAAATACTTGATATGCTCTCATGTTAAGTACCTCTTTCACAATCTAATAATTTAAATTGATTTGCTTTCTTGTATTAATTATCCATAGATTAGTGTATAGTTCAGAATAATGATGTTAATTGTAGTTGGATGTTTTTAAGAATACAATTTAATTAAGAGTGTTATTTTAAGCTTAAGAATGCATATAGTTGCATGACCGTGGAGTAGTTAATAAACCCAAGCTGGGAACACATGGGACTTTGTATTGAGCCGGTGACCTGTAGCCCATTCTTGGCTTTGGATCACCGGATTTATGGTTGTGAAGCAGCTGGAACACAGCTAATATGGACCCTTGATATCTATCTTCCAAAATCAGTTTTCAAATTTGCCACATAATTCTCTTCTGTTTAGTGGTTACAAGTAGGACTTACATGACGTTTTGAATCTCCTAAATATCTCTTCTGAAATTGTTGGAAGCAAATAAGGTACTCATGTTTTTGCCGCAGGTAGTGTAGTGTTATTAATCAACATTCATTTTGAGGATATTTTTTTCTTTACTATTAGTGTGGATTTAGAATTTTTTGTTAGTGAGATGATGTAAACCGTAAATATATAAATATTATATATGCTTAAGAAAAATGACTTTGGAATACATCTGTCTGGTTCTTGTGCCTTTAGGATTAATCTGTTGGGCAATATGATCCTGACATATATATTAGAGTTGTGTTTGAAATGATATCCTAGTTACACTTTTGGAGTTGTGCTGATAAAAGTGGGATGATTTTGTATGGTGGTGACCACCGACGAGCACAGATGATACTTTATTGCTTTGCACATTTTGTCTAAATTAGTTTAAGTACTCTATAGATTTTGCACCAATTTTATTTTATATATAGATATAAATTTATGGTGGTAAAGCAAGGTTACAGATATAATCTTTTCTCTTAAATGAATTTGTTTTATCCTTTGTTTCTTTTTTGTTGTTTCCTTGTTAAGTTGTGAATTAGATACATTTCTTGGATTGTATATTTGTTTTTTTTTTTGCATGAGGTTTTATGAAAAAATAGGGGAAATTCTGCCCCTTTTTCTATAAAATATGATAAACACATTTTGTTTTATGTATATTGCGTTGTAATTAGCTACTAAATATTCGGAGGAGTTTAATCTTTATTGTTTCTTAATTGTAGGTGACAGCTGAAGCTCGTGTTGCTGAACTTGTTGCAGCTTCAGGATCCTCTGATGCTAACAATAATTTAGCAATAAAAAATGAAGTCTTCACCGAACTTATGGGTGAAGAGAGTTCTGGTCGTGTCCGAGGTCAGGGTTTTGGAGTTACACCCTTTATTGTGTTTGGACTTTCAGCTCAAATAAGGAATGATATGGGATACCGTGGGGCCTATACTGAAGAGATAAATAGTTTGAGAGCACAAATAGAAGAAAACAATCAACAGTATGTGCAACAAATTCAACAAATAACGGCGAGACACGATGATCAAATAAATAATACGCAATCCCAAATAGATGAGCTGAAGTCTTTACTACAGCATTTGGCTAATAGAGGACCTCGTGATTGATTTCGTGATGCTCAAATAATTTTTCATACTACATTTCCATTACTTTGTTTTTGTATGAATTTTATATATAAACTATTATTGTTTTTTTGTGTAAATAAGACGTTTATGTTGATTGAAGGAATTTTTATGGATGATGCATTTTATATATCGAAGAACATTTGCATATAGAATGTTGATATTTAAGTCAAAGTAATGTAAAAACACAATTAAAACCGAAATTCATATTGTGGTGGCAAGAAACTATATTTTTCGCGGTGCTTATATACCGGCGCTTTGAAGTGCCGCTGCATACTAACGCTTCTAAGTGCCGCTATATACCGGAGCTTTGAAGTGTCGCGGAAAAAAATGCATATTGCGGCGCTTTTTCAAAGCGCCGGTATTTGCGTTTCGACACCACACATTCCGACACTTGTAAAAAGTGCCAGAAATTCATATTGCGGTGCTTGTAAGCGCCAGAATATGCAAAAAAAAGTGCCAGCGCTGACAATTTATCTTGTAGTGCTACTTGCATGGAAAAGGAGACCCATATGGCTTCTCATCTTTGCATAAGTTTCATATCTTGTTGCTTTCACCTTCAAAAATCATGTCATATACGTATGTTTAATTTATTAATATATAGGTCGCCCTTAACTAAAATTATATTAATAAAATTAAACACTGTAATATTAAAATAAATATTAGTACTTAAGAACTTAGTTTAATTACCTTGATGAAAAGAGAGGGAAATCATAAAGAGAATCAAAACTGCTATGAATGACTTCATGATGATCCTTTGGAGATATTGGAAACTTGAAATGGGTCGATTGATTAGAGGTGAAGACTGAAGAGTAAAGTGCAGGAATCGTATGTTTATATATGCATAGGAGGCAGAGAAAGATGAGGTTAAAATGATAAAATATATCAAAAAAAGATAAAAGGAAAAGTTTTTTTCCTTGATCAAGATATTTCCCTTCTAAATTTCCTACTCTACTTAGAAAATATATATATATATGGCAACACATCAAACATCTATTTGCTACTACAAACGCATCAATTAGAATCTGTTAATGGAATTATTTCTTTGATTTCCTACTCTATTTAGAAACAATTTCCTTTCCACGAAACATGCTTGTCATTTTGGGTAGAAAAGTTAATTGACATTCTATAAGTAAAAGAGTAACCACTTTGTGAGAAGTTAACAACATATATCATGTTGGCATTAACAAGGGCATTTAAATTGTGTTTAATGAGAAAATTAAAGAGTCCATTTGTATATATTAGACATCATGGTATAGAGATTGAGACCAAGTTTGCTTTCTTCGGGTTGTGGACGGTTAGAAGTTCTACTTTAAATTTTACTTGCGTGGGCTTTTGAGAGGATCACCTGAAACAGAATTAATTTAATATTTAAAAAATCATTACACACTTAACAACTTAATAGAAAAAATAAACATAGATAAAATATTATGAATAAATTCATTATTTACAACAAACATTACTATCAATAAAAAAAATAAACATGTAAGAAAATAACAATTATGTTTTATCCCAAAACCTCAACCTCGAAAACTTTTATACACTCTCTCCTAATTCAAAGAACACTCACGTGTCACTTCTCACATGTGTTTTTCACTTACACTCTCGATACTTGTATTGTTGAGAATATATATAAAGCAACACATCAAACACCTATTTAATTTTGGGATGACTTCGAAAATCAAAGAAAAGAAGAAAAAAGAAAGAAAGTCGAGTGTCATCCAGAAAGAGACAAAGAGTTTAGGCAGTTGACTGCCAAAATAGACAGTTGGCTACCAGTCCAATACCTGATTGTTTAAAAGGCAATTTTTTGAACAGAATCGACTATCTTAACGAAAATTTTAATTCTTTTGAACGTTAAAGTAACAGTTGAGGGTAAACTAAAGTGTCTCTTGTGAAGAGACACTCAGTTATGTTAGTTGAAGACTGAAATTAAGTGTCTCTTGTGAAAAGACACTCATTAACTCTATAAATAGAGTTTATAACTATCATATTTTACAAATTTTCTTTACAATATTTTGAATTCTTCATCTTCCTCTTCCTTTTCTCCTCTTTCTAAAAACTCATCCACTTGTGTTTAAAAATCTTGCAAACTTCAAAATATTGATATATATATATAGTTGGGATTTTACCTATAAAATCCATGAACCCAAATTTTATACCAAAACATAGCCACAACAATTAAATAGAAAAATAAAATAAAGAACAAGAACACCAATAATTAATGTGGTGTGGCAACCTCTTTGTCTACTTCCACCAACAAACTAACTGCTTTATTAATCTTCAATTATAACTTTAGGAAAAAAAAAGTTTTCAAACTCTAATCCCAAAGTTTCAATACCATAAAAGCCCTTAACCTATCTCTAGTTGTATACTTGACAATCCAAAACTCCAATACACTCAAAGCTCTCATCCTAACTCTAGTAGTAAACCCTTCTAGTTTACAATCTATACAGGAATTATGAGTGTGCCTTAAATCTTCTCTGAGACCCCCTTTATATCGAGAATATTTTTCTAATACTATTAGGAAATTACTACTACTTGTACAATCAACAATCTAATAGGAAATTACTATTATTCCTACTAGAACAAGCAACTAAAAAATAAGAAACAACTTTTCGCAAACCAATTAGAAGTCTTCTTTGTGGAGAATTGAGACAAAATCCTAATAAATCTCCTTCTTGACTCAAATTCTCCACCTCGTCATTAAATTTGACTTTCTTCTTTAGTTGGTGTGATCATTCCTTTTGGTTTTCCTATCTCGTCCGCTTATCTTTTGAATGAACCATATCTTATTTAACATGTACATGCTCTCTTCATTCATGGTATCTCTCATAACTATCTTTGAACCATCAAGAACTTACATCTCATCATCCTCATTAGCCTTTCCATTATCTCTCTCTTTCATTCTACTCAACTCTTCCATGTCCATCATCATGACCTTACTTTGCAATTGTGTGTGTTCTTCTTCCTCATTGTAGATTCACTCCTTATTTGAAAAATCTAGAGACTTGGATTTTGATATTTCCCCAACCTTCCTTGAAGTGCTCCACTCGTTTACTTTGTCTGGCTTTTCTCTTAATATCATCACAAACAATTCTTCAATCTTACCAACTTACCAACTTAATAGAAAGAATAAACATAGATAAAATATTGTAAGTAAACGTACAAAATTTACATAGTTCGACAAAACCCTAAATAAATTCAAAGAAAGAGTAAATCCATTATTTACCACAAACATTACAACCAATAAAAAAAGAGAATAAACATGTAAGAAAATAACAATTATGTTTTATCCCAAAATCTCAACCTCAATAACTTTTATACACTCTCTGTTAATTCGAAGAACACTCGCTTCTCAAATGTGTTTTTCACTTATACTCTCTAACAGAAATTTTGTGTAGACAAAGGAAATTAGAATTTGATTTAAGGCGCGTGATCGTTGTCTTAAAGGAGATATTTGCCTCCACACGAATTTGGGCAAAGTCACATTCAGTATACAACAAAGCACTCAAGAATCTTTGGCAGAAGAATTATAGAGAGAGAAAGAGAGATTACAACAAAAGTTCTCTGAATGTCTAAATGACTGAATTCATTTGGTTTATATAGACCCAAACATGTCTCTTTGGAAAGGTCGCAATCCATTCGTGAAGAGACATACTATTTGGAATGGTTGCAACCCATTCATAAAGAGATATACTCCTTGGAATGGTTACAACACATTTGTAAAAAGATGTGCTCTTTGGAATGGTTACAACCCATTTGTAAAGAGACATATTCTTTAGAATAGTTGCAATCCATTCGTAAAGAGATATAACATATTCACTATTAAATTTTCAGCCACTTGATCATGTCTATTAATTTACTCAGTTCAGATCACATAGGTTCAAAATATGTGAATAGTATCAACTCAGTATTTCTGAAAATAATTAAATTACAATCTATCTAAGAATCACCCACTAGATTGTAATATTTATCTCTCTATTCTCTATGACCATATAGTTGTGTTTTCATGAAGGGGTTTTTCAACTTTAACCTATCAGTGTAAGTAATTCAAAGCTTTAATGAACAATTTGGTTGACTAGGCATTAAACCAGATCTCCTAGTTATTAAAACTGAAAGTATCTCACGCGTAACTATAACCAACTCTAATGCCATATTCTTGATCATTTAGTATTTTTATGGCCTTGTGCTCAATCATGATTTCATGAACATTTACAAGAACAAACCCAAATTGTTGTTTAGAAACGACCACATTTCAATGTTTATATAGGTAAGGTTTCTCTTAAGTATCCATGTTATTTTAGATACTATTATTATATGAACCTTATTAAAACCTTTTAGTTATCCTCTCTACGTAACAGTCAACATTGATTGTCCTTGGGCTATTTAAGTATCAGTGTTCCTACAGTCACTTAATAGTAGCTTGTTGTTACCCATTTAACCTTTTTTTAATTACTACTCAAATTAATATGACATGAGAATATTATACAAGAATATATATGATATGAGAATTATTAAGAATAGTTTTCAGTCCAATTAATAATATTAATACTCAGTAATCTTTATTTATTAAGTTATGATCACAACCAACAATAGCCCACTAAAAAAAACATATATGTGATATTCATGTAAGAAATTAGATTAATGAAATTAAACACTATAATCTTAAAATAAATATTTAGTATTGAAGAATATTATTTAATTACCTTGATGAAATAAGAGGAAAACCTTAAAGAGAATCAAAACTGGTAGGAATGATTTCATGATGATTCTTTGGATATTGGAAACTAGAAATGGGTTGGTCGATTAGAAGATACATAGATGAAGAAAGCATATATATATATATATATATATATATATAGAGAGAGAGAGAGAGAGAGAGAGAGAGAGAGAAAGGAGAGAAATATGAGATTTAAATGATACATCAGAAAAGATAAATGAAAAGGTTTTTTCTTTTCTTATGTATTTTTTTCTTTTATTTACCATATATATATATATATATATATATATATATATATGTGTGTGTGTGTGTGGTGGGGGGGGGGGGGGGTGAGGGGGTATGACATGAGAATTAAGAATAATTTTCAGTCCAATTAATACATAATCTTTACATTATTTTATTAAAGGGTTATGGCCACAACCAACAATAGGCCACTAAAAGAAAAATACATAGATATGATATGGTATTTAAAAATGGATAAAAAGTGAAGTTCTGATGCCATGGGTTAATTTTGGGGCATAGGTCCCATTGATGATGCTATCTTGTTGCAATTATGCTCAAATTAATATGACATGAGAATATTATACAAGAATATATATGATATGATAATTATTAAGAATAGTTTTCAGCCCAATTAATAATATTAATACTCTCAATAATCTTCATTTATTAAGTTATGACCCTAACCAACAATAGTCCACTAAAAAAACATATATGTGATATTCATGTAAGAAATTAGATTAATGAAATTAAACAATATAATTTTAAAATAAATATTTAGTATTGAAGAATATTATTTAATTACCTTGATGAAATAAGAAGAAAACCTTAAAGAGAATCAAAACTAGTAGGAATGATTTCATGATGATCATTTGGATATTGAAAACTAGAAATGAGTCGGTCGATTAGAGGATATATAGATGAAGAAGAGTAAAGTGGGACAAACATATATATATATATATATATATATATATATATATATAGAGAGAGAGAGAGAGAGAGAGAGAGAGAGTGAGGAGAGAAAGATAAGATTTAAATGATATATCAGAAAAGATAAATGAAAAGGTTATATGTGTGTGTGTGTGGGGGGGGGGGTATGAGATGAGAATTATTAAGAATAATTTTCAGTCCAATTAATATATAATCTTTACTTTATTTTATTAAAGGGTTATGACCACAACCAACAATAGACCACTAAAAGAAAAATATATAGGTATGATATGGTATTTAAAAATGGATAAAAAGTGAAGTTGTGATGCCATGGGTTAATTCTGGGGCATCGGTCCCATGGATGGCGCTATCTAGTTGCAATTATGTAAACATATGCACTTATTGTCATCGTGACAAACTCCCCAAGTGATTTGTTTGGGGTGGGACTTAGTACAAAACTGCTCACATTCTGGTTGCTTGCATGGAAAAGGAGACCCATATGGCTTCTCATCTTTGCATAACTTCCACATCCTGGTACTCTCTCCTTCAAAATCATGTCATATGCATACGTTTAATTTAACAATATATAAATTTCAGTTACTTGAAATAATACTAATAAAATTAATACTAAAAAACATAGTTTAATTACCTTGATGAAATGAGAGATAAATCATAAAGAGAATCAAAACTGTTACGAATGACTTCATGGTGCTCTTTCGGAGATATTAAAAACTTGAAATGGATCGATCGATTAAAGGTGAAGTGTAACGTGGAGCAATCTTATGTGTATATATGTAGAGGAGGGAGAGAAAGATGAGGTAAAATGATAAAAATATATCAGAAAAAGATGAAGGAAAGGTTTTTTCCTTAATCAAGAAATTTTTCTTCTAAATTTCCTCAAAATGAAAACAAATCTCATATATTTAGTACAACAGCATCAATTATAATCTGTTAATGGAATTATTTCTTTGATTTCCTACTCTACTTAGAAAAATTTTCCTTTCCACGAAACATGGTTGTCATTTTGGGTAGAAAAGTCAATTGACCTTCTATAAGTAAAAGATTAACCACTTTGTGAGAAGTTACAACATAAATCCTATTGGCATTAACAACGACATTAAAATTGTGTTTTATGAGAAAATTAAAGAGTCCATTTTTGTATATATTAGACATCATGGTATAGAGATTGAGACCAAGTTTGGTTTCTTCT
Organism: Bretschneidera sinensis; assembly: GCA_023935145.1. Taxonomy (NCBI): domain Eukaryota; kingdom Viridiplantae; phylum Streptophyta; class Magnoliopsida; order Brassicales; family Akaniaceae; genus Bretschneidera; species Bretschneidera sinensis. The sequence continues at coordinate 56,111,219 of CM043698.1, read as the reverse complement.
GGTTGTGGACGGTTAGAAGTTCAAACTTTAACTTTTACTTGTTTTGAGTGGACCATGTGAACAATAATTAGTTTAATATTCAAAAAATTGTTATACACTTACCAATTTAATAAAAAAAACATAGATAAAATATTATGGGTAAACGTACAAAATTTACATAGTTCGACAAAACCCTAAATAAATTCAAAGAAAGAGTAAATATATTCTTTACCACAAATGTTACAACCAATAAAAAAAGAGAATAAACATATAAGAAAATAATAGTTATGTTTTATCCCAAATCCTCAACCTCAACTTTAATACACTTGGGTAATTCTACGAACATTCACTTCTCACACGTGTTTTTCACTTATACTCTCTATTGAAAATTTTGTCTAGATGAAGGAAATTAAAATTTGTTTTGAAGTGTGTGATCGTTGTCTTAAATGAGATATTTACCTCCACAAGAATTTAGATAAAGTCACATTTATTATACAATAAAGCACTCAAGAATCTTTGGCAGAAGAATTATAAAGAGTTTCAAAAAAAAAAATCGAAATATCTATATGATTAAATTCGTTTAATTTATATAAATCCAAACATATCTCTTTAAAAAGATCGTAGCTTGTTTGTAAAGAGATACTCTTTAAAATTGTTGCAAACTGATGGAGCCCATAAAAACCTAATCCAATGGGAAACCCCCACGTGGATCCTGGCATCACCAATAGGACGATGACATGTGGCAAGCCTTCTCAGCATGACAAATACACGTGGAGCGAGCAGATTACACGATCACCATGTCTAAGAGTGATTAGCGGGCCTAACTCCCTCTGAAACACGTGACCCCTTGACCCGATTAAGATATCTTTCTGAAGCCCGGGATCACAGGAGCAGGGCTATACCTCCCCCCACGTGGGTGGCCTCCACTCGAAAGGCTATAAATATCCTAAGGTATGTACGTCCAGGAAAGGAACACTTTTCGTTTTCCACACAATCCACACTAATTTACTCTAAAATTAATCTTTGGCCTTGGCCTAAATGGATCGTCAGAGTGCCCTCGGAGGTCTCCCCCTCCCTTCCTTCCGAAGGTCCCTTAGTTCACACTTGTCACTTATACAGATCCCGAGAAGTTAACCCTAGGTCACTGGGCGTCAACACCACGTCAGCACCAACGCCATGTCAGAACCAACCATCTTTCGGCATCAACAGATTGGCGCCGTTCGTGGGAAACCACAATCTTTCACTGAACAGTAGAAGCGAAAAAATCTAGAGAACTCATCTGTTACGGTGCCACCAAGAAACCCCACAAAAAGAGTCGGCAAGGGAGCCCTAACAGGGCACTTTGCTCCTATCGAGGATAGCGCCCAAAGCCAGTTATTTAGGCCCAGATTACCCGTGATCCCAAAACATGTAACCCCTGGGTCGAGCAGACCACCCTCAGCCAAAGAACAGCTTTCCTGTCTCTTCGGAACCAACTCCCCTAATTATAAGAGAGCGGTCGCGCATCCCCAAACTGCCCCCATGACTCAGGCTCAATTTTAAGAGCTCTCCCGAATGATAGCGAACTTAGTGGCCCAAGTCCGAGGCGGAGGCCAACAACCCTCTTTTTCTCCCCACCAAGCTCCTGAGTAAACGAAGTCTTCTGATAGCGAAGATCCGACCTACAACCAGTCCATTGCCGAGCCCTTGTTGCTCTACGGTCGGTCTAAGGAAAGCTCATCCTCCAAAAGCAACTTCAACCTGGACAAACGATTTAAGGAGATGGAAGAAAAAATAGACAAGGCCCTCAGGCATAGAAGCCACAGTGTCTTGGATGAACTCAGTATCCAAGACCTTCCGTTCACAAAGGATGTCCTTGAGACCCCACTCCCGCCTATCTTCAGAATGCCGCAAGTCAGAATGTATGACGGCTAGGTGAACCCTCTAGACCATTTACAGCATTACAAGACAATTATGATGCTGCACCGGCATTCCGACCCTATCATGTGTCGTGTTTTCCCCCTGACTCTTGAGAAGGCCGCAAGTATGTGGCATTTGCATATAAAGCCAAGAAGCATTGGCAGCTTTAGAGAGCTCAGTTATGCCTTTGCCTCACACTTTCTCAGCAGCAAGGGGCCGAAGAAGACTTTAGAGAGCCTGTTCAATATTGTCCAACATCGAGGAGAGAGGCTTCGAGCCTACATATCTAGGTTCAATACAGCTGCATTGGAAATCCCTGACCTCGACCCGAATACCCAAATGCTAGCATTTAAAAACGGGTTAATGTCTGGGATCTTCATCTTCAAACTCACCCGACACCCGCCCAAGGACATGAACGAGGTTTTGGCTTGAGCCGAAAAGTATATGTTGGCAGAAAAAGACCAAGCATTTAGGAGAGAAAGAGAAGAAGAAACAGAGAAAAAGAGAAAATATCTCGACCCTCATAGAGGAGCGGTCAAAAGACCTCACCAAGAAAGCAAATGTAAACTCCATCCCCGGCTCGATGACTTCACCCCCTCAATACATATAGGACCAACGTTCTGATGCAGCTTCAAGACAGGTCGGTCCTCTAGTGGCCACCCAGGACGCCGCACCTCGTCAGAGACCAGAGAAAATGGTATCAATTTCACAGGAACCACGACCACGATTCTGAGGAATGCCACAGCCTAAAGGAGCAAATCGAGGCCCTCATCAGCCAGGGGCACCTGAAGGAGTTTACAAGGTCCTGGGGAAATGAGGCACTCGCCCAGCCAAGAAGAGACTTTGGACGTCTTCGTCCTTAGTAGCAGGAATGGTAAAACCCTCGAAGGGACCCCAGGACCGAGCAGAAAGGGCCCGATCAGAAGAGTCAGGAGGTGGCGACTACCACCAAAGTCATCAAGATAATCTGCGGAGGTTCAGCCGCTGGAGGTGGTTCGAGACAGAGTAGTAAGGCATATGCTAGAGTTGTAGCCTTCGTCAGTGGCCTTCACAAGCAAAAAAAGTCAGGTTTGGTGATCTTCTTCACGGAGGACGACTTGGAGGGCGTGCAGACATCTCATGATGACGCGGTAGTGGTCTCTCTCCTGGTAGCAAACCACGAAGTATGGCGTGTCTTCATTGATAACGGGAGCTCAGCGGACATCCTGTTCTATGATGAATTCTAGCACATAGAGCTAAGAGACAAGCTCTTAGAGTTGACCCTAGCTCCCATTTATGGTTTCGGTGGATCCCCTGTATTCACGGAAGGAAGTATAGTCCTTCTCGTTACTGCGGGAATAGCGCCACGGACAATCACTATGCAAAGCATCTTCCTGGTAGTCAAGTAGCCCTCCTCTTACAACATGATCCTCGGCCGGCCTACCCTCAACAAGCTGAAGGTTGTCGTCTCAACTTATCATCTGAAAGTCAAATTCCCCACCAGTGAAGGGGTAGGGGTGGTTAGAGGAGATCAGCGAGCTTCTCGGTCCTATTATCTGAATGCCATTAAGGAACAGAAGAAAACCGAAGCCCTTCCCCTTGAATTGGAAGACTTTAGAGATGAGATGAAAGCTCTAATGGGGCAGCCCGTAGAAAAGCTAACTTTGGTCCCCCTCGAGGAGGACCCCTCTCGGATTATCCAAATCGGATCAAATCCTTCCAAAAGCTACAGAGAATAGCTCATCTCCCTCATCAAAAAGAACCAGGACCTGTTCGCCTGGACTCTATCAGACATGCTTGGGATCGACCCCAGGACTATCTAGCACTGCCTGAACGTAGATCCAAAACACAAGCCAGTCATTCAGAAAAAAAGAATTTTTACCTCGGAATGTCAGGTCGCCATCAAAGTAGAAGTAGATAAGTTACTTGAAGCCGACTTCATCCAAGAAGCAAAGTACCCCGAGTGGGTATCCAACGTGGTGATGGTCCGAAAAGTCAGCGGCAAGTGGTGAATCTGCATCGACTTCACCAATCTGAACAAAGTCTGTCCTAAGGATAGCTTTCTCCTCCCTCGAATCAATCAGCTGGTGGATGCTACCTCGGGGCACGAACTCCTCTCCTTTATGGATACATACTCCGGCTATAACCAGATATTTATGTATAAGCTCGACCAAGACAAGACCACCTTTATCACTGTCCAGGGGTTGTATTGCTATAAGGTTATGTCTTTCGGGCTCAAGAACGCTGGCACAACCTATCAGAGGTTAGTGAACAAGATCTTCAAAGAGCAGGTCGGGCGAAACATGGAAGTCTTTGTGGATGATATGTTAATCAAAAGCACAGATGCCTAGAACCACAGCTCCGACTTGGAAGAGGCGTTTAGGGTACTATACAAGCATAAGATGTGGTTGAATCCGATGAAATGTGCATTTGGAGTAACAGGCGGGAAGTTCTTGGATTTATGGTTACTTAGAGAGGGATAGAAGCTAATTCAGAAAAAATAAAAGCCATCCTTGATATAGCTCCTCCTAAGACTATAAAAGAAGTACAACGACTAACCGGACGAGTAGCTACACTTAATTGTTTCAAGTCTAAATCCGCATAAAGATACCTCCTCTTTTTCAAGGCCATCAGAAAGGCCAGAGATTTCGCTTGGACAGAGGATTGTCAGGAAGCATTCGAGGAGCTAAAGAAGTACTTGAGCTCGCCCTCGCTCCTAACCAAACCACTTCCATGTGAGGAATTGTTCCTATATCTGTCAGTTAGACAAAACATCGTGGCCTCCGTCTTGATCCGAGAATAAGAAGGCGTTTAAAAGCCCATCTATTACGTCAGTAAGACCCTCAATGAAGTAAAAGTAAGGTATCTGCCTATAGAAAATATAGCTATCGTCCTCATAATAGCTGCGAAATAACTTCAGCCGTATTTTCAAGAGCACACTATCATCCTCCTGACTGACCAGCCCTTGAGGCAAGTCCTGCACAACCCCAGTGTTTTCGGGAGAATGGTAAAGTGGTCAGTAGAACTCGAAGAGTTCGATATTCAGTACCACCCCTGCAAGACAATCAAGGGTCAGGCCCTGGCTGACTTTATCGTTGAAATGACTCTCCCTATAGATCCGAGCGAAGAAAAAGGATTAATGCCAGACAAACCGCCTCCAAAGTGGACCCTTTATGTGGATGGATCCTCAAACACCACAGGGCTCATTCTTTGTAGCTTGGACTGCTTCATAGTCGAGTACGCCTTGAGATTTAAATTTAAGAACTCTAACAACGAGGCAGAATACGAAGCCCTACTGGCTAGCTTGAGATTAGATAAAGTATTGACCGTCGAGATTTTAGACATGTACAGCGACTCATAGCTGGTAGTAAGTCAAGTAACGGGGGAATTCGAGGCTCGAGGGGAGAAGATTGCCCAATACCTCGAAAAGACAAAGGAGCTCACTGCAAATTTAAGACGTTCAGGATAACTCAGATTCCATGAGCAGAGAATTCTAAGGCGGACGTCTTGGCCATCCTGGCCTTGTCCCGGCACCTTGAGCTAACTCAAGCAGTCTACTTAAAGACCCTCTCTGTCCTGAGCGTAAACGAAGCTCCAGTCCTAGTCATAGTGGGGGAAGAGACATGGGTGGACCCAATTCTTCGTTACTTAAAAAACAAGGAAGTCCCCGAATAAAAGAATGAAACATGGAAGCCAATCTCCCATGCCTCGCGGTACACGGTCACAGATGGACAATTATATAAGAGGGGCCTGATTATGCCCTACTTGAGGTGCCTTGACTCAGTCAAAGCAGACTACGCTCTCCGAGAGGTCTATAAGGGATATGCAGAAATCACTTAGGTGCCCGAGCCTTAGCCTTCAAGATTCTTCGACAGGGGTATTGCTGGCCCAAAATGAAAAAAGATGCAGTAGATTTGGTCAGAAAATGCAAAAACTGCCAACAGTACTCTTCTGTGCTGCATCAACCAGCCAACCCCCTCACCTCGATCACTAGTCCTCTCCCCTTTGCCATGTGGGGAATGGGCATCCTTGGCCAATTCACCATGGCCTCTAGAGAAAAAAAATATCTTATCATAGCTATCGATTACTTCACTAAGTGGGTCGAAACAGAGCCACTGGCCAGTATCACAGATTATCAGACCTGAAACTTCGTTTGGAAGTTGATCGTGTGTCGATTCGGTATACCTCAGGTGCTGGTCACCGACAACAGAAAGCAATTCGATAGCTCTCGGTTTAAAATGTTCTGTGAAGACATCTGCATTGAACATCGATTCTCGTCCGACGGATATCCACAAGCTAACGGCCAGGTCGAAGTAACCAACATAAATTTTCTCCAAGGGATCAAGAAGAGACTCGACGAAGCAGATAAGCAATGGGCCGAGCAACTTTCCAATGTCTTCTGGGCCTATCAAACAACTATTCGTACCTCAATAGGGGAAACCCGTTCTTCATGACGTACGGTTCGGAAGCCGTCATTCCCCTAGAAGTCGAAATACCATCAATGCGCGTGTAATACTTCGAGCCAAGTAATAACGAGGAGTGTTTATGAATGAATGCCGACTTAGTTGATGAAGCTCAGGATAAAGCCCAGATCCGCTTAGCTACATATCAACATAGGACCACTCGGTATTACAACTCTTGAGTTCGAAACAGGAACTTCAAACTGCACGACCTCATCCTTCGAAAAAGTGAAGTGTCCCGTCCTCGACAAACGGGAAAGCTTGTTCCAAATTGGGAAGTTCTGTACAGAATCTGAAAGTCTGTCGGGTTGGCACCTTTGAGCTTGAGGAATTAGATTGTAAGCCCGTTCCACGTACTTGGAACGCGGAAAATCTCCACAAATTCTATCAGTGATAAGAAGTGTAAAATGGAAAAATGAAGAAATGAGAAACTCAAGTTCATAAAACGTTGATTTCATTTAATAAAATTTTCGATTACAAAAAGAAAAGGGCACTACTAGTCCTATATACAAGAAATTAAACAAGCTATTACCTTAATCCTTCGGATGAGCCTCATCCTCGGGGGCCCTCTATGGCTCAGCGCCAGCAGTATCCTCAGTATCCCAATCGGTAGCAGCAGCACCCTCCTTGGAAGAGGACTCTAGCTAGAGATAGGAAAATTCGATCTCCGGGAAGAGGGCCTCAGCCTTCTTCTTCGCCTCAATGAAGCCTTTGAGGAATTGGCCCTCGGCCTCCTCCAACAGTGCCTCTTTCTCTATAACAGCTTCCTCATTGGGCCTCTTGATAGCCTCCAGATAGGAGGACAGGGCCCGGACGAGATCCCAAGTCTCGTCTAACCTTTGCTCGACCTTGGTCAAGCGTTCTACCATATCAACGTTGCACTGAGCAAGAACCCCTACGAGGACTCCAGACTGAAACAAGCACAAGAAAGCATCGTGAAAAACAGTTGGAAATTAAAAGCAAAAAAAAACCAAAAGAAAGGAAACTGGTTTATACATGGGAGGTCATGGCCTCCACTGCCGAGCATAGCCCCTTAAGGGGCCTCCTAGAGAGTTTCACTATGTCACGGGGAGGAATCCCCATGACAAGGTACTCTCGAGCAACTTTCGAGTGCGCAAACACCGAGTCGTCCACCTTCAGTGCCCACTTAGGCACGAAGAGAGTAACTGCACCGGACCTCTCTTTAGAAGAGGATGATCCTTGAGGAGGAGTGGGCGCAGCAAGAGCGGTCCGCGCCTCTGAAACGGGAGGCCTCAAAGGGCTCTCCACTGCTTCTTCTACTGTTCTGGGGTCGAGCTACTCCCTTCCGCAGCCCGTTTCTTCTCCCTGGTCATATGCTTGGCCCTCTCCCTCTCCTGCGCAACCATTTTCATCTCTGCACAAAAGACAAGCATTAGTAACTTGGAGAAACACAAGAAGCAAATAAACTAAGTGCTTAAAGGTTACCATGCTCTAGGTTAGCTAGGAGGCTAGGAGGGCATAGATCGTGTCTATAAAGCTCCTCGTTATCCCTTAGGACCCCAGCATCCAGAGGCACGGCTAGTATTGCCTTCAATATCTCCTGCTCTTGGTGTAGAAGGTACAACTTCTTGCATTTGTCGGTATGATCTAGACTCCAGCCGAGGGGGACGTTGAAGCTTTCAACGCTCCTGATGAAAAAGAATGACCCCTTCCACTTCTTTATGAAGGATGACTTCTTCTTCAAAACGCTCTTCCTAGCCCTCGAGCTCACCACTGATTACACTCAAACTAACATGCAATTATTATGTATAGATGAGGTGTCGATCCTACGAGGAAAACGAACTACAAGAGAAGGTGTAAACCTTAACATGAAACAATGAAATTCAAATAAGTGAATTTGAGTTTTACAAATGAAATTATGTGAGAGAGTTGTGAAAATATGATGAAGAATTCAATAAATAAATAACAAGGATCCAGGAATCCTTCCTAAGTTCGTTGCCTTATTCTTATCTTGGCTCAATTGTTTTTATCTCAATTGCTAGTTTCACATCCCAAACAAGCAATTGGTAAATATTTAATCACAACACATGAACACTCTAATGTAATTGCTAAAAATTACTCTTTAATTCCAATTCAAGTGCAGACGATCTATCTCATAGATTATCAAAAAGATACAATATATTTCAATAACAATACTGCAGTAATGGACAAACCTATAAGATAAATCTACCGAAATCAATCACATCTAACAAATTAACATAAAAAATGCTTGACTAGACTTATATAGAGGAGAAAGATGCAATCACCAGATTAAGAGTAAATCCTTTCCTTCTTACTTAATCAAAGAGTAAATCATAAAGAATGTTTAACAATGAATCCATACAACTGAATCAAGAACAGAAATAAGAACAACTATACCTAGGAATTCATCATTTTGCCTTGCTTGGAGTTTAGTTGGACATTAGACTCATGCTTGTTCACCTTAATGAAGAAGAATAATGGCAGTTCTCCTAATTCTAGCCTCCTTTTCAGCAAAACCTAAGTGTTCTATTAATACCCTAAAAGGTTCAAGGGTATTTTTGGGTCAAGAAATGTCATTAAAGCCCTAATTAGGTCGTGAGATAGAAACAAGGGAATCGCGCACGCGTCACAGCTCAAAAGAGAGAAGCCACGGCATGGCTGTAAAAACCCTCCTGCGTCGCGGCACAGGCCTTGCCACGCCATGGCGCCGCCCTTGGTTCTGGTTGTCAGTGGTGTTGGAGGCTACAGCGCACACTAGTCCGGGCCGCGGCGCCAATGCTTGATCCTAGCTTCTAACTCAGAAGCTAATGGTTCTGGAGGTTGCGGCTCTAACCTTGGCTCACCGTGGCATGGAACCCTAAAAATGGGTTTCTCTTCATTTTGTCCTTCCGAAACCATTCCTTCACTCCGATATGCATAAAATCTTCGTGCTTTAAGCAACATTAGCTTTTCCATCTCTTTTAAACCCAAAATACCTGAAAATGCATCAAAATAAATCAATGAACCAAGAATGACACTTTAGAATTATTAAGGCATAAATGTGCAATTCAGCCCTAAATCAACCCTAAAATTCTAACAAATAAGTAGTATTAAGATGCATTTTATGACTCTCATCATAACCCACAATTAGCTTATTGCTAGTCCCTAGCAATTCAAGTGAAAAATATGAAATGAATTCTATATTAGAAATCAAAAGAAAATAAAGCAATATTAGTGTTAATCCAAGAGTAATTCAACTTTTGGTCTCAAAAATCGCACATAACACACAACACATAGAATCATTAAATACCACCCAAGTCCAAAAACAATCCAAACATCAACCTCAAAATCGTTATCGACTCTTAACATCCATCTTACCACAAACCATTAATCCAAACACCCAGATGATTTTATGCACAACATTCATGAATACAAGTCTTGGCCTCTAAACACATATTAAATTGCGTGACATCAATCACAAAACAAACTCCATAGGCTCACTTTTCGCATCACTCTCCACTAATGTAGAAAAATCACACTACATCGGATCCTAGGTCTTTAATAGGCTTGTAACATTAGGCTAAGGTAAAGGTCAAGAAAGAACGGGAAGGATTAAACAAGTAAAAGAACTCAGTCTCTTAATTTTAAACACAACCACTTTAAGCACTAGATAACCTTACTTCAGCACCCAACTCATTCAACCATTTTTCGAGCATTTTGCTCAATAATTCACCATTTTTTTTCTTCTTTCTTTGCCAATATTCACTTTTTTTTTAGCACATAACCATTCACCTCTGTTTTTATTTTTCACTCTTTTCCACAACCCCCAACTTATCTCTTTTAATGTACTTGGGTTATGGTAGTAATTTTTTTTTCCATATTTCCATCCTTACTCCTCTTAAGTGCTTCTCAACAAATGTGTATAAACTAAGTTCTCTTAAAAGAAAGGTAAGGATAAAAAAAATTTAGGCTCATAAAGGTAAGTAAATGGGCTATTGAAAGAAACAAGGCTTAAAATTTTTTTCAAGAAAAAAAAAGCTCAAACAGATGACTAGCGATAAATATAACAAGGGTAAGGTTAAAGGGCTCAAATAGTCCAAAGATGTCCTACATCATATCCTAAGTAGTGTGCGTTCTAGGATTTTGCCTCAAGCGATTATCAAATAAGTTCTAGAGCTTGTCGAGACCGCAAAAGTATTCACAAAACAATTGCACATAAAACTTCTCTAAATGCTTTAGACTAATAATGCAATCTTACCGCAAACTAGAGACTCAAACCAAATGAAGATCGATACTTAAAATTATTCTCAAACCGAAGCAAGATTTAACTTCTTCTAAACGCTATATGCTATCTCAATTAAACTCATATCATTGACATGTAAATTAACTCCAAAGCTAACACAAAGCAAATATATATATATATATATATATATATATATATATATATATATATATATATATTATAATTTATCCTAACAAACGAATTAAAACGAAAAATGGAAAATGATACCAAACAATTCAATGGTATGGAATAAGAAATGTGTTTCCTCCACCCCAAACTAAAGATTTGCATTGTCCTCAATGTGAAAGAAAGTGTAAAGGAAACTCTCTTTTTAACCAAAAGTGTGAGGAAGCCAAAAATTGTGCACGACCATTCGAACTCCATATTGTTCCTCTTTTTGAAATTTCAATCTCTAACATAGAACAAAACAAACAAAAGGAAGGAAACTACGGTGTAACATTAAGATTACCACCGAATGTTAGGTTAACACATCAAAACTAAATAAATAACTAAAAATGAAAAATGGAGTACGAAAAATAAATATAGCAAAAAGTTAATCCGATATAAAAGTTAATACAGTCATCCGATAATAAAATAAAATGAAACAAACAAGAGACAACCCAAAAGTTAATCCTCCATGTCATTGTCCTCATCTTCTTCCTCTTCATCCTCCTTTGGAGCTGGATCAAAGGATGAACCTGGATAGGGTGGCAAGGTGGGAAAGTGATCCATATCACAATTGGTGGTGGAAGCAAGGTGTTGGTACATCTGACCAAAAGAAGAGTAAACCGCTGCTTGATAATCTGCTTGCCTGGCTAAGAATTGATCCTGACAATCAAACCTATCTTGTAAGAATTTCTGATGCTCATCAAATCGAATATTTAAATGTTGAAGCCGCTCTGCAATAGTCAAAGACCTAGGAGGCTGCTGCCCCCTCTCCCGGAGCTTGCAACCTCGATGCCTTAATCACATTGAGCATTCCGTCATCGATAGGCTTTTTGGGGTGTTTTGCTTCCTCATCACTACTGTACTGGACTCTGGCTCGGATGCATAACTGGGTAATCAAAGAAGGGAAGTATAGACCAAGCGTTTGTCTCACAATATGGATGATAGAATTAAACATTATTTGGCCCACATCAATCGTCATACCTATCAAAATAGCATATATAAGAACAACCCTCTCAACAGTAGCATCATTATAATGCTTAGCAAGCATCATCTTTTGACACACAAAGTATTGCCAAGCCCGAGCATTCACAGTCAAAGAAGTACCTGGCAAGGTCTTAGGATTACAACCCGACATCTTCCAAGTCGTGCCCGGAATACAGAGTGTATTACAAACCTCATCATAGTCAACGTTAGACAAATATGCAGTATATTCGCTATTCTCAATTTCGGGTAGCCTATAAAATCTGTTAATAGATGCACTGTCAAAGGAAACTATTTTTCCTCTAACCATCACTTTTTCATTCCTATGCTCTTCTGCATTAGCATAAAATTATCTAACCACATTAATAATGGAATTAGGTGGTTGTCTCCCAAATGCACCCCAATTTCTATTAGCAATCATCCTAAACAAAGTTGGGTTTCCCCTCTCTGTGATAGTGAAACCTTTTTCAGGAATGGGTCTCCTAGCATCCATTATACTAACATACCTCTCACTAGCATTATAACTAAAAAATTTACTATCATCAAAATCTTGAGGCTGTTTCCCCCTTTGTCTCTTAGTTTTAGGTGCCATTAGAAACAAATTGTTCTAAGACAAGAGAACTAATTCGAATGCAACCACTCAAATAACACAAGTTCACAACAAAGAGAAGGAAATTGACCTTAATTGATAAATAATCAGCCCAAAGTTAGAGAGAAGCCCCACAAACTCGAAATCCTCTTGAAATCCCAAAATGCTCTTAGAACCAAAGCTTTTTGGAGAAATTTACAGCAAAATCTACAATATAAGTGAGAAATTCCTCAATGAATTGTGTTAGAGTCAAGAAAGAATAAGAAAAAGTAGATGGGTAAGGATGAATTTAGAGAGAGGTTGAGAGAGAGTAGAAGAAAGGCTGGTTTCTTTCAAAGGGAAATGAAAAACAAGAGGGAAAATGGGTTTTAAAAGAGGTAGATCGCGACTTTGCGCTGCGGCACACACTTACTCGTGCCGCAGTGCAAAGACCTAAATCCCAAATGCAGTGCGTTGTGCGCTATGGCGCACACTGGCCCGTGCCGCGGCCCGACATAAAGGACTGGACTTCTGGTGGGTGAGGCGCACGGACTTTGGGCCGCGGTGCCCACTGAAGACTTGAAAACTGGTGGGCTGCTGGTGGGCGAGGCGCATGGGCTTTGGGCCGCGGTGCCCACTGGGCCTTTTGAAATCTGCTAAGAAGTAACAAATAAAAAGGTATAAAAATATAAACTAAAATTACTATAAATAAACCTAAAACTAAAAATTAAATTAAATCAAACTAAAAATTAAAATTAAGATAGACTTAACTAAAAATAAAAATTCTAAAATTAACAAAGACTTAACAAAATTAAAACTAATGTACAATGGAATGAAAGTACCCGATTAAGAAGCATAAACTGGGGCCACCAAAGAGATCTTTTCAGGCCTATCTTTAACACATTCATGTTCCAAGTAGAGCTTCAACCTTTGGCCATTAACTCAAAATGCACGACTGTCAGAAGGATCTTCAACCTCAACTACTCCATTGGGAAAAACACTCTTCACAACATAAGGTCCCTTCCATTGTGATCACAATTTTCTTGGATGGAAATGTAACCGCGAGTCATACAGAAAAACTCTATTACCTTGTTCAAAATTTTTCCGGAGTATTTTTTGATCATGTACTGCTTTCATTCTTGACTTTAAGTCCTTAGAATTATTATATGCCTCATCCCTCAACTCCGCAACTTCACAAAGTTGCATTTTCCTCTCCTCACTGGACATCTTCAAGTCATAGTTAAAATTCCGAATAGCCTAATATGCTCTATGCTTAAGTTCTACTGGCAAGTGACATGCTTTTTCGAATACCAACCGATAAGGAGATGCTCCAAGAACTGTCTTGTATGATGTTCGGTACGCCCAAAGTGCATCCGATAGGCGCAAAGACCAATCTTTTCGATTGGGATTTACCAATTTTTCAAGTATTCGTTTAATCTCCCTATTTGCTAGTTCCACTTAGCCATTGGTTTGTGGATGATAAGTTATAGAAACCTTATGGGTGACTCCATACCTGCGCATTAAAGCCTCAAAAGAACGGTTACAAAAATGTAACCCTTGATCACTAATGATAACACGTGGAGTATCTTACCTAGATAAAATATGATCTTTTAGAAATTTAACAACAACTGTATTATCATTAGTGCGGCAAGGTATTGCTTCAACCCATTTAGAAACATAATCAACGGCAAGCAAAATGTAAAGATACCCAAAAGAAGGTGGGAATGGTCCCATAAAATCGATCCCCCAACAATCAAAGATTTCCACCATTAAGATCGGGTTGAGAGGCATCTATGACGGCGAGACAATGAACCTAACCTTTGACATCTTCACATGATCAACAAAACTCATTAGCATCCTTGAATAAAGTAAGCCAATAAAAACCGCATCGAAAATTTTTTGTGACTATCTTTTTAATAGAAAAGTGGCCACCACAAGCATAGGTATGACAAAAAGCTAACACACTATCAACTTCCATATCCGGAATGCATCTTCTTATTATTTGGTCGGGGCAATATTTAAAATGATAAGGATCATTTAAATAAAAATTCTTTACCTCAGCCAAAAACTTACGCTTATCTTGTGCACTCTATGTAGATAGAACTTGACGGGAAACCAAGTAGTTTGCAATGTCGGCATACCATGGTGTGTGACCAAGGACAAAAAATAAGTTTTCATTTGAAAAAGCTTCCCGAATAGGCAAAATGTCAATGTCATTCTTAAATTCCAAGCGAGATAGATGGTTTCTACCCCCTTCTTGCCTTTGATGGTCAAGTCAAATTCCTGCAAAAGCAAAACCCAACATATCAAACGGGTCTTAGCATCCGTTTTTGAGAAAAGAAATTTAAGAGGGGAATGATATGTGAATATACTGCTAGGTGAACCAATTAAGTAAGAGCAAAATTTATCCAATGCGAATACTACTGCTAGTAATTCTTTCTCTATTGTGGTGTACATCTTTTGAGAATGATTCAAGGTTCTACTAGCATAATAAGCAACAAATGATTTTTCCTCCCTTCTTTGTCCTAAAATAGCCCCTACAACATAGTCACTTGCATCACACATAATCTCAAAAGGAAAGGTAAAATCTGGTGATTACATAATAGGAGCGGTTGTAAGCTTAGAGATAAGTGTCCGAAAGGCTTGCTCATATTCAGGGCTCCACTTAAACTCAGTATCCTTCATCAAAAGGTTACATAAGGGTCTAGAGGTAGTACTAAAATTTTAGATGAACCTTCTATATAACCCGGCATGCCCTAAGAGAGACCTAACATCTTTAATATTTTTAGGAGTGGGTAGTTTAGAGATCAATTTGATTTTCAATTTATCCACTTCTATTCCTTTTTCAGACACTATATGGCCCAAGACTATTCTGGAAGACACCATAAAATGACATTTCTCCCAATTAAGCACAAGCCCCTTCTCTTCACACCTGCACAAAACTTTTTTCAAATTAGATAAACATGAATCAAAAGAAGTTCCAAACACGGTTAAATCATCCATATACACTTCCATACATTTTTCAACCATGTCACTAAAAATACTCATCATGCATCTTTGAAAAGTAGCCGATGCATTACGCAAACCAAAGGGCATTCTACGAGAGGCAAAAGTACTAAAAGTACAAGTAAAGGTGGTCTTCTCTTGATCCTCTAAGGCAATTCCTATTTGGTAGTATCCTGAATCCCCATCTAAAAAACAATAGAAAGGATGACCAGCCACCCATTCTAAAATTTGATCTATGAATGGAGAGGAAAATGGTCTTTCCGAGTAGCCGAATTAAGTTTCCTATAATCTATACACATACCCCACCCGGTCACTACCTTAGTTGGTACTAACACTCCCTTTTCATTTTCTACCACGGTCACCTCGGCTTTTTTAGGAACTATTTGGGTTGGACTAACCCACTTACTATCGGATATTGGATATATAATTGCCGCATCCAACAGTTTTAAGACTTCTTTTTTAACTACCTCTTTCATAGTTGGATTTAGCCTTCTTTGCGGGTCTCTACGAGGGTTAGCTCATTCTTCTAGATAAATCCTATGGGAACAAATTAAGGGGCTAACACATTTTATGTTGGCCATTGTCTAACCTAATGCAGATTTATGTTCTCTTAACAAATTCAACAATTTATCACATTGCACATCACTAATTTCCAAGGAAATAATAACCGGAAAGGTATCACCTAGGCCTAAAAAAACATGTTTGAGTCCTTGAGGCAATGGAGCTAAATTAAGTGTTGGTGTCTCCTCGGAAGAGGGTTTAGGTGCCTCCCTTTCTTTAGGCAACTCCTCAAAGCATGGTTACCATGATTTCTTAATAAATCCCTGTGACTTATCAAAAACATCAACAACATTAATATCATGGGGATAAATAGAAGAATCATCAAAATCAAAATTATTAAGAAGGAATTCCAAAGAATTAGAATTATCTTTAATGTACTTATCCTCCAAAATAAGCTTATCGATCATGTAAGTGTCGAAACACTCATCCTCTTCACGTGGCTGCCTTGAGATTCGAAAAATGTTAACCTCTAGAGTCATATTTCCAAATGATAATGTCATTAGGCCATTCCTACAATTAATGAGGGCATTGGCGATTGCAAGGAACGGTCTTCCAAGTATCAAAGGAATTTTTGACTCTATATTCACAATAGAAATGGTATCTAACACCAAAAAGTCAACGGGATAATAGAATTTGTCAATTTGCAATAAAACATCTTCCACGATACCTCTTGGCTTTCTTACCAATCGATCTGCTAGTTGAAGTACCACGGAGGTTGGTTTGATCGCACCTAGACCGAGTTGCAAGTAAATGGACTATGGCATGAGGTTCACACTAGCCCCCAAATCTAGCAATGCTTGGCCACAAGATTTGTTTCCAATTTGGCAAGCCAACGTTGGACAGCTCAGATCTTTATACTTGGGTGGTGTCTTACTATCAATTACCATATTTGCTTGCTCCATTAAGAATGCCGTCTTCTTCACATTATGCCTCTTCTTGAGTGTGCATAGATCCTTAATAACTTTAGCATAGTTGAGAACCTGTTTTATGACATGAAGAAGAAGAATGTTAATTTTAACTTGCTGAAGTTGTTCAAGAATCTCACCTTTTAATGCTGAATTTCTCTCCTTAGGCTTAAGGAGTGCTTGAGGGAAAGGTACTGGTAAAGAATCACTATAGACATCTTGTTCCTTGAGGGCTTCATCCTTATTGCTTACGGTGTTAGGAATCAAGTTTGATGGTAGAGTAGGTCCATCAATTTTCTTACCGTTGCGAGTAATCATGGCATTAACCTCTTTAACATTTTGATTGTCAGGATTGGAGGTTTGCGCCATATGTTGTCTCCTTGGATTAGGTTGTGGCTGCGAAGGAAAATGACCTTGCTCTTGAACCGTCAAGAAACTAGTCAACTTGGTAAGTTGGCTCTTTAGCACCTTTTGTTCCTCTTTGATCCCTTGTTGCTCCTCTAGTAACCGTTGATTTATCTTGCCTTGCTCTTCCACACTCTTGGCATGTACTTGAAAAAATGACTTAAAAACATCTTCCAAAGGTAAGGTTTGTTGTGGTGCATTAGATGAAGTTGCTTCCGATTTCTAATGGGTACTAGAGTGGGCAGGAGGTTGTATATCGGATCTCCAACTAAAATTAGGGTAATTCTTCCAACCAGGATTGTAGGTGTTAGAGTAGAGTGAGTATGGTTTCCTAAAAGGTATACCTAAAGCATTACACTCTCTCTTCATCTCAAAATAGGCTGGACAATTTTTGGGTACATGATCTACCCCATTACACATAAAAACAAGGTTCATGGGACTCTACCCTAGCAACTGATTTGGGGGCTCTAGCATCCTTGGTTTTTAAAACTTCAATTTCCTTAGTTAGGACCTCTAAACGGGCTTTAAGGCTATCCTCTTCCTTAAGTTGATAAATTCCAGTGGTTTGATTTCTTCTAGTACTTTCCATGGCATTCAGTCCTGTCTAAGTGTAGGCTTTTTTCGATAGATCATCTAGAAAATCTATGGCTTGGTCGGGATCTTTCTAAAGAAAATCTCCATTACATATCATTTCTATGAATTGCCTTTCCCTACTTAAAAGTTCATCATAGAAATAGCAAACTACCCACTAACTCTCATACCCGTGGTGTGGATAAGAATTCAAAAGGTCTTTGAAACGTTCCCAAACTTGATATAAAGTTTCACTCTCTTTTTGTACAAAGTTTGAGATTTGTCTCTTGAGGTTATTGGTCTTATAGGTTGGAAAATGCTTTTGGAAGAAGGCTTGGGTCATCTCATCCCAACTACATATAGACCTAGGCCTTAATGAGTACAGCCAAACCTTGGCCTTTTCCTTAAGTGAAAAAGGGAAAAACCTAAGTTTGATGGTGTCTACCATATCAGCCCTACTTTGAAAGGTTGCTACTACTTCCTCAAATTCCCTAATATGGACATAGGGGCTTTCATTCTCAAACCCATGGAAGGTTGGTAGCAATTGGATCATGCCTAGCTTAAACTCAGGTTGTTGGTCATTAGGAGGGAACATGATACAAGATGGTGTGGCCGTTCAGCTAGGGTGCAAGTAGTCCTTAAGTGTCCTAGCAACATTCTCGTTGTGATTTTCGGCCATGTTAACAAAATCCTCTAAATTCTCGTTTGGGTGTGCACTACGGTTTGATCTAGGCGAGGTTTCACTAATGGACATGAAAGGAGAGGGTAACTCTATTTCAGGTCTTTTAATGAATCTGCCTCGCGCATCTCTCAGTCTACTCATACACCACAGGAATTAAAGGGGAAATGAATAAAACAAAAAAAAAATAGAAAATCAAAACAAAGAGCAAAGAACAATATTACCGTCTTGTCTCAAAGTTGACAATCTTCCTTGTACTTAAGCACGTTTCCCCAGCAACAGCGCCAAAATTTGATTACACTCAAACTAACATGTAATTATTGTGTATAGATGAGGTGTCAATCCCACGAGGAAAACGAACTACAAGAGAAGGTGTAAACCTTAACATGAAACGATGAAATTCAAATAAGTGAATCTGAGTTTTACGAATGAAAATATATGAGAGAGTTGTGAAAATATGACAAATGATTCAATAAAGAAATAACAAGGTTCCATGAATCCTTCCTAAGTTCGTTGCCTTATTCTTATCTTGACTCAATTGTTTTTATCTCAATTACTAGTTTCACATCCCAAACAAGCAATTGGTAAATATTTAATCACAGTACATGAACACTCTAATGTAATTGCTACAAATTACTCTTTAATTCCAATTCAAGCACACACGATCTATCTTATAGATTATCAAGAAGTGATAATATATTTCAATAACAATACCGCAGTAATGGACAAACCTATAAGATAAATCTACCGAAATCAATCACATCTAACAACTTAACATAAGAAGAGCTTGACTAGACTTATATGGAGGAGAAAGATGCAATCACCGGATTAAGAGTAAATCTTTTCCTTCTTACTTAATCAAAGAGCAAATCATAAATAATATTTAACAATGAATCCATACAACTGAATCAAGAACAGAAATAAGAACAACTACACTTAGGAATTCATCATTTTGCCTTGCCTGGAGTTTAGTTGGACATTAGGCTCATGCTTGTTCACCTTAATGAAGAAGAATAATGGTAGCTCTCCTAATTCCAGCCTCCTTTTCAGCAAAACCTAAGTGTTCTATTAATACCCCAAAAGGTTCAATGGTATTTTCGGGTCAAGAAATGTCATTAAAGCCCTAATTAGATCATGAGGCAGAAACAAGGGAATCGCGCAGGCGCCATGGCTCAGAAGAGGGAAGTCGCGGCATGGCTATAAAAACCCTCCTACGCCGCGGCACAGGCCTTGCCACGCTGCAGCGCCGCCCTTGGTTCTGGTTGTCAGTGGTGTTGGAGGCCGCGACACACACTCGTCCAGGCCGCGGCGCCAATGCCTAATCCTAGCTTCTAACTCAGAATTTAATAGTTCTATAAGCCGCGGCTCCAACCTTGGCTCACCTTGGCATGGAACCTAAAAATGGGTTTCTCTTCGTTTTGTCCTTTTGAAACCATTTCTTCACTCCAATATGCATAGAATCTTCGTGCTTTAAGCAACGTTAGCTTTTCCATCTCTTTTAAACCAAAAATACCTGAAAATGCATCAAAATAAATCAATGAACCAAGAATGACACTTTAGAATTGTTAAGGCATAAATGTGTAATTTAGTCCTAAATCAACCCTAAAATGCTAACAAATAAGTACTATTAAGATGCATTTTATGACTCTCATCAACCACCACCCACCTGGACTGCCAAAGCTTGGCTATCTAGAAGTGGGTTTTGAACACGTTAAGGTTCATCACCCCACTCACATCCTGGCACACGGCTATAAAAGTCAAGATCAGCCGCACCGAATTGGACACCAGCTGGCTCAGTGCGATACCGAAGTATCTGAGCACTGAGCAAAAGAACGGGTGAAGAGGAAACCTGAGCCTGGCCTTTATATGTTGTTCATAAACGCACAACTCATAAGGCACGTGGCTCGGAAGGGCATCACAAGCCCTCTCTCCACCCTCTGTTGCCCGTAGGGCATACTCTATGGGGATTCTATATGTCATCCTTATCCCTAGAAGCTCAGCCTCTCCCACCTTACTCGAAATGGAGTTAGCTTCAAACATCCATTCCTCCTTCTCAGCCTCCGTGGCATCTTCCCTGATATTTATCAACGCACGGTCGACCTCATCCTTCTCTTCATCACTTCCCTCGGGGATAAAGGGTACTAGAGTGAGGGCCCCCTCCCGAGGAGCAATCTCCAATGAGTAAAAGTCTTCGCTGGAGGAAACACCCATGGCTTCCTCCAACTCCCTTGACAGATCTCTGCTAACCTCACTATCACTATGCTCAGACATTATGAAAATGACTCACCAAATAGAAGGCTGGGGATGTGTGTGGCTTCGAACTCTCACTATACCGAGTGCTCTCATTGCTCCTCTCAAACTCTGAGTGCTCTCAAGTTTTTTTTCTCTAAAAAATGCTAATGAGGAGAGAAAGAAACTCCTTATATAAAGGTTGCAACAACAGGAACAAGGGTCATTAAATCACTCTCCAACTGAAAAGATGTGACATTTGATATCATCAAGGTGTCGTCCCGTCTCCCCAAGGAGCTAGCTATCTTAAAAGCATGACCCTTCCTGTACCCCATGCGCCATCATATTAAAAGCAGCCACTATCCCGAATTAATGCGCATTCAGGATACCCATGGGCCCAAGAAGGAGCTCATAGACCTAAAAAAAAAGAACCCATGGACCCAATACCAAGAAACCCATGAAAGAAGACCAAAAATAGTCGTAATCTCCAAGTCCGAGCGTATGAGCTGCTTATCATACGCTCGGTCAAAAATCTCCAAGTCCGAGCGTATGAGCTGCTTGTCATACGCTCAGCCAAAAATCTCCAACTCCGAGCTTGTGAACTGCTCGGCCCAAAAATCCCCAAGACCGAGCTTATAAGCTGCTTATCATACGTTCGATCGATAACCCTCAAGTCTGAGCCGAGTGTTTGAATTATTTCTCAACGCTCGGCCTAGATTCGCCAAGACCAAGCATTTGAATTGTTTCTCAAGCACGTGGCCCAGATTCGCCAAGATCGAGTGTTTGAATTGTTTCTCAAGTGCTTGGCCCAAATTTGCCAAGACCGAGAGTTTGAATTGTTTCTCAAGCGCTCGGCCCAGATTCGCCAAGACCGAGCGTTTGAATTGTTTCTCAAACGCTCAGCCCAGATTCACCAAGACCGAGCGTTTGAATTGTTTCTCAAACACTCAGCCCATATTCACTAAGATCGAGCATTGGAATTGTTTCTCAAACACTCGGACCAAATTCACAAAGATCGAGCGTTTGAATTGTTATGAGCCAAACCGTCAAACACAAGCACACAACTAGTTCAAGAAAAAGAAGCTAATTCTCTTCTTCTCACTTGATCTCCCACTATACTTATCCCATCACATGCCAACACGGATATTTATACACAAAAAATAAAGCAAACAAGTTGGTCATTTGCAGCACCAATTACACTGACCATGCTTTTCTTTTCTTTGTTATCATTGATTTTAACTTTCACTTGTTTTGTGTGGTCCAATAAATTTTCAGTTTGAAGAATATTTGAGAACAGATCCATTGGTATTTAAATATTCTAACTACACATATCTCGAATGAGAAAAAAGTTCTAACTTTACATTATCCTAAAACCACAGCCAATGTACATGACTTGACAACCCTAGTTAACTTCGAAGAGGGAATCTCTCCCCCAACATGAATTAACTACTCCAAAAAGACTACGCTCGAGAATTCATCACTTCGTACACTCATTTCTAATTACTCATCGAGGCCTTAGTCATTGTCTTTCCAATCATATGATACAAACCATCACGCCTTTCTTCTTTCATTATGACCATGCAATTGTCACGAGCTGCAAGCTTAAGTTGCTAACCATACGGCCTTTGGCTCGAAAACACCTCCTTAGAATGCCTAAGTCAGCCTTCCTCTTAGCTACTCTAGAGAACCACCCTCGAAGCTAGACCCACTTAAAGAAAAAAAGTCAAACACAAGAAAGAATATGAGACAAAGCTAGAGAGCATCTTATTGCTTGAATGATTGAATGATTTACAAATGAGGGGGAGGCCCCTTTATATAGGGAGAGCTCCCTTACATCCATGGCTAACATCTTACCAAGTGTCACAATCCTACAGTACTATAAGTGTAGTACAAGTGTAGTACAGAAGTACAAGTGTAGTACGAAAGTACAAGGTACTACCTTGTAGTGCACATGTAGTACAATCTATACATTATAATCAAAAAGTGTACTAAGAAACCCTAGAACATGCGGGTCCCATGTAGGTCGTGATATTCTTCCCCACTCAATCTGGCAACGTCCTCGTCGTACTCTCGGCATGAAATTAGTCGATCTTCTTCTGAAATTGCCACAAAGCCTCAGCTGATTCCCAACTAGTCTTATTATTGGGTTGTCCCTTCCATTGTATCAAGTACTCATGCCTCGGCTTGTAGGGGCTTGCTGTGACTCACCTCGATCCAGATCATTTTGGTCTTCATTGAATGGTTTCAACATACTCACATGGAAGACCGGGTGCACTTTGAGCTTGGATGGTAGCTAAAGTTTGTAAGCCACATTGCCTACCCTCCTAAGAACTCTGAAAGGCCCTTCATATCTGCGTACTAATGCCTTATGGATCCTCTTAGTGAAAAGTACCAAATATAGCTTCACAAGCACAAAATCCCCCACTTGGTACTGCACATCCCGTCTCTTAAGATCAGCCCACTTCTTGGAACGCTTGGCTGCCTTGTGTAGGCAAACTCGAGCCAAATTGGTTTGCTCTTTCCACGCCTTGGCAAACTTATAGGCTACCAGAGTTGACTCCGTGGATACCACAGCAATAGTACTCAGAGTGTGAGGCTGCCATCCCATTATAATCTCAAAGGCACTTTGGCTGGTGGCCTCACTCCTTTGTAAATTATAGGAAAACTGAGCCGCATCTAGTAACTTTGACCAATCTCATTGCGAGGCACTCACATAGTGTCGGAGGTATGTCTCCAACAAAGCATTCACCCTCTCAGTCTATCCGTCGGTTTGGGGGTGGACACTAGTGGAGAAGTTTAGATTCGATCTGAGCAACTTGAATAATTCTGTCAAGAACCGTCCCGCGAACTGTCCACCCTGATCACTAACAATGGATTGTGGTACACTCTAATACTTCACCACATGCTTGAGAAACAACCGAGCTGCCTCTTCTACTATCTATACTTGGTAGTACCCCGATCTCAAATCTAGCTTGGTGAACCATCTAGCATCCCCAAGTTGATCAAACAAGTCCGCAATGAGTGGGATGGGGTACTTGTTCTTCACCGTGAGCTTGTTGAGAGCTCTATAATCAATGCACAACCTCATAGAACCATCGTGCTTCCATTGGAACAAAACCAATGCACCGTAGGGTGCCTTAGAAGATCGTACAAATCCTGTATTAACCAACTTCTTAAGTTGTCTCCTCAATTCCTCAAGCTCGAGAGGCGACATTCGGTATGGAGCTATGGCTGGTGGTTGGGCAATAGATACCAACTCAATCTTATGATCCACCTCTCTCTTAGGTGGGAGTTTCTTGGGTAACTCCGGGGCTATCACATCAAAAAAAGACTCTAAAAGCTCAAATACCTCAAGAGGAGTCTCTTCCTTGGACTCTAAGACCTCTTCAAGTTTCAAGGTGGCCAAGTATGTGACTTCATCCCTTTTCACCCCCTTGGCTAGTTGGATTGCCTATAAAACCCAGTTAGCTTGGCCATAGCCTCGTCTTACCGGCACGAGGCATTGGCATCGAGAATCAAGGATGCACATACAATTGGCAAATGGCACTAGCAAAGCATTAATCCGATCAAGAAAATCTAACCCAATTACAAAGTCATAATCATCAAGTGGGATTACCTCAAGAGTTTCCTTGCCTTTCCAATCTCCTAGTTGTAGCTCTACCCCTTGTGCTACACCCATTGTCGGAACTTCTTTGGAATTAACTGTCTTGATCCACCTATTTCCTTTCTCCACCTTAAGGCTTAATCTCTTGGATATTTCCTCGGACACAAAGAGATCGGAAGCCCCAGTGTACAAGAACACTAACCTTGGTGCCAGCCACCATGATATCTGTAAACATGAGCCCCTTCCGCTTGCCAAATCTTTTGGCTTTGATCAAGTTAAGCATGATAAAGCCGAGATTGAGGGTATCTCTCTCTGTTTCCCTCTCTTCCTCAGCAATGGCAGAGAGCTTGGTTCTTTTCGGGCAATCCTGCACCCAATGAGGACCTTCACATAATAAGCATGCTAATGGCTCCTTCCTTGGCAGACTTCCACTTGTGAATGGGTGGTTTTCCTAGACCACCCTTCTGATACTTGTCTTTGTCTCCCCTACCTTTGCCCTTGTTCTTGGAGGAGTCTAATTTCTCTTGTTTCTTGAACTCCACCAAAAATTCCACCACGGACATGACTTGGGTGAGGTCATAGACAACCCTTCTTTGCAACCTTTTCTTGGCCCATGGTTTGAGGCCATTCATGAAGAAGAAAAGAGCCTCCCTCTCTCCAAGATCAAAAATTTGGAGCATGAATTCTGAAAACTCTTGCACATACTCCCGTATTTCCCTACATTAGGTGAGCCTTCGCAGTGTGGCTCGTGCCTCATCTTTCGCATCCTCTGGATAAAAATATTGGCGGAATTCTCTCTGGAATTCTTCCCATGTAACAATGGCAGCACCCGCACACCTACATCGCCACCACAATAAAGCAATATCAACAAGATACATAGAGGCTGTGTTTACCTTGGTTACGTCCTCCATGATGTTCATTGCTCGGAAATATTGCTCCATCCCCCAAAGAAAGTTGTCCACATCCTTTGCAGTTCAGATACCCTTGAACTCCTTTGTCTTAGGCATATCCACCCTATGATTGGGTGTCATAGCAAGTATACCACCTCCGAAGGCTGCTTTGCAAGCTGAGAGCTCCCGCTTGAGCTCTTCCATCTCCTCCCCCCCATAGACACCACCACAGCCTCAAGGGTGTCATTCTTTTACGTGAGCACGTCTACGACCTCGTTGAGGGCACCTTGCATCGCTCATTGGGGATCCTCTCTCATGGAGTTTAGCTCCTCGATGCTACCATCAGTATCCTCGAACTTGTCTCGTATTTGCCCCATGACTAACTCCACCTTAGCCAAGCGAGCATCCAAGCTTGACATCACATCCCTTGAACTAGCCTTCTTAGCCGCCCTCCCTCGGGTCTTATGACCATCATGAGCTAGGTTGTTAGCATCGGAAGCGGTCGCCATCTTTTCTCAAAAGTCTTGATGAACCTGGCTCTGATACCACTTGTCACAGGCTGCAAGCTTAAGTCACTAATCGTGTGGCCTTAGGCTCGGAAACACCCTCCTTAGAATGCCTAAGTCAGTCTTCCTCTTAGCAACTCAAGAGAACCACCCTCGAAGCTAGACACACTCAAAGAAAATAAGCCAACACAAGAGAGAATATGAGACAAAGCTAGAGAGCTTGCTATTGCTTGAATGATTGAATGATTTACAAGTGAGAGGGAGGCCCCTTTATATAAGGAGAGCTCCCTTACATCCATGGCTAACATCTTGTCAAATGTCACAATCCTACGGTACTACAAATGTAGTACAAGTGTAGTACGGAAGTACAAGTGTAATACGGAAGTACAAGGTACTACCTTATAGTGCACGTGCAGTATAATGTTGTACATTATAATCAAAAAGTGTACTAGAAAACCCTAGAACACCCGGGTCGTGACACAATCACATGTAATTTTTAAGTGTCCAGCAAGAGATTATTTTTAGATTTCAAATCCCTTGAAATCTAATAGACTAAGTAAAATTAGATTGCTACACATGTTCAGAACATTTATCACAATTTTTTTTAGGTTCATATAAAAGAATAATTTAAGAAATTATACATAAAAAATATACATTTATTTTTTCAATAGAAAAAATTTAAATATATTTGTTTTCTAAATTCAACAGTACTTTTATTTCATTTTTGAGTAGTTTAAATGATATTGTAGTCTTTTAGCAACATATTCACCTTTTTTTATAGAAAAAATACTATTTACAAAATTGAAGGATAATCCTTGAAGACAAAGGGAGTTAAAGAATAATGAATCTCTCTCATCCAAATTCATACATCCGTAATACTCATCTCAAATCTAGCTAATTCATGGGCTATGAACCCATTTGATATGTTGACCTTATTTTAGTTGATAATCGTACAAACCAAACATTGTAATCAGGTTGAAATTGTCAATTGGGTATGATGATATTCACCTTATTCTAGCTGATAATTATTGGAATCAAACATTGAATCAGGTTGAAATTGTTGATTAAGTAAGATGAACCATATATTGGAACAGAATGATTATTTCATTAATTCCAGCTTATTCTATTCAAATGTAATTAGCGTTTAATTCAGTTCAATTTCACTGTTTGAACCAAATGTGGCGCAAATGAATTCTTTCTTGAATTCATATGAAAATGAAATAAACTTATAGTTTTATTTGATTCCCAACAAAGTTTAAAAATATATTTACTTTCTGGTGACGTATCAAACATGAAGATTCTTATTATACATAGCAATTTAGAATATAAGAAATATGTATCTAATTTTGTTTGTGGCTAATCTAACTATTAGTCTTAACTTTTTAGCCCCACGAATCTTAGTGACAAGAAAAAAGAAGTAAAAGGATTTAGAAACAAAGTTATCTGACTTATACAGTTAGGTTGGACATCGACCCAGTCAAGAGAGCGGTTCATTGGCCAATGGATCAATTTGTTGTTTGCGTAAACAATTAAAAAAATAATTTTTTTATTAATATAAAATTTTGATTAGAAAACAGTAAATTTTAAAAGTATTCATAAAATAAATTTAATTCTTTTCATCAAGAGTTTTTTTGTTTAATTCATTGATTTTTTTGAAGAAAAAAATATTCATTTGACATGTGATGAGAAGTCTTAAGTTCTTTTTTATTCATTTTCATGTCATAAAAATTGCAGTTATCAATAGTAGGGATGATGGTCGCGGTAACGGGTAAACCAATTGTGACATTTTTATCAATGAGCTCCCATTATGTTACTATATATCTTCTTTTTTTTGGCTTTTATTTACCACTCAAATATGGCATGACAAAGTTATATATATATATATATATATATATATATATATATATATATATATATGAGAATTATTAAGAATAATTTTTAGTCCAATTATTAATCTTTAATTATAATCTTTATACTCTCAATAATTTTTATTATAAGTTTAGGGCCACAACCAACAATAGCCCACTCAAAATAAAAATATATAGATGTGATACTCATGTAAAAGTGGATAAAAAGTGAAGTTGTGATGCCCTAGGTTAATTTTGGGGCATCGGTCTCATTGATGGCGCTATCGTATTGCAATTATGCAAACATATATACTTTTTGTCATCATGACAAACTCTCCAAGCGATTTGTTTGGGGTAGGACTTAGTACAAAACTGCACACATTCTGGTTACTTGCATGGATAAGGAAACCTATATGGCTTCTCATCTTTGCATAACTTCTACGCCCTCTTGCTCTTTCCTTCAAAAATCATGTTAGATACATTCATTTAATTTATCAATATATAGGCTGCCCTTAATTGAAATTATATTAATAAAATTAAACATTGTCGTCTTAAAATAAATATTAGTACAAAAGAACATAGTTTAATTACCTTGATGAAATGAGAGGGAAATCATAAAGAGAATCAAAACTGCTACAAATTACTTCATAATGATCTTTTGAAGATATTTGAAACTTGAAATGGGTTGATCGATTAGAGGCAAAGAGTAAAATGGAGCAATCGTATGTTTATATATGTAGAGGAGGGAGAAAAAGATGAGGTTAAAATGATAAAATATATCCAAAAAAAAGGATAAATGGGAAGGTTTTTTCCTTAATCAAAAAATATCTCTTCTAAATTTCCTCGAAAGGAAAACAAATCTCATATATCTACTACAACAGCATCAAATAGAATCTGTTGATGGAATTATTTCTTCGATTTCCTACTATACTTAGAAAAAATTTCCTTTCCACGAAAAATGCTTGTCATTTTGGGTAAAAAAAGTTAATTGACTTTTTATAAGTAAAAGATTAACCACTTTGTGAGAAGTTAGCAACATATATCCTGTTGGAATTAACAAGGGAAATTAAATTGTGTTTAATAAGAAAATTAAAGAGTCCATTTTGTATATATTAGACATCATGGTATAGAGATTGAGACCAAGCTTGGTTTCTTCGAGTTGTTGACGGTTAGAAGTTCAAACTTTAATTTTTACTTGTGGGCTTTTGAGATGATTGATCACGTGGAGCAGAATTAATTTAATATTCAAAAAATCATTACACACTTACCAACTTAATAGAAAAAATAAACATAAATAAAATATTACAAGTAAACATATAAAACTTACATGCTTCGACAAAACTCTAAATGAATTCAAAGAAAGAGTAAATTCATTCTTTACAACTAATAAAAAAAAATAAACATGTAAAAAAATAAAAATTATGTTTTATCACAAAACCTCAACCTCAAGAACTTTTATACACTTTCTGTTGATTCAAAGAACACTCACATGTCCTTTCTCAAGTGTGTTTTTCACTTACACTCTCAATGTATTGTTGAGAATATATATAACGCAACACATCAAACACAAGCACATAGCTCGTTCAAGGAGAAGAGACTAATTCTCTTTCTTCTCACTTGATCTACACTCCCCTGTTCTATCACATGCAGACATGGGTATTTAAATTTATAGTTAAAACAAAGCAAACAAATCCTACCTTATAGTTCAACATTTCGATGCCCACCACAAAACAAGCTAAACATGATAATTGAAATTGACTCTCACTTGTTTTCGTGTGGTCCAATAAATCTTCACCTTGACGGGTAAAAGAAAAGAGATCTAATTTCACCTTATTCAAAAACCACAGCTAATGCATGTGTATCCAACTCAAGTTATCAATTACTTGTTAACTTCGGAGAAAGGTCTCGATCCATCCTCTTTCTCAATAGGAACTAACTCACTGAAGCTTGGGAATGCATTACTTTTGTCTTTGCTTCAACCAAAATGACATTCGTTGTGGATATCAACTATCCCGCACAATCCGTTCCCAATTACTCATCGAGGCCTTAGTCATTGTTTTTTCATTCATGCAATACAACCATCAACCTTAATTCTTCTTTCATTAGTATGTGTAATTTTCAAGAGCTCAACTAGAGCAGAATATCAATATCAGTTGGACTCTAATAGGCTAAATAAAACTAGATTGTTACACATCTTCAAAACACGTGCCACACCACCCAAAGTGTAAACCAATATTCCAGCAAACATTTTGATTTTTATCGTCCAAAAACCCTTGAATTAAATCTTAAGTAGACTTGTCACCTAAGAAAAGTTTACCAACTCTCTTTCTTTGGAGAAAAAATCTTGTCTAGCATAGGTCCATGAGAAATATGTAGTACAAAAGTCCATCTCACCCTTGAATGAAAATAAAATATCTTTTTTTCTCTTTCTTCTCGTACCATTTAATAGTGAGATTAACAATTGTGTCATGTATCTCTCATGGACCTGTGCTATTCAAGAACTTCTCTCCTTTCGAAAGTGTCAAAATATTCTTTCCTAAAGTATATATGCAAAACCGTTATCTCCCTCCACCACAAGGAGAATTTGCCAAAAAGAAAATGGAATTAGAATATAGTATTCATTATCATGAGAAAATATGTCATTACCTTTTAAAAAAATGGTATGACATGTTGGGATATGACTCATATTATTGATCTGAGAACCTAGAAGCTTTATAGGCAAGATACTTGAGTAGAAAGTTTTTTCTCACTGGGAGACCAAGTATCTTTAGGAAGTTTTTTTTGACTTGGAAGCTAAGTATCTTAGGGAGCAAATTTTGGATGGCTATATATATATGTGTACATTTGGAATATGAAAGAATACATACAAAGTAACACAAGGACAAGCAAGGGAACAGCCAAGTGAAGGGGAAAGCCGAAGATAGGCTCCTTCAAGGGGTTGTGTGCTTGTGGTGTGTTAGCTTGTATTATCAATGGATTAGTATTGAGAGTTTGAGGGATAAAAACAGGTGTAAGAGTGTTCTTTGGGTTGAGAGAAAGTGTACAAGGGTTCTTGGGATTAGGTTTTGGGGATAAAAACACAATCGGTATTTTTCTTGTATTTCTCTTACAGTAAAGAGGGAGTTTATTCTTTCCGTGGACGTAGGCAAGATTGTGTCGAACCACATAAATCTTGTGTGTCTATTCGTCTCATTTCATTTTTGTTTATTTCTTTTCATTAAATTGGTCGTGTGTGGTGGTTTGATTAAATCTCAAATGAATACGTTTATGCATTTGAGAAAATTCCCAACAAACTGGTGTCAGAGCTGCAAGGTTTGAGATTCAATTGTTATTTACACACTAGTGATAAATTTAATGGAAATGGTATTTTCAATCTTTAGCAAAGAAGGGTGGAGGACATCTTTATTTCAACAAGGCTTGGCAAAAGCTTTGAAGGGAAAGGATGGAAGCAAGGAAAGATGAAATACAGTGAATGGGTGGAGTTGGAATCGAGGTGAATTTGATTCAACTTTGTATTACTTATGGAATTATCATTAATGTTTTGAAGAATTATGGCCTTGGAAGAATTGAAAAAGCTCTATCTAGATAAGAGTTTGACCAATAAGGTGCATCTAAAGCGGGAGTCGGCTGAAGATGGTGGAAGGCAAGGAATCTCATGGAACACTTGCATGTGTTCAGTGGAATCATGGATCAACTACGATAAGTTGATGGTTGCAACTACATATGTGCATTGGTCGGGGTTTTCGAATCGGGTAGAGTCATGACCGTTTGCTAATTCGGTTTGTGTGTAGCTGGTTAACTGGAAGGCCAATGGTTTTTGTCTACAACATTAACAAACAGATGGAGGTACAACTAATCTTCAAGGTGGAAAGAATATTGGTCAAAGTAAAGATTTGTTGCGATATGATTCATATTCTTGATGTGGGACCCTAGAAGCTTGATAGGCAAGATATATACTTGAGTAAAAAGTCTTTTCTGACTTGGAGACTTGGAGATCAAGTATCTTTAAGAAATCTTTTTTGACTTGGAGATTAAGTATCTTTGGAGAGAAAATTTTGGTTGGGGATATATATGTATACATTGTAATATGAAGGAATACATACAAAGTAACACAAGGTCAAGCAAGGGAACAATCAGGTGAAGGGGAATGCCGGAGATAGGCTCCTTCAAGGAGTTTATGCTTGTAATGTGTTGGCTCATATTCTCGATAGGTTAGTGTTAAGAGTTTGAGGGATAAACACAAGTGAGAGAGTGTTCTTTAGGTTGAGAGAGGGTGTAAAAATGTTCTTGGGATTGAGTTTTGGAGATAAAAACACAATTGGTATTGTTCTTATATTTCTTTCAGAGTAAAGAATGGGTTTATTCTTTGCGTAGACATAGGCATGACTGTGTCGAACCACGTAAATCTTGTGTGTCCACCCATTTTGTTTCATTTTTGTTTTTTTTTCATTAAATTGGTGGTGTGTAATGGTTTGATTGCATCTCAAATTAATACGTTTCCGCATGATTTGGGAAATTTCTCAACATGACACTACTACATTTTCTTTTTCGGCCAAAGAATTTCCATTGGAATCATTATAAATTTTTTTTCTCAGCCGAGAATGACCTCATTTCACATGATCAAATTCTTTGCAATTGTAGCATTCAATGCCCTTTTCACTAATCTTGGATTGCATGCCACTTCGAGATATATCCTACCACATACACACATGAGTATTTATAAGGAGAAAACAAAACAAATAAGACAGTTGATCTAATATAGTAAAGAACAGATTTATTCTCTCCGTGGATATAAGTATGATTGTATCAAACCATGTAAATCTCGTGTGTCCACTAGTTTCGTTTTATTTTTGTTTATTTTTTTCGTTAAATTGATGGTATGTAATGGTTTGATTGAATCGTAAATTAATATGTTTTTTTGTTGTGATTTGGAAAAATTCTCAATATGACAACTACCACATCTTCTGTTACCGCCAAAGAATTTCCATTGGAATCATTATATTTTTTTTTTCTTCAGTTCTCATTCCACTAATATCCTACCACATGCACACGTGAGTATTTACTTGGAGAAAACAAAACAAACAAGACCTTTGCTCCAGCATTTCGGTGCCCAACATAAATAAAAGCTCAGCACCCTTTTTTTTTTCTTCTTCATTTGCAGCATCAAGTTGCTCTGACTATGTTTACATTTTTCCTTCATCATCATTAGTTTGACTTTCACTTACTGCTTGTGACCGAACATTTTCACTTTGAGAGTTGAGAGCCATGAAAGCAGCTTATAAGTGAAAATCTTGTTGCTTTGTGTTTCAGCAAGTTTAAGATGCATAATTTTTCTATATTCCACCAGTATTTTGCGAAAGACAAGTTTTGCTAATATGATAGTATTTGGTTAATATAGGACATAGATCTGTTGCAAGATTCCTATCACAAACAAACACAAAATGTCTTCATATATATATATATATATATATATGGGAAGGGGGGGGAGGGGAGACCTAACCCTTTGTAATTCTGTTCTTTTGCTGGGCAAATTATGCGAATCAATTTTAGCAAATTCTCCAGTTTTTCAAGAAAAAATTACGTTTAGAAAACAGTTTTTGAGAAATTGTTTGGAAAATTGAAAAAATTTCTATTACTGAACGCGCACTCTAAGCTATTGGGGTGGAAGAGTCTAGTCTCTGTCCAAGCTTGAAAATCTTATCTTACTTCAAACCAATTAGTAGGATACTTTCAAGAGTTACAAAAACAGAAACAACAGTAACTACACTGATCAAGCAAATCAACTACAACAGAAAATATATAGCTATCAATATAAACATTACAGAACCATATTATCATATTTTTAAACGATAACTAGGAATAGCCTGAAGATGCTTGGCCCTGGGGTCACAAGACTAAACTCCTCAATCATGTCTAAATCAGTGGGCAACATATCATCTGGAAGTTCCCAATCAAAGCAAGGCACCAAGTAAGCAAGTACCAGCTGAGTGAGCCCCAATTGCTATCCAGGACAACCTCTACGGCCAGAGCCAAACGGGATAGGCCGGAAGTCGTGTCCGCGAAGATCTATGTTGCTCCCTATAAATCTCTCTTGCAAAAACTTGTCTGCATCAGTTCAAGCATTCGGGTGTCTCCCAATCGCCCATGCTATAACCCGCGCGATTTCTTTGGTATGTAGAAGCCATTAACAGGGCAATTAATTCATGAGGGAGAAGCAATGGTGCCACTGGATAAAGCCTCAAGGCTTCCTTTGTGAAGAAATTAAAAATTGTTAAATGATGATAAATAAGATTATGGTATTTTTGGATTTAGACTTTTTATTCTATTTTAGTCTCAATCCAGCAATTTCTTGAACCAAACATAAGATTAAAGTATTACCTTTTGTATCCTATCTCATGTTAATCTTCATTTATCCAACTATAAAAGTATTACCTCTTATTTTCAGTATTATTACAATATTATTATAATTATGATAATAATAATCATTATCATTATTATATTTATTATTATTATTATTATAATATTACTATTATCATTATTATTTTAATAATTATTTTTATTTAAAATATTATTATTATAAGAAAATAATATTTTTTAATAATATTATAATAATGATTTCTATTATTATTCAATGGTAAAATGGGTAAAAAAAATTAATCCAACATGGGTGAGATAAATTGTATCTCATGAAAGGAGATGGGACAAAAAAAGTGAGAATAAAACTAAATCACACATGAACAGTAAATCATCCAACCAAATGAGGGATAACTATTAATGTGAGATTAGAACAATCCAATCCAACTTTAATCCCACCAACCAAACATCCCCTAACTATCTTAAACTCCATAATTTGTTTTCATCTTTTAGCAGGAAGGTAGGCAGAGAGATGAGATAACAATTCCTCTGCTTTGTAGTCTTCTTGATTATGGATATTTGTTTTTTTAACACGTCAAGTCATAATAATAAAAGCCTGTCAATCTCTCCTTGTTATTCTTGTGTACACATCAACTGAAAATAAGTAAATTAAAAATCATATCAAAAGGTGAAACTGCATGATCCTGCTTTTGTAATTATGGAGTGTTTTTCCGTCCCTATTTACGTTGAAAATCTTTTTTCCTCTCCCTCGCCTTCGTGTCCCCGTTTTGTAAATGGGGTTAAGAGTTTTTTCATGAGAATTCTCCGTTAACTTATTTTTTTTTTTTTTAAAAAAACATCAATTACATTTAAAAAAAATAACAAAAGGTATATTAATAAACAAAAAAATAATATAATATGATATTCATAAGCAATCTCAAGTAATAGGATTAGAAGACTATGGCCAAGATAGAACAAGAAAGGCCTGACTGGTTAAAGTAGCATGAAAATAGAATAGGACAGTAGAGAGTTACATGTAAAGGCAGTTAGTTTTTGTTTGTTAGTCATATAACTGAATTTGTTAATACAAGCTAGGACTAGCAACACTATAAATACTCCAGTAAATGGGAAAATAAAAACAATTTCAGAATCTTTTTCTCTCTAAATTCTTGGAGTCCTCGAGAACTCGAATCAAAAAGTCCTTTTATATCTTCTTGTTTCCCATTCCAACCTTTAGTACTGAAGCTGATACCTCAAATTTTCCAGAAGTGTTCATTCCCCCAAAGTACGAACAAGATGGGGTTTTTTGTGGGTGTGGTGCTTCTTCTATAAAGATATTTGGTTTACTACTTAAATCAACTTAAAACAAATTGATTTAAATGAGTTAGAGCCTGTATGGCCAATTACCGCTAGCACAGTTGCATTGTCCCACTGAAACTAAACCACCTGGCTATCTTATTTTTTATTTTAAAATTTACCAACTATTAACTTTGTTTTACCCTCGTCTTCCACTACCAAGACTAATGGCTCAATGGTTACTCGATCCGCGTGATGTTATCTTTAAACACATTGCCCGAGTTTGAGTCTTCATTATGCGTTTGGTGGTTCAGATTTTGGTCCAATCTGCCTTGAGTGAGTGCTTGCGGTCTCCGCGTCTAAGCCAATCCTGTTAGACTCCCCAACGGGTATAGGATTGACCACCTCCCCTACATACCTTTTTATCAGAAAATGAAAAAACCATCTTCTTCTTCCAGACTGTTCTGATTTATTTATCATGCATTCTATTTTCTACTGTTCAGGCTGGGAAGAGCTGCTCCCAGTTATCAATTTGGTCCCTCAAAACCATATTTCAAGCTTGATTTTCTGCTGTATTGCTATTTCAGATTAATAAAACAGTTCCTCTTACGTGTTTTTGCTTAATTATTTATAATTAAAAAAAAAAAGATGAAAGGTAATGATGACATCATTAGAATCTTTGTTTAGATAAGCATGAACTATTAAGATATAGAAACAGATTAAAATATCAACAAAAAAATTGTCTGCCAACTTAACTGACAGTGGCAAATGGTAGAACAGGACTTACGTGAACTGCCAATGAGGCTTGCCTCGAAACAACTTAATACCCAGACCTGCCATGAGTTGACAACAGTTTCAAACTTCCAGACTGTGACTAAAAAATTGAGCATTTTGAAGCCCATCAACCCTCTTCTGACTCTGCAATCAACATTTACAAATCAGAAACCTGTTCTAAGGATGCATTCTCCTTTCCAGGATGCAATACTAGCACATCCAAATCAGAAACAAAGGAAAATGCATTTGCCATTATGTTCACTAACCAAAGCAAGCATTTTTCAATTATTCAACATGGTAAGCATTAAACTACTTTGACCAACTAGACAAAATAGAAAGCATGGCCACATGCAGTATTAATATCAACTATCAGAGAGCATATGAACATTCTGATCTAAAAGCATACCATGTATAGCTCCCATATTATCTTCCTTGAAGACACCAAGGGGTGAGCCATGGACAGAAAGAAGCATCTCACCAGGCTTAGGAAGCCTTTGAGTTTTGGGTGTCATCCCAATAGACAGCCGTTGGCTGCTCACCTGAAACAATAGTAAAGGACCGTTTTAGTCACTCAGCTACTCCACTAAAATGTCTACGGTTCCACAGTCAAAGTATGACGGTTTATTAACAACAAAGCTCAATAGACAAGAATAAAATGCAGATATGGTCAAGAAGCTACAGACCCCAGGAGTCTGAAGAGCATCTTGCATTCCAAGCATCTGACTATTAGATGGCCCCTCCAAGACCTAGAAAACATTAGATTCAATTTGGAAGATGAGAAAATGGGGAGTTTTCTCCACTCTGTAAAATCAAAGGGTTGTTTGGATGGCGCCCTAAATCACAGTTAATAAGGAAAAAATGAAGTTCTCTATCTTTGGAAACAACAATAATAGCGTAAGGCACATCAATCACCCCTTGACAAGTATGATCTTAAGGCCCTATTTAGTTCTTAGAAAGTACAATCGTAAGTATTTTTTTGTTCCTTTCCCTTGTATAGCTTATTGCACTAAAAGTATAATATAATGCATCCAAATAAGTCAAATATCTTAGAAATATTTGTTCATTTTAATAGACTTAACCATAAAAGAGAGAAAAGGGAGAAGCATGAGAAACCAAAAATCATCCAGATTAGAGCCAAAGGACAGTTGGCAGCCTACCATTACTACATACGGTAGAGTTCAACTTTCTAATCTCTCTCTCTCACACACGTGTATGTAGTTTAATAAGCTAAACAATTACGAAGTTGCCTACCACTGAAAACAACACTAATAACGAATTTAAGGCCCTATTCATTCTGAGAAGTACAACGGTAAGCATTTTCTATTCCTTCCCCTTGTATTCCCCAAGACAGAAACAAAAGGTAACTGAAATGACAAAGAACATACAAGGTCCTTGAACTGCAGATTATCAGCACCTAAAAGGCTTGCTCTCACTGCCACCAATGAAGTACCTCATGTCATATATCAATATAAGAAATCAAATTTCAATTCTTGTATGCATGAAAGAACTGTACAATTCACTATTACCTGCTTCACTTGATAACTCAACACCACTTAATGATGGAAGAGCATAGCACTGAGGATAAGCTGTTGACAACCGATGTAAAAGAGAAGCATTTACGTCCCTTCCATCTCCAAGGTTTATGGATAAATTACCACCTTTATCATTCCATTGCACTTCAAATTGCCCATTTTCTTCATTTTTCACAACTGATAGCTTTGGAAGGTTTTCTTTGAAAAATTGCAATACAGGGGTTCGCAGTTGTTCCTCCTTAAAATATGAGCGGAGCAAACGCAATGCAGTCAGTGAATGTTCAATCCCCACATCACGAATAGCCCTAGCAGCAGCACTTTGTCTTTCAACTGTGAAAAGAAAATGCAAATATATAAGAACAAAATTAGAAATATTTTAAACAATTATACCTTTGTATTGAAATGAAGGAAGATTTTTTTTATAAGTATTGAAATAAAGAAAGATTTAGTGATATATGCACACAAAAGTTCTGCTAAAGATCTAAAATTTAATGAAACAGTTTTTATCATTTTGATTTTCAAATTTAGAAGCCTACATGATAGCTTATAAAAGCTAGA
Organism: Bretschneidera sinensis; assembly: GCA_023935145.1. NCBI lineage: Eukaryota > Viridiplantae > Streptophyta > Magnoliopsida > Brassicales > Akaniaceae > Bretschneidera > Bretschneidera sinensis. Next base: position 56,073,226 of record CM043698.1, on the reverse strand, counting down.
ATTACGGAAAGAACTCATAAGAGACTGCAAATCAGAACCAATTAAAAGACAGACAGACACACAAACGAGAGAGAGAGAGAGACGCTGTCTGACAAAGATAAAGCAAAAAGAATGGGTTTCCAACAAAGTTAGAGCTGAAAAGGCAGTGTTTTCCCGAATTGAGCAAATTAGTTTGGTTGTATTGCCATGTATCCATCAACATGACACACACTGACCCAAATTTATAAACCATCCAGCCACAAATGTGTCAGCCAACGCAACTATTGGACAGCATGACAAAACAGTATATAAAACCGTATAAATATAAGTATGTAGCAATAGTAAGATTCTATTGCCAAAACAAGAGTAAATCTGCAATAGAATTCTATGAGTTTACAATTATGTTGATATATTATTTATATGTGCTTTATATTTTATTGTCCCTTCTTTGTTCTTCATAATCTTTATGCTCATATTTGCATATCAGGACATAAGGAACCTTGTCAGTCATATAATTGATACCGGGACCATTCATGGCCCACTGATACTGTGACCAATATCAATAATTGAAAGTGTTCCTCCTTGTTTTCTTCAAAAATACAATTAACAGCAACCAAGCACGTAAGAGATGGAAAAAAGCGTTTAGTAAAATTTTCTTAATGTTTAATCATGAGCAATAAGAGATGGAGGATGAGGATGAGGATGAGAATGAGAAGGATTCATGCAAAGTACACTGAGTATCATTCTATACTGATGCAAAAATATCAATTTTACAGTGCAAGTATTACGCAAAGCTAGTAGGGAGCTGACTATGGATTGAAGCTAATGTGGGTCCTCTACCACTCATATCTCAGCCTTCCTCTAGATATGTCTACAAGGAAGAGTTTTATGGGGCATCGTTGCAAAAGCAACGCAGTATCAGTTAATTACTTGAAGTTGAAGACTCAAAGTAAACTTTCAAAAGGAGTGAAGCCCAACTTCTTCAAAAGATGCTCATCAGCTTACATATCTGCTTCCCAAATATTTCATCCACTCCTTTATCAGTCATCACAAAATTGGCAAACCACATGGACTTACGCCCATATGAGAAAAAAGGAAAATTCAAATTATTGGTCAAATGGGATCATGTTTGCAAAGGTAAGGAGGTAGGTGGATTATGTATACAGCATCCTTGGAAGTAGGCTGTGGGAAATATAGATAAAAAGTCAAAAAGCCTGTATGAACGCTAATTGCTGCAATCCTAAAGATGTTATGCGCTACAGATCTACATTTGTTGCTTTCAAAGGAATGTCTATAAAGTGACTCCTTCCCTTCAAAAGAGTGAGTTTCATCATACCTAGTGGAAAGAGTGTCTAGTCCAGAAGGTTGCCTTTACAACAAATCTAAGACGTAGTTTGAGTTCTTGACTCTAAGCTTGAGATATTGCAGATTGGTGGTATTTATCATGGAAGACAAAAAAAAAGGTTTGAATCAGAACATTGCGTTGTGCATCTGCTGCAACTTCACAATGCATCCATGCAATCTGCCAATCTCTATAGCATGAGGATGATTTGGAGACATTTGGAAACAGATTGCTCCAGCTAATTAAGAACAAAGATACAGTGAAATGGAGGTTCATAAGACCAGTCCACCAATTTGTTCTAGAACCCATTGCAAACAAAATATGAAAATTCCAAAATGGAAGGTATTCAAACAAAAAAAGGCTTTCAATGCCTTCTAGTTAGGAGGAAAAATTCATCAACAAGGTGTGAAGCAAGCCAAAAACTCCTAGAGGAGCTTTGTTGGCCCGGTTAACAGCAGAGAACAAGATTAGAACCATAAATCATGTCAAAACTTTTAATTTTTATGAGAGCTACTTGTTTTGTTCTCTTATCAATTTAGGAGCTTTTACTTATGAGGGGTAAGGTTTATGTCCCCCACCCTTGTTCTTTGTAGTCATCCTTTTATTTTTAATAAACTGGTAGGAGTCCTGCCAAAAAAGTAAAATAAATAAATTGTCAACTCAACAAAGTACAGTTATGAAAAACATCAAGTCTATTATCAACCCATTCTTAACTGAACAGCTAAAGTAAAATTGTAGTATAGGCCTCCTAATCTCGAAACCAGACTCTCTTTTTCAACTTTGAGGCGCTTAAATGAGTAATGGTATTCAAAATACAACAATTTGTGTGGATATTAAGAGAAAGAACATAACATGTGTGAATTACCTTCTTGGTCCAAGGATGCCACATTTTCTTCCTCGATTTGGGTCTCCTTTGTGTCACCATTATCTGCTTGTTTAACTGTCCTCTTTCCTCTTCGTCTCGGCATTTAATGCAAATCTTGAAAAAGGGACATTTAAGTTTTTATTCACTAATTCAATTAAAACAACTAAGAGTTATCAACTCATACAATTGAAAGCCCATAAACAAAATTAAAGAACAAATTTAAAGGCAATATCTTTTCCAATTATCAAAACCCTAATAATCAAGATAAGAGAGGTATGAAACTATAATTATCAAACCCGGACCGGATGTTTACCCAGTTGAGGGACAAACTGAGTCAATGGGACAATGGTCCAACAATTCCAACCAATGGATCAAGTGGTCGGACCACATGGTTTGAACTCATTATTTTTTTGGTTAGAGGGGAACTTTTTGTAAATAAACTTCATCTTATAGAGTTCATAGATTCACTATCTTATAGATAGTCATTTTCTAAATGGGTGGCACCCCCTTGGTGCTTTAAATTTAAAACATTCTACTTATTAAAAAAATCAAATTCTCAAAATTAAGTTCGTTAGTAACATATCCAAACCATAGTTATCGGGATCCCTATACCACCCTTGGAACCGCGATCCGGATTCTAAGTTATGATTCGTGGTGCATTCACGCACCGATCACTAACTTGGTGATCCAAAGTTTTCTTAAGAAAAACTAGAAGAAAAAAAAGATTCCTAGATACAATAATGGAAAAAAGAGAATGGTTATACTTTATTTTTTAAATTTATGTTTTCTAACATTATATTGATTGACTTTACTATTTTGTCAAAACTCTAATATCTTCTAAACTATTATTATGCACAGACTTCAATTTAAATTGTACTCATAAACATAACGAATATCCTAATTTTATATAAGTACTTAAACATAATATAAACCATTTAAGTCTACCCCAAACATACTACATACAAGGTGGATAACGTACCACATTCTCGTACCCGACCGCGAACCTAAGCGTAATGAATTGCTGGTAACTATGATCCAAACTAATAGTTAAAGTTAAATCTCAAATCTTTTTAAGAAATTCTAGTCAGTAGCATAATAAAAAAATAATGAAGTTATAAAATCATCCATACAAGTTCATATCCCCCTAAAGAGAGAAAGTTAAATAAACTTTAGGTACCGTTTGGCCTAGTTTTAGTTTTGGTTGGAGCTAAAATTTGCTTTGTGTTTAGTAAAACAGTTGTGAAAACAGCTATTCTGACTTTAATTTCTTAGAAACTATTTTTCAGTTCTTTTCGGAAACAATTTTTTAGGAGTTTTCGGCTTAGCCTATGTTTATCGAAAAAAAAAACCATTTCATAAACTCTCCCAAACCGAACCGAATTCAAACAAACTATAATAGAACTGAATAAGAAGAATTACTTCATCAAGCAAATATCCAAAAAAATTATCATATAAAACCAAACGCAAATTAGGTGAGATAGAGTCTGACAGAGGGGCGAAGCCAGGAATTTTCTCTTGTTAGGACCAAAATATATGACATTCATCACCCATGGAACTTATAATTAAATAGTAACACATAGGATTTTATACTTGCTATGCCAACAAAGCAGGCTAGCAACTAACCAACCTCATTACCTTATCAATTGAACAACTCAAGCACCACTTGAAAAGAATTTTTTCTCCATCACCATTTATGGAGTGCAAACATCACCGCCATTCTTTGAAAATATTGATTCAAACAAATATGCCTGAACCATAAAAAAATTGCTTTTTCTCTGGTGCAAATCCACAAAGCACATCAAAATTTACCACATAATATTAGTTATATATATACATTCAATAGGACAAGTACTTCCACACAAATCAAAACAAGTGATAGCTAAGACAATATGCTTAAGCTATTTACAAACACAGATCCATATTATAAATTTATAATCAAGTAGTTATACATTGCTATTTAATTATAATTATAAGTTTCATTATCACGCTTGTCCATGGAGAGAGAAGAGAGAACTAAACGGAATAAAAAAAAGGGTGGGATATGAAGTAATAAAAAATAGAGAAGTGGGTTAAGGGAAAGAGATGAGAGTCTGAGAGAGAGACCAAGTTAGAGATGTTGTCGTTGGCAGGGTTATCTTGTGGTCTAAACTTTTCAATAGCTTGTTTGATATATGACTACTACAAACCTCATTGACGTCTTTCCCACTATCACAGAGCTCAGGTTCTATATCCAGTCTAATCATGGCATAACCCATTTCATCAACATCAAACCCACTTGCTGTTACCATTTTACCTTAAAAGTTAAAACAAACCATCAAATATTTTGCATTGCAAGAACATTTATCAATATAATTGGAGCATCATATCCACCCCAGTTTAGGTTCTTCTCATGTCAACTCTGCAACATAATATCTTAGACCATATTTTCCGAGTTGACTCATGTTGCTTAACTTCTTTGACCATTTACTTCAAGCAGATGATGCTCGTAATTCATGAGCTAATTAGTCATTAACCAAGCACTAAAATTAAGTAAACCAGATTAAATGTAAAATTTATCATTATATTAAACAGTTTCGAATCTGTTGAACTTTATTACCTCAGAATTAATATAAAAAAATAACCTAAATACTTTTTTTCTACCAGAAACATAAACACCTTAAGCAAAGTATGCAAAATAGCTAACCTTCTTAAGAGTCAAGAAGCCGCCGCCGCCGCCGCCGGTGGTTCTGAGTTCGTCTCCGGATATCTCCGTCGGTGCTGCTGTCGACTGGATTCTGGAAGAAAGATAGAAAAACTGGAAAAGGTGAGCTGCCGTGAATCGTGATCCATGAGGGAGAGAAAGGGAAAGAGAGAAAGCTTACTGAGTGTTGAGTAATGGTTGCAGTTTTGACGTCGCCCGTCCGTCTGCAGTCTGCCGTTGGTTAGCCGTGCAGTTGTCGAATTTGGTGAGAGCTTAGAATTACACAACTGGTCCAAAATGGGGCAAAAAAAAATTATTTTTTTAATTACTGTAAAATAAAATAGTAATTACATATTTAATTATTTTTTTAATTATTTTTATTTAGACTCCTTTTGTTTTAAAAAAAATCATAAACGTAAAATATTTCCAGTGTAAATTGTCATTTTCATATTACTTGACGGAGAATCTAAATTATTTTTGCCGTAAAATCAAATTTTACGTTATTAAATGATGAAGATATAAAAAATAAGTCTCTTTTTTTTACCCTAATTTGATTTATATTTGAAAACGAAAATCAAAACATATTTCTTTATACATCATTTCTCATATATAATAAACTTATTTTATTAATATCGCAGCAGGTATATTATTCATTGTATATAATATGTTAGTTTTTTAATATTTATACATATATTTATTTTTAGATACATAATATGACATATTATTAATTTGATATTTAATAGATGGAGGAAATTAATAATTTATTTGATATTTGATTTTTTTAAGGTTATAAATTCTTTTTTATTATTATTTGTGTATTTATTATATTCACATGCACATAATTCTTTATTCCATATTATTGTTCATAAGAATCTTGTTTAAATGTAGTACTATTTTTACAAATTAATTTATTTTCAATCAAGTATTTTTTTTTGATTCTAAACAAAAGAATGTAAAATAAAGTTATTTTCAATGTCATTTTCAGTTGTATAGCCAAACAATAGAAAATTATAGAAAAATATTGATTTTCCATATAAAATGTTTTATGGTATAAAATCAATTACGACATAAATTATTTTACAAAAAAACAAACGAAACCTCAGTTATTACTCCATCCCTCCATAATTATTAATAAACTTCTTATATTCTGTGGTAACTCTCACAAAGCCAGTTTCATTGGATAAGAACTCCCAAAAAAACCTTGGGTATGTTTGGATAACAGTTTTCAGTATTCGAAAACTGTTTTCGGTGTTCGAAAACTGTTTTCGAAAATGAAAACTGAAAACAGTTTTATGATGTTTTCTAAAGAAAACATTTTTGGATAACTGTAACTCGAAAACTGTTTCTAAAACAGAAAACAGTGAAATGTTGTTTGGATAATCTTATTTTGAAAACAGTTTTGAAAATAGAAAACTATTTGGATTACACTTTTTTTGTAATTGTTTTCAGTTTTCAGTTTAATTTTTAAATCTAAAGTTAATTTTATTTATCATATTTAGTAAATACATTTTTTTAGCACACACTAAATACTTAGAAATAATTAATATTATTTTATTTTTAAAATATTAGTATTTTTCATTTAAGCATTATCTAAATGATGCCATAAACTCAAAATTTTTATTTTGTAAGTGCTCCACTATAGTAATTGGTAGAAATTTTTCTCTTCAATACATTATTTGATGAATATCACATCAACAATAATCAAAGTGGAGATCGATCATGATGCATTGTAAGTGCTCCACCAAGCAGTGTTGATGTTCAATTAATTAAACAGAGTTAAAGTTCACCTCACATATCTAATATCCTTAACAACGATTTTTAGAAAGACTCCAACACTTCATAAATGGTTTTATTCAGCTAGCCAAATTTAAATGTTCATGGAGAACAAGGATACAGCAAGCATAAGTTAGTATTATGCGACATTGACTGATGATAGACACTGCTAGCATATCAAATATTACTTCTTTCCACAAGAAAAAAAGAAGTGCTTATTTATTTCACCTCCAGTTATTTTCTAGGTGTATTTGCAAACTTGTAACCTAAATCAGATAAAGTAGTGAATTCTCTTTCTCCACCAACTTCACCAATAGGCACAGTATCACTGATTTCTCTCAAATCCTCTTGTGTGAGCTTCAGTGCCAAAGATCCAATGTTGTTGTCAAGATTTTTAACTTTAGTTGTCCCTGCAAAACATGAAATTGACAAGTAAGAATTATCCCTTCATAGATGAAGTATGCAATTCCTTTTCTTTCTTTTCTATGGTAAACTGAACTGCGAGTATTAGTAAAATAAAATAAAATGAGAACATGTAAGAGTACAACAAACCAGAGATTGGAATTATGTCCTCTGCTTGGTAGAGAATCCATGCTAGAGCTAATTGAGGAGGAGTACAAGAACGCTCTGTAGCCAAGTTGGCGAAACGGTCATATATGGATTTGTTCTTCTCTAAATTATCACCAATGAATCTTGGATGCATTGACTGTGACAGAAACATCAATATCAATTTATATGGAGATAACATATGCAAGGAAAGACACAAGCAGAGATACAAAACGAAGGAATGACATAAAAACATCTCTAAAGACAAAACTATGATGCACAAAAACAGAAACTTGTTACTCTTATCCCTTCTTTGCAAGTCATGTACCAATATATTGTGAGTAGGCAAGCTCTACATAGTGGTTTTACCACCAAAGAAGCCATGACCAAGAGGGCTATATGCCACTATCCCAATACCAAGCTCTCTATAATATAAGCTATGAAAAGATTAAAGTAGGTGAGACTGATATAGTGATATGAACTACTCCATAAGTTATTTTTAATAGCATAAACATATCTGATATAATACCAAGTGCATGACATCAAACACTTGAATTTACAGCATCAATAATATTAAAATTCTAGAACATCAAAGATAGATATCAGGATACCTACAGAGTGGAATTATATCATCCTCAATTTCACGACTCCACAGGGAATACTCCATTTGTACAGTAGTTAGGGGATGAACAGCATGAGCTCTACTTATCGTGTCAACACTAGCTTCAGATAACCCAATATGCTTTATCTTTCCCATTCTGGTTGATCTAAGTGATCCCTTGCCATTCTTTTCCCTAAGAGAAGGTTCCAACCTCCAACAATATGAGAAACTCTAAAGAGATTTGCAACAGAACTTAGAAGTCAAAAGAGCACCAACTAAACCACAATTTCCAGGAACTATACTGAAATTAAGATAAATTATATGGCAATGAGAAGAAAATATGAATTCTCAAGTGAGATAAGTGATAAAATATGAGTCAAAGATGAAACTCTATTAAGAAGGATCTATCGTACCAAAGAAATACAATAATAATAATGTGCATCTTAGAGGCATAAGAACTTATTTGATTTTATTCATTTCATCTTTATTTTATTTTGCATACAATTATGTTCCTCTAGAAAGTGAGATACTATTGAAGATCCCTTTAATCTTGTCATTTGAAAAGAGTCTATAGAAAACTATGAAAATCTTCAATTATAAAATGTTCAAGCACTAGGACAATCATCCAAGAATAGCATAAAGAGTACTATTAGAAGTTACAAACCAAAACAACAGAAGAAGCTCAAAATTCTAAAAGAAAGTATCATATAAACCTTAGCAGCTTTGTCTTGGGATGGTATAAGGAATAGGAGAAAGAGGCTGCTAAATGAAAGACCTTCTTTCTCCTTTCTTGTGATAGTATCAGTAGCAACAGAAACCATCCATGTCATTTGCTCCATAGTTGAAGCTGATCCACTAGTCTCCAAAATATCCTTTCCAACTAAATAACATTTCCAAAACTCATCTCCTCATGTGTTAATAAACAAAGGCTTCTCATCCTCACTATCATAGGTACCATTATTATGCAATGCATTCTCTATCTCTTTTAAACACAGTATAAGAAACTTTGATGGATAATCTGAGTTTTCACAGGCTGTTTTTTGATGGCCATGGGAACCACTTTACTGAATCTCTACTCTTCCCAAATTGACAGGGCTTTTCTGCCCCAATTTATCAATAGATGCAAGTGATGTTTTCTGGTTATCTTTCAATGTTATAATCTTCTCACTTGTCTGTTCTATGTTATTGCCTTTTGCATTCCTCCTACTAAAAAAGTCTGTTCTAAGCAACTTTCTTTGTTTCCTTCTTCTGAAAGTACTTTTTATCATGTCTATCATTAAACGGATCATTAGGGGATAGAAGGCTAAAACACATCCCTTGTATGATGTTAGTCACATTTACTAAGCAGTAGGAAACTAGGCATCATAAATTTTACAAACTTCTCATTTCCATGGCCCCAATAAGAGAACACAAATTACTAAGTGCAATATGAAAATCTACCATTCAAAAACAAAATGTAAAGCGACAACAACCTCGCCATATACAACAAATCAAGTGGGAAAATAATCATATTAAGTTTAACTTTAGGTTAATTGAGCATTTATCTTTTCAAACATTACTCAAGAAGCTTGAAGACAACCCAATGTAGAGAATGTTCTATTTTTTTTGGATAATTAACAATGTACAGTAGTTTGCAAATATAAAAATCTTAAGCTAAGTACTAACTGTGGTTCTAATTTATATTAACCCCAAACAACCCAACCCATATGAAAATGAAAAACATATAACCTTTTTTTTATAAGAACTTCATGCCTTTGACATCAATTCCTGATATCAAGTGTTACTTATATCACTTATTAAAACACCAAGCATCAAAGGTCAGAAATATAAACCAATCCTCCAAATACTCTATTTCAAATGATAAAAGACTGATATTCAAATACTATGATTTTGCTAGGAAAAGTACTTATTCTTACCATATACACACCCCATAGTGGAATTTTATCCTATATTTCCTCTTTATATAAGTATTTTAAAGAGCTTTCTAGCATCAAATCCTACTTAAGAGATAAACAGAAATCGCAAAAATAAACAACCTCCCCCTCTCTCTTTCTTAATTGCACTATGAAATCCAATAACCTCATTTAACCAGCAAGTTAACAGCAATTTGAGGGGATGAAACACATTCCTTGTCCCAGTAAGCAATCTAAATAAAACGGTCCAAAAATTGCAACTTACGCATTGCCGATCAACCAAATTCTATCCTAAAAAATATGACAATCAAATTTGGCTATATGAACCGAACAAAACCCAATAAGAGCAACAAGAATCAAATAATTTCTCTTTCCCAAAAATTTTCATACTGAATTAATATGCCTACAAGATCAAACTTCATTTTGAAAGGAAAACTACTGGATATTAAATAACAACACTCGCTTACAAGACCAAACTTAATTCTTCAAAAATGAAATGTTAATTTTCTTAGGTCCGTTAGCAATTTACATAAAACCAAGTAACCTATTAATCATCAAAGATTTAACAGTATCCTATTTTCTTTTAAAGAAAACAATACCTGGCACATGCGGCGTTTACCAGACTGGCGTCGCTTCTTGGCTGCGATAATGGCGGCGACATGAGCAGAGACCATTCTTCGCGGGTTCTTCACAGAAAAGGCGGTGGAGCGACAGAAGGTCAATGGAGCGGGGATGGGGCTTGTGGTTTCTTCACAGCAAGGGTGGGTTCTTCGCGAGTAGCTTAGGCTTAGGGTTCTTCATCGCTTAGAGAAAACTGATTTGTGGGTTTGAGAGAGAGAGATAGAGAACTAAATTGTTAAGAGATAGAACACGTATTTGAGATGAAGAAATGGGTTAAGAGAGTCTATGTGGGTTTGAGATAGAGGGACGACAGATTTGTTTGAGAAAGAGAAATGGGTTTGAGAAAGAGAAATGGGTTTGAGAAAGAGAAATGGGTTAAGAGAATTTGTGGGTTTGAGAGAGAAATGACTATTGTTTAAGAGAGAGAGCAAGGGTTTCAAAGTGAGATATAGGTTAAGAGAGTACTGATAGAGAGATGAGGAACACTGAACACTCAATCGAGAGGAACAGAGAGCAAAGAGCAGTGTTTTAGGGCTGCAAAATTGAAAATGAACACTGAAAACCCCAACTGGGAGTTTTCTAAAATCAATGTTTAAACACTAAATTTTAAAAAACTATTTTTAAAAACTGTTTTTCAAAACTGCTGCCAAACATCAAAACTAGGTTTTGAAAAGTGTTTTTAAGTTTTGAAAACTGAAAAGGTTTTTTGAAAACCCAATCCAAACATAGCCCTTGTTTTTGTAGAGAACATATTTTTTAGTTTCTTTTGAAAGATACAGAGGGACTTTGAATCTTTGACAAGAGTAGGAAGTGCGGGAACGGGAATGGGCAGGTTATGTTTTCACCTTTATTCTTTACATTCCATTGAAATTGGTTCTTAGATAGTAATAATAGTTTGAAAATTGAAAGAGTGTGAAAGAGTACTCTTATAATCTATTTTATTCTCTTTTCTCTCGTTCCAAACATATCACAATGCAAAAAGTGAGAAAATCAATTGGATGGATGGCTTCCAAAATCAGAAGGTGGTTTGGGCTGAGAAGACTTATAATTTGATATAATATATGTTATGCATTGAGAAATATTTGGATGCTTTTAATGAAATCAAGTTCCTTATGGGTTTCTTGGATCAAGAAACCCGTTCTTAAAACATGAAAAGCTTTTAATTTATAAAGCCTCACACTAATGGTAGTTGGATTTGGAGAAAATTCCTTTATTTAGGGCTTATTGCTAAGCCTCTTATAAAGCATAATTTGGGGAAAGGAAGGAATACTCATTTCTGATATGATGATTGGCATCCTAATGGTGCTCTTCTTGATCATTTTACCAGGAGAGTTCTTTATGACTCGACAATTCCTGAGCGAGCTTTAGTTATTGACTTTATTAGAGAATGCAGTGGCATTGCCCTCATGCCAAATAAGAAAGTCGTGTAGAAATTCAAGTTACAACCTATGATCTAGTCTTCTCTACTATTAAAGATTGCATCCATTGGAAGCCTTGCAAATTTTATTTAAAAGCCACTTGGAAGCCGCTCAAGTTGAGGAAGCCACAAGTCCACTGGCATAAGCTGGCTTAGTTCAATCTTCACATCTCAAAGCATCGTTTCATCTCATAGTTAGCTATTCAAGGTAGGTTATCCACTAAGTTAAGATAGTAAAAGTGGGGTTTACATGTCAACACTTCTTGTATTATTTGCAACTAGTGAGTTGAGAGTAAAGAGCTTATCTTCTTTGCCTATTGCTACTCTAAGTACATATATATGGAATTAGATTTTTTCTAAGGCAAATGTTGGGAAGGCTACAGTTGGTACTTGGCAAGACTAGTTGCAATAGGCTATCTCTAATCTTAAAGGAAAGTTTCCTTGTTTCGATTCTCAAGATTGCTTGGAATACCTTTATTTATTACATTTAGAAGGAAAATAGAATATCTAAAACAAAAAAGTTTCAAACTTTCAGTCTTAGATAAACAAAAATGGAAGAAGAATTAAGACTTACCTGATATGAGCTTTGATTATGCCCAAAGTATAACGCAGTAGTTGTAGCACGGCTTTAGGGTGTCGATTCCACAGGGAGAACTAAAAGAGAAGATGTAAACCTTAATACGAAACGATAAAAGTCAAAGGAAAGAATCTGATTTGAAGTAGTGTGAAATAATTGTGTAAATATGATGGAGAACAACAAGGTTTCGGGATTCCTCCCTAGGTTTGTTGCCTTATTCCAATCTCAATTCAATTGTTTTTATCTCGATTGCAAGCTTCACATCCCAAACAAGCAATCGGCAAATATTCAATCAAGCACATATATAAACCCTAATGTAATTGTTATGAAATACTCTTTACTTTCAAGCACACATGACTTAACTTATAGATTATTAAGAAACGACAATATATCAAAATGAGAATACCGCAGTAATAGACAAATCTATAAGAGAAATCTATCGAACTCAAGCACGCCTCAACAACATCACATAAGAAGAGCATGACTAGACTTGTATGGGGGAGAAAGATACAATCACCGGACTAAGGGAAAATATTCTAATGAGATTAAAAAGTAAATCATAACAATGTTTAATGATAATAAATCCAAACTACAACTGAATCAAGAAAAGAAAATAAGAACAACTACACCTAGGGATTCATCTCTTTGCCTTGCTTGGAGGTTAGTCAGCCATGGGGCTCATGCTTAAGTTTCTCGACCTTTGGCCCTCTAATTTATCATCTGATTATCAAACCCTAAGTGATCTATTTATAGTACAAAGGGTCCAAGGGTGTTTTAGGGTTTAATCTATCATAAAAACCCTAATTAAGTTCTGACTCGGAGACAAAACATCGTGTGCGCGCAGTGACTCTCCTTTGTGGGCACCGTAGCCTTGCCTTTAGCTTTGGTTATGGAGGTGTTGGGCGCCGTGGCTCTCTCTTTTGGGCACCGTGGCCCTGACTCTTGTTTCTTCTGGGCGCCGCACCTCTCTTCTTGGGGCGCTTAGGCTTCCACTGAAGAGCTTTTTGCTCATAAACTCTTCGTCTATCCTTTCAGAAGCACTCCTTTACTCCAATGTGCATGGAATCTTTGAGCTTTAAGCAATGATAGCTTTTCCATCTATTTTAAACACAAAATACCTAAAAATGCACCGAAATAAGTTAATGATCTAAGAACATCACTTTAAAGTTATTAAGGTATAAAAGTGTAATTCAAACCTCGATCAACCCTAAAATGCTAATGAATAAGTACTATTAAGATGCATTTTATGACTTTCATCATAATCCTCAACTAGCTTATTGCTGGTCCCTAGCAATTCAAGCGAAAATAAGAGATGAATTCTAAGATAGAAGTCAAAACAAAGTGAAGTAATGTTAGTGTTAATCCAAGAGTAATTTAACTTTTTGTCTCAAAAATTGCACATAACACATAGTACATAGAATCATTTAGTATCACTCAAGTCCAAAAGTAATCCAAACATCAATATCAAAATTGTTATCGACTCTTAACATCCATCTTACCATAATCCATTAATCCGAACACCCGGATGATTTTATGCATAATATTCAAGAATAAAAGTCTTGGCCTCTAAAAACATAATAAATTGTGTGATATCAATCACATAAACAAGCTCCATAGGCTTATTTTTCAAATCACTCTCCACTATTGTAGAAAAATCACACTTCATTGGATCAATAGGTCTTTAATAAGCTTGTAACGTTAGGCTAAGGTAAAGGTTAAGGAAGAATGTGAAGGATTTACAAGTAAAAGAACTCAATCTCTTAGCTTTAAACACAACCACTTTTAAGCAATGGATAACCTTACTTCAACACTCAACTCTTTCAACCATTTTTTATAAGAGCATATCTCTCGATAAGTCACCACTTTTCTTTTCTTTTCTTCTTTCTTTGCCATACTTCACTTCTTTTTTTCTTTGTATTTTTTTTTGGCATAAAGCCATTCACCTCCTTTTTATTCTTTTCTTTTCCTTTCTTTTCCACAATCCCCAACTTATCTCTTTTAACGTACTTGGGTTATGGCAGTAATATTTTTCATATTTCCATCCTTACTCCTCTTCAGTGCTTCTCAACAGATGTGTATAACTAAGTTCTTTTAAAAGAAGGGTAAGGATAAAATATATTTTTTTGGCTCATAAGGTTAAATGGATTTTTGAAAGAAACAATGCTCAAATTATTTTTCAAGAAAATGGCTCAAACAGGTGACTAGTGATAGATATAGCAATGGTAAGTTTGAAAGGCTTAAACGGTCCAAAAATGACCTATATCATATCCTAAGTAGTGTGCATTCTAGGAATTCGCCTCAAGTGATTATCAAATAAGTTCTAGAGCTTGTCGAGACCACAAAAGTATTCACGAAATAATCACACATAAAACTTCTCTAGATGCTTTAGACTAAATCATACAATCTCACCGCAAACTAAGGTCTCAAACCAAATGAAGATTAACACTTAAATTATTCTCAAACCAAAACAAGATTTAACTACTTCTAAATGTTGTATGCTATCTCAATTAAGCTTATATCATTGACATGTGAATCAACTCTAAGGCTAAACACAAAGCATGCTAAAAATAAACAAAAAGGGAGAACGACACCAAGCAGTTCAATGGAAAAACAAATGTATGGAAATAAAGAACATGGAAACAAAGAGATGTGTTTCCTCCACCCCTAACTTAAAAATTGCATTTACCTCAATGTAAAAGAAAGAGTAAAAGAAACTCCCTTTGTAGCCAAAGGTGCACATAAGCTGAAAATTATGCTCCACCATTTGAACTGCTTCGTATATTTGTCCCTGAAAAAGAAATACTATGTTAATACTGGAAAACAGAAAGAAAAAAAATACAAACAATAAACAAGAAAAAGAAATATGAAAACAATAAAAGTAAAAGGATATGTTGTGGGGTGCCTCCCATGAGCGCTAAGTTTTACGTCTTTAGCTAGACACTCTTATTCCCTCCTAGACAAACATGATCTGAATACACCAGCAACTGCTTCACTGCCAAATTTTGTGCTTGTATGCTTTGAAGAGGCCTCAAGGATGTTATCAGTAACATCTCCAGATTCTGGCTTAATATATGCTCTTGTGAACCCATTGGTGTGGATTGACTATAATGGATTAAGGTGATGGACCTTTTCCATGGGTGAGTCAATCATATATACTTGGTGGTTCTTGTCCACATCCTCTGATTTGTTCGATGTTGGGATGTGTAATGACTTACCACTTAGTGTCACAATGGCATTCACCTCCTTTAAATTCTTTTGTACCATGTGTTGTCCATGGTGTGTGGACTAAGCTTGGGAATGGAACTTATCTCACTCATTCACACTCAAGGTGCTCATAAATTTGGAAACTTGGC
Organism: Bretschneidera sinensis; assembly: GCA_023935145.1. Taxonomy (NCBI): domain Eukaryota; kingdom Viridiplantae; phylum Streptophyta; class Magnoliopsida; order Brassicales; family Akaniaceae; genus Bretschneidera; species Bretschneidera sinensis. The sequence continues at coordinate 56,057,559 of CM043698.1, read as the reverse complement.
TCTTTAGATCCTTATGTTCTTCAACAACCTGCGCAATTAAAGATTCAAGCCTTTGATTAGTCTTACCCTATGCCTTAATAAAAGCATGCAAAATGTCTTCTAAGGGACTCCTAGTAGGTGCAAGTGCATGATATGGTGCAGGATATGATCTAGGGGGTTGTATAGGCGGCTGGTTTTCAAATTTCTAGCTAAGATTGGGGTGATTATGCCATTTCGGATTATAGGTATAAAAAAAATGTGAAAAAAGGCTTCTTGTGCATACCTAAGGCATCACATTGTTCTTCATACACCCCTCTCATCTCCACAAATGTGGGATATTCTTGGGCGAGATGATCTACCCCGCCAGACACAAAACATGGTTCAAAGGACCTTGCATGATTAGCTACGTGTGTTGGCTGTAAGCTTTTAGTTTTTAACACATCTAATTCCCTAGTGAGCATCTCGACCTTAGCTTTTAGGTTTTCTTCTTCCCTAAGATGGTAAATTCCACCACCACTTTGGTTTCCTACCGGTCGTGACCTGTTTGTGCTTTCAGTAGCACTAGGTCCAGTCCAAGTGTGAGCTTTTTCAACAAGCTCATTGAGGTATTCTATGGCCTCATCAGGATCTTTTTCTAAAAACTCACCATTACACATTATCTCTACAAATTGACGCTCCCTATAGGTAAGTCCCTCATAAAAATAGCACACTAAACGCCAATTCTCATACCCATGGTGATGGCACATACTCAACAACTCCTTAAATCTCTCCCAAGACTGATATAAAGTCTCACTATCCTTTTGTACAAAGGTGGAGATTTGTCTTTTTAAAGCATTGGTCTTATGTTGGGGGAAGTATTTATTAAAGAAAATTTGAGTCATCTCAGTCCACGACCCAATAGATCGTGGTCTTAGTGAGTATAGCCAACTCTTAGCTCTATCTTTCAAAGCGAAAGGAAAGAACTTAAGTCTCACAATGTCAGTAGTTGTATCTTGACTATGAAATGTCACAACTACTTCCTCAAACTCTCTAATGTGCACATATGAGTTTTCATTTTCCAAGCCATGAAGTGTAGGGAGTAATTGTATCATTCCTGTTTTAAAATCTAAATAACGGGTATTGGCTGGAAACATGATGCATGATGGTGTGGCTGTTCGCGTAGGATGGAGGTAATCCTGAAGGGTCCTAGAGGGTTGATCTTCGTGTTCACTCATCTCTTCGGGACTAGATGGATTGTCAAATAAAGGATTTAGTAAAGAATTTAACACAGGTCTACAAGCAAATCTACCCAAAGTGTCTCTATATCGGGGCATACAAGATCACAAAATAATAAAAAAAAGAAACAAAAAAAATAATACAGCAAGCTAAAAGAAGGAACGAAGTTACCGCCTTTGTAAACTACTGAAAAGAAAAATTATCTATAATTCTTCTACCGTTTTGTCTCAAAGTTGACAAACTTCCTTGTTCTTAAGTGTTTTTCCCCGGCAACGGTGCCAAAATTTGATTACCCCCAAAGTATAACGCGGTAGTTGTAGCATGACTTTGGGGTGTCGATTCCACAGGGAGACAAGCAAACTACAAGAGAAGATGTAAACCTTAATACGAAACGATAAAAGTCAAAGGAAAGAATCTTATTTGAAGTAGTGTGAAATAATTGTGTAAATATGATGGAGAACAACAAGGTTCCGGGAATCCTCCCTAAGTTCGTTTCCTTATTCCAATCTCAATTCGGTTGTTTTTATCTCGATTGCAAGTTTCACATCCCAAACAAGCAATCGACAAATATTCAATCAAGCACATATATAAACCTTAATGTAATTGCGATGAAATACTCTTTACTTTCAAGCACACATGACCTAACTTATAGATTATCAAGAAACGACAATACATCAAAATGATAATATCGCAGTAATGGACAAATCTATAAGAGAAATCTACCGAACTCAATCACACCTCAACAATATCACATAAGAAGAGCATGACTAGACTTGTATGGGGGAGAAAGATGCAATCACTGGATTAAGGGAAAATCTTCTAATTAGATTAAAAAGTAAATCATAACAATGTTTAATGATAATAAATCCAAACTACAACTGAATCAAGAAAAGAAAATAAGAACAACTACACCTAGGGATTCATCCATTTGCTTTGCTGGGAGGTTAGTCAGCCATGGGGCTCATGCTTGAGTTTCTCGGCCTTTGGCCCTCTAATTGATCATCTGATTATCAAACCCTAAGTGATCTATTTATAGTACAAAGGGTCTAAGGGTGTTTTAGGGTTTAATCTATCATAAAAACCCTAATTAAGTTCTAACTCGGAGACAAAACATCGCGTGCGCGCCGCGGCCTTGCCTTTAGCTTTAGTTGTGGAGGTGTTGGGCACCGCTACCCTCTCTTTTGGGCACCGCAGCCCTGACTCTTGTTTCTTCTGGGCGCCGCACCTCTCCTCTTTGGGCACCTAGGCTTCCACTAAAGGGCTTTTTGCTCATTAACTCTTCGTCTATCCTTTCGGAAGCACTCCTTCACTCAAATATGCGTGGAATCTTTGAGCTTTAAGCAATGATAGCTTTTCCATATCTTTTAAACACAAAATACCTGAAAATGCACCGAAATAAGTTAATGATCTAAGAACATCACTTTAGAGTTATTAAGGTATAAAAGTGTAATTTAAACCTTGATCAACCTTAATATGCTAACGAATAAGTACTATTAAGATGCATTTTATGACTCTCATCAAGCCTCTAATAAGAAAGGTAGTAAGTACTCAAGTAAAAAGAAGTAAGCTTTTCAAAGATTTTGTTTGTATTGAAATCACTTGCTCTTTCTCTTACATAAATTCACTAAAAAACCAAAATTGGTACAAAAACCAAAGAGAGTCTCTTAAAACCAAAAACAATATGTTATTATCTGCAAATTGATTATCTTGAGAAAAGCAAAGACTATATAGTTTTACTTTACCATTCAAAATTCTTGGTATTTGATCTATTTTGGGTTATGTTTCTGTTGATTCTTAGAAATATATAATAGTGTTGCTTTACTATTCAACATGGTTTTAAGTATGTTCTTTATATAGTACTGTTCTCATATTATTGTCTACCTGCACCATGCTGGAAACTTTCATTATGACCTGTTTAAGTACAGTTAGACATCCAGTCTTATACTTAAGAGTCTGTCTCAATGAGTAATGCAAAGTCCATACCTTTAAATTCATCAAAAACCTCTTATTTTTCCTTAAAGTTGAATTTGAATTTGTTTGATTTGTGGGGTTCTTTTCCTTGAAGTTTTCCAACGAATTTTAATTATCTCTGAGTTGTTATTTTTGTCTCTAAAGTTCTTTGTTTTAGCTTTAAGTGGTGTCTTTTTTTTTTTCCTTTTCAATTTCAAATTGGAAGGGAGAAAGATTATTTTTGGTAGAGGAAAGCAAAAAAAGTCCCTAAAGTGTCAACAAGGTATGTGTGGTTTTAGATGATTCATTATTTCAGTTTTTCTCTCCCTTTGTTTTTGTATATTTTTATGTGCATATGGAATTTGATACTTTTTTAGTACTATATGTTTGGAAGAGTAAAAAAAGTATATTTAGTATTAGGTTGTTCCATGTGTAAACAGAGCATATAGTATTAAGTTTAGGTACTGATACTGATATGCACCCTTTATGATCCATTAACAACATGTCAAACCATATAAGGCTATCCTAATTCTTAGTTCATATTAGCCTTTTCTGCTTGGGCATGGAAAACATGATGTCCTCCCTTTGTTTAATTAATTTGATGGTGAACTCTTGATAGGGCATTTGACCCATTGACAACATGGTACTTCCTTTTTAGGATGTGAAAATGAATAAATTCGTCAATTTTAGTAACATGCTAGTAGAACAAAGGATAAGTGGTAATGTGTTATATTATTTTAGGACAAAAGATAATTGGTAGATGCATGTAGGTCCAATTTAAGTTTGTTAAATAGTTAGTTAGGTCGTATTGTTCAATAATAATCTGTTAAGTTTGCTTTTAATGTAGATGGCTTTTGAAAATGTTGATATTTCATTATGGGGCTATGAATGAGAGAAATGTTTTATTGAAATTATGGTTGATGAGGTGAACAAAAGGCACATGAAAGATGGTCAGTTTCATATAAAGATTTGAGATTCAATTTACAAAAAATTGAATATCAATACCAACAAGCTCTTTTTTAGGGAGAAATTTCAAAGGTTACATATTAAACACCAACTATTTAGTCAATTGCTTGAGCACACTGGCTTTGGTTGGAATACAGAAACTAATATTGTCCAAACCTTACAGGAGACTTGACAAAACTATAGTCGGGTATCTTTATTCCCCAAAAAGTTAATATGATGGAATTTTCTTATGATAATTTGTTTGAATAATTTTAGCAATGGATAATGCCATTTATATCTTAAATTTGTTGTCCTAGGCACACCCGAAGGCTTTCCAATTTCGTAAACAAGGCCGTGAACACTACAAATTGTTGAGGATTATCTTTAACAAGTCAAATGCCACAGGATTTCTTCACCATGCTTCTACTCAAGATCCACCCAATTCTGATAAGGATAATGAATTGCATGAAACATTTCTCAATAGTTTAGTGCATATATATGTGGATGTTTAGTGCCTTACTGACCCGAATGACCCAAATACTTTGGTTGACCTTCAAACTCCAACACTCAGCCTGAGCGTTTTGTTAAGCATTCTAAAATCAATAAGAAGATAAAACAAAAAGAAACTAAAAATAGTCAACTAAGTGAAGTATTTACCTGTTTTATAGATGCCACAAAAGCAAGGACAAAAGCCTTTTTTGTTAGGGTTGAGAGGTATGGAGAGAAAAAATTCAAAGGAACAAATTTAATAGTTTCAGCGTATAATTCAGTGGCAGCCTGTTTGAAATTGCTTGATTAAATGGAAAATCATGTGGATGATGACACGTATATGAAGACATTTGACAAATTCACTAATAATTTTGAGTTGAGGGATGTATTCATTAAAATGCATTTGGAGAGGAATAATGCTTGATTAACTATGATTGGTTGCCTTTGGGCTTAAATTATGTGTGTTAAGGAGACTTCATTCTTTGATGTGTGTTTACGTTTGTACTTAGATGTTTTTATTGCTTTTTTTTTTTAGTTTATGGATGATATGCTATTTGATTGGATTAATTATATGCATTGGACATTCCTTAAATTGTCGGATGATGAATGATTTGAATTGTGTTCATATAGGTCTAATTAAATTTGGAAAATCATTGAAAATAGAGGAGGTGTTGTCGATTTTTTTTTAAATAGAATTATACTTCATACTATTTAGAATTGTTGAATATAAACTATACTTCATGATAACCATCAAGTCACTTAGTTTTGTGTTTAGGTTAAAAAATGGACAATTCAATAAACAATAATTGTGGTAGTCAATCTAATTCATCAAGCTTGTCTGCTAAAGATTAGTATGAAATGCTTTCATTGTTGATGCTTACTATGTTTGTTGAATATGAAAAAATTATGAATTAATTTCCTATATGCACATCACGACTTACTGAACATAAATATATAAACGAATTGTTAAATGGTCATTCAGAGATAGTTTATGAATTGTTTCACATGGACAAGAAAAGATTTATTCACTTATGGACAAGAAAAGATTTATTCACTTATGTAACACATTGAAGCAAAATAATTATATAGAAAACTCTAAGAGGGTCGTAGTAGAAGAAAAGATTGCCATTTTCTTGTTTGTGGTGGGATATAATGTGGGACACTGGGTTATAGCTGATCGATTTCAACATTCATTAGAAATAATTAATTAACATTTTAAAACAATGATGAGAGCATTAAACAAGTTTGCTAAGCATATCAATTGTCCATCGAATAACCATATGGTACCTCCTCAAATTAGACATGATAAAATTTTTTACCTATATTTAAGGTAATGTATTATATGGTTTATGGTTAGTTTATTAGTTTATAAGATACATAATATTTAATACCAAACTGATTCTAATCTTAAGTAATTTAATGGGCCTAGAAATGTATTAGAGCAATTGATGGAACACACCTGCACACATTAGTGCATGGGCACCAGCTAAAAAAACTACTAGTTATAGAGGTAGAAATCGGTTGTGACACAAAATGTGATGTGTGCATGCTCATTCAACATGAAATTCACATATGTGTATGGTGGAAAAGAAGGTATGACTAACGATTCACGAGTCTTTTTGGACACTTTAACTCGATCATCAGTTGAATTTCCTTGGTCTATGTAACGACCCATCCCGGATTGGCCACCCCTGAGACATGTTGTCACTTTTTGAAATTCCAGCATGACACATATATGCAAAAATATAAAAATACCAACTGAAATTATCTACATATATAAATCTTCAACCCTCAACAGGGGAGTTATATTATTAAGATCTCAACCGAAACATTATATGCAACATATTATGCATAAATATTTACAAATATTTTTTTTTCTTTCCATTAGTCTAAGGATGTGGACCATGAGGTTTATAGATAATCACTCAGTTTGAATCACAGCTCAACAATCTATATGTCCTGCTTGCTACCTGAAATTATTTAACGATGAGGAGTGAGCTTCACAAGCTCAGTGAATTAAATTTACTAAAAGTATTCAATTTGTATAATTCCAGTCACATCTAATAATTCAATTGTTCAAATAGTTTTTCAATATTCATTCATCTATATCTCATATAATTCGATAATTGCATTCTATTATCACTACTCATATCATAATCATCCTCATTTATTAATCTTTTATTAAGTTAACTATAAAATATATCAATCTTTCTTCTCATATATTTAATCATTTTGAGGCTATCAATTTAACCTCATAATTACTTCGTTGTTAGGTTCACAACATATAATCAATCACTCAGATAATTCTTATCATATCATACTTTCACATTTTTTTCTCATCATATATGTCTCTCTGTGAGACTAATTCATCTATCAATAAATTTATAATAAAAAAATGACACTTTAGCATCTCAAGCAATAATAATCAAATTTAAACAAATGCAATGCAAGAATTTAATTCATCAAATCATTTCATATTATCATTTGGAAATGTCTTCCCACATATTGACATATTTTAGCTTAGACTGACTGCCTTCCCGGTTCTTTTATTTGCCAACATATACCGGCTATCACGGTTCTTTTATTTCATTTAGACCGGCTGTCTTCCTAGTTATTTTATTTTCAACATATACTGGCTGTCACGGTTCTTTTATTTCACTTAGGCTGGTTGCCTTTCGGGTTCTTTTATTTCCAGGATATACCGACTGTCACAAATCTTTTATTTCATTTAGACCGACTGTCTTCCCGATTCTTTTCATTTCATGCATATGAACAATAATATGAAATATGCATATGAGCAATAATATAAAAACAAACATACATTCAAACATTCAATTTAGTTATCCAGCTCTTTCTCAAAATTATTATTTTTATCATATTCATTAAATTATCTCCTCATATATCATATGAAATTATCAATCATAGCTTGTCAAGAATTTCATTTATCTATTCATTATATATTTAATCAACTAATTATTTCAATAATATTACTTCTCATATAATAAATCTTTAACATATCAATTATTCCTATCATATCCATCAACCAACTTTCATGTATCATCCAATCATAGTTTAATAATTAATTCAAATATCATCACTTTATATTTCATATTTATCTCGATTACTAAAAGTAAATCTAACTCATCACGTAGCACTTAAAGCTACCCGTGGATCACCTCCTTACCTTTCTTGCTTCTTTCAGCAATTTCCTCCGATTGTTGATCGTCACACCTGACATAATTTTTATATTAAAATTTCTAATTTATTCTTCAATTTTTTCAGAATTCATACATTTTAAATTTCTACATCAAATTCTGGGTATTTTCATGTATGCTAAATTTCAAAAATAAATTTCACATTATTATCTTTTTTTTTTCTTATAGCTTTCTTTGACTCTCTTTAAACCGTAAACCTCTTCAAAATTTTACTCTTTCAACATTTCTTTTAGTCCCCAAGTGTTTAAAGAAATAAAATAATTTGAATTGAAGAAAGAAGAAAACCAAACAGGATTTGGTAGGAAAAAAATAAAATAACAAAACTATATGTGCGCGCGCGCGCACACACACACACACATTTAACCACCCACTGATGCCACCATTTTGCATTGTTGTCTAACATGCAATATGCATGTTAGACAACACCCCCTTCTTTTTTTTCTTCCTCATTTGTAACTAAACCCCACCACACGTTTTTTTTCCTTCAAAATAATTATTTTATTAAAAAATAAATTTTCATATACATATTATTTTAATTTCATGTCATATCTATCAAATTACTTCTTTACCATTAATTTAAGAACACAGATATTACAGTCTACTAATGGTAAGTATATTTTAGTAGTAAGTTAATATTGCATATTAATTGATTGATATGTACTAAGAGAATTTGTATAATTTATAGGTGAATATTATTTGGTGGATTAAAGTTATCCATGTACAGCCAGGTTTCTTTCACCATTTAAAGGTGAATGTTATCACTTAAATGAAGATAAAAGTAGAACACACCAACCAACGAGTTATAGAGAACTATTTAACTATTAAAAATTTATCTTTACGTAATGTTATAGAATGTTGTTTTGTTGTCTTGAAGGTGCGTTTTCCAATGTTAAAAATGATGTCTATATTCAAGCTCACTAGACAACCTTTCATAGTCGTTGCATGTTATGTCATACATAATTTTGTACATCATTATTCTCAGCGTGATAAATTATTTAATGAATGGGAAGTAGAGGGCATGAAGTAGAAAGTGGAGGGAGGGTCGAGCACAATTGCAAATAATCATGTAGTTGATTTGTTTGATGCGTATGCAGTAGCTATGGCTGCGTTTCATAAGCTTTTTGTGAATCAAATGTGGTCAGAGTGTTTTGGTATTTGATTGTATATTTGATAATAATATTATGATTTATTAGTAAGAGTTAGTTAATTTAATGTTCTTATTAGTGTCTGATTTAGGTATTTAGTTACTGATTTTTTTTCGTTCTTCTCAGGAATATATTTCACATATTGATATATTATTTAACTTATATGTGTAAGAATGGCAAACCCACCAAATTGGATAGTTGAGGCGATAACAATGTTTGTCCAATTGATAGTAGATGAGTTTGAAAATGCCAACTTTGCCATAGAAACGTTTACAAATCAAGCATGACATCATATGATGGATCAAACGTCTGATAGGAGTGGGCAACAATTCAATCTTAAGCATCTAAATTGTAATTTTTTTATGTTTCGAAATGAGCATAGGATGATCTCTTCATTATTGGCCTTCATCGAATCTAGGTGGAGCTCAAAGACTACTATGGTTGAAGCTCCAAGATGAAATTTTGGCGAAGATTTTCTTGCAATCCATTACTCTTTTGCAAAAAGAATTTTGGGTCGTTCATTCCCATTTTATCAAATTCTCAAAGTTGTATTTGATCAATGATTATTGTTATCTTAAAGTTGTCCTCAACTATCTTATTTTGAACATGAAATGTATGTCATGCTTTAGATATAAAACCATTTTGCAAGAAGAATGATGAGTTTGTTATTTTCATTTTATCAAATTGTGAAAGTTGTGTTGTGTTTTTTATTTTAATTTTTTAGAATTTATTGAACAAATAAACATACATGGTATGGGGATGGGAGGAGGAAAGGAAATGACATGTTTGATCAATGGTTTCTACCAGAGAACTATTATATGACATATATAAATATTTAAATTTTGAAAATAAAATAATATTAACTATTTTCAAGTATTTGGTGTGTATTAGAAAAATATATTTAGTAAATATGAGATATAAAATTCATATAGATTTTAAATTTAAACTCAAAACTGAAAAATAGTTACAAGGTGTATCCAAATAGTTTTCAAAATAAATTTATCCAAACAACTTTTCACTATTTTCCATTTTTTAAAACAGTTTTCAAGTTACAGTTATTCAAACATTTTTTCTTCAGAAAACATTTTCTATTTTCATTTTCTAAAACTGAAAACTGTATACAAATATGCCATAAATCTCTCTTCTGGTATTGCTTTCTTTGATTTAATTCAAATATTCTCTCTCTCAATCTCTTTATTATCTATCGATGTTCAAACAATTTTGACATTTTGATCAAGTTGCATGTGTGGCACATGCACTATCAGCAAGCTTTTTCCCTTTGTTTTTTGGTTGACATAACGTTGATCTGGCCGTATAAACTATTTAAGTTTTAAACAAAAATCTAACATAACCCTTACATTGAAACATTAACAAAAGTTAGATAATCAAATTACAACAAATTGAAGTTTAGTGACCAAATTGAAGCATTGAAAAAGGTTGAACATTCCTTTTATATGCTCATTCATGAGAATCCCAAAATTATGATTTATTTGCTTGATTTTTTTTTTCTTTGATATCATAATAAATCATATTAATGGTCCGTTTGGTTCACAAACACGATTATAGTGTGATATGATTAGGACAAGAGATAAAAAAAAACGATTAAAAACGTAATATCTTAATCCTATATTTAGTTCATCATATTGTTGGATTGAGACTAAAGTGAGAAAAAATCTAAGAACCAAACCACTTTATCACTATTTACAACCCTTAATGATCTCCAAATTATTCAAAAACCTTAAATTTTTTATATTATTTTTTATTAAAAATACTATTTAAATAATAATTATTATTTTTATCATTGTAATTACTATAATAATATTTTTATAATGATAATTATAAGAATGATAATTATTATTATCATAACTATAATTATAATTATAATCATTATTATCATGATTAATAGTAATAATTATTATTACCGTAATATAATTATAATTATTATTTTCATTCATTATCATAATATTATTATTATAAAAATATTATTAAAATTATGATAATAAAAATTATCATTATAATATTAGTATAATAATATAATAATAAATATGATAATTATTTTTATTATCATTATCATTATTATTAATGTTATTATTATTATAGTATAATTATGGTAATAATGATTAGTATTATTCTTATATGTATTATAATAATAATTATTTTTATTATTATTCAAAGGTAAAAATAAAAAAAAAATAATTACTCCCAAATGGGTGGAACTGATTCTTTTCCAAGGGGAGGTGAGACAAAAAATGGGATTAAAATAGTCCAATCTCACTTTAGTACTCCTAACCAAATGGGTCTTAAGATCATTTAGTTAATGAACATGATTATAGTGGGATAGAACTAGGATTAACATGAGATGAGATAAAAGGGAATTAAATAAGTAATACCTTGGAGTTAGACTAAAGTGAGTTAAAAAAAGTCTAAATACCAAAATACCTTGACACTGTTCATCATCCTTAACAATCTCGAATTTCTTTACAAATCTTAAAATTTAATAATAATTATTATTAATATAATCATTATAATTTTATTTTTTTAATATTATAAATATTGTTTTAATAATAAATAATAGTTATTATTAAATTATTATTTTTGTTGTTATAGTTATAATAATTATAGGAATGATAATAATTATTATTATCATCACTATAATTATAATAATCATTATTATGATTAACAATAATAATAATAATTTTTATCATTATCATTATAATAATTATAAAAATATTATTATTAGTATTATTATAACTATGATAATAATTATTAATAATGTTATAATATGATTACAAATACAATTATAATAATAATGATTACATATTATTATAATAATTATTTTTGTTATCATTATTATAGTTATTATTAATAATATTTTAGAAATACTATTATTATCAATATTTTTATAATATACATATGATAATAATAATTTTCTTTATTATTATATGTATTATCATTAATATTATAATTATTTTTTTATAATTGTACTAATTATTTTATATTATAATTATTATTATGAGAACAAATTTTTAATTTTTTTATAATAAGATTATAATTATTATTATTATTCAAGGCTGAAAATGGCAAAAAAAAATTATCAAATGGGTATGATAGATTCTATCTCATGGGAGAGATAAGACAAAACATGTGAAATTAAGATTAATTTATCTTTCATTAATTCCAAATGAATAGTACATCTCTAATTAAACGAGAGATAACTATTCATGTGAAATTAAAATAGTCTAATCTCACTTTAGTCCTCTTGACCAAACGAACTTTGAACCCATTTGGTTCACGAATAAGATTATGGTAAGATAAGAGTAGGGTTAAAATATGATAGAATAAGAAATGATTAAAAAGGTAATACCTTAGTCTTATTTTTTTATTCATGAGATTGTTAGAATCATAACAAAGAAGGATAAAAAGATTAAGTACCAAAATACCCTAACACTGTTCATTATCCTTAACAATTTCGAATTTATTCACAAACCCTAAAATTTAATAATTATTATTACTATAAAAATATTATTATATTTATTATTAAATTATTATTTTTATCCTCAAAATTATAATAATTATAATAATAATAATTATTATCATATATTGTGCATAATTATAAAAATAATAATATTATTAATATAAAAAATTAGTATGACAATTATATTATAAAAAAGTATTATTATTATTATAATTATGATAATAACAATTATTATCGTTATTATTATAGTTATTATTATAATTAGAATAATAATTACTTTTATTATATTATTATTTTTAGAAAAATAATATTTATTTTTAATAATATTATAATTAATTTGATAATTATTATATTAATTATTTCTAATATTATAATTATTATTCAAAGGTGAAAGGGGCAAAAAGAAAAAAATTTAGTTTTAAATGGGTGGGATAAATTCTATCCCATGTGGGAATGTAAGAATAAATATGAGATTATGATTAATTTTATTTCATTTTAATTCCATATAAATAATAAATCTCCTAACTAAATTAAAGATAATTATTCATGTGAGATTAAAATAGTTTAATCTTATTTTAATCTCCTAAACTAATGTAAATTGAGGCAAATAACCAATTTCGGAAGAAATTCTTGGCTGCGGTCGGTGCACCCAATAATTTAACTTATTGTGGATTTACTATTTGATAAATTGACTCTCATTATATTTTCATTAGAAACAGTCGAACTTATAGTCAACTAAATATCCTAAATAAAGAATAAAAAATATAATTCAACACATGAGTGAAAAACCTTTAAAAAAAATTGTAAATTAAATTAAATCAAATAACACCATCTTATAAAATAATAATTAATATTATTCAAATATTTGTCTAAACTTAAAAGTTAAGACCCAACCATTGACTCTGAGCAATAAAAAATTAAACTTGAATTTATATTGAGAAAAATTGTGAAAAAGAAAGAGAGAGTATGAGAAAATAAAAAAAAAAAAAAATTTAAGATGATTGATCCTTTTTCGTTCTGCTTGGTTGATGAAAAAAGAAAAAAAAATAAAAAGATAATAAAAATATTTTATTTTAATTTTAATTTTCGCTTTTCGTTTTTCGCTTTTCACTTTTCACTTTTCACTTTTTACTAATCCCAATTTAATTTTTTTTATTTATTATTTATTCATACAAAAAATAAAATACCAATAATTCAACTCTTCTTTCCCTCCCTCGTCTACCCTAAATTGTTGCTCCGTTTTCCCTCTCTCGTCTCCCCACTTGTGAAGAGTATTTTATATATAATTCACGAGCACTCGTTTTTCAAACGTTTCCTTTTTTTAAATGTTTCCTCTTCTACCGCTGAACTAGGTACACATGGGTGGGACCACATAGCATTTTCGTCAATGAAATTGAATACACAAAAAGACAAAACCAGTCCACTATTATCCTCTGCCCAATGGTTCAACGCCACCTGTGCTCTGTGCATATAAGCTGCTCGCCATTACACCACTTCAAGCCGCCTACTGGAAGAAGAGTAAGAAGAGGAGTCTTGTGATTTCTGTAGAGGGGGTAAGTTATTTTGAGCTGTTTTGTTTTTCTTTCTTTTTTTGGTCATATTTTTGTTGATATATAACCATGTGGGTTTTGTGTTTCGGGTAAGGTTTTTAAAAGTTTAAATGAGCTCGCTTAATTTATTTTTGTAAAAAAGGAAAATAATTTTGTTCATGCAATGAATCTTGGTTTTTAATAATGAGTGTATATTAATCCGATGATTGGTGTATACATTAATTTCACGACATAACCATATATATAGCCTGTTGTGGTGTGAATTTTATACAGTAAGAAGCTATAATGAGACAGATTGGTGTTTTTATACTTGTATTTGCTGATTGAATACATAAATTTACAGAATTTTTTTATGAGTTTTAAATATTGTTGTTTGGAATTTATGAAATTTATAGGGTGTAGAGTTTCATGTGGTGGATATGCCATGGTGGTAGCACAACTCCTTGTAATTCAAGTATTAAGTGAAAAAACTTGAATGAGGAATATAGTGACATAGGGAGGTTCATAAGTAACTGATTAGGACATGTAAAGTTCTGTGTATATGTTGTGATAAATTAGTCAAGTGATACCGTAATCAACTGATAGATATGGCTTACTTTTTGAGTTTGTTTCTTTTAAAGTAAAATTGGTAACCCCCGGGTGGTGAACGAATTTGGGGTTGTGTAGTAGGCGCGCGGTTTTGGGTTTGATTCCCCTTGGGATCAGACTTGGGATTTAAGTGGGAGGCGTCACCTAGTTTGGGCCTGTAGGGCCAGGTCCACAGTGGGCTTGGTCTTGGAGGATTCAAGGTTATAAAAAAAAGAGAGTAAAGTTGGTCGATTTTGGTTGAATTTATATTTCATATATCAGCATGTTTGAATTTATTACTTGAGATGCTGTTTTCAATTCTAAATTTTAGAAAGTAAAGTTGGGTTACTACATAGATTTGAAACTCATGGGTTTAGGGATATGCTATCTGAAAGTCATAAAAAGGTTTGATACATGAATATTATCTAGTCGATCTGTTGACAGTATACTTGGCAATATGGGAAATATTTTATTAGGTTCAACTTATTGTTCATTTCTATGCTGTCATACTTGCTTGATATGGACAATTGGTGACTGGACTGGAATTACAAGTTTTTCAGAGTGGAGAGGACCCTGCCCTTGGGATGGTTTCATTGAGTTTTTTTTAGGTTGTCCTACCTTAGTTGCAACTTGCAAACATTATATGCTAATCCATAGATTTGGAACCCATTAACTTTTTACAAAGGTTGGAAATGAGGTTGTGCTTGTAAAGATGATGGCAGTCATACAATTTATTTTGTCATTAAGGATAACATTATGTTGTAATGTCTCGCTTTAAAATTTCGTAGCTTTGGAATGGGTGAAGTTGAATTTGGATGTGAGCATATCCTCATTAACTAATTAAAGCTACAGTGGAATTAAATGTGGCCTTAATTTAAATTTGAGCATAATACAAAAATAGTTAGGAAATTGTGTATATGTGGAACTCGCTTTAATAATTCCTTGCTTTGGAAGGGGTAATCTGGATTTGGATGTGAGAATATCCTCGTTAACTAATTAAAGCTATAATGGAACTAAATGTGGCCTTAATTAAATTAATGCATAATAGGAAAGATAATAGGAAGTTGTATATATAAGGAATTGATCTAGCTCCTTTTTTTCATACTTTTCTTGCAGGACTAGTGAGCACACTCTATTGTATTAGAAAGACGAAGCTCTTCTTGCTTGTGTT
This sequence comes from Bretschneidera sinensis, assembly GCA_023935145.1. Classification (NCBI taxonomy): domain Eukaryota; kingdom Viridiplantae; phylum Streptophyta; class Magnoliopsida; order Brassicales; family Akaniaceae; genus Bretschneidera; species Bretschneidera sinensis. The sequence continues at coordinate 56,041,858 of CM043698.1, read as the reverse complement.
TGAAGGCTGTACTCAATGGCATCAAAATGTAAGCAACCTAACTTTGTTTTGGTGATGCTATGTTGTAGCATCAGCTTGTCAGTTGAAGAAAAATCTGTTTTTGTCCATCTATTAGTTGCTAAGGTAGAGCTAGAGCCATGGATTTGGTTTTTATGATCTTTTTTTTTTTATAATTATTTTGGTTTTGTGATCTTAAAAGAGTAAAAGGTCATTTCATACATTTTACTTATTTGTTGATAACCACTTTTCTGTGCATGCTGCATCACCGCAAATTCTAGTGACAATTGTTAATGATAAGTTGTAGCCTGTAGAATTAGAATATGCCTTAGCATATTCTAGTCCTAGGTTAGCTGTATTTATTTATTTACTCTCCTTTTCTTGAATTAGGTTAACACTATGTAATTACATCCTTCCTGCATTCATATACACAATAATACAAAATTCTTCTTTTCTCTTATAGTCTCTATATGATATCAGAGTAGAGGATCGATTCCTAGGACCTCCTTTTCCTCCATCCCCATTTTCATTAATTCTTCACCCAATGCTAAGTCTACATTTGGGCTTTTGGGCAAAGCTTATTAATCTTTCTTTGGCTTGCTCCACTATTTTACTCTTGGTCCACGTGCAGGGGCAGAGGGAGGGGGGACAAGGGGGAGCCCAGGCTCCCCCAAACCTTTAAAAAATCCTAATAGCATACATGTTAAATTGCAAATGAATACTCATATTAACTTAGGCTCCCCCAAGCTTTTTTGACACTAGCCTAAAAAAACTTGTCCACTTGCAATAGAGAAATGCTGCATTTGTACCAAAAGAAACAGCATAGGCTGCAAAGTAGGTTAGCTTTTAGGCTTCATTTCTAATAAAACAAGACAAAAAAAGTAGTTTCTTTTTTAGTTCATTACTTTTAGTTAGTTGGTGTTTATACTTAGAACTTGGTTACTTTTTAAAATAAAAAATAAATTTATTAATTTTGGGACCAACGTTTTGTAAGGATATAAATATGCAAAATGTGACGTATTCTCTTCTTAAATTTGCTTTGTGTAGGTGGTCCAGATGAGATGGAAAATTGCCCAATAACCAATTTTCTTTAAGTAGTTTTTTAGCTTAACAATGTTTATTGTTTCTTTTTTTCTATTTTTTAAGATAAATTTACAAATTAATATCTTTTTTTTTTTTAAGATTTTCAAGTGTCAACCACTATTCTAAATATAGTTTGGTGGAGAACTATTCTTCATTGGAGTGTTGCTTCCCATCCAATAAGAAAAATAATTTTATAAAATTGTTTCAGTTTTTTTTTTATTCTTGTTGTGTTATTAGTTTATTATAGTATACACTAATGATGGATGCATACTCTAATTGAGTAATATATTATCCTTTTCGGCATTTAGAATTATGTAGTTAGTCTTATTTCAATGTTAGAATTTTTGTTATCATAGTTGAAAACAATATTTTATTTTATTGTTACTGTAGTAGCTTTGGTCCCCAAGCAAAAAATTCTGGCTCTACCCTTTCCACGTGCAAAGCACATCGGTTTGCAAGTGAAGGGGAGTGTTAAGAGTATGAAAAGAAGAGTTAGGTTTTTCCCGTTGGCTCAAGCTTCCAATTATCTCTTTAATTGGTCCACCTGGATGGTTTCCTATTCTTGTGTCCAAACTCAAGTTGGCCTCTTCATTGGCACCTCAAGTGTTTTTTTTTTATTTGGGGGGGGGGGGGGGCGGGGAATTAATGTACAGCTCTTTAATATGCTAAAGCATATTCTAGTCCTAAGGCAACTGTATTTATTTACTTTACTTTCCTTATATTAGGTTAACACTATGTAATTATGTTGTCAAATTTCCCGTTTCTTGTTTCCTGTTTTCTAGGGATTTGTTTCCTATTAGGTTATTTTTAAATAAAGAGATAAGGAAGATTGTTTCCTATTATCTTTCTAGTTTTAATTCTGTGATTTATTCCTTAAATTAAGGGATTGTTAGTTTCTATAATTGTGGAGAATTATTGGCAGATTTGTTGTCAAGTTTCTCTATATAAGGCCTTTGCCTTTCATATAATAAAGTATTAGAGGAGAATTTTTCTATTCCATATTTCTTCATGGTATCAGAGTTAGGTCTGTTAACCGCGCCCTCGTCTCTCTCCTCTCTCTCTAATATTTTTTTTGTCTCTCCATCTACGCTCTTAGTGATTCAGAGCTGCAGCGCCGCAGCACCCTTCCGCGTATAATCTCAGCGCCGCCTCTCTCTAGTTTTTATGGCGGGCAGACCTCCAGGGGAACGGCCATGATCGGCACCAAAGGGAATGACAGCTCGGAGACCTCGGTCCCCTTGCAGTCGACCCCAATGACGACTGCCATAGTTCATGTCCCTTACTCAGATAATTCCTCTCTCCAAATCACCTCTCATAAACTCAATGGAAAAAATTACCTGCCATGGTCGCGATCTGTAGAGGTGGTTATTCGAGAGAAAGGCAGTTATGGCTATCTTGATGGGTATGCTAAGAAACCTGAAGAGTCAGATTCATCTTTCCAAACTTGGGATGCTCAGAATTCAATGGTAATGGCCCGGTTAATCAACTCCATGGATGAGAAGATTAGTGAAAGCTTTATGTGCTATACAACTGCCAAACACATGCGGGAGGCAGCCAAGAGACAATATTCTGATCTTGAAAATTCATCTCAACTATTTGAACTACGAAACAAGGCTCGGAATCTAACTCAAGCCGAGATGGATGTTACAATCTATTTCAATGCTTTTACAAAATTATGGCAAAAAGTAGACCTATTTAATAATGGTCATTGGCTGTGTTCAGGATGCATTAAGAATCATCAAAAGATGGTGAACAAGGAAAGGATCTATAATTTCCTTTTGGGTCTTAACAAGGACCTGGATGAAGGTCGTGGGCGTCTACTTGGCTCTAAGCCACTTGCAATTATTGAGGACATTTTTGCTAAAGTTTGAAGAGAAGAAACTCGCAAACACGTAATGCTTCGTACTGTAAAAACAACAACTGAGAACTCTGCCTTCTCAGGCCGTAGACTTGAAAATTCTCGCAGGGAATCTCGGAGTCAAAAGAAGAGTGGTAATCTCTGGTGTGATCACTGCCACAGATCAAACCACAGCCGTGATAAGTGCTGAAAATTGCATGATAAACCTGATAATTGGAAGGATACTCGCAACAATAGAAGGGATTTCAGAAGTCTTCAAGTTACTATAAATACGACGTCAATGACTAGTGACAACAACTTCAATTTCTCTCTGAACAAGGAGCAAATGGAGCAGCTATATCAGATCCTAAGTGCCCAATCATCCAACCAGAGTCAATCCACCGCCCAAGGTCAGCAGTCACATCCAGCCTCAGGTACCTCGCTTTTGGCCCAAAAAGGTACTTTCATAACTGCTCTAAGTGGTATATCTGAAATGACTGAACCCTGGGTGATAGACTCCGAGGCTACGGATGACATGACAGGTTGTGCGAGTCTTTTCTATTCTTATAAACCTAGTCCAGGGAATTTGAAAATTAAGATTGCATATGGTTCTCTTGTAACGGTTGCTGGTACCGGTACCATTAATATTAGTCCTCAAATATCTCTCAAAGATGCTCTCCATGTTCCAAAGTTATCATGCAATTTACTATCTGTTAGTAAAATTACCAAAGATCTAAATTATATTGCCCAGTTCTCACATTCCATTTGTAAATTTCAGGATATGACTTCGGGCATGAGGATTGACAGTGCTAACGAACACAATGGTCTCTATTACTTTGAGGAAGGGATCTCCAACAATAAACAAGCTTTGACCTCTGGTTGTGAATTTATTTCTTTATCTAGAGAACAACAAATAATGTTATGGCACTCCAGGTTAGGCTATCCTAGCTTTCAATATCTGAAACAATTGTTTCCCTCTCTTTTTCGGAATAAAGATGTTTTTCAGTGTGATGTTTGTCAAATTGCTAAACACCAAAGGTTAGTTTTCCTTTCTCAGCCATATAAATCATCCAAACCATTTGCATTAATTCATAGTGATATATGGGGTCCTTCACGAGTACCAAATGTAACTGGAAAAAAATAGTTTATCGCATTCATTGATGATCACACACGGACTACCTAGGTTTATCTTCTAAAAGAAAAAGGTGAGGCTGAATAAACTTTCAAACACTTTCATTTGATGGTGAACAACCAGTACAGTGCAAAAATACAAATTTTACGTACTAATAATGGGAAAGAGTATTTTAATTCCATTCTAGGGGGTATTTTTGGAAAATGACATTATTCACCAAAGCTCATGTGTTGATACTCCTCAACAGAATGGGGTGGCCGAAAGAAAAAACAGGCATCTCTTAGAAGTAGCTCGCTCTATTATGTTCGCTAATAACGTCCCTAAATCCTTTTAGGGTGATTCCATTCTTACAGCTTGCTATCTTATAAACCGTCTTCCTACCCGGGTTCTCAACTACAAAATACCTTCCCAGTTTTTCCTTCAATACTACCCACAAACAAGGTTAGTAAGTTCGTTACCCCTCAAAGTTTTTGGTTGTAAGTCTTTTGTTAATGTTCATGATCATAACCGAAGCAAACTAGATCCTCGAGCTTTACCTTGTATTTTCCTTGGGTATTCGGCCACTCAAAAAGGGTACCGTTGCAATTCCTCGGAAAAACGCAAATACTTTGTCACTATGGATGTCACATTTTTTGAAAACCAACCTTTTTACCACAAAAATTCGCTTCAGGGGGAGATTGGGAATGAAGCCACTTTTTGGGAACCCACACCAAGCCATATCCTATCTCTTCGAGCCGATCTACCCACACCAGCCGAGCAAACACAAGAACCCACACCAGCCACAAATGACCTGGAGTCTACCATGAACATTGACAACTCTAGGAAAGAGGGAGATTCACAACAACAACCTGAGTTACGTGTTTATTCTCGGAAAAAAGCCTCACGAAGAATAGAGAACGTTGTGGACCTACAGCCTTGCCATGAATCAAAACCGAATTCATTACCTGAGGTTAGTGATCTTGATTGTCCTATTGCTTTGAGAAAAAGAGTTCGTTCTTGTACTCATCATCCCATTTCTAATTATGTTTCCTACAATCATTTTTCACCTTCTCTGCAAGCTTTTATTACTAACATGTCATAAGAGAAGATTCCTAGAGATATACAGGATTCTTTGAGGATCCTTGAATGGAGAAAGGTAGTTACAGAGGAAATACAAGCTCTTGAAAAGAATCAAACTTGGAATCTCGTAGAGCAACCTGAAGGGAAAGCTTCGGTTGGGTGTAAATGGGTGTTTACTGTGAAGTATTGATCTGATGGGACGATTGAGAGATACAAAGCAAGACTGGTTGCAAAGAGCTTCACTCAAACATATGATATTGATTACAACGAGACTTTTGCCCCAGTTGCCTAGCTCAATACAGTCAGAGTACTCATATCTCTCGCAACAAACCTAGATTGGGATATACAATAATTTGACGTGAAAATGCCTTCCTTAACGGTGATTTGGAAGAGGAAGTCTACATGGATCTTCCACTGGGATTTGACAAAGACAGGAAGAATGGGACAGTCTGCAGATTGAATAAAGCACTTTATGGTTTGAAGCAGTCTCTAAGGGCCTGGTTTGGCAGATTCACAAAGGCAGCCTTACAACGAGGGTATAGGCAAGCTCATACCGACCATACCCTCTTTTATAGACACAAAAATGGTAAGAGTACAATTCTTATTGTCTATGTGGATGACATAATTTTGATAGGAAATGATACAATGGAGATGCCAAGACTGAAAACTAGGCTGGCAGCTGAATTCGAGATAAAAGATCTTGGACCCTTACACTACTTTCTTGGTATAGAGGTTGCTAGAAACAAGAAAGGAATATCAGTTGCTCAAAGAAAATATGTCTTGGATCTGTTAAAGGAAATAGGGATGCTAGGCTGTAAACCGGTAGACACACCGATGGACTCCACAACAAAGATAGGAGAAAAGAAGGATGGAACTCCAGTTGATACTGGGAGATACCAGCGACTAGTTGGAAAGCTCATTTATCTTTCCCACACCAGACCAGATATCGCATTCGCTGTGAGTGTTGTTAGTCAGTACATGCATGCTCCTTGCGAAGAACACATGGAAGCTGTACTCCGAATCCTAAAGTATCTCAAAGGATCGCTTGGAAAATGTTTGTTTTTCAGCATAAATGAGTCCAGGAGTATCGAGGGATTCATTGATGCAGATTGGGCAGGTTTTATTGAAGATAGGAGGTCTACTTCAGGGTATTGTACATTTGTATGGGGCAATCTGGTCACTTGGCGAAGCAAGAAACAAACAGTTGTGGCCCGGAGTAGTGCTGAGGCCGGATTTCGAGTTGTGGCTCACGGTATTTGTGAAATGCTATGGCTGAAACTATTGCTTGAAGAATTGGAGATGAAAATAAATCCTCCTCTAAAGATTTACTGTGATAATAAGACAACCATAAGTATTTCCCACAATCCAGTCCATCATGATCGGACAAAACATGTGGAAGTGGATAGACACTTTATCAAAGAAAAAATTGAGGATAGTATGCTGTGCATAACCTACGTGTCTACAGGTGATCAAGTCGCAGATGTTCTAACAAAAGCTTTAGCTAGGAAGATGTTCGAAAGATAGATTGTTAAGCTGGGCATGTTCAATCTTGGAAACCCAGCTTGAGGGGGAGTGTTGTCAAATTTCCCGTTTCTTGTTTTTTGTTTTCTAGGGATTTGTTTCCTATTAGGTTATTTTTAAATAAAGGGATAAGGAAGATTGTTTCTTATTATCTTTCTAGTTTTAATTATGTGATTTATTCCTTAAATTAAGGGATTGTTAGTTTTTATAATTGTGGAGAATCATTGGCAGATTTGTTGTCAAGTTTCTCTATATAAGGCCTTTGCCTTTCACGTAATAAAGGATTAGAGGAGAATTTTTCTATTCCATATTTCTTCAAATTACATCCTTTGTACATTCATGCATACAATAATAAATAATGGGTTTGGCTTCTCTCCATTACTTAGATTTTTGCAATCCCTCAATGGTGTCTTAGATGCATGACACGTATGCTACTATGCTATTGTGTTTGATTTTAATTTTTGTGGTGTACGTGTCATGCATCAAAGACACCATTTAGGGATTGTGGGAATCCAAGTAATGGAGAGGAGCCAAACCCATAAATAATTATTCTCTCCAATAATCTCTAAAATAATATTGCTGTTGGAGTTCTGGGTAATGAAGTACGCTATTCAAGCAAGGCTTAGAAACATTTCTCTGAGCTTCCAATTTTCTTGTAGATTCTGGGACACTTTGTGTATGGGAAAAATTCAGAAAGTGTGGTGTGGCTGCTGGAAAATCAGGGTGGTTGACTAAAAGATAATACAATTTGAGATATATTGTCAAATTGATAGATGTAATTTTAGAGAATAGAAAGTTTTAACCAAATGATAATATATATATATATATATATATATATATATATATATATATATATAATGTGTGTGTGTGTGTGTGTGTTTGTGTCTGTATGTACTTGATTTTCTGTAAGTCCTTAAAACATAGGAAGAGAAAAGTCTAGCAAAAAGGTAACAAGAAACTAAAATTGAACCCCCTCCCCACCCAAGAAAATATAAAGAAAACTTTTTAATCAAGCTTAACTTTGTTAATACATAAATGAAAACGAAAAAGAACTGTGTGAATCCCTAAATGACTAACATATCTATGAAGGCCATAGAAATACATTTTCATTTGAAACATATTCATCGATGTTCTTATGATTGAAGAAGAACCAATAGTCAAGAATTTAATCTTAAGCTAATGGCACTATGTATGTGTTGATGCCAAAATTCAGCTGGAATCTGAACAGTCGAAGAGTGGGACTTGCACACACGAAACAGAGCTAAAACCTAAAGTCACGGAGGTCAGGGGAGTGATGCCTCCGGAGGACTTTTTGATGCCCAAGTTAGTTTAGGGTTTTTTCTGGAGAATGAAGAAAATCAAAAGGAATGGGGGCTGCGTGTTGAGAAATTGTGTGTACCTTTTTGGTTTATGAAGGCCCCTAGTGTGCGGGAGTAGAGTTTGATCAGGAGAACAACTATAATGTTAGGATAGGAGTGGTATTCTTTTGGAGTTATCCATCTGCCGTGCAAGTTTATTCAGAAGTTGGAACGACGGAACAGCATTAGATCTTACGGTATGAAATTACCGTTATGCCCTTTGCTACATGTCGGGAGGTGATTGGTTGTCTTGTCATGGTTAGGAAATTACCATTTCTACCCTGGAGAATGACATGTGTCATTGCGTTATTGGTAGGGGAATTTCCTCCCACATCGGTATGCAGATATAAATGTATATTGATGTGTTTGCTGCGCTGGAATCTTACTTATAAAAATATGTCATGCCAGTTTCTTTTTCTTATGTTTATGTTTATGCTGTTAGTAGTTTATGTTCAAAACATCATGTTTCTTAATGTAAAGGGCCACTTTTGGTGTCAAATTAAGTTCTTCATAATTTCTCAAATTGTTGGTTTGGGTTCTCAATTTGCTGGTTGCAGCTCTGCCGTTGTTCTGGCCCACTGCTATATTTTTCCTCCTTTCATTGTTGCCTCATATTTCAAGCCTGAACAGTTTAAGTGCTACCACCAAGCTTAGGCGTGAGGTAATTGTCAAACGTCATGGTGTTGTTGCCACTGATGATGGTCGATGTTCCCAAATTGGGATGGATGTTCTTCGAGCAGGAGGTCATGCTGTTGATGCATCCATAGCGGCAGCTTTTTGCTTGGGAGTTGTGAGCCCAGCATCAAGTGGCATCGGTGGAGGAGCCTTTATGCTACTCAGGCTAGCCAGTGGGAATTCACAAGCCTTTGATATGAGAGAAACTGCTCCTTTGCGAGCTTCCCAGGTAGTGAAAATTGCTTATCAGAACTATTTTTGTTGATGTTGCACTCTACTGCTCACAGTTCTTAATTTCTTAATTAAGTCTTAATTGTTTCAGGGAAAAGAAAATTACTTGAAAAGGCCCACTGAATGTTTCTGCAGGCATTCAATTTTAATTTTAGTTTAACCACATCACCCAGTAGTAATGATTTTAGTATGTCATGTCATCTCTTAATTTGGAGTTAAAACGGTAAAATCTTGCTTGGCTTAATATTCCACCGATCTGGTAACTTAAACCGTCCACCATGCTCAGCTGTTTCATTTATAAGTGTTGAGAATCCTAATAGGATTCAGGCTTAGGTCATCATATTTATCTTATCATTGTGTCCTAGTCCTATTAGACTTTGTATTCATAAGTCTATATATTGGGTCAATTGTATTCTTTTTATTCAATCAATAAGACTGACAGAATTCTTTTCCGTCATTGTTTTTTTTCAACAATAAGAATTCATTTTCTTTCTACTTAGGATATGTTGGATTTGTTTTCCGTTTGTGGATCAGTTGGGCCTAGTTCAAATGCATCTTTCTCCAATCCATTTTCTCACAGCCCCAAAAGAACAGAGACATGAGATTGTAGCAAATATATATCATGCAGAATGATTCAAACATTAAAATAGAATATATCCTCATTCATAGTAGTAATATATTTTATACTCTCTATGTTATATATATAAGTTGTGAATTTAATTTGGTAATTTTTGGATCTTCACCTGTAAGGTTAATACCACTTACCATAATAGAGTCATAAGTCATTCTTTTTTATTATTATCTCTCTCCAGAATATGTATGGTGGCAATGCTACTCTAAAGGCTAGTGGTGCCCTCTCTATAGCCGTTCCAGGGGAGATTGCTGGCCTACACAAAGCTTGGAAGCAACATGGAAAACTTCCATGGGAAAGGCTTGTGAGGCCAGCTGAGAGACTTGCTCGTAGGGGATTCAAGATTTCACCATACCTCCACATGCAGATGGTGAGAACAAATTCAGAGATCTTGGCAGATAAGGGACTCCGTGAGATATTCACATCAAATGGGAATATCATGCAGCCAGGAGATATCTGCCGCAACACGAAACTGGCCGAGACGCTTAGAAAAATTTCAAAATATGGCCCAGAGGCTTTCTATAATGGATCAATCGGATCAAATATGGTAAGAGATATTCAAAATGTTGGAGGGATACTTACGGTAAAGGATTTGCAGGGCTATGAAGTTAAAATGAGAGAACCAATCTCTGCTGACATTCTAGGCCATAAAATACTTGCCATGCCACCTCCTTCTTCTGGAGGTGCATCAATGATACTTGTAAGTGTATTTTTGTGCATGCTTGGCCTTCATGTTTCAAAGTAAATAAAAGAAGTTTACAATAACTAACCTTATTGTTTTGACTGCCACAGATGCTAAACATCCTTGCTCAATATGGATTCCCATCAGGTGTTTCTGGTTCCCTTGGGGTCCATAGAGAAATTGAAGCTTTGAAAAATGCATTTGCTGTGAGGATGAATCTTGGTGATCCTGATTTTGTGGAAGTCACTAAAGTTTTAGCTGATATGCTCTCTCCTAAATTTGCAGAGAAGTTAAAGAAAACCATATATGATAATATGACTTTTGATTCTGGTCATTATGGTGGCAGGTAAGCTGCTCAATGTTTAGGGGAACGAATCATCTATATAATTTTGACCCTAAATAATTGCAAATTTTACTCATAATTTTTCTTTAAACTCTCGTTTTCTGTATGTCATTTGTGAATTTGATTTATTATGATTGTGTGTCCAACTCTCTGCCCTTGTGTCTACTTGTGACAATGTGCCTGGAATTATGTTCAAAAGGCAGCCTTGAAAGTTCAGATTTAACAGGATCCAAACACAAATACATTTTCTTGTTGTGGCACATCATCAAGTCATCATGGCCATTCTGTTGACGAAGCTGTTATTTATACTTAATTCACCAAAAAGGTCATACTAATGATAAGTCTACCAGAATAGAAACGCTGCGAAAATTTAAAATTTTTTATACCGATAAACTTATCCTAAACATACTCTCTATGGATCTATTAGAACAAGATGAATAATCTCCTTATAATGTGTAGGGGTTGTTCCTCAATGAAGATTCTGGTTGAAACTTTGGAGCTGTTCAAGTGTCCTGCCCCCTAAGCATATCCACACGAACAATCAAGAACAAAGATCCCCAACTAGATTGCCAAAAAAGTCAAGAGTGCTAGCTCAAGGTTATTTTCTAGCTTTTTACTTTTTAGAGAGAGTTTAAGATCTGATCTTAAAACTCGAAAATTACATTAGGGTTTTTATCAAATAGAAGTCTTTATATAGAGCCTTTCTCCTAAAAGCTGTAGGATTTCTAGAATTACAATTAAACCCTGGTGTAATTTAATTCCTAGAACCCTTTATATTTGCCCTCTAGTTTGCTTTATTCTTACAATTGCCCTATTGTATGTGACCTTTTAGATTCAATATTGCGCATATAGTAGATCGTAACTTTTACATTACAGTTTGGACCCCTTCCAATTAATTAAAATCTCATTTTAATTTTAATTTGAATTAAAACTCATTTTAATTTTAATTTGAATTAAAACTCATTTTAATTTTGATTTTAATTAAAACTCATTTTAATTCCTCCTTTAATTAAGAATTAATTACAATTAATTCTTAAGGGCTTCTACAAGTCATGATTGACACATAATAGTATGTCATGACTACCTAAGCAATATGAATTTGATGTGAACCTTTTCGTTGTCAGATACCGTACAATTTAATCCTTCAATCATGTAACACCCTTGATTAAACCTAAGATATGAGATTACTATCAAACCTTAATTATTTAATCATATGTATCTTGATCTCAAGTCCATAACTTAAATGGTGAATTAGAAACTCCTTCCTAATTTTCACCTCACCTTAGTCAAGGAATTTCCAAGCTATTACTTAATTGGATCACATAGGAAATTCTCTCTTTTATTGAAAGTGATGGGTCATTTATTGTATACTCATATACCTTCATGCATAAGTGGTCATACTCAATTACTACCATATTGTGACCCATGATTAGAATCACATTTAAATAGCATAAAAGTATGATGACCTATACATAAGGCATCCATGGTGCCTTAAGTCTAAGGATCACTTGTACAACTTCAACGAAAGAACTCCTATTAACAACCAGTAAAATGTCCATTAGGAATTACCTAGTCGAGTCAGTTCGGTGTTCCTGGTCTCTAACAAGGACCTACATAACTTGTTTTAGTATCTCATATGCTAGTCACCATAAGATCAATCACCTTCAACTCCTTGTGAGTGACAACGTTGGAACAATACATATATCATATAGTACATAGTGACTAGCCATACAAATCTAAACCATATACAATTTGACATGATAATTTTATTTTTTCGAATTACTCGTTTATTCTATTTATTTGAGGGATTGGAGATGTAAAAACAAAACCTCTACCACAAAAGTTGAAATGAATGGTGCTTCAATTTCTATTGTAGAGAAAGTCTTTCTGATTTAAATCAAATAAGCTTCTCCCTTGTTTATGTGCATCACTTGTGCTTATAGATGTCAGTCTTACAATCTGTACCCATCACTTTAGCTTTATTCCTTTCCTCCTTGCAGGTGGAACCAGATCAATGATCATGGCACCAGTCATATGTCCATAGTAGATCGTGAACGAAATGCTGTCTCCATGACTAACACTGTAAATGCATACTTTGGCGCACAAATACTGTCTCCAAGTACAGGAATAATTCTTAACAATGAAATGGATGATTTCTCCATCCCTGTGGATGGTAATAAAAATGTTCCACCACCAGCACATACAAATTTTATTCGCCCAGGAAAAAGGCCATTATCATCAATGTCACCCACCATTGTGTTGAAGGTATGCTGATTCTATGATCCATTCCACTCTCAAATGGTTAGAATAGTTGGTGATCAATTCCACACGTCCCTATTAGCTATTAGGGTCTTCAACAAGGCTCTGTAAGTACCAGCAAGCTGATAGACATGTACCACCATATTTTAATGAAGAACGCTTCCATTATAATGCTTGTGATGTACCCACCCTTAGTCTGATATTATGCCTGGTCATCATCTTATTATGTACTCCATCCATCGTATTTATCTAGTCTTTCCATGTTTCTGCAGGATGAGCAACTGAAAGCTGTTGTAGGTGCAAGTGGGGGAGCCATGATCATTGCTGGGACTACAGAGGTTTTCTTGAATCATTTTGCCCGGAAAATGGATCCTCTCCCTTCTGTCTTGGCTCCAAGGTTCTATCATCAGGTTTCTATTCTCTCCCATGTTGCCAAGTCTATCTCTTGCTCTCTTGCTTCCTAAATGCATGTGCCTTTACATTTTCATTTAGAATTGTTAGCACTCATTTTGCACACATGCTGCCTAGTGAGATAACATATCTGATGTGACCAGACAATTCTTGGTCAGTTAGGATTTATTGTCATGTGGATAGAGCTCACTAATGGCAAAACATCTTCTTGATTGCTTCCCAAGATGTGATTTAGGTTTGGAAGGCATATATGTCACATGTGGAAGTGCTAGTGAAGTAATAATAACATTTGCATATGTTGCAGAAAAAGTGGATATGGTTTGAGTTACCTGACCAGCTCACTCTTGATGAGTTCTACCTTGTTCCTGTATTTTATCTAATTACATTACATTAAGGTCGCACCAGGACCACCAAATAAGAGAAAGTAATAAAGGATAAAGAAAGGGTCATCATAGGAAGCAGGCTCTGCCTTACTGGGGTTGAGACCTATTTGCATTTAATGGGTTTCAGGATTTGGTCCACTCTTATATTGTGGTGCTTGGCTAATCAGGTTATTGCCACCCTCAATGAAGCCATGTTTGCTTGTTGCTGGAAACCAAAAGTATTAGTTTTTGTTTGTTTCAATTTTTGAGCAATTTCTTCTTGTTTATACCAACCAGACCTTGTATCTACGCCTCCAGTCTGATTTATTTTATTTATGCAGCTAATACCCAACGTGGTGTATTACGAGAATTGGACAACGGTGACTGGTGACCACTTCGAAGTTCCTGTTGAAGTCAGGCATGCCCTTGAAGAGAAGGGTCATGTCCTACAAAGCCTTGCTGGTGGGACGATTTGCCAGTTTATAGTTCTTGAATTAGAACATTTAAAAGGAAATAAGGGGCATGGAGAGCTTGTGGCAGTGAGTGATCCAAGAAAAGGGGGATTTCCTGCTGGCTTTTAAAATATTTATTCACCTTTTATTTACACCTCTCTCTCTCTCTCTCTCTCTCTCTCTCTCTCTCCCTTTTGGCCTTTTGGTTGTGGTGGAACTATTAATTGTGACTCAAAATTCAAAAGAGAAGTAAAAAAATAGTAGTTCTGGTATTGAATAAAATTGTCATTTTTGATTAAATTTTATTCTATGCATTTATTAGCATAAATATCTGATTATCAACCTTTAAAAAAAAGTGTTCAATGATGTGCAACTAAAGTATCAAAGAAAACAGTTTTAACCCTTCCTATTTGCTTTGCGCCTGATCAGCCACATTCAAAAGAGGGAAAAGAGGTGACAGCTTAAAAACATACACCCAATAAAGATGCATCAGGTGGACAGCTCCACAATGGACAGCCTCAATCTAAGATAGCGAGGCAGTAAGGCAACATATGGACAGCCTCAATCTAAGACAGCGAGGCAACGTGTGGATAACCCCAAACCAAAGCAACAAGGCAACACAGACAATGTAGGTTCGCACAGCTAGACCCTCAGGTCACCATCGCCCTTAACGCAAGGGTCGTTTTATCCCTAAATCCCTATAAAAAAGACCTAGGTACGCATTCCAAAGGGGACTCTTCTTGACTTAAAAACTGGAACACCGTCACTCACGCACTTCTAGACCCCATACTAACAAAAGTATCGGAGCATCTTCGGAGGCATCTCCCTCCGACGATGCCTTAGCTTACCCCGTTTCCCTGTGTAGGTCCTCCAAGCCCGGCATCCAGCTCAGCAGCACGTTTCTGGCAGCAACAGATTGGCGCCGTCCGTGGGAACACAACATCTCTCGCTAATAGTAAAAGCGAAGAAGCCTAAAGAACTCATTTGTTTCCATGCCACCTAAAAACACCGCCAAGAGAGTCGGTAAGGGAGCAGTCGAGACCAACACTTGTACCCAACGGTTTGGGTCGAGATCTCCCGTCGAGTTCGATGCGCATCCCAATATGGCTATGCTCCAAGCACAGTTCGTGGAGCTCTCATAATTAGTAACCAATCTGGCTGCCGAGGTCCGCTAAAGGGCTCGCCAGCCTTCGCCTACACCTCCTCGACAGGATCCCAGCCGCACAGGTTCAGCGAACTACAGTCTCTTCGTCGACGGCTGTTCCACGGTTGAATCCTCCCCACCTCGTGCGTCCAAATCCAAAGAGAGCCCCTCGTCCAAAAGCAGTATCGGTCTCGACAAACGAATAGAGGATATGGAGGGAAGGATCAATGAAGCGCTCAAAGTCCGACACCATAGTGTCATGGACGAGCTCAACGTTCAAGACCCACTCTTCACTCAAGAAGTCCTCGAGGCCCCCCTCCCGTCAAATTTCTGAATACCCCAGATCAAACCTTACGACGATTCTACAGGCCTCTTGGACAACACCAGCATATCACGGGGAGGGATCCCCATGATCAAGTGCTCCTGCGCCACCCGGGGGTGCGTGAAGATGGAGTCGTCAACCTTCAGGCCCCAGTTGGGCCTGAAGACCGCCACCCTAGAAGCGGCACCCTGAGAAGGGGCAGGGGCAGCAGAACCGAAACAGCCTCCGGCTCAGGGGAGCGCCGCAGAGGACTATCTAGGTCAATCAGTGTGGGGGACGGAGCCCGAGGCCTCTTCTTGGCCCCCGACCTCTAAGCAAGCTGCTTTTCGACCGCGACAGCTTTCCTCCTCTCCCGGGTGAGCCTCTTCGCCCGGTCATTGGCCCTCGCAGTAGCCTCTATCTCTCTCAACACAAATAGAAGAAAATATATAAGTACGAAACCTAGGGCAAAAGCAAAGCAAAAACGAAAAAATCACAAGTGAGAAAAGTAAGATGCTGGGTTACCACTCTTAATAGAGGACTCGAGGCATGGGGGGCAAAGGCCGCGCCTCGCCAATTCCTCATTTTCATAGAGGACCTCCTTGTCCAATGGCGTGGCCACCATAACGTCCACCGTTTTCTGCTCGCGTGGGAGAAGACTCGGTTTTTTGCACTTCTGATAAGTGCTTAAATAGTCATATTTAAGTCCCTTAATTTACTCTTGTTAAGCTCTTTGTGTATACATTTCAGTAGATTCTACTTCATTTTCGTGTTTTCTGTGTTTTCCATAGGTCTTTGAATAAAAGAAGACATTTTGGAGCTTTAAGGAATATAAAGCAAAGATCTGTGCACCAGCAAGGTGCGCTCGAGCGCACCTCTCTTGTGATCGAGCGCACAAGCACACGAGTGCACACTTAGAAGGCTTGAGCGCACACTTGCACTCGAGCACAGCCCGCATACGCTCAAGCGCACACACACCAGAGGTGATAGAGCCAGATATGGAAAGAAGTCTCCGGACCTCAAATAGGAAATTAGGGTTTCGGGGCACCCTTAGAGCCCTATATATAGCCTTGTAAAACACAGAAAACACACCTTTCAATAACTTTTTGATTACCTTTTGTTTTTGGCTTGAAGTTGTAGGCTTGGAGAGGAATTGATGACTCGTCTCCCTAGTCTTCTTCGAGTTTTATTTTTCTGTTTTTTTTATTATGGTTATAATGTTTAGTTTAACTAGCATGTGTAACTAAACTCTTATAGGGCTCGATTGAAGCCCTAATTATGCTTTTCCACATATATATTCATTGATTACCTTTGCCTATAGCCATGTTATAATGCTTAACTTGATTAATACCTGTTTGTATGTAAATTCCTCATATGTGGGTGTCTGATCAACTTATGCATGTGGTATGGATTTGTTAGTTGAATCAATTTGGATGACCGAGTCCTAGGTTCAACAATAGTAACAAAAGATATCCACACCTGATTCTTGGGTTAATCAACATGGGAAACCGGGAGCGGACCAAGCCCTAGGTCCCGTGTGGTTGCCGATCTCCACAACCCTTATGCTCTCTTAAGGAACAACTCAGTATACACCCATACTGAATCCGTTAAGAGAGAAAAGAGTTAGAGTATACACAATGCCTAACTCGTTGTTTAGGGAGATCAATAGCCTAAGGTGTGGACCAAACCTTTAGGTTGGCAACCATTAGGTATTCATGGTAGGGCTAGAGCATTGACACCTTATTTAGTGGGAAAGTATAATTAGTGGTGGATATCATAGCCCTATGTTCCTATCATTATTAATTCACACTCAATATTTATTTCTCTTTTTTTTATTTTGAGAAACTAATTCTAAATCGAAATTTACAAATCCCTGTGGAGATAATCTCGCACTTACACATTATGCTACTATTGACTTTGTGCACTTACAAGTAAAACAAGTACGATTATTTGCTTATTTATTTAGGTAGATAAACATGCAACAAGTTTTTGGCGCTGTTGCCGGGGATTGCACTAAATTTCTTTCTAGGATTATTTTCGTTTAGTTTAGTAATTTTTGTTTTTTATCACTTATTATGTTTTATTTTTATTAACAATCGCAAATTTTAAGTTTTTTTTTTTTTTACCTTTATTTCTATTTAATCCAAAACCTAATATTTTTCCTTCTTGTTTTCTGTTTCAGGCACACCAGGAGAACTTTCTGTACCACTTGTGATCGATCGCATTTGAGGCAGAGAGTTACCCGGGTAGCAGTGTTAAACTGCTGCACTAAGGCGATTGTTACCGATTCATGCAAGGGCTCCTATCTAGACATCCAAAATTCTTTCCTCTCGACACCGAGCTTGAGCGAACTATCCGACAAAAGCTTAGAAACAATTTCGAAGAGGTAGAAGAAGAGATTGAGGAAGAAGCTCCAATGGCGGAACAAATCGAAAATCAACAACCACCTGAGCGAAGACCGATGAAGCAATCCTTCATCCCACGGAACCTTGATCAACCGTCCTGCATTGTGTATCAACCTAAGGTGGAAGACAACTACTACATATCTCCGCAGATACTTAGTGCACTGACTCACTTTAGAGGCACACCTAATGAGGATCCACACTTGCATCTTCGGGAGTTCTTCGACCTCTGCAAGTTTCAACATATCCGAGACTTAGACCAAGAAGGAATAAGGTTAATTCTTTTCCCTTTTTCCTTAAAAGATAATGCTAAATTGTGGTACAATTATTTGCCTGCAGTTTCTATCCACACTTGGGAGGAGTTGGCCAGCAAGTTCCTACGAAAGTTTTTCCCAACCCAGAAGACAAGGCAAATGAGGAAAGAGATCCAGTCCTTCCAACAAAAGGATGGAGACCTATTCTTCGAAGCTTAGGGACACTTCAACGAGCTACTACTCAAATGCCCACATCACAATCTACCTCAGGATGAACTGGTATAAGTTTTCTATGAGGGTTTAAGTGATACTAATAAAAATATTATGGATTCAGGTTGTGGAGGAGTGCTGATGGAGAAAAGCAGCGAATAAGCTATGGTGCCCTTCGAAACCCTAACTGAACACACTCAGCAGTTCTCCTCTCAAGGTAGACATGTAACCAAGAGCAAAAGTATGTATGAGCCAAACCTAAATGGAGGATCCTCTACTCAAATAACTGCTGTGGAAAGGAAATAGGATCTGCTAGTTAAAGCCATGGCTACTAAGAATGCATCACCTAATCCACCAGCTACACCACTGCAGGTATGTGCGATATGTTCCCTATTCGATCATAATACCAATACATGTCCCCTGTATTCATCTACAGACCTTGAGCAAGTAAACTTTGTGGGACAAAACAACTATCCACCGAAGAACAATCCTTATGTAACCACCTACAACCCTGGATGGCGAAATCACCCAAACTTATCTTGGAGCAACAATCAGAATGGTCAAGGGCAGCAAAGAAACTTCCAACCAGCAACCTAATCTATTCCCGAACCAAAAAAGAGAGACCTCGAAAGTCTTGTAAGGCAACTGGCAACTCAGCAGCAGCAGTTGATGTCTCAGCAGCAGCAGCTGATGACCTCACACGAGCAGTTCATGGTATAATCAATGCAATTTTGGACAAAGATGAGACAAACCACTGCAAAATATGAACAAGTCATTCAAGGATTAGAGGTACAAATGAGACAGTTGGCCAAGGAACTGAGCAGCAGAAAGCAAGGAGAGCTTCCAGCCCAACCAATACCCAATCCAAGAGGATATCAGCGAGTGAATGCTGTGACAACCCTAAAAAGTGGAAAGATCATATGCGTCGATAAGCCTGTACAAGCGTCTCCAGAAAAAGTATCCACATCTAAGGTAAGTGAGATAGAAAAGGTAAATGCACCTCCACCATTTCCTCAAAGGTTAGTAAAGCCTAACAAAGAGACTAAACTAATTGATATTTTCGAAACTTTGAAGAAAGTGGAAATAAACATTCCTTTATTAGATGCAATTAAACAATTTCTTGCATATGCTAAATTTTTGAAAAATTGTTGCAATAACAAAAGGAAGTTTCAGGAGCATGAGACAGTAGCCTTGATGGAAGAGGTGAATGTTGTGTTATTAAGAAAATTACCACCAAAGTTGAAAGATCCGGGTAATTTTACCATTCCTTGCGGGCTAGGTGACCAACTATTTGAGAATGCACTATTGGATCTTGGAGAAACTGTCAACTTGCTGTCATACAGTGTATTCGAGACACTAGGTTTGTGGGAGCTTCAACCAACCTCTGTCACCTTGCAACTGGCTGACAGAAGCATCAAACAACAGAGAGGTATTCTCGAGGATGTTTTGGTAAAAGTAGGTAAATTTATTATACCTGCTGATTTTATAGTATTAGATATAGAAGAATGTACTATGCCATTACCTCTACCCATCATTTTAGGACGACCCTTTATGATAACTGTTGACACAAACATTAGTGTGAAAAGGAGCATTGTCACTATGAAGGTAAATGATGAGGAGATAGAATTTAAAATATTTAATACATTAAAATCAACCAACAATGATAATGAATGACCTAATGTAAGCTTGATGCAAGGTGTTGTGGAGAAAGTTTTTGAGGTCCATTACAGTGATCTAATGGAGACCACCCTCAACCACGGTGTCCCAAGATTAGATATTGAGCTAGAGGATGACAACGTGATTAAAGACATCAATAAAGCCATGCATCCCTTTAAGGACACACCAAAGCTTCCAAGTGAGTATATTCATCCAGTTGAACCTCCTGAGCCTATTAATACTATTTTTCCCTCTTCTATTATCCAGGCACCCAAATCTGGGATTAAGCAGCTGTCAAGGGCGCTTGAGCCACCTGACGTGGGCTCTAAGTACCTCCTTCAAAGAGAGTAACAATGAAGCCACTGTAGAGAACGCTTGAGCAAGTCCTACTTTCACAAACCTATAGCTCAAGTGCCTCTATCAAGGTTAGTGGTACTGAGGCCACTAACATGCGGTATGGTTCTCAATTTATTATTTCAGTCTTGGTAAGTTTTAAATCCTCTATATATGCTGCCTTGCGCTCGAGCGCACTATTCAATGCGATCGAGTGCACATTCACTATGCACTATCACGATCAAGCACACCTCATTACATATTTGCGCACTAGTGCGATCGAGCGCATTCACCATGCGCTCGAGCGCACTCGGGGCAGAGAAGGCATGTGATATTTTTATTCACACTTCACTCACAAACCCACTTTTCTCACACTACACTCCAGTGCACTTCTTCTTCTGTCTATCGCACTTACCATCTCCCCAAACTAAATCTGTTTCAAATCACCCCCTCACCTCCAGCTCTCCACACCAGCACTACCTCGCCACTGTAAACAACCCCACCACCAACACAAAACCTCCTTTTTTTTCACTGAACAACCATTCTCTTCCAAAGTCCAAACACGGTATACGAAAACCCTATTTTGTTCTACTTACTTGCACACCATCACACACGGATTTTCATTTAAATTTTTATACTATTATGAGGTTATCTTGTGTGTTGATTGATTACCTTCATGACTACAAGTGGTTGGGACTGAGTTTGCATATTTTTTACAGCTTCGAGTTTTCGGTGCACATCAACTGTTCGACATATTGCCTAAGTTAGTGAGCTCAAGCGCAAGAACTTTGTGATCGAGCGCAACCCAGTCTGTGCAATCGAGCGTACATCAGCTGTGATCGAGTGCAATCACATCAGAAGCTGCACCAGACTACATAAAGCAGATGGCCTCCAGTTCCTGAGCCGCCAGCAATCGCTCCCAGTCCAACCGGCCTAGTTTCAAGCAGTGTGACATCCTATTCGAAACTACATTCAACATAAATAAGGACTTCAAAAGTTTAGACACCACAAGATGGGCAGTTCAAGAGTTCAAGGCTCGGGGTCTCAAGCGGCTATTCAAGCCGGTCCGTTCGATGGCTTACACTAGATTTGTGGTCAGATGACTGCACTTGATCTTATCCTTTTCAGTCTAGGGCAGATTCGTAGAGCTGACCACCTCCGACATCGCCAGTTCCCTCCATTACTGTGATGAGTCCCCTCCGGAAGACAGCTATATGGAGGAGCAGCCAGACTCGTTTCCTCTGCCACACATCATAGAGGACATGTGTGCGGGCCGAGGTTGCCTCCCCGTTTATGGTTCGTGGACTCCGTCCTCCAGCGTAACGTCCGTCCTTTGGGGTCAAAAGACACAGATGAGGGATCAGTTTCTACAGGCTCTCTATGTCTTTCACCGGGGTTACTTGTACTCCATACTAGCAGTCATATGGATTCAGATACACAAGTTATGGGACTATGCGCATAGCCTTCAGACCGCCACGACTAATGCTTAGGGACTCATTTTTCCCTTCTTGCTTAGATACATCTTCAAGAAGAAGGGGATTAGAGGCTCCTCTGTTGATGGCCCAGTTAGCAACCATCCATTCTTTAGGAGGGCCCAGTGGAGCCTCA
Source organism: Bretschneidera sinensis (assembly GCA_023935145.1). NCBI lineage: Eukaryota > Viridiplantae > Streptophyta > Magnoliopsida > Brassicales > Akaniaceae > Bretschneidera > Bretschneidera sinensis. The sequence continues at coordinate 56,019,917 of CM043698.1, read as the reverse complement.
ATCAGTCCCACATGCCCCGTGGACCCCGAGTGTAGATTCCTGTTGTTGAACCTGTGGTAGATGACCCGATGGAGGCTGAGCACCCACCAGTGAGCCCTACATCGGAGGAGGACCAGCCAGACATAGGCCCCACTGAGTATCTCCATCTTTTGGATGAGTTGTCCTTCTTCTGCTGCGAGCTCTCTGATATCTGCCGGGAGGATAGGAAGGCGACCATATTGATCCATCAGCGGATAGATGGTTATGTCAGGAGGCGATGTTACAGGCCTTACTCGATCGCCTATCTCCTGCACCCGGTATCTCTTTGACTGCACCACCTGATGACCAGTAGTGAGAGGGTACCCCGTCTGGCTGAAGACATAAAACTTAGTGCTCATGAGAGGTATCCCACTGCATATCCTTTTTATTATCATATTTTTCTTTTCTTATTTATGATTATTTAGCTGTTTATTTTTCATATTTCTTGTTTTCTGGCACAATGTTTGTTTTTCTTTTTTAGGTACATAGTGCGTGCATCAAATTCAAGTTTGGGGGCGTGCTATGAGCCATGCCATCCACCTAGTTCTCCATCTCCCAGGTTAGATCTTTCCATGTCATTCACATTGAGGACAATGTGTATTTTAAGTTTGGGGGTATAGGAGACACAGTTACATTCACACACTATGTCCCAGTTTTTTTTTTATTATTATATAAATGCATATTCATATTTAATGAAAAATTTTGGTTGTTTACAATAAATCTTATGATAAAACTTCATTAGTAATCTTACAATCTAGAACACATAGTCTAGTAATAAGAATTTTAAAAGTTAATTACCTATCTCAAGGCACTTAAGAATTCACGAGTTTGACCCAGATCTAACACGAGCACATTAGCACGCATTTGTGTGGGGTATGACATGTAATTCTAATATATATGTTTCCATGACTTAACCGTAATCAAATAACTTGTTGGATAAACATTTTGGAATAGGCAAATAAAAAGAAAAAAATGTCCATCATGCAAAAAAAGAAAATAAAATGCTCATTAAATAAAATTTTCACTGAGTAACTGGACCTCTTGCCTCAGTAAGCATTGAGTGTTCACGTCAAAATGTGGGGATTTAGCATTTAATGATCATAAAAATTTCTGCTGAGTAACTGGACCTCTTGCCTCAGTAAGCATTGAGTGTTCACGTCAAAAGGTGAGGATTTTTGCTTAGAAGCATTAAGACTTGTTAGTTTTGTAGCCTCTTTGACTCGAGTTAATAACTCCTTAGGGGTGTCTTTACACCTAATACCCTAAAACCATTTGGTTTGGGAGTCATTGACTAAACACTCACTACAAGGGTCAATTAGAAAACTTAATGGAACTCAACATGGTAAAAGAATCTCATGATGAAAGAAAAAGAAAAGAAGTAAAAACTATGCCATTTTAGTTTTATCTAATGAGGAATTCGATGAAGGTTTAGACATTGAAACACTATACGTTAAAAATATGTGGAAGCCCCATCTTTTATGTGCTAATCCACCACATACACTAAGTTAACTTGTGATGTCTTGAACTAGCCTTGTGTAAGTACCATGAACTTTTAAAATCCTTATTCATTGCAAAAATGTGTTTTTATTATAAGCTTACTCAGGAACTATCATCATAGTTTTCTGTGCAACCTAAGTTTTTTTTTTTAAATAAATATGAATGTTAATTTATCTTTGTTTTTTTTCATTTAGTTTTAGTTTTGTATTGCTAAGGGACTAGCAATATATAAGTTTGGGGGTGTGATAAGTTCTTAAATAGTTATATTTAAGCCCCTTAATTTACTCCTGTTAAGCTCTTTGTGTATACATTTCAGTAGATTCTACTTCATTTTCGCGTTTTCTGTGTTTTCTATAGGTATTTGAAGAAAATAAGACATTTTGGAGCTTTAAAGAATATAAAGCAAAGATCTATGCACTAGCAAGGTGCGCTCGAGCGCACCTCTCTTGTGATCGAGCGCACAAGAACACGAGCGCACACTTGCACTCGAGCACAACCCACATACGCTCAAGCGCACACACACTAGAGGAGGCAGAGCCAGATATGAAAAGAAGTCTCCGGACCTCAAATAGGAAATTAGGGTTTCGGGGCACCCTTAGAGCCCTATATATAGCCTTGTAAAACACAGAAAACACACATTTCAATAACTTTTTGATTACCTTTTGTTTTTGGCTTGAAGTTATACGCTTGGAGAGGAATTGACGACTCGTTTCCTAATCTTTTTTGAGTTTTATTTTTTTGGTTTTTTTTTTATTATGGTTATAATGTTTAGTTTAACTAGCATGTGTAACTAAACTCTTATAGGGCTCGATTGAAGCCCTAATTATGCTTTTCCGTATATATATTCATTGATTACCTTTGCCTATAGCCATGTTATAATGCTTTACTTGATTAATACCTGTTTGTTATAATGTTTAGTTTAATCTCCACAGCCCTTATGCTCTCTTAAGGAACAACTCAGTACACACTCATGCTGAATCCCTTAAGAGAGAAAAGAGTTAGAGTATATATCATGCCTAACTCGTTGCTTAGGGAGATCAATAGCCTAAGGTGTGGACCAAGCCCTTAGGTTGGCAACCATTAGGTATTCATAGTAGGGCTAGAGTATTGGCACCTTATTTAGTGGGAAAGTATAATTAGTGGTGGATATCACAGCCCTATGTTCTTATCATTATTAATTCACACTTAACATTTATTTCTATCTCTTTTTATTTTGAGAAACTAATTCTAAATCGAAATTTACCAATCCCTATGGAGATGATCTCGCACTTGCACACTATGCTACCATTGACCTTGTGCACTTACAAGTAAAACAAGTACGATTATTTGCTTATTTATTTAGGTAGATAAACGTGCAACAACTTCCCCGCCTAGTCCATGCTCCATGAGAGTGGAATGCCGTTCAACAGCCCGGACGAAGAAGAAGGATTTCTTCCATCTCTTGATTGATGACGGGGTCCTCTTCAGTAGTCTCCTTCTGGCCCAGGTACTGACTAACCCATCTGACCTGGCCATGTCTACTAATATGGAAGTGGGCTTTGAATACTTCCAGATTCATCAGCCCTCCCACCTCCGAGCAGACGCTGATAAAGGTCATTATCAACTGTACCGAGTTTGGGACTAGCTGACATAGCGCTATACCAAAGTACTAGAGTACAGCACAGAAAAATAGGTGAAGGGGAAAGCATAGCCCGACCCTTATGTGGTGTTCGTATATGCACAATTCATAGGGCGTGATGCTCGGTAGGGCATCGCAAGCCCTCTCCCCTACCCTGGCCAGCCGGAGGGCGTACTCGCACGGGATGCGGTATGACTTCCGGATCACCTCCAGATCCTCCTCCCTAAGTTGACTTGGGACCGCGTTCGCAGTGAACTCCCACTCATCCCTCTCCTCCACGGTCTTAACCCCCCTAAAATCGGGTAAGGTCGTGTCTACCTCATCCTTAGAGGAGAAGTCCTCTTCATACTCCTCCACTACAAGGATATAGGGCACCATGGCTAATGGTCCCTCCCTGACCTCGGCTCTGTTCGGGGTCTCACTCCTAGAAGTGGACTTGTTCGACCCCGTTTTCTCGGTACTACCATTACCACCACCACTACTATCGCTACTACCGCTAACACTACTAGGTCTATCCTAGTAACTATCGAACGAATACATGATTAGATGAAAGAAGGAGGCTCACTTAAAGTCCAAGTGGCTCAGACTAGACTCCCTCCTCGACAAGACGCTTCAACACCACCCCTCTGAGTGCCAACACCAAAAGTAGAGCTGAGACGCCAACAAAGCCTCCTCTCACCAGAAAAAGATAAGACACCAAGCCCTCGCAAACCTCAGCAACAAAGACGAAACAATCACAAATCTCAAAGGCGACGACAAAAGCTCTTAAAATTTTTTAAAATGAAGCTGAGCACTCTCGATTTTTCTCTAAACAAACTCTGAAAGAATTCATTGTAAATGGAGTGAAGAAAAATGAAGAGAAGGCCTCCTTATATAGGAAAAATGAGCGTGAAGAATGAGAGCATTTAAAGCAAAAACGACAAGAAGAAATAACGTTTCAGAAGCTCGAGGCTACTTTCACATTCTCTAAAGAGACCGTCGCCACAAACCAAACGGCACATGATTAAACCTAGGGACCATTTCGTTCCCCTAGGTGTCGTTTCATTCCCTTAGGAGCCATTATCATCCCCCAGGAAGCCAATCATTAACAAACGCCGCCGTTTTTGTAAAAAACAGCTGCAGACATTTAATGAAGACTATCACAAGCCATGTGTCAAAAAAGACCATCTGAGAAGATTACCCAAGGAAGTTGAACCCCAGAAAGAGCCAAAGGCCTAAAAATCCTAGCCCCTCCAAGAAGCCCAAAGGTAGCTCAAAGCATCCTCCATGGGCCCAAGAAACAGGAAGCCCAAAAGTCTCCCTAGAACTCAAGACCTCCAAGACTAAGCATATGGATCGCTCCACACATGCTCAGACCAATGCCTCCAAAATCGAACATATTGATTGCTCAACATATGCTCCACCCAACACCTCCAAGGCCGAGCATATAGATCGTTCCACAGCTGCTCAGCCCAATACCTCCAAGATCGAGTATATGGATTGCTCCACACCTACTCGGCCCAATGCCTCCAAGATTGAGCATATGAATTGCTCCACACCTGCTCAGCCCAATGCTTCTAAGACCAAATATATGGATTGATCCACACATGTTCGGCCTAACGTCTCCAAGACCGAGCATATGGATTGCTCCACATATGCTCAGCACAACTTCTCCAAGACCGAGCATATAGATTGCTCCACACATGCTTGGCCCAAGGCCTACAAGACCGAGCATATGGATTACTCCACACATGCTCGACCCAATATTTCTAAGATCGAGCATATAGATTACTCCACACATGCTCGGCCCAAACATCTCCAAGACCGAGCATATGGATTGTTTCACACATGCTTAGCCCAAACATTTCCAAGGTGTAGTATATGGATTGCTCCACACCTGCTTGGCTCAAACGCCCTTAAAGACCGAGCATATGGACTGCTCCTCATACGCTTGGCTCGGCACCACCAAGGCTTGGCAGACTGATTGCCTTTTTGCTAAAAATTGAACCCTGCAAAACTTCATTGAGCACATAAATGTACTTAAGGAAGTAAGGGCCTCTGACACAACTCAAAAACCTATACCAAGTAAAGACACGACACGTGGATAGCCCCACGTCAAGACAGCAAAGCAACACATGGACAACCCCAAACCAAGACAACGAGGCAACGCGTGGATAGCCCCAAACCAAGGCAACACTCGGACAACGCAAGTCCCCACAGCTAGACCCCCAGGTCACCATCTCCCTTAGCATAAGGGCTGCCTCATCCCCGAAACCCTATAAAAAAGACCCAGGTACGCATTCCAAAGGGGACTCTTCTTGACCTAAAAACTAGAACACCGTCACTCACGCACTTTTAGACCCCATACTAAGAAAAGCATCGGAGCATCTTTGGAGGCATCTCCCTCCGACAATGCCACAACTTACCCCGTTTCCCTGTGCAGGTCCCTCAGGCACGACATCCAGCTCAGCAGCACATTTTTGGAAGTAACAAGAGGTAAGAAGCTTGCAAATATCCTAAACAAAATCTCCAATCTCTCTCACAAGAGAGTTCCCAGCAACAGCCCCACAATGAGGGTAGGGAATAGAGCCTTGCTAAAAAAGACAGCAAAAATAACTCTGTTAAAAGTGAGCTTAGGGTCAATTTAGGAGTGATTGAAAACAAAGTCTTTTCTTGCTTTCCAAATTGACCATAAGAGGGAAGAAATTTGGGTATTCTGCTCGGATGCGTTGCCAAATTCTTGAGTAACCTTACTCCATCAAACTGAAACCAGTAGACTTGTGCGTGAGGATAGAAAAAAACAAATGTGTTTCACTGATTCGTCCTCATCGCAACCAAAGCTGCATATAGGGCTGGATAATCTTTTCCTTTTGAACAGGTTGAGGTTGGTGGCAACATCACACAAAAGCCAAATGAAATTTTACTCTTGTGGAGCGAGAGTGATAGCACGAGATCGTTTATTTTAAAAAAATATTAAAAGCGAGAGGGTGTCGAGATCATATATATATATATATATATATATATAATTTTAATATTATAATTATCACTATATGATTATATACAAAAAATAACTAATTTTACTATTTTATATTCTATAAATGATCAAAATTTTAGAAGTTCATAACTACCAAACAAATATAAATATTAATGAAGTCGATTTATATCACAAGAAAATAAATTACTGTAGTGGTTTCCGTCCTTCAGTGTCCAGGTTTGAGCTTTCACTTCATCATTGTACACTATGAGCTGCTTTAAGAAACTTATGGCAATGATGAGACGATTTTGGTGGAGGCACTACGAAAATGAGAGAAAAATATCTTGGATTAGTTTTTTTTCTCGAGGCTTGTCAGCATTAATATAAAGTAGGGAGGAGGTGGAGCTGCTTCATGGGGGTAAAAACTTGTGGTAATGGATCTAGTGTTTCTCACCTCTTCTTTGCAGATGATAACTTGCTCTTTGCTATGGGCTGATCGATACATAATTTTTTGTTGGGCCTGCTCACATAGACTACTTGCCTAGTGTAAGCTTTCTTGGCTTGTGCTGAGTCTCCTCCACTACTAAGCTTTCAAAGATGGTTCGGATGGTTTCGATAGTGGAAGCATTGTCTCTTGTCTTCTTTTTTATATGCAATCATTTCTTTACAGGCTTCTTCTAGGTCAATCTCTACCTATTCTATTAGGGCTCTTAGGCACTCGGCCCTTGACATACTTTCCCAAGTATTTTTTTTTGTTTTGGCCATCAAACGTATTCTCTGTCTACAACTTCCGTCAAAAGGTTGGCTCTTGAAGTGTTAAGAGAAGTATAACTTTTGAATCAAGAGAATTTTTCAATTCAATGATGTCTTTTGTCATCTTTTCGGGACCTTTTGTCACCATTATCTTGCCTTTTATGACTTCTTGTGTTTTTCTCTTCCAATTGCTTTGACCATCTTCCCGTTCTCTTCGGTATGCCTAGTCTTCTTCTTGATCCATGCAATTTTGAGTGCGGGCTAATAAGGTTGGTACGTCGTGTGTCCGCTGCCTAGAGAGGATAGTGATGAAGCAAGAAGCTCGGAGGCCATTTCTTAAGGCAATGCAAACAAATTTTTTATCCAAGTTCTTGAACAACATTGATTGTGCTGTGAATCGGTTGACATAATCTCGCAACATAGGAATTGGCGATCGAGTGTTTGAAAAAGACTTACGGCCTTCAGTGTGTAAGAAGGAATTACGACACTTTGACCGATTATGCCCATCTTCTTTGTTGCTCTAATCACGATTAAGACTACGTTAGAGTCTTTCTGTTTTTGATTGGGTTTGAAGATCCAACAAAACGAGTTTTTAGAGCATAGTAGCAATGATGTTTATCTTTTCATCCATGGCGTCTAGGAGTTCTATTGGAAACGGCGCGTTGGTCACTGCCTTAAGGACGAGCACATCGTTAACTATCTTGCTTTGGGAACTAATGTGTGATTAACTTAGTACATTCGTCCTTTCAGTTGCAAGTGGGTTGTTGTCTCAAACCTTTGCTCTGTTCTGATCGATGGTGACCTCGAGAGCATGTGGAGAGTCATGCACTTATGGGTTTTCGTGGCAGCAACAACGACTTGACTTTTGAGGGTAGGTTTCTTTGGAGGCATCCTATCAGATAAATTTTTCTTATCTCACGGACGACACAAATCTGTTGATGCCGAAAATCTACTTGAGAGAGAACTCGAAAATCTACCCTCACGAAGACACGAAAACTATGAAAGTCACTCGAAGTTAGGTTCTCCTAGAGAGATTCTCTTACGCTCAAGTCAATGAAAACAAAGAATTTTAGCAAGTTAGATATTTATGAGATACTTGTTGTGCAATGAGAACCCTATTTAATAGTGGTTTTAAGACTAACCCAATTAGAATTAGTAATCTTATAGTGTTTTGTTCTTGTAGAAGTAGGATTGTTATTGAGATTAGGTTTAGGAGGCGAAGTGACCTTATTGCTATTTTGTGTAGCTTTCTGATTAGTTGTTGTCTTTAATTTGTGAAATTACTTTTTTATTCTTTGAAATTTTCACTAGTCTTCAATTGATTAGTAGGAGAAGTTTACCCCTCGTCAAAATGAAAGAAAGATAAAAAAATATTCGAAACTGAAAGAGAAAAGGAAAAAATATAAATTAAAAATGTGTTTTGTCTTTTAACTGTCTAATTGATAGATTTGAAAAAATGAAAAAGTTCAAGGTGTAAGTTGTCTCATTAAGGGTGTAAAATGAACTGACCTCAAAATACAGGGGAGCAATTGATAATTAACCTTGTAAAGAGTAACGCTTACTAATTTAATCAAAATTCGTGATTGTTTCGTAATTCCACTCACCAAATGGTACAATTATGTAATTAGCCCGCATTAATCCCATTAATTATGCGAGCAACCTTTGCGTTCGCGTCTAATCTCAAGTGTCAACTACGTAATTCCAAAATTTGCTCAGAGAGAATCTTGAAATTGAAATTCCACGTCATGCTGACAAATTCCCATAATGGGCACGAAACTCCTACTGAATCTTTTGCCAATAAGGCAATAAATTAAATTAAATTCATTCACACTCACTACATCTCTCCCCCTTTAAAGTTCCCTCTCTCTCTCTCCTTTCTGTGAGCTACCCTCTCTCTCTCTTGTTTTATTTGCTAAGAATTTTTCTAAGGCCATGGCGTTACAGAGACAAATCTTGAGGAGAAGCGTACAAGAAGTCAAAGCCAACCTCAATCATCACGGTAGGATTTCTCTCTGTAGTTCCTTCTCTACGGTTCCTTCGTTTGCTGGTCAGCTCCCGCCGTTCGATCATGAGCACACGCCGTATAAAGGACCGATGGCCGATGAAATCTTTCAAAAGCGTAAGAAGTACCTTGGCCCCTCTCTCTTCCACTACTATCAAAAGCCTGTAAGTGATTGGTTATAATTATTATTGTCAATTTATACAAGACGTTTTTTTGTTGTTGTTAATGAATGCTAATCTCTATGGTTAATGTCTGTAATCGATGCATAAGCTTAGTTTTTACTGAATATTGAGTGATTTAAAATCATTATGTTTGCCTCTTTCTTTTTGAATTTTGGTCTTCAGTAAATAGGATTCAGTTGTGGTTTTTATAATAGTACGATTATTCAATTATGGCTAAATACTGTTGAGTTCATCGGACTTCAATTTGGACTTAGGTAAACACATGCTCAAGTGCTAATGCGCGAAGATTATGTCTTGATTATTGTATGTACTGTTAGTACTAACCGAAGATTTGGAAAAAAAAGTGATCGATCTTGTACTTTATCTTGGTTCGTGGAATTTCTGTGACTAAATGTCCTATAACTGGGACCTTGACCTTTATATTTTATCAATGTTTTTTTAAAAGTAAGATTGTATTAAAAGGCACCCTCAAAGCCAAGGTGAATTACAAAAAAAGGAAATCCACAAAATCTAGAAGCTCAAAATCATTTACAAAAAAACTTCCTTTAAACCAAAAATTAAGAGTGTTGAATAACTTCAATAGTTCTCTCTATACCATCAAAAACCCTATGATTCCTCTCATTCCACACTATCTTAAAATTAGATAGTGGAATTAACGTGTAAGCCTTTTTGGTCATCTTTGAAGCCTTCAAACCACTCCAAGCCCACACTTAATCTTTCATGGAGTCGAAAACCACCCAAAAAACACCCAAGATCTTATATGAGATCTCCCACAAGCCTTTAGCCAATGAACACTCCACCAAAAGATGAAACACTGACTCAGCACATATTTTACAAATGTAATATCTATTAACAATCACCTTCTCCCGCGCAATAAAACTTATTTTCTTTGAGGCATAAAAGCACCAAATGGCTTTCCAAGGAAAATTAGAAAACCTTTCGAGGGAGTCTCATCAAGAAGAAACTTGTAAAAAGATATCACCGCAGAACCTTTATCCGGGCTAAGCCTCCAACTAGCCACATCCTCCCTATTCGCATCCAATCTAGCACTATATAAAGATTCCAAGAAACTTTTGACCAACTTTACCTCTCAATTATGGACATTACGGATAAAGGACACATTCCAAGCAAGTCCATCATTAGTCAAGGATACTCATGAACTATTGAGTGCATATTTATCTCTCACAATATCATAGATATTCAGAAATTGGTCTTTTAAAGGGGTATTCCCAAACCAAATGTCATGACAAAGATGCCAAAGCTGAGTTCTTCCCCATTTCCAACCATCACCGAAACACGAGGGAGGAAATCCTCCCATCTTTTCCTATTCCATTTCCACACCCCCACACCATAGGCCCCCCTAGGCTTCTTAGACTTCTATCTGTTGGATTCATCCCAAACTTAGCTTCCATCACTCTCCTCCTAAGATGATCTCTCTCTTCAAGAAATCTCCATAACCATTTTCCAAGTAGAGCTTTATAAAATAAAGTGAGATTTAAGGCCAAGCCCCCTTTTTCTATAGGTTGCTTCACCACGCCACACCTTACCAAGTGATATTTATATTTTATCAATATTTTGTTAGATTTATTTTTAAGTGTTTCAAAACAACTATCATCTTGGTCAAACTAGCCGTGGTCAAACTAGTCGTTATGGTCCAACTAGCCATTATTAGTCGAACTAGCCATTGGATATAACACTATATAAACTCTTCTCCTCTCGCATTTGTATGAGAACACAACAATCATTTTTTAATTCTTCTCTCCTCTTTTTGAGTATCATATCTTGATAATTTAGAGTCTTGTGAGGTACAAGTAGCAAGGAATTTCCACTAGCAAAGAATTTCCAGTAGCAATCCTTTAGCCTTTATAATGGATACACGTTCATACAATTGATTGTTGTAGTCGAATCTTGGAGGGTAGACGCGTTGAGACCATGCGCGCTAAGTCCAAGATTTTGGGAACACGAAATCTACCTTTAAGGATAACGCTTCTGCTTGCCTTTATAACTAAGTTTTTCTTGTCATTTATTTCCTTAATTATTGTGTTTAACTGTTAGAATAAATTATTATTAGTAACAAAAATTAAAGCATTCATGCACAAATATTTTCAACAATCTTAAAGGTATATTTTCGTTATGGATACTTAAATTCTTGTCGTTTCCAGAACATTATTAGATGGTATTAAGTTGTATTCCCTTGGTGGGAACAAAAAATTTATAATGTTTTAGAATTTACAATAATGTTTTGTACTAACAGATCGAATGAGGAAAATATTGAAAATTATAAAATATTCAAATAAAATTATAAGGACGTGAATAAAATTACAAGACATATTATTGCTTCGCTAAAGAGTTGTTACTAACTACATTATTAGAACTTTTTAAGAGCTCATATTCACTTTCGGTGGAAAAAGAAAAATCGTAATAATGGCAATGAGGTAATAAAAAAATATATGAAGAGTTGTGGTTGGTTTTTTTACTATTCTTTCTTGGGACAAAGACATTCTTTCTTGTGAGATATACATATGAAATGGTTACTATTATGTTGCATAAGATTTTGTTGATTAAATTAAAGATTTAATCATCGTATATATTGATGTGCATCCCGTTTGATAGTAAGAAAAATTAGTTTGTTGTTATGAAATGATGACTTTTCATACCCACATTTGGTAGAATAAAATTTGTAAATAATTAAATTCAAAATTGTTGTAGAGGTGGAAGAATCAAAGAATTTGTGCTATTAACATGGGGAGTATTTTTTTTTTTTTTGCACTGGGTAATAATTTAATAAGCTACTAATACTTTTGTTAATATTCTTTCTTAGTGGGAGAAAGAAATAAATTTTAGAAAATAAAAAAAAAATGATGATGGACGGTGGAATGGGAGTCATAGGATGTCATCACTACATTTTGGAAAAAATTTTGATACAAGGAAGAGGTATGAAAAAAAAAGAAAGAAAATGCCTAAGTGATATATATTTTATACAAATAATAGAAGCCTCTGATTATTTGTTATCATGCGATTTGATCATAAATGAATATTATGTGATATGGTATCTTGGTACAATATAAAATTGATAAGTAAATGAGATATGTTTTATTGAAACCTAAAAAAAGAAAAATTGGTTCTAAACTTTTAATCAAATATGTTTATTGTCTATGCATATTAGTATAACATGTATTATCGGGTGTACTGAAAGGTTATATTAATGTGAGTCAATTAAAGCCAAGGAGTGGCTATCTATTTACTTGGCAAGTGGTACAGTCTTTAAGCAATAGACTATAGTTTCTAGGTCCATCATGAAATATAAATTTATTACCTTGGAGAATGTTATGTCTGAAGCTGAATGACTAAGACAATTATTTGTGGACATTCCATTGTGGGGAGACCAGTTCTCCATTGTGATTGCCAAGCGGCAATAGTTTGTGCTAAATAAAATAAAATAAAATTCATATTGTATTTTGGTTAGTTGGCTGAGGGGCGTACGATTATTGTGATTGTCCAATAAAGGGCATTTTGAAATGAAAATCCTGGGTAGTGCTCTATTTAAAGATAAATATGAAATGTGATATGTGGCCCAGTGAGGGGCAATGAGATATGTGATTAGCTCATTGAGGGGCGTATGAATATTGTATTGTTTCTCGTTAAGGGGTGTTGTCTGCCAAGAGGCGTGAATTAAAATAACTTTGTGAGGTCAAAGAGGAATCTGGTAAATTCTTGCAAGAGAGCTGGTGAGCAAAACATCGAGGGGGATGAGACTGATGCTCATTAGTGAGACTAAGTAATGGATACCTAACCTCTATGATTGGAAATCCCATGAATGAGGTTCAATGGGAAGAACGAAGTCACTAGAGTCTCGTGAGGCACTGTCACTTAGCTATACGCCTTTCATATGAGATGATTGGTAAGAGTCTTTCCTTATGGTATATGACAGTGCAACTGCGATTAGTATGATGATGAGCTTATAGTTCTTAATGGGTCCACAGTCCAAATTTGGATGGGTGTTGATCGCAGTACACTCTTGATGAAGTCACCTATATGAGTGTGGGAGTTATGTCGCTCCCCATGTGACTTGGGCAAGTCGCTAGAGCCCTCAAGAAAATCCAGGTAGGCACATGGCTGTAAAAGTGTCAAACCGTTGGAATTGCTACTGATTAAGAATGTTATGTGAACAACTATGTTGGCCGTATCACATTCAAGGAATTGGTACAATGAGCTTAGCTCCACCATATTTTTGTGGTCCCAAATAGTTCTTTCCATGTGAAGTTCAAACTGAAAGCTACTATCACTAATGCATAACTTCCTTGTATTCCTTGCTACTATTAATAAAGTGTTTTAAAACATGTGAGGATTGTTAGATTTATTTTTAAGTGTTTCAAAACACCTATCATCTTGGTCAAACTACCTGTTGGAGTCAAACTAGTCGTTATGGTCCACCTAGCCGTTGGAGATAACACTACATAAACTCTTCTCCTCTCCTATTTGTAAAAGAACACAACAATCATTTTTTTCCATCTTCTCTCCTTTTTTTGATTATCATATCTTGATAATTTAGAGAGTCTTATGAGGTACAAATAGCAAGGAATTTTCAATAGCAATCCTTTAGCCTTTATAGTGGATGCGTGTTCATACAAATGATTGCTATAGTTGAATCTTGGAGGGTAGACGCGTTGAGACCATGCGCACTAAGTCAAAGACTTCGGGAACGCGAAATCTACCTTTAAGGATAACACTTCTGCTTGCCTTTATAACTAAGTTTTTCTTGTCATTTATTTCCTTAATTATTGTGTTTAATTGTTAGTATAAATTATTATTAGTAACAAGAATTAAAGCATCCATGCACAAATATTTCCAACATGTTGCACAATTAATCTTGATGAGGATAGAATTTTATGGATGTGAAATCTTGGATTCTGAATTCCATGGCCTTGATTTGGTGTGCAGGATAAGCCTTGTTATTTTAATTTGGTTTAACTTCTGTCCTCCCTTTTATAACAAGAAGATATGATCTTGTCTTCTTGCCTATATAACATTTCTCTCTTCATTGTACTGGTTAACGTTTTTTTTCTTTAAGTTTTATGCTTCTTCATTTTATTAAGCTTACATGGACTGAAGTAGGGAGAAAAGCTTTGATTTCTAAAAGTCTTAACAAGGTTATGAGCCTAGGCCAAGTGAAATGGACAAATGGAGCCATGTAGCTCTAGTTTAGTATTAAAGTTTTGTTGACTTGAGTTTTAGGACTGCTTTGATGTGATAGGCGTATATAATGGATACGCTTTCCATGTTGCTCACTTCATACGCAGAAGCATATTATTATCTTCAACTTTGTTCTTTTTCATTTACACAGCTCAATATTGTAGAAGGGAAGATGCAATATTTGTTTGATGAGACTGGGCGTCGCTATCTGGACGCTTTTGCTGGAATAGTTACTGTCTCATGTGGGCATTGCCATCCTGAGGTTTTAAATGCTATTATGGAACAAAGCAAGCTTCTCCAGCACGCTACAACCATATACCTGCATCATGCAATAGCTGATTTTGCTGAGGCATTGGCATCCAAAATGCCTGGAAACCTAAAGGTTCTTCCAATTGAGTCTATATCTTTATGTAGTTCCTTTATGATAATGTTTGATTAACCTATGGTTCTGTAAATTTGAAGTTTATAAATGCAAATCTTCAACAAGATCATAATCATGACCGTGTAAACCTGCTTCATTATTTGAAATGTAGGTTGTGTATTTTGTAAATTCTGGGTCAGAAGCAAATGAATTAGCGATGCTGATGGCTAGACTATATAGCGGCAATCTCGGTATGATTTCCTTGAGAAATGCATATCATGGTGGAAGTTCTAGTACAATAGGACTAACAGCTCTAAACACATGGAAGTATTCAATACCTCAGGTTTGTTTACTGTCTGTAGCTTCAAAATATTCCTATATAGCAATTGGATTTCGATTAGCTTAGATGTATCTCTGTGTTACCTTTTATTTATGCTAAGAATGGATACCCAAGTTAAGCTTTTGAGTGGCCATGTTGGATTTAAACTTTTTCTTCTCCATTTCTGACTTCTTCTGATGGTAATTTTCTTTTTTGCGATAAATGTGACTTTTGTCTATCCAGAAAAAGAATGCTCTGAATGAAAAGTTTGCTAGGAAGGAGCTAGCCACCTCCTAAGCTGAAAGAAATACAACCCCTGTTCACAAGCTAGAGAATGAAAAAAACCGAATGCAAGATAGATATATATATCAATACTCCATTTTGCATAAATATCCCTATTCTTAGAGTTGTCCTCTAAATTCGCAATCCCCAAATCTCTCTCTGATATCTGCTACTCTGCAAAATAACAACTTGAGCACAAAGTATCTTCTGGTGTAAACGACAATTTCCCCTGCCAAATGTATTAGATGTAGGCATTTCAAAATATCTTTAGTAATACGACAGCCAAAGAGTTTCCATTCCGTGAGCCTTTGCCCAATTGAATTCTCTTTGCCGACCAATGAGAGATTTAGAATCAGCTCTATGTAATATCTCATGCCAAATAGTTATAGAGTAGGACCAGCTGAAAAAGATATCTCTTGACTCGGCGAAGGTATTGCAAAACAAGCAATCCAATCTACCTTTTGCACTCCTCGTCTGCTGCCTATCTCTTATAGGGAGAGAATTTAGTACACACAACTGGATAATAAAGCTATGTATAGGAATGAAATAAGAAAACTAATTTGTATCATTCAAAAGCTGAAACTTGAGCTATAGCTGAAAAACTGAAATCCAAACGGAACAAAATGGTTAACAGATTTTTTGGATCTGTTGTTATTTTAACCCCTAGCTTTATCACGTTTGTCTTTAAGAAGTTTATTAATTTATTTCCTCTATCTTCTCTCTTGATGTGGATCATGGTTACTGCATTTCTTTTTTTCTTTTAAATTCCAAGCTACTTGTTTCAAGTTCTTGTTATCCTCATACTTGGAATTTTAAAAGAAAAGATTAAGAAATTATATGATTCTTCTTTTGAGATTTCCATGGGATACACCTCATGAATACTGAAGTTTTTTTTGACTTATTTAGAAATATATCATACTTTCATTTCATTCATACATGTCATGTTTGGTAGTGTTATTGTGATTGGTCTACCACTCTTAGTGGAATGTCCTGCATGTTTTAATCCTATTTACTTACTCAGCCTTTATGAAAAGGGATGTCTTTGCCTCAGTTGGCACAACAAAAAGATGTGCATGTGAAGAGTGAAGACACACACTTGTGGAGTCCTACTTTGCTGATGTAACCATTGTTAAATCTCTATGATTGCATATGGAGGCTTTTGGCTAGAGATAGCAATTATTCTAATTTATCTTCCCAAACTTACTGTGGCACTTGGCAGGGTGAAATTCATCATGTTGTTAATCCAGATCCATACCGTGGAGTCTTTGGCTCTGATTCTTCTCGTTATGCTGAGGATGTACAAGATCACATTGATTATGGTACTTCTGGAAAAATCGCTGGATTTATAGCTGAAACCATTCAGGTTGGTGTTAACAGTTGTCTGTTGAAGGTTTTTTTTGGTGTTTTACACCACCATGTTCAGGACACTTGACAATTTTAAGATTTGCCAACTTTAGGGAGTTGGAGGAGCAGTTGAATTAGCCCCAGGGTACTTGAAACTGGTTTACGACATTGTACGCAAGGCTGGTGGTGTCTGCATTGCTGATGAAGTACAAACTGGATTTGGTCGTACTGGAAGCCATTATTGGGGTTTTGAGACACAAGGTGTCATTCCTGACATAGTTACAATGGCAAAGGTCCTTACAATAATCAGCCCCCCTTTTTTTTATTCCTAGAAACATCAATATATAAACTATGTTTTTTTATCAAATCTCTGGTTTGTTATTAAGATTACCTAAAAAATAAGTTTCTTTCCGTTGGTTCAATCATACTATATATCTTGTTCATTCATTCCATAAGTTTCACAAATGTAATTATTAGGGTATTGGCAATGGATTACCATTAGGCGCTGTGGTGACAACGCCAGAAATAGCGAGTGTAATGGCTCAGAAAATTCATTTTAACACTTTTGGGGGAAATCCTGTTTGTTCCGCTGGTGGACTTGCAGTGCTCAGAGTTATTGATAAAGAGAAGCGGCAAGCACATTGTTCTGATGTTGGCTCGCACCTGATTGGACGCTTTAGAGATCTACAGCAAAAACATGACAGTAATTGCTCCTTGGCCCTCATTTTGTTTTGATTTTAAGATATATGTTTTTTTGTTTTTGATTTTTGAATTTGACCCTGCCTTTTTAGCAACTACTGTATTATTTTGCTCTTCGGATTACATTGACTTTAAAACTTTGTTTTTTTTCCAAGTATACTAAACACAGTATTTTCAGATTGCTAAAATTTTATTAAGGACTCTGTGTTCATGTGAATGGATGCACAAAACTCTTACACTGTCTTAATTAGGGCTATATAAATTCGTTTTTAGTCCACGTAGGAGAACCACTGGCATCTGGCATTGCTAGTTTTATTTATCAAGAGTTTCATTTAGAGCTTATAAATGAATGATGCTGTCTGTGAATCAGGGATGCATGCAAATCAATGGTGATACGAGAGGTAATTCCAAGATAAACCTGCGATAAGAATTTTAAGAACTCAGTTCCTTGCTGCTGAAAAATGAATTTTGCTTCTTGTTAACAGTCTTATGTAGAGACTTGAAACACATGGAGAATCGAAAGTCTAATCAAATAGACCTTTTATCCAGACCTCTGATTCTCCAGTTATTCTAAATCATTTTTATATTATATTATGCATTATTCCTATGTAAGTTTCCATACTTTACGGTGTTTCCTCTTCTTCTTTTTTTTGTAAATTTTTTCCCCTATTAAATAGTTCTCTCATTGTTAAATTTCTTCAGTCATTGGAGATGTGAGAGGGAGGGGCTTAATGGTGGGGATGGAACTTGTGAGTGATAGGAAGGAGAAGACACCAGCTAAGGCTGAAACTGCAGTCTTGTTTGAGAAACTCAGAGGTATCATGAAAAGCTCCTAACTATTACTAATTACTTTCTTCTTCAAATTATTTATTAAAAAAACGAAGAAAAACTCTCCTTTAAATTTTCTACCAATATACTTACAAGTTACTGGCTCCTGTGTGAAGAACTTGGTGTACTAGTTGGGAAAGGAGGACTTCACGGAAGTGTTTTCAGAATAAAGCCACCCATGTGTTTTACCAAGGATGATGCAGGTAATTACTCTGAATATAATTGAAAATTAGATGTTGTATTAGCCAAAAAAAAAAGGCTGATGCAGTACATTCTACTATGTCTCTTGCATTATATACGATAACCTATTAATTTCGACAAATTTATAACAACCGGCTTCTCTAATTTTTATTTATATATCCTTCTGAGGTAGAAACAGTGACAATCTGTCTATATTTGTTTTGTATGCGCAGATTTTCTAGTAGATGCTTTGGACTATTCCATATCGAAGTTGTGAGGATCAATCTATCAAGAATACAGATGATTTTGTAAACTTTTCATGTTGGTCCTTTGTCAAAAAAACTCTACCAAATGTTTATTTTCATGAATAATAAAAGTGCGTTTCTAATGATATACTGTAGCTATTTCATGGCCATCTAGGTAGGCAACTGAGAGATTATTATAAGTCCTACTTTCTTATGCCCAAAAGGAAATGATTATGTCAACTTACATTGGGATACTTGGTTGTTGATCATATTTGTAATTATATATTTATTATGTTTGTAAAAACAAAAAGTTATGAAATTTATTTAAAAATAAATTTACTGTGGAATTAAGATTTGTTTGTTGCAAATTCTATCAAAATTGATAGAATTTACAAATGAATTTTAGAAGAGTAAAATGTTATATTGATCAAAATATTCTGTCTTTTTTTTCTTTTTCTCCTTCTCTCTCTTTCCTTTTCTCTTCCTCTCCCTTCTTTTTTGAATTTCTCATTTATTTCAAACATTTTAAATGTGAAAATTCAAATGAATTTTACAATTTAATATAAGAATGTCAAACATTTCAATTCATTGCTAAATAAATTCTTTTTCAATTCATTTTCATTTGGTTCTAAACGTAGTGTAAAAGATTGGGGTTTGAATTACTTCGAGTAATTTGGGGGTTCAATTTAGATGTTTTATGTTAAAACAAAAAATATATATTATATTTACTAATATATTGATCACATTTGATAGTAAAGTTCTTAGATTTATCTTCTGATTTGATTATTTTACTAACAACTGTCATCGAAATACTACTGAGAGATTTCTTTTGTCTTATTTTAAAGCCATTGTTTCAAGACACGACAATAAAATCCGTGTCATATAGCAGCCTCTTAGAGCCTGTATGGTACACCCTTTGACTTAATATTAAGAAAGATTAATTCCACCAAGGGCTACCAAAGTTTACTACGTATTTTGAATTGCTTCTTTACTTCCTGGGGATGTCTCAGACAGGTAGATTTCGAGAGAGGGAGGGAGAAAGAGAGAGACGCTTAAGAAAAATCCGTGTCATATAGCAGCCTTAGAGCCTGGATGGTACACCCTTTGACTTAATATTAAGAAATATTAATTCTACAAAGGGCTACCAAAGTTTACTACATAACTTGAGTTGCTTCTTTACTTCCTGGGGATGTCTCAAGCAGGGAAGGAGAGGGAGAGAGAGAGATAGATGAAGATAAAGATACAGAGAGAGAGTACACCCTTTGACTTAATATTAAGTTACTTCTTGGGGATGTCTCAAACAGGTAGATTGAGAGAGAGAGAATATTAAGAAATATTAATTCCACCAAGGGCAGCCAAAGTTTACTACATATTTTGAGTTGCTTCTTTACTTCTTGGGGATGTCTCAAACAGGTAGATTGAGAGAGAGAGAGAGAGAGAGAGAGAGAATATTAAGAAATATTAATTCCATCAAGGGCTACCAAAGTTTACTACATATTTTGAGTTGCTTCTTTACTTCCTTGGGATATCTCAGACAGGTAGATTGTGTGTGTGTGTGTGAGAGAGAGAGAGAGAGAATATTAAGAAATATTAATTCCACTAAGGGCTATAAAAGTTTACTACATATTTTGAGTTGCTTCTTTACTTCCTGGGAATGTCTCAAACAGGTAGATTGAGAGAGAGAGAGAATACTAAGAAATATTAATTCCACCAAGGGCTATCAAAGTTTACTACATATTTTGAGTGGTTTACTACATATTTTGAGTTGCTTCTTTACTTCCTTGGGATGTCTCAGACAGGTAGATTGTGTGTGTGTGAGACAAAGAGAGAGAGAAAGAATATTAAGAAATATTAATTCCAGCAAGGGCAACCAAAGTTTACACCCTTTGACTTAACATTAAGAATATTAATTCCACTAAGGGCTATAAAAGTTTACTACATATTTTGAGTTGCTTCTTTACTTCCTGGGAATGTCTCAAACAGGTAGATTGAGAGAGAGAGAATACTAAGAAATATTAATTCCACCAAGGGCTACCAAAGTTTACTACATATTTTGAGTGGTTTACTACATATTTTGAGTTGCTTCTTTACTTCCTTGGGATGTCTCAGACAGGTAGATTGTGTGTGTGTGTGTGAGACAGAGAGAGAGAGAAAGAATATTAAGAAATATTAATTCCAGCAAGGGCAACCAAAGTTTACACCCTTTGACTTAACATCAAGAAATATTAATTCCACTAAGGGCTATAAAAGTTTACTACATATTTTGAGTTGCTTCTTTACTTCCTGGGAATGTCTCAAACAGGTAGATTGAGAGAGAGAGAATACTAAGAAATATTAATTCCACCAAGGGCTCCCAAAGTTTACTACATATTTTGAGTGGTTTACTACATATTTTGAGTTGCTTCTTTACTTCCTTAGTATGTCTCAGACAGGTAGATTGTGTGTGTTTGTGTGAGAGAGAGAGAGAGAGAAAGAATATTAAGAAATATTAATTCCACCAAGGGCTACCAAAGTTTACACCCTTTGACTTAACATTAAGAAATATTAATTCCACTAAGGGCTATAAAAGTTTACTACATATTTTGAGTTGCTTCTTTACTTCCTGGGAATGTCTCAAACAGGTAGATTGAGAGAGAGAGAATACTAAGAAATATTAATTCCACCAAGGGCTACCAAAGTTTACTACATATTTTGAGTGGTTTACTACATATTTTGAGTTGCTTCTTTACTTCCTTGGGATGTCGGGCTACCAAAGTTTACTACATATTTTGAGTGGTTTACTACATATTTTGAGTTGCTTCTTTACTTCCTGGGGATGTCTTAGACAGGTAGATTTTGTTTTTGTGTGTGTGTGAGAGAGAGAAAGAGAGAGGGTTCAAGTAGATTGAGAGAGAGAGAGAATCTGTTGTGCAATTATCTACCTAATTATTAAGCAAATAATCGGACTTGTTTTACTTGCAAGTGCACAAGGTCAACAGTAGCATAGTGTGCAAATGCGAGATCATCTCCACAGGGATTGGTGAATTTCGTTTTAGAATCAGTTTCACAGTGTAAAATGATAAAAATAAATATTGAGTTTAGATCGATAATGATAAGAACATAAGGCTTTGATATCCACCACTAATCATACTTTCCCAATAAGTAATATGTCAATGCTCTAGCCTTACCATGAATACCTAATGGTTGTCAACCTAAGGGCTTGGTCCGCTCCTTAAACTATTGATCTCCCTAAGCAACAAGTTAGGCATGGTATATACTCTAACTCTGTTCTCTCTTAAGGGATTCAACATGGTGTATACTGAGTTGTTCCTTAAGAGAGCATAAGGTTTGTGGAAATCGACAACCACACGAGACCTAGGGCATGTTGTATACTCCTGGTTTCTCATGTTGATTAACCTAAAAATCCGGCGTGGATTTCTTTTGTTACTATTGTCAGACCCAGGACTTGGTCATCCAAATTGATCTAACTAACTACTCCATACCACATGCATACGTTGATCAGACAAACACATATGAGGAATTTCAATAAAACAGACATTAATCAATTAAAGCATCATAACATGGCTATTTGCAAAGGCAACAATACTCATATATGGAAAAGCATAATTAGGGCTTCAATCGAGCCCTATTAAGAAGTTAGTTACACATGCTGATTATACTAAACATCATCATAACATAAACTAAATAGAAAAGAATAAACCCGAAAAATACTGTGGAGAAGAGTCGTCAATTCCTCTCCAAAGCTTACAACTCAAAGGAAAATCGAAAGTGAAGTTTCTGTGTTTTACAAGCCTATATATAGGGTTCTAAGGACACTTCGAAACCCTAATTTCCAAAATAAGACCCGAAGCATTCTTTCCAAAACTAGCTCTGCCTCCTCACTGTACGTGTGCGCTCGATCTCATGCTTTTGCGCTCGAGCGCAAGGTTGCGCTCGAGCCTTCTATATGTGCACACAAGTGCTTGTGCGCTTGATCACAGACACCTTGCACTCAATCGCACTTGGCTTCTTCCAGGACTTCAGATTTCTTCCTTAGAGCTCCAAAATGCTACATTTTCTTGAAGAACCTATAAAAAACACAGAAAACACAAAAATGAAGTAGAATATACTAAAATATGTAAACAAATAGCTTAACAACTGTAAATTAAGGGGCTTAAATATGAATATTTAAGCACTTATCACACCCCCAAACTTACATATTGCTAGTCCCTTAGCAATACAAAATGAAAAACTAACTGAAAAACAAAATCAAAGATAAATTAATTATTCATGATATCTAAAAATTTGGGTTGCACATAAAACCATGATATTTGTTCATAAGTAGGCTTAAAATATAAACACATATTCGCAATGAATAAGGGTTTTAAATTCTAATTATTTACACAAGGCTGGTTTAAGGCATCACAAGTTTGACTTAGTGTGTGGTGAATTAGCACATAAAAGATGAAGCTTCCAAATAACTCCAATGTATAGTGTTTCAGTGTCTTAACATTCATCGAATTTCCTATCAAAATGAACAATAATGGCATAGTTTTATTTCTTCTCTTTTTCTTTTATTATGAGATTTTTGCCACGTTGAGTTCCATTAAGCTTTCTAATTGATCTATGTAGCGAGTGTTTAGCCAATGACTCCTAAACCAGATGGTTTTAGGGCATTAGGTGTAAAGACACCTCTAAGGACTTACTAACTAAAGTCAAAAAGGCTACGAAACTAACTAGTCTTAATGCTGCCAAGCAAAATTCTCACCTTTTGGCGTGAACACTCACTGCTTACTAAGGCAAGAGGTCCAGTTACTCAGTGGAAACTTTATTTAATGATCATTATATGCATAATTTCCACCTTTTGACATGAACACTCACTGCTTACTGAGGCAAGAGATCCAGTTACTCAGTGAAAACTTTATTTAATGATCATTAGGAGCATTTTATTTTCTCATTTTGCTCAATAAACATTTTTCTCTATTTTTCTATGCCAAAGTGTTATTCTAACAAGTTATCTGATTACAGTTAGGTCATGGAAACATATACATAAAAATTATATGTCATAATTCACACTATTATGTGCAAATGTTCTCGTGTCAGATTTAGATCAAACTTGTGAATTTTTAAATGCCTTAAAGTAAGTAAGCAAAATTTTAAAACTTTATCATTAGATTATGTGTTCATGATTTTAAGCTTACTGATGAAGTTTTATCATAATATTTGTTTTAAATCAACCAAAAAATTTAAAACAAAATGAACATGCATTTATCTTTTCAAGAATACTAAAAAAAACTGGGACAGAGTGTTCGAATGTGTCTCCCATACCCCCAAACTTAATGTACACATTGTCCCCAATGTGTGAGAGACATGGAAAGATCTGACCTGGGAGATGAAGAACTAGATGGCTGGCATAGCTCGTAGCACACCCCAAACTTTAACTTGATGCACTCACTATGTCCCTGAAAAAGAAAAAGAAACGTAATACCGAAAAACAAGAATTGCTAATGAGAAACAGTTACATAAAAAGTAAATACTAACAATAAATAAAAGAAAATACTAAAAATAAAAGGATATGTTATGGGGTGCCTCCTATGAGCGCTAAGTTTTACGCCTTCAGCCAAACAGGGTACCACTCTCACTGCTGGTCTCCAGGTGGTGCAGTCGATAAGGTACCGGGTGCGGGAGATAATCGATCGAGGATGGCCTAGAGTATCGCCTTCTGTCTCGCAAAGCGTACTTCCAAGCCATCTATGCATTGATGTACCAATAAAGTCGCCTCTTTATCCTCCCGACGGATGTCAGAGAGCTCACATCGGAAAGAGGACAGTTCCTCTAGAAGGTGTTGGTACTCGGTGGATCCCATGCCTGGCTGGTCCTCCTCCCAAGTAGGGCTTTTTGTGGGGTGCTCGGTGTCCATGGGATCATCCTCCATTCGCTCATCAGCAGGTGCATGCCCTCATGGTCCTTGGGGCATATGGGACTGGCTCAAGCTCCACTGGCTCTTCCCAAAGAATAGGTGGTCACTCACTAGTCCATCAATGGAGGAGCCCTTGATCCTCTTCTTCTTGAATATATAGCTGAGGAGGAACGGGAAGGGGAGCCCCCATGCATTTACCGCGGTGGTTTGGTGGCCATGGACATGGTCTTAAAATTTATGGAGCTGGCTCCATATAACAGCTGGAATGGAATACCAATGGCCACAATGGAATACGTGTAGGGCCTGTAGGAACTGGTCCCTCCTTTGGGTCTTGTGCCCCAATGGGCACACATTCCGTTGAAATATGGAATCCACGAGCCAGAGTTGTGGAGGTAACTTAGACCAGCTTCTAGTGTTGTTGTGCCGATCAACGTACTAGCCCGCACATATATCCTCAATGATGTGGGGCAGGGGAAAGGGCTTTGGCTACTCCTCTATCTGGGTGTCCTCGGGAGGGGACTCATCACAACAGTGAAAAGCAGCAGCGATGTCAGCAGTGGTCGCCTCTATGAACTTTCCCTGGACTGATAAAGATAAGATCCCTGGTCTATTGCAGTCGAAGGATAAGTTCTTGTAGAACTGGACCACAAACCGGGTGTATGCAGTCGAACAAATAGGCTTAAACAACCTCTTCAATCCCCGGTTCTTGAATTCTTGAGCCGCCCATCGAGTGGTGTCCATGCTTCTGAAGTCAGCATCGATGTTAAAAATAGTCTCGAACAAGATCTTTCTTTGTTCGAAACTGGGCTGGGATGACTAGGTACGGCTGCTGGAGGCTCGGGAAGTGGAGGTTGTCTGTTTAGGCATCTTGGGCAAGTTTATGTAGTAATTGTGCTCGATCACAATTCTGTGCGCTTGATCGCAACTATGTATCTGCGCTCGATCACAGATGCCTGACACTCGAGCGCACTGGGTCAGGCAATCTGTCAAACAGTTTGTGGGCGACAAATGTACAAAGCTATGGGCAGCACCCCACAAAGCTTTCGAACTCCTGTAAAACATACTTCAATGGCCTCAGTACCACTGACCTCAATAGAGGTGCTTGAGCTATATGGTTATCAAAGTTGGAACTGCTCAAGCGCTCTCTATAGTAGCTTCAGTACTACTCTCTTTGAAGGGGGCACTTAGAGCCCACCTTATGTGGCTCAAGTGCTCTTAGTTCAACTGCATACTGGACAGATTAAAGTGCCAAGTCTTCATCTCTAGGAGGCAAGTTGATATCAAGGTATGGCTTGACTCTATGTCCATTTACTATGAATGTCTGATTTCTGTTTGAACTATGAATCTCCAAAGCACCATGAGGAAAGACCTTGGTGACCACATAAGGACCAAACCATCGGGACTTTAGTTTCCCTGGGAACAGTCTTAGTCTTGAGTTATAGAGCAACACCCTTTGTCCTACATGAAACTATTTTCGTATTAATTATCTATAATGATAGGCTTTTGTCCTTTCTTTGTAGAGCTTGGCGTTCTCATATGCATCATACCTTAATTCTTCCAACTCATTTAAGTTCAACTTCCTCTTCTCACCTGCTTGTTTCATGTCAAAATTGAACTGTTTAATGGCCCAATATGCTCGATGTTTTAACTCCACTGGCAAATGGCATGCTTTCCCAAAGACTAAGTGGTATGGAGACATGCCAATTGGTGTCTTGTAAGCTGTCCTATATGCCCATAGAGCATCATTCAATCGCAAAGACCAATCCTTCCGATTAGGATTCACGGTCCTCTCTAGGATGCTTTTGATTTCTTGGTTACTTATCTCCACTTGGCCACTAGTTTGAGGGTGATATGGAGTGCCAATTTTATGGGTGATCCCATATTTTTTTATGAGTGCGGCAAAAGAATGATGATGAAAGTGGCTGCCACCATCACTGATGATTGCTCTTGGAGTCCCAAACCGGGTAAAGATGTTATCTTGTAGAAACTTCACAACCACTTTGTGATCATTAGTCTTTGAGGGGACAGTCTCGACCCATTTAGACACATAATCCACACCCACAAGAATATATAAATAGCCAAAGGAATTAGGAAATGGACATATAAAATCAATGCCCCATACATAAAAAAAGTTCTAATATATGAATATTTTGTAGGGGCATCTGATTTCGGGATGAGATGTTACCTGTCTGCTGTCATCTATCACATGAGCTGCAAAATGAGAAGGCATCTTTAAACAGATTAGGCCAATAAAAACTGGATTGTAATACCTTAAGAGCTGTTCTCTTGGCCCCAAAATGTCCTCCACATGCAAACTGATGGCAATGTTGTAATAAGCTCAAGTGCTCCTTTTTCTGAGACGCACTTTCTGATGATTTGATCGGGATAGAATTTGAATAGGTAGGGATCATCCCAATGGTAGTGTCAAGACATAGATATCAGCCGCTTCTTTTTTTGACTAATCATACGTGGAGGAAAGACCTTAGAAGTTAGATAATTGACAATATCAACATACCATGGAAGTGTTACCTCTAGTGTGAATAATTGTTCATCGGGGAAGTTCTCATTCAAAGGTAGCTCATTTTTGTCATCCTCATAAGGTAGCCTTGATAAGTGATCAGTAACCAAATTTTCACTGCCCTTCTTGTCTTTGATCTCTAAGTCAAACTCTTGCAATAGGAGTACCCATCGGATTAACCTAGGCTTTGCATCTTTCTTAGAAAACAGATATCTCAAAGCAGCATGATCAATAAATACAATAACCTCAGAGCCGATCAAGTATGATCTAAACTTCTCTAAAGCAAAAATAACAGCTAACAAATTTTTTTCGGTAGTAGAATAGTTTAGCTGAGCATCATTTAAAGTTCTAGAAGCATAGTAAATAGCATAAGGTACCTTATTGACTCTCTAGCCTAAGACATCTCCCAAGGCGAAGTCACTGGCATCGCACATCAGTTTGAATGGAAGATTCCAATCTAGTGACACCATTTTTGGTACAGAGGTGAGTGCAGAGCTAAGCACATCATTCAATGTGTTGAAAGCTTTCATACAGTCATCAGTCCATTCAAACTTGGTATCTTTAGCTAACAATGCACATAGACGTCTAAAGATCTTGGAGAAATCCTTGATGAATCTTCTGTAGAATCTAGCATGTCCAAGGAAACTTCTAACTCCCTTGACTGTTAGAGGAGGAGGCAACTTTGAAATGATGCCTATTTTAGCCTTGTCTACCTCAATACCTTTGTTGGAGATGGAATGACCCAACACAATGCCTTATTGAACCATAAAGTGATGTTTCTCCCAATTCAGCACTAAGTTGCTCTCTTCACATCTCTTTAGGACACTCTCTAGATGATTTAGGCATTCATCAAAATTAGACCCAAAAAAACTAAAATCATCCATAAATACCTCAATAAATTTCTCCATCATATCAGAAAATATGCTCATCATACATCTTTGAAAGGTGGCTGGTGCATTGCATAAACCAAATGACATCCTTCTATAAGCAAATGTACCGAAAGGACATGTGAAGGTAGTCTTTTCTTGATCCTCAGGTGCTATGGCAATCTAGTTGTACCCACTATACCCATCTAAGAAACAATAATAGCTATGGCCAGCTAATCTCTCTAACATCTGATCAATGAAGGGCAATGGGAAATGATCTTTTCTGGTCACCTTGTTTAATCTTGGGTAATCAATACATACCCTCCAACCAGTTTTTTTTCTTGTAGGTATAAGCTCCTCATCCTCATTCTTCACCACTGTGATCCCACTCTTTTTAGGAACAACTTGGACCAGACTTACCCATTTACTGTCTGAGATGGGGTAGATAATACCAACATCTAATAGTTTTAATACCTCGGCCTTTACTACCTCTTTTATGTGCGGGTTAAGTCATCTTTGAGCATCCCAAGTGGGTTTTGCTTCATCCTCAAGGTATATATGATACATGCATTTGGCTAGACTTATCCCTTTTATGTCAGCAATGGTTCATCCAATAGCAGATCTAGGCTCCCTAAGAACTCTTAATAGTTTCTCTTCTTCTTCAACACTGAAATTAGCAGCCACAATCACAGGTAATGTCTTCTTCTCTCCTAAATAGGCATAAGTTAAATGCACTAGTAGCTGCTTCAATTCCAAGTTTGGTGCCTAGATAATAGAAGGGAGAAGAGTAGTATTAGTAGGTGTAAGAGATTCAAATGGAGGAGCATACTTACTTGGTCCCCGGCATACCTAAATTAATGAGTAAATATTTGAACAATTTTACTTGCAAGTGCACAAGGTCAACAGTCGCATAGTGTGCAAATGCGAGATCATCTCCATAGGGATTGGTTAATTTCGCTTTAGAATTAGTTTCGCAATATAAAACGATAGAAATAAATATTGAGTTTGGATTGATAATGATAAAGGCATAGGGACTTGACATCCACCACTAATCATGCTACCTCAACAAAACAATATGCCAATGCTTTACTCATATTATGAATATCTAATGTTTGTCAACCTAAGGGCATAGTGTATACTCCTTAAGCTATTGATTTTCCTAAGCAACGAGTTAGGCATGGTGTATTCTCTAACTCTTTTCTTTCTTAAGGGATTCAGCATGGTGTATACTAAGTTGTTCCTTAAGAGAGCATAAGATCTATGGAAATCGATAACCACATGAGACCTAGGGCATGGTGTATACTCTCGGTTTCTCATGTTGATTAACCCAAGAATCTGGCGTGGATTTCTTTTGTTACTATTGTTAAACCCAGGACTCGGTCATCCAAATTGATTCAACTAACTAATCCATACCATATGCATATGTCGATCAGGCAAACACATATGAGGAATTTAAATAAAAACAAGCATTAATCAAGTTAAGAATCATAGCATAAATATCGCAAATGCACCAATACTGAATTATTGAGTAAACATAATTAGAGCTTCAATCAAGCCCTTACTAAGAAGTTAGTTACACATAGTTTTGATGCTAAACATCTTCATAAAATAAAATAAAGGAAAGAAGAAACTCAAAAATACTAAGGAGAAGAGTCGTCAATTCGTCTCCAAGTCTCTCTCCCGGCCTCCTCCGTATTTCTATGTTTATAAGCCTATTTATAGAGTTTAGGAACACTTGGAAACCCTAAAACCCGAAAAACAAAACCTTACCTTTATTTCCAAAATAGGAACTGTTGTTTTAATTTTCTGATGCGCGGGTGCACTCGATCACATGCTAGTGCGCTCGAGTGCAAGTTGTGCTCGAGCCTTCTTTTTGTGCGCACGAGTGCTGGTGTGCTCGATCGCACATGTCTACGCTCGATCGCACTATGTGCAGTTTCCAGTCCTTCCAATTTTTGTTCTTTGAGTTCAAAAAATGCTTCTTTTCTTCCAAGAACCTATAAAAACACAGAAAACACAGAAAGGAAATAAAATAGAATAAAATACGCAAACTAAGAGCTTAACAAATGTAAATTAAGGGGCTTAAATATGAATATTTAAGCACTTATCACACCCCCCAAACTTACATATTGCTAGTCCCTTAGCAATACGAAACTAAAAACTAAATGAAAAACAAAAACGCAAAGATAAATCCATCATTCATGGTATCCAAAATATTTAAGTCGCACACAAAATCATGATATTCATTCATGAGCAAGGTTAAAATACAAATCCATCTTCACAATGAATAGGAGCATTAAATTCTAATTACTTGCAAGAGGCAGGCTAAGGCATCACAAGTCCGAATCAGTGCAAAGTGAATTAGCATATAAGTATGAAGCTTCCAAATAACTTCAATGTGTAATGTCTCCATGTCTCAAGATTCACTGAATTTCCTATCAGAATGATCAATACTGGCATAGTTTTATTTCTTTCTTTCTTTTATTATGAGACTTTGCCATGTTTAGTTCCCTTAAGCTTTCTAATTGACCCATGTAGCGAGTGTTGAGTCAATGACTCCCAAACCAGATGCTTTTAGGGCATTAGGGTGAAGTGATAGGAGCTTAAATATTCATATTTAAGCCCATTAATTTACATTTGTTAAGTTCTTTATCTATATATTTTAGTCTTTTTTACTTCATTTTTGTGTTTTACACGTTTTTATAGGGTCTTGGAGAAAAAAAAGCATTTTTGGCACTTAAAGGAAGAAATCTGGAAATCCTGGAGCAGCTGCTGGCTAGATTGCGATCGAGCGTACTCCTCAGTGCGGTCGAGCGCAGCATTGCGATCGAGCTCACCACACATGCGATCGAGCGCACATGTACGGGCGTGAACAGTAAACTACATAACCCTATTTCGGAAATAAAGGAGTTTTGCGTTTTAGGAAAGTTTAGGAACTCATGAGCTGATTAGGACTTCTCAAAGACCTATAAATACACTTGTAAATCACACACAAAAGGCATCACCTCTTGGGGGGATCACTTCTTAGATCCATTCTTTTATCTTTTGCTTTAGCTTGGAGAAGGAGACCGTGGAGCGGAATTGACGACTCTTCTCTCGGGTTTCTTCTTTCCTTTTTATTTTATTATGTGTAATTAAATTCTTAGTAGGGCTTGGTTGAAGCCCTAATTATGTTTACTCAATAAATTTAGTATTGGCGCCTTGCGATATTTATGTTATGTTGCTTAAACTTGATTAATACCCGCTTTTATTTAAATTCCTCATATGTATATGTCTGATCAATATGTGCATGTGGTATGGACTTGTTAATTAGATCAATTTGGATGACCGAGTCCTGGGTCTAACATTAGTAACAAGGGATATCTTATCCGGATACCCGGGTTAATCAACATGGGAAACCGAGAGTAGATACCATGCCCTAGGTCTCATGTGGTTGTCGATTTCCATAGTACCTATGTTTTCTTAAGGAACAACTCAAGCAGATACCATGCTGAATCCCTTAAGGAAGAAAAGAGTTAGAGTAAATACCATGCCTATCTCGTTGCTTAGAGAAATTAATAGCTTAAGGAGTAGATACCATGCCCTTAGGTTGGCAACCAGTAGGTATACATGGCATGAATAAAGCATTGGCATACTGCTATATTGTGGTAGCATAATTAGTGGTGGATATCAAGTCCCTACGCCTTTATCCTTAGTATTTTATCTTTATTATTTCTCAACGCTTTTATTATTTTTACCATTTTATATTGCGAATATAATTCTAAATTGAACTTTACCAATCTCTGTGGAGATGATCTTGCATTCGCACACTATACTACACTGTTGACCTTGTGCACTTGCAAGTAAAACAAGTGCGATTATTCGCCCATTAATTTAGGTGGATAATCACACAACAAGTTTTTGGCACCGTTGCCGGGGATTGTGCTAAAATTCTATTTAGAATTATTTCCCGTTTATTTTTCTTATTTTGTTCAATTTTTTTTCTTCTTATTTTTCATTAAATATTTTTCTTAATCTGTTTTGTTTTATTTTATTTTCATCAACTATCTAACTTAATTCTTCGTTTTTGTTATTTTTTTGCTTTCTGTTTCAGGTGTGCATCAGTGCTAATTCTGGCACTGTGATCGAGCGCAAACCTAAGTGTGATCGAGCGCACTGGTGCGATCGAGTACAGTGCTTAGAGCACTCGATCGCAAATAGTCCAGAGACTACCCGAGCAGCAGTACTGAAGCTGCTGCACTAAGGTATTCCTATTGATTCATGCAAAGGCTTCGAGTGAGGAACCCAACCATCCTTTCACTTGATATAGAAAGTGAGCAGATCATTCGAAAGAAGCCTAGAAACAACTTAGAGGAGAGAGAAGAAGAATTTGAGGGTGAAGTACCAATGGAACAGCTTTACAACCAACTGCCACCAGAACGGAGACCTATGAAGCAATCCTTCATTCCACAGAACCTCAACCATCCTTCATGCATTGCATATCAACCTATGGTGGAAGAAAATTATTATATATCTCCGCAGATACTTAGTGCCTTGACTCATTTTAGGGGTTCACTTGCTGAGGATCCACACTTGCACCTTCGAGAATTCTGTGATCTCTGCATGTTCCAGCATATTCGGGGCCTAGATCAAGAGGGAATCAGGTTAATTCTTTTCCCTTTTTCATTAAAAGATAATGCTAAAATGTGGTATCATTCATTGCCTGCAGATTTCATCCATACTTGGGAAGAGCTATCCAATAGATTTCTAAGGAAATTTTTTCCAGCCCAAAAGACAAGGTAGATGAGGAAGGAGATTCAATCCTTCCAACAGAGGGATGGAGACCTTCTCTTCGAGCCACGGGGACACTTCAACGAGTTGTTACTCAAATGTCCACATCACAACTTACCTCAAGATGAGCTGGTCCTAGCTTTCTATGAGGGTTTGAATGGCATAAATCAAGGTATAGTGGATTCCGGTTGTAGAGGTATGCTAATGGAGAAGACTAGTGAAGAAGCCATGGAGCTGTTTGAGACATTAAGTGAGCACACCCAACAATTCTCCTCGAGAGGTAGACAAGGAATTAAAAGCAAGGGTATGTATGAGGTGAACTTCAATGATGGATCTTCGAATCAGATGGCTACTATGGAAAGAAAGCTAGATATGCTCATAAAAGCCTTGGCTGATCAGAACAACTTACCTAGTCCACAGGCTACACAACGCCAGGTATGTGCTATATGCTCTCATTTTGATCATAATACTTATACTTGTCCTCTGTATTCAACTACAGATCAAGAGCAAGCAAATTATGAAGGACCGAACAACACATATACAAATACCTACAATCCTAGATGGCAGAACCACCCCAACCTCTCATGGAGCAACACTCAAAATGTTCAAGGACAGCACCAATACTTCCAACCAGCAGCCCAACCAGTGCCAAAATCAGAAAATAATGACTTAGAAAGTCTTATTAGGCAATTGATGACTTCACAAGAACAGTTCATGGCTGAGCAACGACAAACCACTACAAAACATGAGCAAGCCATTCAAAGACTCGAGGAACAAATGGGGCAATTGGCTAAGGAGCTAAGTGAAAGAAAGTGGGATGAACTTCCAGTCCAACCACTACCTACTCCAAGAGGACATCAACAACTAAATGCCATGACAACTCTAACAAATGGTAAGATCATCGAAGCTGATGAGCCTGCACAAGCATCCACATCCAAGGTAAGTGAGATGGAGAAGGTAAATGGTGAGAAGGTTGAAATCAAAAG
The DNA here is from genome assembly GCA_023935145.1 of Bretschneidera sinensis. NCBI lineage: Eukaryota > Viridiplantae > Streptophyta > Magnoliopsida > Brassicales > Akaniaceae > Bretschneidera > Bretschneidera sinensis. Next base: position 55,986,404 of record CM043698.1, on the reverse strand, counting down.
ATATAATGCATTAAACTTACCCCCAGATAATATAAAATGTTTTAATATATGCATGACGCAAAGTGTTATTGAGGAAGCTTTTCAGGTCCATCACATTGATCCAGTAGAAACTACTCTTACCTATAGTATCCCAAGATCAGATATTGAGCCCAAATGCAAGAATGTTACTGATGACATCATTAAAACTATGCACCTTCTAGAGGCCTTTCCAAAGCATCCAAGTAAGTACACCGATCCATTTGACCATCATGTGCCTACTAATATTATTTTTCCTTCTATTGTACAGGCACCTAACTTGGAATTCAAGCAGTTGTCAGAGCACTTACCGTATACTTATATGGGAGAGAATAAGACATTTCCTATGCTAGCTGCTGCCACTCGTAGTTTTGGGGAAAAATAAGGCTTGGTCCGACTGAAGACGTTAAACTTAGCGCTCATGGGAGGCACCCCACAGCTTATCCTTTTATTTTTATTTTTTTACGTATTTATTGTTATTTATTTATTACTTCTTGTTTTCCCGTATTACGTTAGTTTTTCTTTTTTAGGGAAAATGTGTGCATCCGTTCAAGTTTGGGGGTACGCTATGAGCCATGCCGACCTAGCTAGTTCTCCATCTCCCAGGTCAGCTCTTTCCTTGTTATTCACACATTGGGGACAATGTGTAATTTAAGTTTGGGGGTATGGGAGACACATTCACACACACCTTGTCCCAGTTTTTTTTGTTTTGTTGTTTTTCATAGATAAATACATGTTCATTCCGTTCCAAAATTTTTGGGTGTTCTAAACAACTATATGATTTGACTTCATAAGTGAGCTTAACACCTTGAACATATGGGCCAATAATTAAGTTTTGAACCATAATCACTTTCTTTTAGGCATTTAAGGATTCATAAGTTCGACTTAAACTAAACATGAGCACATTAGCACATAGTTGTGTGGGGTATGACATGTAATTTTGATCTGTATGTTTCTTTTACTTGACTGTGAACCATATGACATATTAGATTAACGCGGTGACATAAGAAAATAAAAAAAAATTCGTTATTGCTCAAAAAAGAAAAGAAAAAAAAAATGCTCCTAAAGATCATTAAAAAGAACTTTCCATTGAGTAACTGGCCCTCTTGCCTCAGTAAGCAGTGAGTGTCACGTCAAAAGGTGGAATATTCTGATCAGTAGCATTAAGATCAGTTAGTTTCGTAGCCTTTTTTACTCGAGTTAGTAAGCCTTTGGGGGTGTTTCTACACCTAATGCCCTAAAACCATCTGGTTTGGGAGTCATTGGCTAAATGCTCGTTACACGAGTCAAATAGAAAGCTTAAGGGAACTAACTTGGAAAAAATCTCACAAATAAAAGAAAAGAAGAAAATCTATGCCATCTTTGTTGATTCTAATAGAAAATTTTGTGAATCTTGAGTCATCGAAACACTACACAATAGAATTATTTGGAAACCCAATCTTTTATGTGCTAGTCCACCACACACTCAGTTAAATTTATGATGTCTTAACCTGCATCATGAAAGTGATTTGCATTCAAAACTCGTATTCATTGCAAAGATGTGTTTATACTTGTTAAGCTTGCTCATGAATGCGCATCATAGTTTTGTGTGAAACCTAAACTTTTGTTGGACACCATGAGCATTGGATTTATCTTTGCGTCGTTGTTTTTCATTTAGTTTTTGGTTTTGTATTGCTAAGGGACTAGCAATATGTAAGTTTGGGAGTGTGATAGGAGCTTAAATATTCATATTTAAGCCCCTTAATTTACATTTGTTAAGTTCTTTATCTATATCTTTTAGTCTATTTTACTTCACTTTTGTGTTTTACACGTTTTTATAGGGTCTTTGAGAAAAAAAAGCATTTTTGGCACTTAAAGGAAGAAATCTGGAAATCCTGGAGCAGCTGCTGGCTAGATTGCGATCAAGCGCACTCCTCTGTGCGATCGAGCGCAACATTGCGATCGAGCTCACCACACATGCGATCGAGCGCACATGTACGGGCGTGAACAGTAAACTGCAGGACCCTGTTTTGGAAATAACCCTATTTTGGAAATAAATGAGTTTTGCGTTTTAGGAAAGTTTAGGAACTCATGAGCCGATTAGGACTTCTCAAAGACCTATAAATACACTTGTAAATCACACACAAAAGGCATCACCTCTTGGGGGGATCACTTCTTAGATCCATTCTTTTATCTTTTGCTTTAGCTTGGAGAAGAAGACCGTGGAGCGGAATTGACGACTCTTCTCTCGGGTTTTTTCTTTCCTTTTTATTTTATTATGTGTAATTAAATTCTTAGTAAGGCTTGGTTGAAGCCCTAATTATGTTTACTCAATAAATTTAGTATTGGCGCCTTGCGATATTTATGTTATGTTGCTTAAACTTGATTAATACCCGCTTTTATTTAAATTCCTCATATGTATATGTCTGATCAATATGTGCATGTGGTATGGACTTGTTAGTTAGATCAATTTGGATGACCGAGTCCTGGGTCTAACATTAGTAACAAGGGATATCTTATCCGGATACCCGGGTTAATCAACATGGGAAATCGGGAGTAGATACCATGCCCTAGGTCTCATGTGGTTGTCGATTTCCATAGTACCTATGTTTTCTTAAGGAACAACTCAAGCAAATACCATGCTGAATCCCTTAAGGAAGAAAAGAGTTAGAGTAGATACCATGCCTATCTCGTTGCTTAGGGAAATCAATAGCTTAAGGAGTAGATACCATGCCCTTAGGTTGGCAACCAGTAGGTATACATGGCATGAATAAAGCATTGGCATACTGTTATATTGTGGTGGCATAATTAGTGGTGGATATCAAGTCCCTACGCCTTTATCCTTAGTATTTTATCTTTATTATTTCTCAACGCTTTTATTATTTCTATCATTTTATATTGCGAATATAATTCTAAATTGAACTTTACCAATCCCTGTGGAGATGATCTTGCATTCGCACACTATACTACACTGTTGACCTTGTGCACTTGCAAGTAAAACAAGTGTGATTATTCGCCCATTAATTTAGGTGGATAATCGCACAACATGAAGACACCCCTAAGGACTTACTAACTCGAGTAAAAAAGGCTACAAAACTAAACTTGCTTTAATGCTACCTAGCAAAATTCTGCCCTTTGACATGAACATTCACTGCTTATTGAGGCAAGAGATCTAGTTACTCAGCAGAAAGTTTATCAATGATCATTATGAGCAAAATTCCCACCTTTTGACGTGAACATTCACTGCTTACTGAGGCAAGAGGTCCAGTTACTCAGTAGAAAGTTTATTAATGATCATCATAAGCTTTTTTTCTCTTTCTGTGCAAATATATATATATATATATATATATATTCTCTACTTTTTTATGCCAAAATGTTCATCCAACAAGTCATCCGGTTTTAGGTAAGCCATGGAAACCTATACATTAAAATCACATGTCATACCTCACACAATTATGTGTTAATGTGCTCATGTCAGATTAGATCAAACATGTGAATTCTCAAATGCCTAAAGTAAGTAACTAAAGTTTAAAACTCTATCATCAGATCATGTGTTCAAAATTTTAAGCTCACCAATGAAATTAAATCACAATATATGTTTAGATCAACCAAAATTTCAAAACAACATAAACATGCATTTATCTTTTCAATAATAATTAAAAAAAAAATTGGGACAAGGTGTGTGTGAATGTGTCTCCCATGCCCTCAAACTTAAATTATACATTGTCCCCAATGTGTGAATAACATGAAAAGAGCTGACCTGAGAAATGGAGAACTAGCTGGGCAGGCATGACTCATAGCACAACCCAAACTTGAATTGATGCACACATTGTCCCTGAAAAAGAAAAACTAAAGTAATACGGGAAAACAAAAACACTAAAAATAAACAACAAAAAGAAATGAAAAACAATAAAAAAAATATAAAGGATATGTTGTGGGGTGCCTCCCATAAACTCTAAGTTTTACGTCTTCAGCCAAATGCTAAGTTTCACTTGGATGCTTTGGAGAGGCCTCAAAGAGGTACATAGCTTCAATGATGTCGTCAGTGACCTTTTCAAATGCAGGCTCAACATCTGATCTTGTCAAACTATGGTTGAGAGTGGTCTCCATTAGATCAATATGATGGACCTGAAAAACTTTCTTAACAACACCTTGCATCATACATACATTAAAACATTCTATATCATATTTGGGTAATTAAAATGCATCAAATATTTGGAATTCTATCTTCTCACCATTTACCTCCATACTTACAATACCCTCTTTCACACATATTTTTGTATCAGTAGTTCTCATAAAGGGTCTTCCTAAGATGATGGGCAAAGGTAATGGCATAGGACATTCTTCCATATCTAATACAACAAAATCAGTAAGTAAGATAAATTCACCTACCTTTACCAAGACATCCTCGAGAATACCTCTTGGTCGTTTGATGGTTCTGTCTACCAGTTGTAAGATGATGGGGGTTGTTTGAAGTTCCCCCAAACCTAGTGTCTTGAATACAGTGTATGGCAGCAAATTGACACTCGCCCCTAGATCCAATAGTGTATGCTCAAACAGCTGGTCACCTATCCTACAAGGAATGGTAAAACTACCTGGATCTTTTAGCTTGGGTGGTAGTTTTTGTAACAACACTATACTTACCTCTTCAATTAAAGCCACTATTTTATGCTCCTGAAACTTTCTTTTATTAGTGCAACAATCTTTAAAAAATTTAGCATAAGCAGGAATTTGTCGATTTGCATCTAATAAAGGAATGTTTATCTCAACTTTTCTCAACATTTCAAAAATATCAAGCAATTTATTTTCTTTCTTTGGCTTTACTAACCTTTGAGGCAAGGGTGGTGCATTCACCTTATCCATTTCATTTACCTTGGATATGGATGCTTTATCTGGAGATGCTTATGCAGGCTCATCAGCTCCTATGGTCTTACCATTTCTGAGAGTTGTCACGGTATTCAGTTGCTGATGTCTTCTTGGATTAGGTAGCGTTTGGGCTGGAAGTTCACCCAGCTTTCTTCCACTTAGCTCCTTAGCCAATTACCCCACTTGGACTTCTAATATTTGAATAGCTTGCTCATGCTTTGCATTTGTTTGTCTTTGCTCAGTCCAAAATTGTATTTCCTCTGTCATGAACTGTTCTTGTGAAGTCATTAACTTTTGTTGTTAAGTTGCCAATTGTCTCACAAAACTCTCTAGATCACTCTCCTTTGATTCCAGAACTGATTGAGCTGCTTGTTGGGAGTTCCTTTGCTGTTCTTTAAGGTTCAAGGCATTTTGATTATTGCTCCATGAGAAGTTGGGGTGGTTCCCCCATCCAGGATTGTAGGTATTTGCAGATAGGTTGTTTTTGGGAAGATAGTTGTTCGGTCCCACATAATTTGCTTGTTTTTGATCTGTAGATGAATACAAGGGACAAGTCTCAGTATTATGATCAAAATGAGAACATATAGCATATACTTGGAGTTGTGTAGCTCATGGACTAAGTGAGATATTCTAAGCAGTCATGGCTTTTACAAGCATATCTAGTTTTCTTTCCACAGCAGCCATTTGATTTGAAGATCCACCATTTAAGCTCACCTCATACATACCCTTGCTCTTAACTTCTTATCTACCTCTAGAGGAGAATTGTCAAGTGTGCTCACTTAATGTCTCAAACAACTCCATGGCTTCTTCACTGCTCTTTTCCATCAGCACACCTCCATAACCTGAATCCACAATACCTTGATTTATGTCACTCAGACCTTCATAGAAAGCTTGTACCAGCTCATCTTGAGGTATATTGTGATGTGGACATTTTTGGAGCAACTCATTGAAGTGTCCCCATGCTTCAAAGAAAAGGTCTTCATCTCTCTGTTGGAAAGATTGAATCTTCTTCCTCATCTGTCTTGTTCTTTGTGCTGGGAAAAACTTTCTTAGGAACTTACTGGATAGCTCTTCCCAAGTATGGATGGACACTACAAGTAATGAATTATACCACAATTTAGCTTTATCTTTTAATAAAAAAGAGAAAAGAATTAACATGATTCCCTTTTGATCTAGGTCCTGGATGTGCTGGAACTTGCAGAAATCAAAGAATTTCCGAAGATGCAAATATGGGTCCTCTGTAGGTCTACCCCTTAAATGAGTCAAAGTATTGAGTATCTGTGGAGATATATAATAATTTCCTTCTGTCTCCGGTTGATAAGTAATGCATAAAGGCTGGTCGAGGTTCCGTGGAATGCAAGATTGCGTCGTGGGTCTTCGCTCTGGTGGCGGTTGGTTGTCAAGCTGTTCTGCCATTGGTGCTTCTCCCTTGAATTCTTCTTCTTCCTCCTCAATTCTAAGCCTTTTTCGGATGGTCCGCTCAATCTCTGTATCAAGTGGAAAGATGGTTGGATATCTGGATCGAAGCCCTTACATGAATTAGCTAAAACTCTTCGGTGCAACAGCTTCAGTACTGCTGTTTGGGTAGTTTTTGGTCTTTTTTGCGCTCGATCGCACTTAAGCTTACGCTCGATCGCAATGCCAGAAACAGCTCTGCTGCAGACCTGAAAAAGAAAAACATAAAACAAAAAGAAAGAATAAATTAGATTTTTGATAAAACAAAATAAAACATAACAAAATAATAAAACTAACGAAATAATCCTAAGCAGAATTTAACGCAATCCCCGACAACGGCACCAAAAACTTGTTGTGCAATTATCTACCTAAATTATTAAGCAAATAATCGGATTTGTTTTACTTGCAAGTGCACAAGGTCAACAGTAGCATAGTGTGCAAATGCGAGATCATCTTCACAAGGATTGGTGAATTTCGTTTTAGAATCAGTTTCATAGTGTAAAATGATAGAAATAAATATTGAGTTTAGATCGATAATGATAAGAACATAGGGCTTTGATATCCACCACTAATCATACTTTCCCAGTAAGTAATGTGCCAATGCTCTAGCCCTACCATGAATACCTAATGGTTGTCAACCTAAGGGCTTGGTCTGCTCCTTAAGCTATTGATCTCCCGAAGCAACGAGTTAGGCATGGTGTACACTCTAACTCTTTTCTCTCTTAAGGGATTCAACATGGTGTATACTGAGTTGTTCCTTAAGAGAGCATAAGGTTTGTGGAAATTGACAACCACACGAGACCTAGGGCATGTTGTATACTATCGGTTTCCCATGTTGATTAACCCAAGAATCCGGCATGGATTTCTTTACTATTGGTAAACCCATGACTCGGTCATCCAAATTGATCTAACTAACTACTCCATACCACATGCATACGTTGATCAGACAAACACATATGTGAAATTTCAATAAAAACATGCATTAATCAATTAAAGCATCATAACATGGCTATTTGCAAAGGCAACAATACTCAATAATGGAAAAGCATAATTAGGGCTTCAATCGAGCCCTATTAAGAAATTAGTTACACATGCTGATTATGCTAAACATCATCATAACATAAACTAAATAGAAAAGAATAAACCCAAAAAATACTGTGGAGAAGAGTCATCAATTCCTCTCCAAAGCTTACAACTCAAAGGAAAATCGAAAGTGAAGTTTCTGTGTTTTACAAGCCTATATATAGGGTTCTAAGTACACCTCGAAACCCTAATTTCCAAAATAAGACTCAAAGCATTCTTTCCAAAACTAGCTCTGCGGCCTCACTATACGCGTGCGCTCGTTCTATATGTGCGCACAAGTGCTTGTGCGCTCGATCACAGACACCTTGCCCTCGATCGCACTTGGCTGCTTCGAGGACTTCAGATTTTTTTCCTTAAAGCTCCAAAATGCTACCTTTTCTTCAAGAACCTATAAAAAATATAGAAAACACAAAAATAAAGTAGAATATACTAAAATATGGAAACAAAGAGCTTAACAACTGTAAATTAAGGGGCTAAAATATGAATATTTAAGCACTTATCATAATACTAAGAAAATATTAATTCCACCAAGGGCTACCAAAGTTTACTACATATAGTGGTTTACTACATATTTTGAGTTGCTTATTTACTTCCTTGGGATGTCTTAGATAGGTAGATTTTGTTTGTGTGTGTGTGTGTGTGTGTGTGTGTGTGTGAGAGAGAGGGTTGACATTGATTTGCTTTCATTAAGGGTACTATTGTCATAATACTAAACTAAGCTATAAGATATTTTTATTATAAGAGTGAATCAGGAAAGTTAGAGATTTATTATGTAATTTTCAAAGGACAATAGTTTGGGATGAAAAGTTGATTCACACTAACAGAACAAAAGTGCTACTATTTTGACTCAATTCCTTACAAGGAAGAATTTTAATTAGTTTAGGAAAAGTGGTTTCTTATTTTGTAGTTGCTTATTTTAATAGCAGTAGTAGCAATCTCCTTTATTGTTGTTATGTTCCTAATAGTATTAGGAAAATATCCTCTATATAAAAGAGGTCTCAGAGAAGATTTGAGGCACACTCATAATTATCATATACATTATAAACTAGAAGGGTTTACTACTAGAGTTAGGATGAGAGCTTTGGGTGTGTTGGGATTTGGGGTTGTCAAATATAGAGAGCACTTACAACTAGAGCTAGGTTAAAAGCTTTTGTTGTATTGGGACTTTGGTGTGAGAGTTTGACAACTTTGCTCTTCCTAAAGTTGTGATTGAAGATTAATAAAGCAATTGGTTTGTTGGTGGATGTTGGAAAAGAGGTTGACGAACCACATTAATTCTTAGTGTTCTTGTTCTTTATTTTATTTACCTATTTAATTGTTGTGGTTGTGTTTTTTACCTAAAATTTGAGTACATGGATTTTAGAGGTAAAATCCCAACAAATTGTATCAGAGTTGTGGTTCCAATGGCAAAAATGCAAAAAGTAAGCATGATTAATATTAAACTATTTGATGAATTTAATATGGAAGAAAGTATGATGAATATTAGGTTTTACGATTCCATTATCACTAATTTGTTGAGTAATATGTTGATAGAGATGAAGTACTTGCAATCGGAAGGAGACGACATAGTCACAATGTTAATGGTAGGCAAGGAAGTTTGGATGGGTGGGGAGGTTCTCATGGTACCTCCAGAGAGAGATAAGTTAAAGAGGCCAAGTTTGTTCGATGTTGAAGAATTGTTCGTGATTATACTAAGAGAAGAGCCAGGTAAAGTGAGTGAGTGGAGCACTTAAAGGAATGTAGAGGAAAGATCAAGATCCAAGTCTCTAGATTTTTCAAATAAGGAGTGCATCTACAAGGAGGAAGAGGAACACACACAATTGTAAAGTAAAGTCACGGTGGCAGACTTGGAGGAGTTAAGTAGAACGAATGAGAGTAATAATGAAAAGGCTAATGAGAATGATGAGATGCAAGTTCTTGATGCTTCAAAGGTCATGACGACAGATACCATCAACGAAGAGAGCTTGTACATGTTGAATGAGAGGATGATTACTTCGAAGAGTAAGCGAATGAGATGAAAAGACCAAAAGGAATGATCACAGCAGCCAAAGAAGATAGTCAAATTTGATGATGAGGTGGAGAATTTGAGCTAAAATGAAGATTTGTTAGAATTTTGGCTCAATTCCCCACAATAAGGAATTCTAATTAGTTTGGGAAAAGTAGTTTTCTATTTTGTAGTTGTTTATTCTAATAGGAAAATATCCTCTATATAAAAAGGGTCCCACAGAAGATTTGAAGCATACTCATAATTCTCATATACATTGTAAACTAGAGGGATTTACTACTAGAGCTAAAATAAGAGTTTTGGGTGTATTGGGGTTTTGGGTTTTTGGGTTTTTAAGTGGGGATGACACTTACAACTAGAACTAGATTAAGAGCTTTTGTTGTGTTGGGACTTTGAAGTGAGAGTTTGATATCTTTGCTTTTCTTAAAGTTGTAATTAAAGATTAATAAAGCAGTTGATTTAATGGTGGATGTAGGCAAAGAGCTTGACTAACCACATTAATTTTTGGTGTTCTTACTCTTTATTTTATTTCTTTATTTAATTGTTTTGGTTGTGTTTTTGCCTAAAATTTGAGTACGTGGATTTTAAAGATAAAATCCCAACAAAAATGTATGTGAAAAGCTAATTCACAATAAGATTACAAGCAAAGCAAAAAAAAATTGTTTTAGTGGAAAGCTGATCCATTCTAAGTGTGGAAAGACAATACACACTAAGCTGGTGGCCATGATAATTCTCTGATTGGTTTAAGATCTTTGTGACTTTCAACTTCATAGTTTTCTTCTTGCTCTTCTTTTAGCGGATAAGAATAGTAGAGATAATCGGTATAAGCACAATCATCACCCTTGAAATAGTGAAGAGCCAGTTGATGCTTAAGTCATTTCTCATAGTAATCTAGGAACATATCCCTATTTTCCTTTATTGTTCCAATTGAATTGAAACATAATAAGTTGAACCAAGTAGGTGACCAGATAATTTTGCAAGGATCAATATTATTCCAAAATGTCATGTGCCTCTTTGGTTCTGCCCGTGCTAATATGTTTTCACGAGGATGATCAAAATGATTACTTTTGAAATTGTCCTTTGTAATGGGTTCAATGGAGGATAACTTTTGTTCCACTAGCTTGGACCTAGTTTTCATCTTGTATTCTTCCAAAATATTCATCACTGTAAATATGAAACGTATAAAGAACATATGGCCTGTTAGAAAGATAGTCTAACTCTGTTCTCCATTGTTGAAGTGACTGAAATAGAGTTTAGCAATTTTTTCATGTAGGGAGTATATCCTGACAGTAAAGTGGGTTGGTTGATTGTAATGAATGCAAATAACCAGGGTTTGTAAAAGACCATTGTAATGAAAGATAGTAGTATGATCTGGCTAAACACCATAACAAGCAGTAACCTTCAAGAGGAAGGATATAGTGACTTACGGTTGGGGCCCATGAACAATTGAGGTAAGGGTATAATGGCTTCCAATCTATATGTTTGATAGGGGATTCAGTTAATCCATGAAGATCTTACTTTTTATTTATGGAAGGCTAAATGTTTACAAAATGAACAATGTAATTTCTTCTCCAAACTCCTTCTCCTTCTTACATTTAAGCCACTTTTATAGGTAAGGAGCGGATTTCAACCATAACTCAAAATAGCGAATAAAGTATTACATTGCATTTAAGGCTATAAGACAATAAAAAAGAATCTGCTCTAGTGAAAAATTGATTCACACTAAGGGTTACAAGAAAGCAAAAAGAATCTACTTTAGTGAAAAACTAATCCACTCTAAGTGCAAAAAAATAAAGCATACTAGATTGGTGGCCATGGTAATTCTCTCATTGAGTAGGTATTTGTGTTTTTTCACTTCATAATTTTCTTTTTGCTCTTTTTCTTATGGATAAAAATGCTCAAGATATTTGGTAAATACCCTGCCATAATCCTTGAGATAGTGAAAAGCCAACTGAGTACTATCCCAAAATGGATGAGAGATGGACAAAATAAGATGGAGGGAGTATTGTTGGACAGGGTTAAAATAAGAAACTTTATATAATGCATAGGTTAGGTATGGTACGATGGATTGAAGTGTAATAAATTATATTTCAATGTTATTATTATTATGGTTGGGCACCATTACATTAGAAAAATATAATAGCAACTACGTAAAACAAGTATTGTAATCATCATTCCATTACATGTCAGCTAAACTCAATACAAAAGGTATTTGGCAACATAATTTTTGTCATGTAATTCACACACCCATTTACTGTAATAAGAATAATAGCAATAGAATGTGGTTTATTATATTGTTAATTACATTACAATTCAATCAGTTAAATTTAAAAGAGGAAGTGAGACAATACAAAGAAAAGAGAATTGTATTGAATGGTGTGATTTGTCTACAATGGAGGTATCCTATTTATAGCCTAACCTCATAGGAATGTTTCCCATTCTAACCAATGTGGGACTAATATATATATTGTGTGTGTGTAATATATATATATATATATATATATTAACAGCCCCCCTCAAACTCAATGTGGTAAAATAGAGACCAACTTGAGTTTGGAAGCTAAATCCTGAAGGCATCCAGGAGGATGTATTTTAGTGAAGATATCAGCAACTTAATCGGCGAAAGAAACTGATAATAGTCCAATAGTCCCACAGGTGAGATGGTGACGCACAAAGTGACAATCAATCTCAATATGTTTTGTGCGTTCATGGAATACATCATTGTGAGCAATCTGAATAGTACTTTGATTATCGCAGCTGATAATAGTGATAGTAGAATGAGTGGCACCCATGTCTTCAAGTATCCAGCGAAGCCAAATAAGTTCCTAAGTTGTATCAACAAGGGCTCAATACTCAGCTTCTGTGCTGGATCGAGCAACTATTGTTTGTTTCTTGCTCTCCAAGAAATAAAAGTATCACTAAGAAAGAAGCAATAACCAGTGGTGGATCTACGGTCAGTGGGATCACCTGTCAACCTGCATCTGAATAGGCACGAATCTCAAGTGAAAAGTGAGCTGAGAAATTGAGACCATTAAATAGGCTCCCCTTGATGTACTTGAGAATGCGAAGAACTGCGGCATAATGGGGTGTGCGATGAGCAGAGAGAAATTGACAGACAATATGGACAGCATAAGAGATGTCAGGGCAAGTAACTGTAAGATAAAAAAGACTACCAACCAACTAGCAAAACAAGGTGGGGTCTTCCAAAGATGTACCATCCATAGGAATGAGTTTAGAGTTAAGCTCAAGAGGAGTGATACATTTCTTACTATCTGTGAGTCCGGCTCGAGTAAGAAGGTCAGAAGCATACTTTGCTTGAGAAAGATAATATCCCTCGGACTTAGAAGTGTTCTCAAGTCCTAAGAAGCAACTGAGCTTCTCAAGATCTTTCATCTCAACATGTTAGCTGAGATAAATCTTAAGCTCCGAAATTCCAGATGTGGCATCACCAGTGATGATCATGTCATTAACATAGAGGAGAAGAATGATAGTACCCTGGTTTGTTTTTTGAATGAAAAGAGCATAATCATGTGAGCTGTGAGTGAATCCCAAATCTCCAACAATGGTGTTGAACTTGGCAAACCAAGCCCGAGGAGCTTGCTTGAAACCATAGAGAGCCCGATGAAGTTTACAGACTTGATGCAAATGATGATGAGAACCAGGAGGAGGGCACATATAAACTTCTTCGGTGATTTCACCATTAAGAAAACCATTTTTCACATCCATCTGAAATAATCCCCAATGATGAAAGGCGACAACTATAATTAAGCTACGAACTGAAGTGAGGCGGGCAACCGGGGCAAAGGTCTCCTTATAGTCGATCCCATACTCCTAGGTAAACCCTTTAGCTACCAAGCAAGCCTTGAATCGATCAATGGACCCATCAGAGTGAGTTTTGATCTTGTAAACCCACTTGCATCACATAACATGTTTGCCTTTTGGCAGGTCCACTAGATTCCATGTGTGAGTGTTTTCGAATGCCTGTAGTTCATCATTCATTGCTTTTTACCAAAGAGGATCAGAACTAGCTCCACGATAAGACTATGGTTCATGGTGAGAAAGAATAGTAAAAAATACAACAAAATCACAAAGATTAACAGAAGGAGTTTTTACCCGGTTACTTCGCCGATGAGGGAGATCAGAAGCTCTTGGAGTGGATACATCGGAAAAGACAAGTTGCTCAGAAGAAGGTAAGGTGGATAACTTAATTGAGGTGTCTATAGACATGTTAGGTGGTAATGACATATCTGATAAAGAGATAGGATGTGTTGTTGGAGATGTTGACTCAGAAGAAGAGTTTGTCTCAAGAGTATCAGGAAAAAGATCTTTGGAGAGGTCAGTGAATAGGAGAGAGGTGTTGTCGCGACATGTGAAACTTGGATATGGAGGCGAACATCTTTTATTCCCAGAAAATAACATGATGAGACACTCGGAGATGTTTGAAGCAAGGATCCCAACATCTGTAGCCTTTGTGTTCAACACCGTATCCCAAGAAACAACATAAGCGAGATCTAGGTTCCAATTTAGTGCACTCGTGAGGCTAAAAGAGAACAAAATAGGCATCCAAATACCTTAAGAGTGTTATAGTCATGAAGGTGACTATAGAGACGTTAAAAGGGTGATTGATTCCAAATGATGGGAGAAGGTATACACTTCTTAGTGTAAATAGTTGTAAGAGTAGCTTCACCCTAAAAATGTTCAGGACACGAAGCAGATATGAGAAGAACACGAGCGATATTGAGAATGTCTCGGTGTTTGCGCTCAACATGCCCATTTTGTTAAGAGGTGCCTAAAAAATGAAGAAGAGTGCCATGTTGGCGAAGAAAGTTAAGGACGCTAGAGTCTGTGTATTCAGTAGCATTGTCAGCACGAAACACTTTGATATTGCAAGAAAATTGAGTTTTGACCATGGTAGCAAAATCAAAGTACAATTAAGGTAATTCAGATCAATTACGCATAAGAAATATCCAAGTGTAACAGGAGTAATCGTCAACAAAAATGACAAAATATCTAGAGCCTCCCATAGTAGCAGTGGGAGACGGGCCCTAGACATCATAGTGAATCAAGTCAAATGGTGCAGAAGAAATAGAATCACTTTTGTGAAATGGCAATGCCAATTGTTTCGCAAGTTGACGAGGAACAATCAAATTGTTCTTTATTAACAAGCCCTAAATGGCCGCTAGACACTAGGGATTGAAGATGACCAACAAAAGCATAACCAAGACGAGAATACCAGAGAGTGACAGATGGGGTAGATAAAACTGGGGCTGCTGTCTGAACTAATGAGGAGAAATGGGATGGAATGTGAAGATTGATGAGCTCAAAGAGTCGTCCAACCTTACGGCCTATCCCAAGAGTTTGTCCTGTCTTTGGATCCTGTACACAACAACCAGAAGAAAAAAAATGATGGTTAAACCAACGTCACATAATTGACCAACAGATATGAGACTGAGAGTGAGTTGGGGAATAAAATAAGTATCAGAAAGAGAAGTGTTTATTATTGCAATTTTTTTGATATGACTCACGGTCATAGGAGAGCCATCAGTAGTTTGAATAGTCGGAGTATGATTAGCAAGACATTTGGTGGAAAAGATAGTGGAATCAAGAGTCGTGTGATTACAACATGCATAGTCAAAGGACCAAGATGAATTACCTGAGGTGACTGATATAGTAGTAGAAGGTAGATTACCAGAATGAGCAAGGACTTGTTTGATAATTTCCTCTATGTCAGAGGCAGAAAATGTTACAATGGAAGCAGTGGATGATGAACTTTCAGCAGTAGTGGCAATGGATCTAGAAGGAGTACCGCAAGACATGTATTACTCGGAGTGTCTGTTGGGGTTGTGGAAACAATCACACTGAAGATGACCAGGGGCTTGCTTCTTACAGAATTGACAAACTCAAATCGGGCATTCCAAGAGAATGTGTCATGGTTTCTTACAGTAATTGCAGAATTTTAAGGATTCAAATTGATGGCCTTTGTTGTTGGGTTGAAAAGATCCAGATGGATGCCCTTTGTTGTTGAGTTGAGGTTCCCTGGTAGTGGCGAAGACAGCATCTATAGGAGTAGTCTTGCGAGGGGCAAGACGAGTTTTCTCCAAGAAAAGTTTAGTGATAGCTTGATCCAAAGTAGGTAAGGGACTGCGGTGAAGGAGAGATGCACGAACATGCTCGAACACATTAGTAAGGACCATGAGAAAGAGAACCACGTGTTGTTGATCCAGATAGTTGGAAAATTTTTCAACATTGGTGGCATATATAAACTCTGGTTCTGAGGAGGTAAGTTGATCTCAAACACAGTGCATCTCAGATAAGAAATTATTGATGGATTGCCCAGGTTGTTATTGCATGCGATATAGAGTGCCCAGAAGTTGGTATTAATAAGACAGATCCGCTGTGGTGTAGCGTTTCTCTAAAAAATTCCAAAGTGACTTGACAGTCTTGAATCTACCAAACTGGAGACTGATGGAGCGCACACACGTGTTGTGAATCCAAGTGATGATCTGGTTGTTTTTGCTATCCCCCTCCTTGAGACAGTCTATGTATTTGGTGTTGTCTTCTCCAGCGATTTTCTCTGGTTCAGTGATATCGCCAGTGACATAGCGCCAAAGTTTTCTGCCCTTAAGAAATCTTGACATAGCCTGAGCCATATAGTGTAGTTGAGTCCTTTCATAACAATGGCAATAGGTAGTGAAGCCTCAAGATGCTCCATAGTGTGCAAGAAATGAGCTGGTCAGAAAATGTCTGACTGGGTCTGAACAGGATGGAACTAAGTCGTCTAATTGGCAAAGCCGACTGGGGTCAACAACTGATGGAGTGGCGGCTGAGGTGACGTCGATGGAGAATAAGACTCCGATTATAGTGACGTCAATGAAGCAGCGGCTGAGATGACATCAATGGAGAATAAGACTCCGACTATCGTGATGACCTGACAGGTATGAAGAGGATATACAAGAAGTCTTTTTGATGTGAAGGATCCACTAATAGTGGCAATCACAGAGCATACTCAACTCTTGATATACCAAGAACCACTAAGAACCTGACTCTGATACTAAGTTGAATTTAAAAAAGGAAGTGAGACAATACAAATAGAAGAGAATTGTATTGAATGGTGCGATTTGCTTACAAGGGAGGTATCCTATTTATAGCCTAACCTAAAGGGAATGTTTCCCATTCTAACCAATGTGATACTAACATATACATTGTGTATATATATATATACACACACACACATTAACACAATGAATCCTTCCAAACATAGCATAAGAGTATATGATTTTGCATTAATTGTTAGGGTGGAATCAAGATAAAATATGCATTTGGATATTGCTCATGAAGCTTTTCAATGTAGGAGAACAAGGAAAAAAATTAAGGAAATTTGGTCTCGCTTTTAAGCTTGATAGCAAAAAAGCTTAAGATCCAGTGAAAAGGCGCTTGGTGGAGAAAGGTACTGCTAAGCATGGATTTGATAAAAGAAGCAAGAGGTTGCGTTATAAGAAAAAGCGATATCAGCGATGGATTATCATCGAAAGAATATTATTTGTCGGTGAATGTACCTATCCCTGATAAATTATCACCGACGAACTATATCCCTTGGTGATATATAGAAAAGTATCACCGACGGAATATTTCATCGGTGCTAATAATATTCCCTCGGTAATAGGTTTTTTAAAACTCATCTTATTGTTTTTGATTAAATTTTTGTATGAAAAATAGTATCACCAACGGAATATTCCGTCGATGAAAATAAATGCTTTTTAAATTGTATTTTTATTTTTTAAAAACCAAAAAATAGTATCGCCGATGGAATATTCCACCGATGATAATAAATTTGTTTTAAAATATAATTTTAATTTTTTTATTCTTTTAAAACCAAAAAATAGTATCACTGATGGAATGTTCTGTCAGTGATAATAAATACGTTTTAAATATATTTTAAATTTCTTTTTTATTTCTTAAAACCTAAAAAGATTATCACTTTACTAATTATATTTATGGTAAGAAACATTTTCTAAAACCTAATACACCCTAATATATAGATTTGTTAATTCATATACGTGGACTTTCATTTTTTTTTATTAAACCAACCAAGTAAGTTAACTAGTGACAGTTAAGTAAGTTCATTATCCCATTTGAATATGGAATTGAAGAGACTATTTCACATCAAAATTATTCAGCAACACTCCTAAAGAAAAAAAAAGAATATTATTATTCAAAAATTAAAAAGTAATAACACACTTACAGATACAATATTACAGTTCATCTTTAATTTGTTGTTATGCATGAAATGACTTTAATAGGAAATAAGGGATATGTTTGCTACCATATTTGCAATGCATTTTAGGGAACAAATACATGTAGGGATGAGAAAACAGTCAAAACAATCGGTTCGATTGGTACGTTAAAAGTTATAATCTCTTTTTTCGATCAAATTTTATTTAATTGTTTCGACCTAATTAACCTAAGTATTTTAATATTAACCGATCGAATTAATTTCGCTCAGTTAATCAGTTAAAAGAGAATATTTCATCAATGATAATAAATGCATTTTAAACTTTTTTTATTTTTTTTAAATAGAAAAAAAAATCATTTTAAAAATATCTTTTATATTATTGAAGAATTATTATATATTGATAATTGATAAATAAATAAATAAAATATAAATTAATTAATTGTTTCGATCGAATTAACCTAAGTGTTTTGACATTAACCGATTGAATTAATTTCGATCGGTTAATCGGTTAAAATAGATTATTTCGTCTATGATAATACATGCATTTTAAAAAAAAAAAATTTAAAAACTCCTTTATATTTTTGACGAATTAGTATATATTAATAATTGATAAATAGATAAATAAGATAGAAATTAATTAAATAATAATATAATGTAAGAATTATCATGATTAATTATATATATTTTATTCTTATATATATTTTAGTCAATTTGATTCGAATTCATTCCAATGATATGAAGGTTAAACAAACAATGTAATCGGTTTCAGTTTCAATTCAAAGGTTTTTTCCATATTCTAACCAAACAATGTAATCGAATTCTAGCCTTGGTTCCATTACAAGCTTGATTACATTACAGACTTGATTCTATTACTTTGACCAAACAAGGCATTAGGGTCTAGCGTTTAAAATTATGTAATTTAGTGTTGGTTAATTAAGACTATGTTAATTACAATTTAGGGTTCAATGTTCAAGGTTCAGGGTTTTAGAGTTTAGGGTTTTAGGGTTTAGCGTTTATGGGTTTATGGGTTAGGGTTAGGGTTAGGGTTAGGGTTAGGGTTTAAGGTTTAGGGTTTTAGGGTTTAGTTTTTTTTTAGTGTTTAGGGTTTTAAGGTTTGGTTTTTTAACCTAATAAGATCAGCCCAAATGTTTTTTGGGTCAAGCCCAACCCACTATCCAAAACCCAAATTGTTCCCAAGCCCAAATTGTTTTTCCCCTAAACCCAAATTGTTCCCAAAGCCCAATTTTCCCTCTACCCAGACCCGTTTATACAAGTTTCCCTCCATCCTCTCACGTTCTCAGAAAATCCCTCACTTTCTCTCGACGAAAGCCTCACAGCGGTTCAGCCAAACCACCGTTGTTCTGCTCCCTCCACGCTACCAGGCCTGCCACCGTCGACCTCCAGGCACTGTCGCTTCGTCAATCAACCAAATTTTGAGGTAAATTTCTCTTTAACTCTGCTTATTTGTTTCTTCATAGATTTAGGGCTTAATTTAAATATACTTTGAGCGTTCTAGCTTTGAGATCAAAACCAAATCTGAGGCCATCAGTTTGAAACTCTTCTAAAACGAGACAAAGAAATTGAAACTCTGCTATTGTCACAAACTATGAGCTTTGTGGGTCTTGTGAATGAATCCAGAGACCATCAGTTTTTCAGCTGCTCCTATGTTTGGTCAGTTTGTCAAAAGACTGCATTTTTTTCAAAGTTTGTAAAGGCCAGTTTTTCAGCTGTTCCTATGTTTGGTCAATTTGTCAAAAGACTGCATTTTTTCGAAGTTTGTAAAGGTCATATTGGAGCTTAGATCACTAGACTCAATTGGATTCTACATTGTTTCAATAGGAAAAGTCTTCAAGTTATTCTCTTTAAGCTCTCATGGTGGAAATACATTACAACAGGCAAGAGAATTATAGATTACATACAAAGGGTTTCCACAATCAAGATTCTGTTTGCATCTGTATTTACTTCTAATGTTAGAGATTGATTTATGTGTTTAAATTTAGATGCAAATGTTATTGACCCGGAACTTGTTTTGAATTGGGGTCTTGTCCCTAATCTTATTCTCTAACCTTTTTTATATTAGATGGATCTCAATTATAAAACAAAAAATGTTTTTAGTCCACTTTTTTTTTTTAAATTTCCCTTTTGTAGGAACTGGCTAGAGAAGATAGTTGAACAAAACAGAAAGGAAAGTAGACAAAACTAAACTCAAACCTCTTGGTTTAGTGGTTTATTTTTAGATCCTTTGTATTGGAGACCCAGATTAGTTCCTCCTCCCAAAGGAATGTACCAAAAGTAGACAAAACTAAACTACAAACTAGGACACCCTTGCCCCTCGTGGGAAATAATTCCCATGGCATCAACAACAATTTGGCTGAGTTTTATACATTAAGACTTGGAATTAGTGAGTCTTGGAGAAAAACTGAAAAATCAGTCTTTGTCAATGAAACAAATGTATTCCTTGGCTCATATTTGTATAAGTGGAAGGTTCAAAGCTATTAAGGTTACATGGCTTAAGAAAGAGAGACTATGTATGTTCTAATATATCTGCTATAATCAATAGAGGGGCAGGGGTTGCAAAGAGAGACTGAAAGAAGGGGACTAGTGGTTAGATTTCAATCACAAAAGGTTAAAGTTTGAAATTAGTAAAACTTAATTATTATGTTAGCAAAAATTTTGATATAAAGCATAGACTTTTCAAAGCTACTTTTAAAAAGTGTTTTGAAATGTAAGAAAAAAATTAATGATTATTAAACATATTTAAAAATATTTTTTACTTAATAAAATTTCTTCATATATAAAAGATTTTTTGCGGCTCTATTTTATTATAGGTATTATTATAATTAATTTTAGATATGTAATTTACCAAACAATATATTCACAACATTTTTATCACGGTACTTTACTTTCAAAAATGCTAAAGTAATCCCAAACTCACTTTTTACTAACCTATATCTTCATTTTTTTGAAGTATCTACTCATTTTCAATGCACAAAGAAACAACTTTACAAAATACCCTACTGTATCAAACATGTTCGAAATACATTAAAAAAGAAACACCCTATAAAAATTTACATGGTAAAGTTTCATCTAAAAAATTAAACCTAAATACACCATTCTAAGATGATATAATGTACAACAACCATCCAAAGTTAATTTAATCTACGAACTTCCTCTCAATAAAATGGCTATTCGTATTTACAACTTCTCCATTGTGGAAGGCAGCTTGAAAAATATCAGCAGCTAAATATAGCTAATTATGTTTACAGCAAGCGAACATAAAGGCATCTCCGGCAGCAGAAATATAGCTCTGGTAGTGAGATTTCCCAGGGATTGGGTCCTTGTCAATTCTCAACTATAAGACTAGGCAGGCTCGCGAGGACGAGTGGCCCAAAGCGAACTCAAAGCACGAAGTCGTTGGAAATACTCCCCCATTGCAAGCAAGCCTCGAGCTGCCTGGCGAGTTGTTAGGATGCGATACATCTGCTGTAGAGTTTCCTGGCGAAGATGGTCAGCCTGCTTGGATGAAAAGGCTCATACAGTTGGTGAAAATGATAATGAGAGAAGTCAATAAAGCTGAGTCACAACTTCCTGGACCACAAGTAACTTAAAACCATAACCTAAATTCTAGCATTATATAAACATTGTTCAGATATTCTGAACTCAAATTCTTTTTGATAAATATCAACAGCTTATGATATGGTAAGGATATTTACTTTTCGCAGAACCCAATCAAACCTCATTCATACAAGTCAAGAGGGAAAATTTTGCATGATCTATGAAATCTATTAATTAAATATAACTATTATGGCAGCTTTGGAACATCTTACGCTGTGTCCTCAATTTTTTCTCCATCAAAACAACATCGTTTTGGCTTTATATTTATTTGG
Organism: Bretschneidera sinensis; assembly: GCA_023935145.1. Lineage (NCBI taxonomy): Eukaryota > Viridiplantae > Streptophyta > Magnoliopsida > Brassicales > Akaniaceae > Bretschneidera > Bretschneidera sinensis. Next base: position 55,964,881 of record CM043698.1, on the reverse strand, counting down.
ACTACATAAAGCCCAATCTATAAAGTATAAACCTTGTAAAGACTAAGGCCTAAGGCCCAAGGTAAAGAATCTAATCAGATTAAATGTAAATTAACTTAAATTAGATTAGATTTTCAACAAAGTAAAAAGGAAAAAAAATTAAATTTACATGCCATTTTTTTTCCAACACAACATAGTTTTGGTATTTGTAATTACATTAGCTATAAAAGAAACAAATAAAATGTTATTTTGAGTTAGTTTTTTTTTATATAAGAATTATATTGAGTTACTAAAATGTTATTAAAAAAACAAATAATTATTTATTTGTTTAAAAAAAATCAATAAATCAAACAAGAAAATCTTGACAATGTTATCTAAATTTTAGGCATATTTTTAAAACTTTATTGTTCAATAAGTTATTTATAAATGCACGGGCATGACAGACTAGCATGTGAGAATAATGCTTGGCTTCACAAGATAGAGATACAATCCAAAGGACTGACCAGTCCATCATGAAACCCTCATTAATTCAAGGTGGACAACATACTGCAGAATTAAATTACTGAAAAGAAAAATCTGGTTGGAGAATTTAGCCAGGCTAATTCCTCAATCATTTGCAAAGCGACTAAATTGTTTTACAAACTAATATGAATGCATTTAATATCACACTACCTCATGAATTTTGTGGGGACATTATGCTATATTAGAAACATGCAAAGCTACTACCATCAATTTGTATAAACATCTAGTAAAATTTGTTCATGAGAATAGCATTTTCTTTTTAAAAATATCTTACTGTAAAGACTTTTAAAGGTAAAGTTTTAAAGACATTTAACTCATGATGGATTCACAAAAATTGTAAATGGTTCGGCAGTTTAACCAGCAGATGACCCAGTGTCAAGCAGGTTTTTTTGATACAGTCACTAGGGCTAACAAGACCAGACTTGGTTCAGTTAATGGAAGCATGGTACTACTGGTCAAGTCCCTTGGTCTATTCCAGGTTTTAACATACTGATTTCAGAAGATTTTGTTAAGAGCTGTTTAGCCAACGCTGCAATTTTAAACTTACAACATAATGTGGAAAATCGAAGTTCCCTTTGTGATGATCCTCTTTGATAACATTAGAACACGAAGACAAGTTCTTAAATGTTGCATCCTCAAAACAAAGGCATGACATGACCAAACAATTTTAAGCTGATGTTTGATCTAAACGAAAACTCTCTTTGACAACAAACAAAAACAAAATTAACAAATAGCTTTATGACGATGAAAGAATACATCATGCCTTTCCAAGCTGATGCTATGCTTGTGAGGTAAATGAAGACGTGAAAGGTATATAACTTTTCCAAAATCATTAGAACGCATCTTAACATGATAACCTTCATCTACAGCAACCTCCCTAAAACCCTACAAAAAGTTCCATTGATAAGATATTTGCAGCCAATTCCCCGCTACAAGCTTACCCAGGTACATGTGATTATTTGAGCAGTTATCATTCTACATCCCATGCATTTGACTCCATATTAATTTCATAGTTATATGCTCTGTTACTCGGGCTAAGGTACCAACATCAAGTGTGTATGTGTTTAGTGTCAAGTTTATCTACTTTCAGAGATTTTCCATAGATCTTCCAATAATTTGAAGTGTACAGAAGCCACACACTTAGCAGTGTTGTATCTTGTCAACACAGATACTCGGGGTAAAATGAAGAGTTGAAGTACATTGGTTATACTTACAGGTGACAGCTTTGTTGCTTTTACATGGATAGAAGAAAGTATAATTTAATGGAAAGCATCCTAGGTTTGAATGTATTGATAAAGAACCAGCCGATAGACATGAATATGGATAATCAAAATAAAAAGGAAATTACAGAAAGAATATAACACAATCATCAACTACACAACAGCTAAAATTTGACGGGGCAATGGGAATATGCAATTTGTTACCTGGTTCACAAAGCTCACCAGAGCTTCCAACTTCTCCACAGCAGTAGCGATCTGTGGGATGTAACTTCCTTCACCCAGTTGACCAGCTGCTACAGTCTCAGCAAGAGTTTGCTGGAGTTTCTCCATACCTTGTGAAAGAGCATCTTCTGCTTGTTGACATGATTGTTTGAGATTACAAACATCTAAAAGTTGTTGATCTGTCAGGGGGTCAAAGTGAGGCAGAAGAACCTGTAATCAAGATGATTTATGAACATGCATTATATTCTACATTTTCTGTTTTAACTTGGACCAGATTTGCATTGAGAAATCAGACAAACAAGCAATAAGTAGAATGTTAATGTACTTAGCAACTGCAGCGGTTGTTTCAACAAAGTTCAGAATTGAACAAATAAGATTCTTGCAACAAAAGACGAAATAGGACCCGTACAAGAAGTCATCATTGGCCAACTCAGTCCTTGGGTTGGGCCCATAGTTACCAGGAACTCAGTACCTCTGGTTCGTGGTACGGGTATGATAAAGTGATACGTTACCCACCTTGTACATAATACATTAGGGTAAACTTAATTGGTCTATTTATGTATAGTACATGTATAAAATTGAGATATTATATGTATTTATGAATACAATTTAAATAGAGTTGTGTGCATAATAATACTTAAGAAAAAATAAATTTTGACAAAATAGTAGAGTCAATAAACATAATATTAGAAAACATAAAGCTAAAAATAAAGTATGAGCATTCATTCTCCTATTTCTTTCTTGTGCCTACAAAGCTTTTTTTTTCTTTCTAAAATAGCTAAAAAATCTTTAAAAAAATTTGTATCACCAATCATATGGATCCGATGCACAAATGTACCACAAATCAGAACATAAGATTCAGATTGCAATTCTAAGGGAGATATAGGGATCTTGGTAACTATGATCCACAATCTATCTTTTTTAAATTAAATAGTTATTACGTGTAGACCGTATGTGTATGCATAGACAGAATTAGCATGATAAGTATGTGAACATACAAATTATGCAAAGTTACTTCTTTCTGGCATCTAGGTATGAAATCGACGCAAACCATAAAACTCAGCCCTATCATCTCCAAGTGGCAGATAAGGGCTAGATCCATTGTGCTAGATATAATTTATCATGCAGCTACAAGTAAAAGCTTTCGAAAACATTGATGCTCCGAGTGATTCCCTGGTGTTCTAGAAGGAAACCAGAATTGAAAAACTCCCAACACACTGCTTGGCGAACTTTAATAATCCAACTAAACAAAAAAGGAACCTTAGAAAAATAGATTATGTTTATATGACTTAAATTTGGAGGACAAAAAAACAAAACATATAAAATGCAAAACAACTTAAGAGCAGAGAAATCATGTACATGATTAGTTTGAAACCTGCTCAACATGTGCATGATTAGGACTGTTAAGATGCTGATTGTTCAGATCAAATTTTAGCACAATTCAAATTGAATCTGATTAAATCAGAGTACGAGACAAATAATATCCTGTTCTCCAATGCATTTCTGATCTACATGATCCAACAATAAACAGAAGAACTAAAATGTAAAATTAAATCCAACTAGATTTGAATATAGTCAAATGCATTATGAGATGAATATATTTTCATATAACATTATCTATGCATAAATTTATTTACAAGTACTTATGATTGGCATTTTACTTTGCATGGATATCATGGTATTTTTGGTGGAAAGATACAGCTTTCAACCCAATAAGTGCCTCACGCACAAAAATAATGCAATATCTTCACTTACTAAAGTATACAACATTATGCATCACCTTAAGAAGTTCTGAAGGGCGAAATCCTCCTATCCATGAGAAAAAACGTTCAGCTGAAGTTTTCCACATCCCATACATTAAATAGAAAACATCAGCTTTTGCAGCAGTCGATTTCATGCGGAAAAGTTCAAAATAGTGGCTCATGCCACTTTGTACCAGTATACGAAGCTCTGTATCACTTATATGGGCATGAACAGCATCCCTCAGTTCAAAAATCTGCCTGTTTTCTTCTTCCACCCAGTGTCCATACTCCATCTCAAATGCAGCAATCCCTGAAAAAATAATCACCATGAACTTATTCTTGAGAAATTGAAAGAACACAGAATGATACAATATTAGCAGCAAAACATTTTCAGCATAAAGATAGCAATGAACACGTCAGAGAATGACATAATGTTTTGTATCATTTGACAAATTCTGGTGGTTTCATAATTGCTCACCAACATTCCAGAAATCTGTGATTACAGATGACTGGAAATTTGTGTTTATTGGATGCGATGGAGCTTAATCCAACGAGTACACTGAAAAGCCTTGAGGGGATATGTATTTTGGACCAATTTAATACTTTAAATGTGATCTTCAAGGGCATTTGAAATATGATGGGAGAAAACCAAGCAGAATCGTTAAACAAATAAGAACAAATATTAGGTTAGGTAATGCAGTCATGAAAGGAGCAAGGTATATGCAATGACGAAGTTATAAACGACTCCTGTCAGGATTAACATTTAATTTTGATCAAAATCTTTGGACAACATTTTACTTCTAAATCCCATAGAAGTACAGAATCGTTTTCTTTAGATGAGCTTGATATAAAACTAGATGATATTGCCCAGTATTTACATATAGCAGCATATCATTTCAACTATTTGGACAGTTTTAACATTCCAAAATGAGTTCTGGTGAAATGTAAATGAAAAACATATTTGAACGTTAACAATATTGCCCAGTATTTACATATAGCAGCATATCATTTCAACTATTTGGACAGTTTTAACATTCCAAAATGAGTTCTGGTGAAATGTAAATGAAAAACATATTTGAACGTTAACATAACAAATTCATGGAACTTCTGACCGGTTACTCCCTAGTTTTGGTAGTTTATATCCTCTCAAGAAAGAATGATTAAGAGCCTAATTTCACCCCCTCAGGGTGTGAAAAAGAGAAGACATGTTGCTTCTCTTACGTTTGGAGATCAGAAACTTTATGGCTTGTCAAAGTGACACATACAGTAATAATTGTCAAATATTTGTCACCGCTATTCTGTGAAACCTTTATCAATAGAATCTGACTGAGCAACCACAATCTAATCTTGTAATAGAAGTGTTAAGTATAAGGGTACTAAGGGTATTTCTGTAATGTCAGCATGAGGGAAATATTGTAATCTCTTTGAATCATGTCTTATATATTGGACGACTAACCTTAGGGTGAGTACGTCAAAGTGTTATCACAGCCACCCTATCTCTATTCTCTCTCTTTCTTTTCTTCACTGTATTAAACCTTAAACCTTGAACATGGTATAAGAGCAATACAACCCTGACTAAACCATTCTGTCATCCCTCCCTTTCCAGCAATACAATTTCTGGCGTTACACAGTGAACGGAGCTGCTTTCCCATTTTCCGTTTCCGGCTGCCTTCTCGGTGGCGGCACCCTTATCTGATGTGAACGGCGCTGCCTTTTCGTTTCCCTTTTCCGGTTGTCTTCTCGGTAGTTGTGCACGTTTCTGGCGTCGACAGCAGGATCCTCTGATATCTGGCATTGATGAATGGCGCTGCTTCTCTGATGGCAACTCTAGGTGGCAGCATCCTCGATTCTGTTGTGATGACGCGTTTCTGCACCGAATGTTCTAGGTCTTTATGTTTCTATTTTCATGCGTTCTCTTCTGTTTAAATATAAATTCCGGTTCTCTCTAAAAAACAGAATGTTCCTCTGATCTATTTGATGTCATTTTTTATCCTTCATCTCTGTTTCTCCTCGCTGATGATCCTGTAATGTCTTCAATTACTGGTTGGTGTTATAGTATCTTTGTTTGTAGAGCCAATCTTTGGTTCAGTCTATTGTCTTCTTTGTTTGTAGCCCATTACTCGTAAGTTAGATGGTACAAATTATGTTCAATGGGCTACTGCAGTTCAACTATATTTTATTTGTAAAGATTGAGGCTCATCTTCTGACAGAGACTACTCTTGTTGATTCCATGGATCTGAATGCTAGTAAAGTTTGGAGACGTGATAAAGCTAAGTTGATTGGTTTGTTATGGAATTCTATGGAACCTCCGATTGCAAAAACCTGTTCTCATATTTGGATGTGTAAGAAAGAATGGATTATCACTGGTTCTTATATTCCCAAGTGTACCCACTATCAGTGTGATGGTCATACTCGTGATACGTGTTATCAGTTGGTTAGTTGTCATTGCACCCGCTATACTCAGGTTGGACATACTCGGGATACTTGCTATAATTTAGTTGGGAAACCTCTTGGTGCAAATGTTGTGGAAGTTGATGTGACTGAATCTCCTTCCCTCTCTGTTGAGCCAATGTTCAGATCTATTTCTGAGGACGACTATGCTTGGTTCTCTCGATTCCTTCGCTTTAAGGCCACCGAGACATCTCAACCAACAACTTCCTCTAGTGCTTTTCTAGCCCAAAAAGGTACTACTACTGTCTGTTTTTCTTCTAGTTCCTCATCTAGGCCTTAGATTATCATTTCATTTGCTACTAATCATGTGTTAGGTATCACTGGTGTTTTTTCTAGTTTTTCTCAGTCATCTTCATTACATGCAATTACTCTTGTTGATGGCTAGTGGAATAGGCATTGCTCACCTTAGTCCATCTATGCCTTTGTCGTATGTCCTTTATCTCCCTAATTCCAAATTTAATTTATTATTTTTCAGTCAACTTACTAAATGTCTTAACTGTCATGTAACATTTCTCTGTGGTTCTATTGTTATTCAGGATCTGAAGACACATAAGATGATTGATGGTGGGCATAAATCCCACATACTTTACCACTTTGATCCCATTTCTCCACCGTCCAGTTGATGTCTCTCCTCTTCAACTTCATTGTCTCCTTGGACATCCTTCTTTGGAGTATTTGAAGCCCTTAGTCCCTAGTTTACGTCATGTTAAGTCTTTAGAATGTAAGTCTTCTCAATTGGGAAAGCATCATCATTTTTGTTTGCTTCCCGCGTTGAAAACAGAGTCTCTAGTCCCTTTAAGTTAGTTCACTTTGATGTTTGGAGTCCTAACCGTGTGTCTTCTAATCTTGTCTTTTAAGTATTTTGTTACTTTTGTAGATGATTAGTCTAAACTCACTTGGCTTTATTTAATGAAAGATCGCTCTAAATTATTCTCCATATTTTCTGCTTTATGTACTGAGATCAAAACACAATTTAATTCACCAGTTAACAATCTTTGTAGTGACAATGCACGCAAGTATTTTTTTAAACCATTTAACTCTTTCATGATGTCTTTTGGTATTATTCATCAATCTTCTTACTCACACCTCCCAACAAAATGGGATTGCTAAGATAAAGCATCGGCATCTATTAGATGTTGCACGCACTCTCTTATTTCATATGAATGTACCTAAAGTTTTTTGGGTGATGTAGTCCTTACAACCTGCCAATTGATTAATCACCTGCAATCCTCTGTTCTTGCTAGCAAGTCCCCCCATTTTGTGTTGTTTCCACATGATCTCTGCCTTGTTATTTGGTTGTCTGTTTTATTCATCAACTTGCTCCCGGTATTAACAAACTTGCTTCTCGTTTCATTGTGTGTTTGTTGGCTATTCTCGTACGCAGAAGAGATATTGTCATTACAGTCTGTCCTTGAAGCATTTCTTTACTTGTGCTGATGTCACCTCCTTTGAGTTCATCCCTTTTTACTATGAGTCTCATTCGATGTCAGATTTGGCCGTTTCCCTTTCATTTTCACCTCCCACTCCTAGCTAGTCCACTCCGTCTATGTCTACTCAGCCCTTGCCAACACTTCCCACACCCCTGCCTCTTCCCACACCTTCTCTTACCCAGCCATCTGACCCACCTGCACAACCTCTCCAAGTATATTCTCGTCAATCGAAATCCACTTGTCCTCTTGCTCAACCACCAATGGTTCATGTGTCGACAGATCTAGTCTCTTCTATACTTCCTTCAATGAGGAAGATCATCTTGTTGCTTTTCGCAAAGGTAAACACTCATGCACTACTCATCCTATTGCCTCTTATGATAAATTGTCTCCTACGTATGCTTCCCTTGTTGTCTCTGTGTTCACTACATTTCTTCTCAGGTCTCTTTCAGAAGCTTTATCTCATTCTGAGTGGAAAACAGCCATGAAAGCTGAGATACCTGCCTTAGCTCAAATCGGCACTTAGGAGTTGGTTCCTCTCCCTCTTGCTAAATCTGTTGTGGGGTGTCATTGGGTGTACACTATCAAATTTCTTCATGATGATACCGTTGATCGTTTGAAGGCTTGTCTGGTAGCAAAAGGCTATCCTCAGATTTATGGTATTGATTACTCTGAGACTTTCTCTCAGGTGGTTAACCTTACATGTTCGTGTGTTTCTTTACTTGATCGCCACATTTACTTGGCCTTTACATTAGTTGGATGTTAAAAATGTTTTCCTTCATGATGATTTGCATGAGGAGATGTACATGGAACAACCTCTTGGGTTTGTTGCTCAGGATGAGTATGGGCTAGTATGTCCGTTGAAAAAATCTTTATATAGCTTGAAACAATCTCCTAGAGCATGGTTTGGCAGATTCAATGAGGTAGTGATTGAATTTGGCCTTAGTAGATGTGAAGTAGACCACTCTGGAGAGTTTTATAGACATAGTGAGAAAGGCAAGATTCTTTTTATTGTTTATGTGGGTGGAGCTGTGAAGGTGAGGTGCCATCGAAATGGAGAGAGAAAGCTTTTTGGGAAGTTCAGAACTTCAGTAGTTCAATCTCGAGGAGAGAGAAGAGTGAAAGAGTAGAGACTGAAGGTCTTTGAGAGTGGGAGTCTAGGTGGGGTGGGTTAGTGGGTAAAGTTTTTTAATGTATATGAAGATTTTTTTTATAGTGGGTCATATGGTCTCTAGAAATGGACCAGGTTCTTTTATTTTTAATGAACCATATAGGCTTTGGCCTTTTTAATTAAAAGGAGGAAGGCGTTTGGTTTTGGGCTATATTAATAAAGTGAAAAGAAACTGGGTTAATGAGTAAATATTTGTTGGGCTTTTGTAAATATCATGATTTGGTTATTTAGTTTAGCATTATAATAAATATTATATCTACCCGAATTAGCGTACCTAACGTATCACAATCCCAAATAGCGATCTAACTAAGCTTACCTCCTCATACTGTGTACCGAGCAAAATCCCATACCGCATATTTATACCCGTACCCGTACCCGTACCATGTACCATAGCGTACCGCATTCCAGGTAACTTTGGTTTAGTCTGTGACAACCAAACCGCTATTTATATTACAAATAATCTCGTGTTTCATGAGAGGACCAAGCACATTGAGGTGGACTATCATGTTGTTCGGGAGAAACTATAACAAAATGTAATCAGCACAAGACATGTAAAATCTGCAAATCAGCTAACTGATATGTTCATTAAACCCTTGAATGGATCTCGGATTAGGGTTATTTGTAACAAGTTGGATGCATATGACACATATGCTCCAACTTGAGGGGGAATGTTATAAGGGTACTAAGGGTATTACTGTAATGTCAGAGTATGGGATTAATATTGTAATCTCTTTGAATCATGTTTATATATAATGGGCTACTAACTTTAGGGTGAGTACGTCACAGTGTTATCATAGCCACCCTATCTCTATTCTCTGTCTCTCTTTCCTTTCTTCACTGTATTAAACCTTAAACCTTGAACAAAAAGTAATACGATCTTCAATTAAGAAAGTCACGAAGTAGTTGCATTCAGTGTTATGCATTCCCAACAGAAATGTGTTTTCAACAAGATTTAATTAAAACCAATGCTGCATGCTTCCACTATTTGGTAAACAAACCTGAGTTTACAGTTCCAGAGAACCCTAGATGACCCGTTTCTACTCCACCACCTATGTACATACCCTGCAGTACAAAATGCATTTTTGAACGAATATTAAAAAAAAATAAAGGTAAAAGTAAAAATAAAGGATTAAAGAAAATAAAAAGAAAAAATCTGAAATTCTCTGCACCTCTTGTCTAGTTCGCTCAAGCTCTTGCTCTAACTGAATTAGTTTTAGACGACTTGTTTCTAACTGCTGAACATAGGCCTGTAAAACAACACTCAAATAAAATTGCCAAGTCAAACCACTTGTTACATGTATGGAATCTGCTCTAATGCACACAAATTCCTACCTTTTTCCGCAGGCGGCTCTTGCGAGCAGCCTCACGATTTTGTGCAAGCCGTCTTTGTACCTGTAAACATTAATAAGTGAAGTTCCAAACCAAAATTTGACTCATATTGAAGGACTCTATTCACACATTCAGTAAGAGAGAGGGAGTTAGAGAGGACCAACTCGCTTAATCACAAGGATATTTTTATTAGTTTGATCAACAAACAAGACCACAGATGTTTACCAATATCCATACCAACTTCACTTGTCAGAAACAGAGTGTTAATTCTAAACCTTGTCCACCATAAATGGAATTATCAAAACTATTTTACTGCACTCACTTCCCTACAACCAAAACTTTAAAAAAAAAAACAGCTGGAACTGCTAAGTATACCAGATATACCAACACCAGAAAGGCCGTATCTGCGAAGCAACCAATAAATCTAAAAATTTAAGCTGAAACAGAAATGCTGTACTTCATTCATTTATATTGGCAGTCCCCCTCACATGTGGCCTCTCATGTGTAGGTTGTGCATGTGTGTGCATTATGTATTGCTTAAAAGGTTTTGCAGATTGAACACTCTTAATCTGAAACCATTGCGAAACAACCACGAAGCTGAAACAAGTCGAAACTGCTGTTTTCCAAGTCCTTTCGACAATATTGATATCTTGCTAATGCAACTTTTACAAGTTTGTAATGAATAAATAAATACACAGTCACAGACCATTTCCACTCCGTTTACATGAGTTGTCTGAGGGATTACCAGGAAACATCATAAGCTTCTATTCATGAAACATAGTTCAGGGCTACAAAATATTTAAGCAACACCAACCAATATCTTGCAAGAATTACAGGCTAACATGCAGTAAAAACATCCTGATAGGTAGAAAGCAAGAAAAGAAAAAAAGATGGAACATGCTTCTGCAAAATATAGAACATGCAAATAACATGAATAAGAAGTATGCTGGACATAGAAGAACTAAGGATAAGTAACTTGGCCAAGGGAACCTAGAAATGTATATTTTGAACAACGAACTAGTGGAGTTTAAAAAGGACCCTTTCAAGTAAGCTTAAGCTTTTGCAATAATTGGTTACCCAACTATCTCTTTCAACTGTAATAACAACAGCCTTTCAAAAAAATATTAATAACAGGTACTGACAATCCCATGTAAATAAAGCAGAACCAGAAACTAAATATTCATGTTAACTAAGAAAAGAACCTAAAACCACTGACATAACCACACCTACCTTATCAGTAGGTTTAGTTGCTTCTTGACCATGCTTGTTGAAAGTTTCCACCATTCCTTGCGAAGTATCCTCTGACTAGAGAAGTTGAATAACAGAGATGACTCAGCTTAGAAGCCAAATAAGCAATGCAAACTACCAGATCTAGGAAGAATCTCACACCTGGTTATCTAGTTTTGTGTTTGCCTCCACAATCATAGATGCAGATGTGTTTGGATTGCCATTACCCTTAAAATTTTCTCCCCACATGCCAATCTGGTGGATGGGCTCATATATACCCACCCTTCTTGAGGGAACAAACTGGGTGGATGTAGAGTTCATACTTCTAGAACTAATCATAAAGTAGGCTCAATAAACTTTTCAGCATAAATTCATAAATGTAATCATGATAATAAGATGGTGAAATTAAATCTAAATAAGAGACATTTGGAGCCTGGATATTCAAATTTTTTTTTATAAAGTAAAATTATAGGCATAATGCACCCATTTACAAAAAAACTATCCATTAATTCAAATGTAAGATTGAGAAATAAAATAAGAAAAAATATATGCAACAATAAGCAGAAAATCCAATCATATTATTAAATTGCCAAAGTGCAGAGAAAACAATGAATTTTGCAAGATTTAATAAGTTACACTGCTTTTGCAATAGAGTAAGGATACTCGCAATGAGCTTGTAATGTTGCTTGACGCGGATAAAAACAATATTATATTTCATTGATAGCCCAAAAACCCAGATTTTTGTTTTGGTTTATAACCCAGAATGTTACCTCTGAACCATACGGACACAGTAGAAGAGGTCACACATCCTTATGCACCTCACAATTTACCAAATAAAACAAAACCAAAAAAATACTACATACTAGCTAAGAAATAAAAGGACAATTTCACAAAAAAATTGCTGATTAAATCATATTTATCACTTCCTGAATTCCATGATGACAACTTGCATTAGTCAGATACTAATATCCAAAAGCAACACAGAGGAACTCCAAGCCTGACAACAAGCCTTTTTTTCTCATAAAAGTCACAAATTTATTCATGAACTCACTGAAAAGTATAAATTAACTAAGAAGTGAAGATATTAATCTTTTTAATAGAAAAGAGAAATGAAAGAGAGGGAGAAAGAGAGACAGACAACTTCCTATAAACTACCAATACAACCAAAGTCATCTGAAGTCAGAAGAGAGTAGCCAAGAAATTGGAAAATCACAGCACAAAGAAAAAGGGGGGAATGAAATAAGAAAAGAAAAGAGCATTGATGTAACAATCGATGTGGAAGACCCAACTCAGCCATCTCGGAATATAAGAGTGCACCAAAGAGATCCTGTCAAGGAATTGAAAAAAAAAATACAAAAGGAAGATGCTCAAGACGCTAATGCGCTGGAAATAACTTTAAGAAAACTAAAGCAGAAAATGTAAAAAAGCAAAACATTGCAATTAAAAATTAGTGAGACAGAGAGGAAGAAGTAAAACATGACCAAAAATCAGACAAGGATCTTATCAACTTCGCAAAATGAGATTTCAATTTCAATGTTAAAAAGATCCAGAGAACACATTCATACAGACAAAATGATAAAATGTGAAATACATTATCCTTGGAAAGATGAGAGAGTCTACAGAGAAGGTTTGGAAAAACAAAAGCAGAGTTGCATATTTTCCAATCAATGTTCCATACTACCTCATCTTTTCTCCTATATACTTAAACTCCTTCAACACACACTGTCAGTCTTTTACTATCTTGAACTTCCAGTACACTTCGCCTCTCTTGTCTAGTCAGCTAGTCATCATGCCTGATAAAAAGAACTTCATAAAAACCCACCAAGTACTTGTTACTGCCAAAAATTAAACTAAAACACAGCTGCCTTTCTGTACAGTTTTTACTGGGGTAAGAACTATTAACTAACTCGGAGGTGGCATTAGTATTCCTAAAAGTCTGGACTGGCACCATCAGTGCAGATTTTGTAGTAAATAAAGAATGAATGAGGACATTTTCACCAAAGGGCACTAAACAAGGCAGAATTGACTTAAATCTAGAGTGATCACTTGAAACACTGCAAGAAAGGACTAAAGTCTAAACAATAGTCAATAATCATTACATCTCCTTTTGTTTCATTCTCTTCTATCCAAATCAGGCCTAACCTGGCAAGTCATTCCATCACGGGGCTCACTGTTTACTTTTCTCCCTTTATGGCCTAATCACCAATGGTGGACCTATTCATACCTCAAAATTATTCATTGTCATCAAGACGGGTAAGACATTCTTGTAGGAAGGTTTCTCAACGTGTAAGTTGTCAAAACTCTTTAACTAAAGAAGCTATGGAGAATCAAAACTATACTCCGAAAATAGCAAAACTCATACTTAGTATGACCAGTCATGGTGCCTTTACAACACTGTAAGGCGATCATTGCAGTTGGATGACATGGATTCAGGGAGAAAGAAAATCAAAAAGTCAAAACAATGGGAACAGTGCTACTCAAAACGAAAACCAGAAGCAAAGAAAGGAAAAAAATGAATTTAAAAAAAAAAAAAAAGCTTCAGCAAAGCATGGGTTTCAAAAAAAAATAAGGAAAAAAATGAATTTAAAAAAAAAAAAAGCTCCAGCAAAGCATGGGTTTAAAAAAAAATCTCTACAGAAAGTATTTGCTTCAAAAAGATAATCCCATTGCCTTCACTGCAACCGAAAAAACTGCAACCACACAAAAAAAATTCCACTCTACTGAAGACTATAATATTAACTACCAAACTCGAATTAATAGAGGAATCCAACCGTTTCACAACTTAATTCAACCAAAGCGAAAATCAGAATCACAATAAACGACATACTTTAGAATTAGAAGAATCACCGAAATATTTTATTAAAATTTGAAAAGCAAACTAAGTTTAAGTTTCAATTTAGAATTCCCAACAAAGACAGAGAACTTCGACAAACAGCTAAAAACAATAAACAAAACTATGATATAAAAGTCAAAACTAGAAGAAGAAAACTCCTATGTTAAAAGAACCAGCGCAGAGCTAAGCATTCCGTTTAATTAGCAACTTAAAAGTTTCAAATAATCGTACAAACTTCTAATTCTAGCACCAAAAAGGTAAAAGAAACTTGCAATACCTTTTCTCTTCCTTTCCCGGTAACCAAACAAACCTCCAACGAAAAAGGAAAAGAAAAACAACGACAGCAAAAACAGAGAGCGAACCTTTTTCGTTTTTCAAAGCGTCATGAGATGAAGTTTCCCGCTAAAAATCAGCACCGCAGTGAGCAGCAAAACCAGAGCCAAAATACACCAAGTCCCAATCGAACCGCAAGCAGTAGTGGTACTAGTAGCAGCTCCTCTTCTCTCAAAACCCTAAGTCCCATCATTTCGAAGAAGAATCAAACGAGAACACGACAGCTTAAAAGAGACCTTGAAACTGTTCTCCTTTTTTTTTAATTTCAAAATTTTATTCCGTTGTTTAAGATATTATTTACTATACAATTATGTGTGCATTATTTTTTGGGGAAATTTTTGTCTTTAAGCTTATCGTGTGCTACAGAGAGTCAAAGATACATCACAATTACGTTTATTCGTCATCTTTCCACTATCTCGCTAATGTGCGCACCAGATAGATGCTACTGGTGGCAAGTATATTGCATATGCTTCTTCATTTCTTTCCCCTCTATCCTACGCACCATCGCTTGCTTAACCTGCGCACCCGAAGTTGTGTGTTCATCTGACGTCATTTCGCGGGGCCTGAGGTTGGAGATAGTTTGAAAGCGATGTAGCGGGGGAGTTTGTAGTGGAGCGTGGATTTCACGTGTAGTTGAAGATCGTGGTTAGTAAGTTATAGTGTAGGGGGTTGTGCTCGCGGGAATGAGTGGCGGTTAGGAGGGAAAGGAGAGTGTTACAGCGTGGTGCCGCGCGCCTCTTTGCTTGTTGGGTTGAGCTTCTGTTCCTTTTGACTTTTTGAGTGACATGGTAAATTACAAATTATTTTCTTTCATACTTTTAAGCGTAAATGCTTATTTTGATCTACGACTGTGGAGTGCGCTTTATTTTAATCATATAATTTTTAATTATATTAATTAAATTTTTAAATTTCTTTTCACTTTTTAATTTCATCGCTTAAATGAATTTAAACTTCAAATCTTACTAAAAATTTATCAAATCAATCACAAGATTTGATTCTGATCATTTCATATGACGATCATCATCATCATCAAACATGTTAATTCTAAACCATCTGAATCAACATACTCTTTATTTAGATTATCATCAAATACAACTAACTAAAATCCATGTTAACTTGAGCTATTTGCCCATTCTCTTGTCTAGTATATGAAACTTTTAGGATCTGTTTGGTTCAAGAAGAAGATTACTATGGGTTAGGATCAAGATTTCCATTGGATAAGATTAAAGAGGGTTAAAATGGTAATAGATTAATCACATGAGATAAGATTAAAGGGAGTTAAAATGGTAATAGATTAATCGTATGTTTTGTTCATAGGATAACAAGTTTAATTATCAAAATATCATAACCTAGCACTGCTCTTCTTCTCCACAATCCAAACACATCCAACAACCCATGATTCCATTTTCAAAACAGAAAATTAAAACAAAAAATCAAGGAGATTAATATCTTCTTTATCATGCATTTTTACAAACAACTTCTATACAAGAAACACAACAATCAAAATTTGGTTGAACTTACAACTGAAAACAAGATTCACAATAAAAGCATGAACATCAAAACCACAGACCCACTATTTTTTTTGCACTTTTTTTTTGCACAAAAAACCCATCAAAGAGCAAGAGAAAAAACAACTCCAACAAAAAAAACCACTGCTGTTGCGGGACACGGTGAAGAAGTTTTAATAGTGATGCCTCTCCCACAGTTATGGACGTCCTCATCGTCTTCCATGCTACCTTGTCGAGATCTAGTCGTCATCCATTCTGCCTTATCGAGATATGGTCGTCGTCAACGCTGCCTAGCCGAGTTTTGGTCGTCGCCGTGGTCTATGCGAGATGTAAAGAGGTACTTTTATAATTTGCAAATTTGGGTGGATCTGCCCATATGAAAGAAGAAGAAGAAGAAAATAGGAGGAAGAAGATTATAAGGTCTTACGAGGAAGAAGAAGAAGAGAAGACGATGAAGAATGAAAAAATTTATTTGTAAGAAGGGGTAAAATGGGGAGAAAGGAAAAAAAAATTAGTCCCTAATGGTGGGATTATTTTTGTTCCAGGGGTAGTGTGGGACATATTTCATGGGATTAGGATTAAGTTTGTCCCATCCTAATCTCATGTGAACAATAAATCCCTCAAATCAAACATTGGATTAATTGTTCATGTGGGACTAATGTAATTCTATCCCACATTTGTACTCCACACCAAACAGCCCCTTAGTGCATTTACTTTGTCTATTAATTACATCAACTTCATTGACGTTGAAGTGGATTTCGATCAGATTTTAAGTTCAAACCAGTTTATTAAAAGGCGCTGGTGAGGCGCACCCGAGGCGAGTTCCGAAGCGAGGCGGACCAAAAACGACTTGGGGCGCCCCCATTTAGGCGTGGTGTTTTTTTAAAAAGCTTAAAATTTAGAGAAAAAAAATATGCAAGTAAAAGCTCAAACTCATGACCTAAGGGTCATAGATCTTAACCACTAAACTAATGTTCTTGTTGTGATATCGTTACACTTCATAAATGTATATTACATGTTATCTAGTTTAGTAATAATTACAAACTATTAATTAATAACTTACAAGTTACAACAATATAAAATTATAAATTATACTTCATATAATTTATATATAAATATATATTAATATTTATAAAATTATAATTACCACACTATAAAGAGTTGGTAAAGTATTAAATTTTGATAAAAATTAATTAATTAAAATTATTTTATTTTTATTATTACTATTTTATTAAAATTTTGAAACACCCCAATGTATTCAAAGACTTACACCCCAACGCCTTCGCCTCTGAAAACAATGGTTCAAACTCACAAAAATGATTGAATTTGGCGGTAAAATAAAGTTTAAGGACTTGATTAATACAATTTGAAGTTGTATGACCAAAATAGAACGTGATCCATAGTTGTATAGACCAAAATAGAACGAGATCCATAGTTGTATGACCAAAATAGGTATTTAGTTTACTTTTAAACCATCTTTTTAAAAATAAATGTTTTATATTGTTTGTCAAATTTTCTTAAATGGGATGCAAAAATGAATGATTCTACAAGTATACCCTTAATATTTTCTTTTTATGTCACACATAACTCTTGTAAGACACGTCTACTTAATTTTAACTTTGAAGGGTGTTTTGGACAAAATAATATTTTGCATTAAATTTTGTGCAAATAAAAAATGGACTAAAAATCTGAGAATATTAATTTATTATTCTCTCGGCCAGGGTTAGAAATTTTGTTTTATTTTGGTCGGAACAACCGAAACATTTCAGTTTTAACAGTAAACCAAAACAGATTATCCTTATGTTTTGTTTCGGTCGAAGCAATCGAAACACATTATTTTGGTTGAAACATAACATTGCATGATTTTTTTTTCGTTTTTTTTTCTATTCTTCTCTATCGATTTAAATTTTTTTCACATGATATTTTTTTACAATGACACCTCTAATTAAGTTCATAAAGTTCTTTAATACAACTTTTAAATATTTTTAGTTAATGTTAATTTGGATTAGTAATTCTTAAACAGTATGAACTTTGTATTGTTTTACATTAGTATTTAAATTTCAAATTATAATTATAATTTAATTTTGATTAATACACTTTCTCGAATTATTTGGAAGGATGCCAAAGCATCAAATTTACCATCAAACTTACAATCTTTGTGCAGTTCTACTCCAATCCAATCAGGAGCCGAACCCACCCACACATGATGAGTCTCAACACCCAGGGCGTGCCAAACAAAAGCATGTGCTACCATATTACATTAAATCTGAATAGCAAAAGACAATGCCTCACAAGCAGCCATAGCTTCTGATGACGAATTTATTCATCCTTATCTGTATTTATATTTTTTTTTTTGAAACGTATATAATTTGGCATGAACAAGTTTAAAAATACTATTAAATCTGAAACCGAATATCAAAACAAATCAAAAGCGTCTCTGCAAACAATGTGAAATCAACTTTTTTCATTTTGTTATTTATTAAATTTTTCTATTTCTATTTTTTTATAATTTCAATTGGCACCTATTAGATATTTAGGGTACATTTTTCAGCCATCCAAACAGCAGATCCAAAAAATTTTATATGTGAAGGCGGCATATATATACACATAGTAAATTATAAATATGAATATATATTTTACAAGTTAGCAATAATATTATGGCCTAACTTTTTTTTACCATGATGTCTCTAACTCTTTTCTGACATATTATCAAAATAGATATTTTTTTGAAAGTATTTTAAATTTTTTCTTTGTTTTTTACCCAAAAAATGAGTGATCGAGAATCAACTCCACGTACGATTGATAATGTGAGGGGAACGCGTGGTTGATTGTGACGGAATTACTGTAATATCCGTATTCGTAAAGTAAAGGTAAATAAGTAATTTAATAAATATGACATGAAATTAAAATATATATATTTACGCAAAGGAGTTAGTATTGAATAAAATGACTCTAAAAAAAATCTAGTGATAACATTATAATAAATTATTAGCTTATGTTTTAGTGATAGAAAAATATCTGGTTGATAGATATGATATGAATATTGGACATGTAGAAAATTATTATGTGAAAAGAAATATTATTAAAATAACGAGTTGATTTAATAGTGATGATGATAAATAAAATTCTTAATGAGTTATAATTAACAAGTAGATGTGATATATAAGGAGAAGAAATTAGTGAAATAATAAGCTGATTTAATAATAAAAGAGATAAGTGAAATTGTTTGATGAGATAATTGATGGACTTAAGGTGAACCAATAAATACGAGAAAGAGATTGATAAATAATAGATCTTATTACATGTGTAGTGATAGTAGAATGCTAGTATCAAGTTTGTTGAGATATAAATGATTTAATATTAAAAGACCATTTATACAAATTGAGTACTTATAGTAAATTTAATTCACTGAGCTTGTTAAACTCATCCCTCATTGTACAATGATTTCAGGTAGCAAACAGAACAAATAGTCTGGTGGGTTGAGAGTCAGACGAAATCATTTCTGTAAGTCACGTACGTGTCAACATCCTCAGACTAATGAGAAAATAAAATAAAAATTTATTTGTAAATATTCATACATATTACGTTGTGTAAAATGTTTAGTCGATATCAGATTGATGTATCTCCCCTGTTGAGGGTTGATGATTAATATAAAAGAATTTATATTAGTATTATTTTTATTGTTGCATATATGTGTTGTGCTGAGATTTTCAAAATGTTATGACACCGTCTCGGGGGTAACCAATCCGGGATGGATCGTTACAATTGCACTGTCATTGTTTGACAGTTCGGTAGATCTGACATTTTTTTGTTCGGTGGTGACAGTTATTTTCTATAATACTCATCGAAAAATTACAAATTTACACATAAACATTTATTTGGAGAAGATTTTTTTTTTCTTCTTAAAATATAAAAAAGTTTTACATATAAGATAACTTGTAGATATTTTATATTAAAGCAATATAATTTACATATAAACTCAAAAAAAATTATATGTAAAAAAGTACATTAAGTTTAGTTAATTTTTAATATTTGGAAGGCCAATTTATTTAATTTAATGAAAATAATTTTAAACATATTTATAATATTATTATTTTTTTTCAAAAATTAAATAGAGGCATGTGACTCCACTGTCCTTGGTGTGAATCCGCCGCTGCAGCACCCATACCACTTATCGAGGCAAAATTGAAGTATATTAGATTTTCTTAAAAAGAAAGTATCTTTTTATTATATTAATGGAGTAAGGGATAGACTTGAATCTCCTTTATCAAAAACTCGAAAGTAATAACTAAGTTAATAGGAGGGTTCCTTATCCACGTTAGAAGCGGCATTTCTCCCTTGACCAATACCGTATTTTTTTATTCGAATTAGAAGTTAGGTGATCCTACCGAACAATACAACTTTTTTGTTTCAATAAGAACTATACAACCTTTGTTAACTCTGGGCTTTCACATCCTACCGAGGACAATAGTGATTTCAACACAAAATATTTGAGCATTGATCTCACAGATATAATTTTATGAGAGTTATTATAAAATTTAAAAAAATTAATTAATAATTACAGTTAAATTGAGTAATAATTTTAATAATTAATTTTTTTAAAAAAATTAAACAGTTGTTATTCAATTTTTTTTATTATTATTAATAATTTTTTTTTAATTTTATGATAATTCTCACGAAATTGAATCCGCAAATGTCGTCTAGCTCATTACAAGTTTAATAAATAAATAGGTAAAGATATCGCAAAAAAGCAAATTGTTTATTTATTTTATTTTTTTAATGCAAAAGCACATCAATTGTTAAGGTATTGACAAAATTGGAATAAAATAAAACACATCTTTCTCTCTTACCATTTTTTAATAAATAATTGTATCCATGCAAGTTGCGTTTTTTCGAAATAAACTCCACTTTTCTTACTTTGGAATAGAAACTTAATTAGAACTCACTTTTGCTTTCATCCATACCTCTTTTGAGGAGTGTGGAGTGTGGTGTGTGGAGTGAGGAGAACACCTAGGTCCCAAATTAAGACAATTTATAATATTTTATGACAATTGATATATTTTATGGTAAATAGTATTATGATATAATAAAATATATTTTATTACATTTACGGTTATTATATTGACAATTGCACTCCCTATTTTGGTGATAAACTAAGTTTAGGGGAAATGGTTTCTCGGTTATTTAGGTTGTTTGATTGTTAGTAACTAATGAGATAATGTGTCACATTTTTAAATGTAAAATCAATAATTAAAATTAGATTATTTAAAAAATATTTTATGAACATTTAAAAATTTTGGAATCTAAAAAAAAAAACATGCAAATAATGGCTAGTAGCGGTTCGCCAATAAGTGTCAACACATGCACTGTTTTCTAACATTAGCTAGTCACCAAAAAATCCATCTAAGATCCAATTTTGGTAAAGTGGTGGTGTCTATATATTTTTCCAGTAATAATCATCGGAAAGTAACAAATTTAAAGGCAAATCCTTTCCATGCGTACGGGACGGCACGTGAGAATGGTCTGGATGGTAGAGAGCGAGAATTAAGTGTTAGAATGTAGATCTAGTCGTATTCTTTTCAACAGTATTAAAGTTGTACCTTTCAAATTATATATTGATTCGATATCGCAAAAATTTAAATCGAAGACTTTTAGTCAACCACCTAAATATCATTTTGTTTTTTTAAGAGACATTTGAATCTCATGAGATATTCTGATAATCCAATTTTGAGCGATACCAACTGCACACAGTTCAAATGCAGAGAATTACAATCTAAGTTTTGGAAAATCTAATATATATATAAAATCTTGTACATTAAGCCCATCGAAAACATATATTAGATTTTTAAAGTTTTAACTGTATGGCATATAGTTGTTAAAAGTATAAAGATAAAAAAAGTCTTAATATAATTTTTATTTTCTATATTGTTTCAATATTTTTTTATCAAACTATGCCCATCCAAAACATCACACGGTGTATTAATACTAAAAAATTCATTTTAAAATTGATCAAATATACATAAATTGATTTGTTTAATTTTAGAGACAATATATTAAAAATAAAACCCTTATAAAAAAATAAATTAAAATTTTAAATTTTAAAAATCACCTACAGGTATTAGTTATTAATGATAACATTCAATAAAAACTACATACAAAAGCAAAAATAATTAAAAAAATAATATGAAAAAGGAAATCCAAACACCTTTAAATAAAACAATATGATATGTACATGTTAACATTATTAGGGAAAAAAAGACATGCACGGGTATATAAACTAGTGACACTGAATATATCTAATCTAAAAATACTAACTAATTAAGTATCAAAATTTTGTTAGATATAACACATGCAATGACCAACACATATAAAATAGCGGTGTTATTAGGACATTTCTAGTACACTCATTTCGTACAAGTTTAAAAGCAATTATTATTGTCCTTTTCAATAATAATTACTATTATCGAGGGTAAGAATTTAAACTTGAGACATCTTATTTAGATAAAAAACATGAATGGAAAGGAGATATTTTTACTTGCTTCAGAGTCAAATTCATTTTAGTATTAGGTTGAAAATTTGATTAGCAATTCAGAGAACCTCGTTAATAACATCTGTAATACTCAATTAATGTCATTAATAAAATTTCTTAAAACATCAATCAAGTGATCCGTTGCAAACAAAATTTTTTAAAATGGGATGAAGATTTGATTAATGCAAGTTCTTATAATAAATAGCAAATAGTTTTGTTTGTTTGTTTTTAGCTTATTATAAACTTTAAGTGAAATTTAGATTCACGCATTTACGTGAGACTCACTCTTTTCTTATAATTTTTTTTGGTAAATTATAACTACATCTTTCAGATTTCATCATAAATATAATTACATTCTAAATTTTTAAAACATATCATCCCCAACTTTCATAAAAATTACTAATGTATCCCATAATATATACAAATACTAAGATTATGTTTGGAAACAGTTTTCAAAAACTCTTTTTATGTTTGGCAAACAGTTTTTAAAAACAGTTTTTTAAAAACTCCAAATTAGTGTTTTCTGACATAATCTTCGAAAAATAGCTATAAAATCAGTGTCAACTTCTTTGTTTCATTCTTATTCCATGGTATATAAAAAATATTAAAATTTTGAAAATAAAATAATATTAATTATTTTTAAATATTTAGTAAATAAGAGAAATAAAATTAATATAGATTTTAAATTTAAACTCAAAACTAAAAATAATTACATGGTATATCAAAACTGTTTTCAAAATAAGATTATCCAAACAATATTTCATTATTTTCTGTCTTGAAAACAGTTTTCGAGTTACGGTTATCCAAACATGTTTTCTTCAGAAAACATTAAAAAATTGTCTTTAGTTTTCATTTTCGAAAATAATTTTTAAAAACTGAAAATAGAAAACTGTTATCCAAATATGCTCTAAAAAATCTAATATTATAAAGTCTAATGACATGATATTACATGTTTTTCTAAGTTAATTCAAGAAGTACTCGTAAAACTTTTTAAAAAAGCGCGATGCAATTTTTATTCTTTTAAAAGTTTGAGATGTACTTGTATTATGATTAAATCAAATGATGTTGTAATTTACTTAATTTTTTTTATTCTTTATCATTTGTTTTTTTAGCTTTCTCTTTTATGGTTGTCACGCGGCAACAAGTGAGGGTGTTATAGAAAGAAAAAAAGAAGAAGAGAGTTTGTTCATTGGAAGCTTTACCAATAGGTTCACTAGCATGCCCAATATTCCATGTTCTTGAATAACATATAGAGTATGTTGGATTATCTAGTAGGAGAAAACTTTAAATATAAACAGTTGAAGATAGGATAATTTTAATTAAATATATATATATAAAAAAAATTAAGTGATGGTGGCGATGGTGTGTGTAAAGTTAGAATGATGGTGGGATGGTGCCTTCCAATGGTTGGCTGATTCCTTAGTGGTTTCCCTTTTCATATTCTCTGTGTATTTGTTTGGATAAAGGAAAAGAAACGTCACGCAAACATTCTCTTTCCTCTTTGTGGTTTTATTCTCCAGTGCAATCTAATTAAAGTGGCTTCCCATTTTTTTTTTCTTTTTATAAATTCACGAAAATTTTATAGTGAGAATATAGATTTTCGACCCAAATTGGTTGATTGAAAAATCTTGATTCTTTGCTTCTTGCTACTAAATAAGAAGCATCATCACTCATCACATCTGTGGAAACACGCACATGCCACTGATTAATTTAAGAAACAATTTGTTTGAAGGGTACAAAATATGATTAAGATAAAAAAGTTTTTTGTACCAATCATTTTAGAGACAATTTGAAAGGAAAG
This sequence comes from Bretschneidera sinensis, assembly GCA_023935145.1. Lineage (NCBI taxonomy): Eukaryota > Viridiplantae > Streptophyta > Magnoliopsida > Brassicales > Akaniaceae > Bretschneidera > Bretschneidera sinensis. Next base: position 55,940,587 of record CM043698.1, on the reverse strand, counting down.
CGACATCGATTTGGTTATTGTTCTATACAGTCTTTTTGATTGTGCAATTCTTTGGATCGATCATCGTTCACGTCATGCAGCATTAGTTTTGGATTATATTAGACCTTCGTGATGATGCGTATAATTAATTAGTTTTTTTTTTCATATTGTTATTGTATAAAAAAATCTTTCAAATTATTGGAGCTTTACAATTCTTTGGTGAGACTTACGTATTTTATATTAATTTAATGCTTTTGGTTGATGTCGAAAATAAATTGAAAAGTTATTTTTGTTAAATTTAATATGAAATGGATGAAGTTGATTGTTGATGTTGGGTTCGGTCTCGATTTCACATCAGTCTGGTACACTAATTCCCGTAAAGGAAAGTCATCCGATAGAGATAAGTATAATTCGGTTAAAATAAAAAAAAGGGGAATCGAACCGTTCAGTTTTTAACGTTTCGATTATTCGATCTAAAATGGTTCGGTTTTCTCATTTTGTTAAGTGGTTCGGTGCGAATTTTTTCACCTAAAAAGCAAACCGAAATTTAATGACCCATGTATAATCCTTAAATTTCGCATTTAATGATTTGAATCAAGAATTTAGAATTTTAAAATGTATCATGTTGATTTTGGGGTCTAAAAACTCCATATTTTGCAATTTGACCATGAATCTTGAATTACAAATGATGAAACATGTTTTAAAATGAAATTTTCACCAAAAAATAGGTTTGGTAAAAAAAAAATCGACCGAAAAACAGAAATTTGATTCGGTTAGAAACCGAAATATAATTCGGTTAGTTCAGTATAAAATTATTGAACCGAAAAAATTTAAGTTATCCGAAGTTTTGCATCGAATGCTTCATCGTATTATCCAGAATTTTATTTTTTGAAGAGAATCTTTTGACAATCAAACCAATAAATGTATTGAGATAAATTGAAAGGTGCAATTAAAATGAAGTCAAAGAAATAATGGCTATAGAAGTGTGCGTCTAAAAAATTGGAATTTATGCGGCAATGAACCCCTTTCTATAGGAATAGGAGATTCCCATCCCAAAAGAAATGGAATTTATGGGGCAGTAAACAGTACATTTGCCTACCAGGGAATTTTTAGTTTCCAGAAATTAGTTAGGTTTTTTCCAACAAGATTCTTATTAATCCCAGATTTGTGAAGAAAGCTTTCTTAGTTGACAAATAATCTTAAGAAGGTATATATCTGGTAGATATGCTCCTATCTTTATAATTGATTTGTTAAGAATTAATTAATACTATAATCTTGCATGGCTAAAGGCTAAAGGGGTTCTAAGTTTTATTATGGTTTAGTGAGGCAAAGTACAACAAGGCTACTTATCCAATAAGCCACTTAGGTGTAAAGTAGTCATACTTTTTAAGCATTTGGGATGCCTTGAACAGGTAAAAGTCCATTTAAAAGATCTTTATAAAAGCGTTGTTTTGTAGGAAGCAAATGGCAATGTAAGTACGCAATTCAAAGTTGAAACATCATCACAAGGAACCTCAATTATTGGTATTCTTTTGTGTACGTTGTTTTTCTTTTCAAAGCGGCGCGGGGTCCAATCGCAGTAATTAATTGGGCTAACTTTGTAGTTGCTGGGCCTAGGACCCTTGTTTCTGTACCAAAATCTAAATTAGAATAGGATTCGTCCAACGAATCAACATCTGGATAGGGGTGGTAATGGGTCCTATTGTGTTGGTATGGTATTATTTTTTTATTGGATTTAGTTTTTGAGATTCATAGTATGGTACGATAAAAAATAAATAAAAAGACATCCAAAGCATGTCACGAGGCACGATCATACCATTTAATAAATTCAAAATTACATACAATTTTATACCATTAGAATAATGAGTCAAGAAGAATTAAATGATAATAAATTTGATATTTTAGAATGGTGGAAAAATAAAAGTTAATATATTATTCTTAACATAAATGGCGCGTGATATATTAATTTATAAATGAAGCAAATTCACTTAAAATCACATATTAATATAAATTAAATTAAACCTAAACAAATATTTAGACACAAAAAGTGTCATTTGTGAATTTTTAATTTAAATATTGAAGTTATAATTAACTGATTTTAATATAATAGCATTTAATACAATGAACTAAAACATCAAGAGAAAAATCATATAATATTCTTCTTTTTAATCCACCGAATGAAACTTAACTGCATAAATAAAATGATTATTTTTCTATACAACTATAAGCATTCAATTTAATTAAATTCAATATATATATTATATATATATATATATTTACTATTTATAACAAAAAAGCAAAAAAAAATCAATATATATCTACAAGGCCCATGATTCGGCACAACATAGCACGACCTAGTAGCCATACGGGCCGAGATTTTTAAAAGCACGACACAACATGAAAGAGAGGGAGATATGACATGGCCGGCCACCCCTACCTCTAGTCCACAATTTTTAAATTTTTATACAAGTACAATAAGTGTTTTCAGAGTCAAAAGCATTTGGGTACGTGAGCCCTGAGACGTGGAGACATAAGTCTTTCGAAACGATGGAACATTTTAAATACATAATAATTAAATAAAAAAATAATATAAAAATATAAAAATATATTTAAAATTTAAATAAATTTAATAAATTAATTATCAATCAAATATAATAATTTAAGATCTAAAAATGAACATTTATCAATTGCTTATGATCCAATGTTTACAAGATAAGCCAATATTTGTCTACAATCTTATCTAAACCACATTCAGATCACCAAGCCCATTAAAAAAATCAAGACCACTTCAATGAAGTTTTGGTCAACATAATAAAAAAAACAAGCCCAACATATTGGCCCATACTTGGCCCACTAGGTTACTTTTTTTAAAAATCCTAAAAATCCCTAGTTTATCTTCTACGAAGAGTTTAAGTCCACACATTTACAATACGTTTTCGATCTTCTTTTTTTCCCACAGATTTGTCCACCTACTTATCTTCTCCATTTCTTCGTCCGTTCTTCTCTCTTTCTTTTCTTCAAGCTAAAACAAAATATGGGCTGGTTATTACTGTTTTTTCCCCTAGAAATTGAGTCTGGGCCATGGTCTAGACCCGCCCATACAGTAGCTCATGCTCCGGCCCTGCACGTCACCCTCCAACATCGCCGCTACAAGTGCTAACAGGCTGTTGTTCCACATGTGGTGGGTCATCTCGATGTCACCTAACAATACTGCCCTTATCTTTTTCTTCCGTACCTTGATTTTGGTAGGAAAGATTTTGATGGTGAGTGTTTTTTAAATATAACTTAAATAATTAAAATTTAAAGTTTTTGAAGTTTTTAACTTTAAAATTTTTAAATTTTAACAGTTTAAATTATATTTTAGTAAATACTCAAACAAAATCTTTGTGGCACAATAGTATAGATCGATCAACGAATCCTTGTTCTTCTTTTTTTTCTTTTAATCATAAAAACCGACTCCAAAAAGGGTGTGCTCCGATTGGGTAAAATAAAATGCACGCTTAAGGATAAGGTGTTTTACTTCCATCCCATTTCAAGGCGCACTCATGACTGCCTCTAAAAATATTGAGTATTAATTTTATTATAATATAAACCCACAACTCATATTAATTTCTTTTATAAAAAAAAAATTAATCAAGAAACAGACATGAGAAAGAAAAAAAATAATTACTTATAAAATTAATTACACACACATCGGTTTCAAAAGAATATTTAACTTTTAAAATAGTAAAATATATGTTTATTTTAGATATATATTTATATATAATTCTCTGTAAACACATCTTTTCGAGTTTAAATGATTATCTTTTATTTATTTTTTTATTATAAAAAATTATTCAAAAAAAATTTGTGTCAAAAATTAAAATAAAAACAATAAAAGTCAAATATGAATTTTGTGATTTCAAAGCCTTAATCATAGTTATAAGTAGCAATGATAACCTAACTACCTAACCCAATAGTTCATTCATCATGGTGTAAATTTGAAGTGAACCGAAACCATTAACTCATGGTAGAATAATTAATGGAAAAATATTTTTTAAAAAGAATAAAAATAAATACATTTACCTCATTGAAATTTTACAAAGACTACGTTTATATTTTTTTTAATTTAAAAAATAACAATCATCGCTATTAATCAATATTGACTTGACAGATTCTATTAATTTATAATAACAGATTTGATGAAAATGTAATGATACTCTTTCAAAAACAATTAAGATTAGAGCACAATATTTTGAAATGAAAAAATTAACCAAATGACATTTTATTTGTTTTCTTTAATTTTTGTTTGCTTAGAAAGAAAATATTTCAAAATTTTTCTTAGACCCTCTTTCCTCCTGTGTATAGTTTGAAATTCTATTAGTGATTTTAAAAAATTTTATTGATAATATTATTTTTTAAATTTTACATTTATACTAATATTATTAATAAAATTTTCAAAATTATCAATAAAATTTCAAAACGATCTAAAACCAAATATTTGGACATTGTTTTATCAAGTATTTTCATAGACAAAGAACTACGAAGAGCCCCTTAATAAGAGAGCCGTCAGGTGATACAAAACTGAAAGCCCCATTAAGAGAACCCAAGCTCACTAAACAAAAATAGGCATCGATCAAGAAATTCTTTGCTATACCTATCAATTTAATCTATCAAACACTTTTTTTGCTTTGAAGCAAAAGGGAGAAACAAAGCAGTTCATGAGAACTCTGATTTCTACTTTGAATTTTCATGCAAAAATGGCCAATATTAATAGAAGATCATCGTAGATCTTGCGCCTAATCACCGATCTAATGGAGATTCTTAGCCCCTAGGTTACCTGTTGATCCAACAACTCTCCGTCACATGATCTCAAGTTCGAGCATTATCGATATCGAACAGCCCGTCCCTCGTTCTCCTTACTGATTTCTTGGAATCGAGTGCTTGTATGCTTATTGTTGGATCGTATGATAGAGAGAAGAGGTGAAATCATGGTAGTGTAGTAGAAGAGAAGGCCATTTCATTTGATTGATTTGTAATGGTAAATATGTGCTTATGATTACTGTACTGAGAAATTTTGTGACCGCTTTGCAGTGGTTGAGAGACCTACCAGAAGCGTGAAGATTTCATTGCCAATCCTGTGGAGAAGAAGAAATTAATTGCGCCACCCACCTAGATTATTCTCACCAAACCTCGTTAGAGGAAAAAAATATGTTTGATCGAGAAAGGGCCAAAAAAAGGATGAAAAGATTTGTTGGGGAGTAAAGAGATATAAAACATATTTAATTAAATTTCATATTTCTTTATATAAAATACAATAAAAGTATTTGATGATTGGTCAATTTTAATCGGCTGACTAATAATTTCTGTCACATCAAGAGGGAAACTGTCCTCAAAATATTAAACCATAAATAAGATTAAAAAAAAGTGATCGAAGGTAGATTTTGCCTAACCTCAAATGGATAAATGTATTTGTCCCCAAAAAAATATATAATCATTGATAGTTCATATACATAGTATGCATCTACCCATCTTTCATTCCACTGCAACAAGCACAAAATATCAACAAAGAAGTTTCTGGTTATCATTTGCTTTATTAAAGTTATTTCAGCATAATTCATGCTCTGCTAAGAAACTCACTATACCAGCTAATCTTCAGTTTAATTATCATGATAGTTAAGAGTCTTTTCCCCCTTGATTTTCATTTTTTTTAAAATGGAATTTGCTTTAATTTGTTATATATGCAGAGTGAAGCCATACTAACTATTCCTGGCAGAGTTCAGCAGCTGTATAAGGGCATCAACATAAAATTGCTGCTTTCTGTCAGGTCCTCATGTCTTTTTATGCCATGAAATTGATTGCATAAAGGAACTAGAGCTTAGAGAAGACAAAAAAAGAGTTTCTGTGGTTTTCATACCTTATAAAATTCATGAGCCAAAGAATTAGTCCAGCATTTTCAGTTATTTTATAGGGAAAAGACATATTTGCCCTCCCTTATCATTTTTCTCCCTAACCCATCCTTAGTCTACTAGTCAACCTTATCTACCATGGTTCATCCCTAACACACAACCCCTTTTTATTTTGGCGAAATAAGTGTTCTTGATCTCATGTTACATTATTCATGTATATTAGTAAAATTGGAGAACTCGAATAGTAATTTTAAAAAGCTAGAGTGGTAGATATAGGTACTTATAGCAACTTGGTCTCAGTGTTACCGCTCCAGCTTTCTATATTGCTACTTTTTTCTCAAATATTTTAAAAATCAGGAAAAATTGTTAGGTTACCAATGAGTCCACTTGTGATAAATGGGTAGGGTTTGAGTTTGGTGAGGATTTTTTTTGGGTGGTTTGAGTTTAATTCAGTTGAAAATTTTATTGGTAATTTTAAAAAATTTATTGGTAATGTTAATTTTTGAGTCTTTATAATAAAATTTTCAACTGATCTAAAATATAATTGTTTAAACCAAACCAACCAAAATTTTTTAAAGTTTGATAAAGTTATTTACGTTAGAAAAAGGGGGAACTGGCCTGGTCGACCAGCCCATTAACCACCTTTAAGCACAATCTATGGGCAACTTGAATACGATGGCCTCTTATATGTGCTATTTAATTATAGAAGGCTGAGCAAGTTTTTTCATTTTCTTTTCCTTGCTTATCTTAATAATATACACACGATTATTGACCAATTCTAATTGCAATTTTTTCAGTCAAACTACTTTGCTAGATGTACCCACACTTGTGCTGCATTCTTGTTACCCATACCCAAATAACTTATAAAAATGGGTGATGAACAAAGTAGAAGAATTAATTTTTGTGACAATTTATAGTCAAATGTAAACTCTTTCATTCTTATTATTAAGAAATAATTGAGATGATAGTTATCTCAAAACCTTAAATTTATAAAAAAAAATGACTTAATTATTTCTTTACACTTTAACACGTTTCTTTATGTGCAAGCTAAATGAAAGATTAAAGGTTTCACGGGTGAAACCCAAATGAAATAAAGCTCAAATGTCAAATGGAAAATAATTAAGGTATATATTAAATGAAATGGATATTTATAAGATTCAAAATCATCTCCAAAAGCTATGATTTCATATTAAGAAATAATTCAGTTACCAATTATTTCAAAATTTAAATTTATTAGAAATGACTCAATCATTTTTTTATACTCAACACTTATATATTTGAATTAATGAGCACAAAACATGGTTTGAGGGCAAGTTCAAAAGCTTCTATCATTAAGTAGGTTTAAGCTCTCATTTTTTTCATTTTTTTGGATGCGAAATTATATTCAAATAGTATAAGTATAATGATTGATTTGATTACAATATAAATTTGTATTATCTTGTTTTCTATATAAAAACTCACAATACTATCACAACTCACTTAAAATAAAAAAATAATCGATATATAAATCGAACAAATTACTCACATATTGTAAAAATCAAAACTAAAATCTTACACTCGTAGCGTCTCAACTTTAACCAATTTAGTGTAATAGTATTTGCTTTTTTTTTTAACTACTGCCTCCCATGATGTAAAATTGGAATCCTTGTTTTTTTTTTTTTTTTCTCTTTTTCGTTTAAATTGTTCGACGAATTAAAATAAAAAAGTCATGATTCTCCTGAGCTAAACTTAGCGATTACACTTCCATTCGAATTGCTGATCATTTTAATAATAAAAAAGTGAGAGTATCACTATAGATAAGCCTATAAGCCCAATAGATACGTCAGTACATAAGCCCAACTTACTCCTCTGAGTTGGTCAGTTGGTATATCCTGCCAAGCCCACTGATCGTACATCAATAACTAAAAATTATGGAATAACTTTTTCCCATGAAATGGGCCTCCGTATTTTGTATTCACTTTAGGAAGGGTTTGGGAGAAATTTCTTTTCCCCGCAGGGAAGAAACGAGGGTTACAGCTAATAGCAGAGTTAAGACTTTTAAACCTAATATTTATTTTATTATTTATTCGTTAAAATATAAATATAAACATAATAGATATAACCTTTTAAAAAACATATACTTTTAACTTGTATCTTATAAGAGCTGGTTCGGATTATATTTTTCTTACTTAAATAATTTTTTTTTTATCGATACTCATTTATTAAAATACAGATATAGCTATGAAAAGAAAAACTCGTTAAAAAACTAACATTTTTAATTCATATTTGTTGATCTAGTATCCATATAGTTCAATACATACTCAATCCAACTCGTCTGTATCTCACCTTTAGGATTTGGGTCAAGACCGAGATCAAATTCTCTTTTTACAATAAAAAATTTAAATCTACATATCCAATATTCTTTAAAATAATTTTAAATTATAAATATAATTTAAACTTGATTTAATCACAAACAAACGAGTCCTATGTAGCTAGTTTAAAAATTATCTTTTGGCTAATGAAATCCAGCTACCCAAAAGATCGTACGGTGTCTTATTTTCTTAGTTGCTTAATCTTGAAGTCAGCTGAAAGTTACTTAACCCAAAACCCAACCGTAGTTAAATCTCTAATCTGGGTTTAATTAGCGGAACCAAGGTAACGAAAAGCCAAAGAGTCGGTTACACCGAGACTTCAATAAAAAGACACCATTTAATTAATTAAAAAAAGAAGAGAAAAACAAATAGTAGAATAAACTACGTATTAATTACAGAGGAAAAAAATCATTATTACCTCAAAAACCTCACTTGTCTTTATTCGCACTCCGGGCAGGCCGAACCCACGATCTTTTTATATGATGAGGACTCTGCCCGCGCTGCCCGAGACCTGACTGGAGAATTACGGGCAGTCAGTCACCACTCACCAGTATTCTCTCTCTGTCTCTCGCCCTCTCTCTTCTCTCTTGTGATATCCTCTATATTTTGGTGTCTCTCTGTCTTTGATCACGATCGGACGGTCCACAATGAACGGTGCTCTTTTTGCGCGTCTCTCGAGTTTCTAGAGCTCGAAACTCTCAGATCTGGTTTCTCTGTGCACTGATCTCGATTCCTGGTATGGTTTTGCTCTCTATTTTTCTTGCTTCTTTGCTAATTCATGAGTTTCTAGTAAATTTTGGCTTGATTTGTGACTGTTTGAGCTTAATACCACACTTATCTTCTGATTAGGCCTTTTTTAATGCTCAAAATAGATTATTTGTCTTACTTAAAAGGTTTTATTGGCGATTTTTCATCTCTTTTGTTTGAGTTTTCTTGTATCTCTTTTTGAAAGCTTATTCTCGTACGTGAAATGGAATTCTCTGCTATTCAATTTATCTGGCAAAAAAATTACGTTTTGTGACTGATTTAATTTGTTCACTTTTGTTTAAATTTTCTTGTTTCGACCAAAAAAAATATTTTTCTGCTTGGATTATTGGTTAAATTCGTCTAAAAATTCGCTACTAAACTCTTCGCTGGCGGATTTCCTCTTCACTGAAAGTGGTTTTTGTCTTTTTCCCATAATTTCTTCTTAAAGCAATTTTTTCCCTCTTTACTATTTTCTTAGGATTAACTTCTTAATTTAGTTCTCTGTTTCAAAATTTTGCTCTGTTGAAAGAAACATATACAGGACTTTCTCTCGAGTGATTATTCTTTTTCAGTCTTTTTTTTAAACTTATTTATAGCATCAGATCTCGCGGCTGGTACAGTTTCAACACAGATCCAACGGTCACCACCTCATTACCTTCTTCTTCGTGCAGGATACTTTTGTAATGGAGAGTAACAACGGTTCAGTGACAGTTATGGTTGGTTACGGCGGATTGACGTGCGCTGGGGAGACTTTAACGGCCATGCTACTGTCGGCTCTGGTCAAAACCCAATTTTTAGCTCAGGCAAGTTATTTCGCTCACTCGGTAAAGATTTTTTTTACTGTTTATGTGGTTGATCACTTGATCCTGCACCGGCAGTCTCTCTATCTTACGCCATTTCTAAGGGGTGAAAATTGAAATTAGTTTAGGAGGACGTTGAGTCGCCGCCTACTGGTCTTTATTGCACGCAGTAGATCACAATGGTCTCTTTCTCTATCAGTTTTGAAAGAGTTGCTTCTATTGTTCATCCTAACACTAACACGCGCCATTAAAAGATCAATTGGTTGCTGGTTTTCGTCCTCCTGATTGCTAGCACACGCAGCTGGATTTTTCCTTGTAATGGCCTGATTGGTTGTTGCCCATTTTACTTTACATTCTAACGTGCGCATGCGGGAGTTTTTACGCTTTTCTTTGAACTTTAGCGGTTATCGTTAATTACGTATACTAACGCGCATCTGGTAAGTTTTTTCCCGTATTTCGAGGTATGTTCCTTTTAGATGTTGCTAACGTGCGCCGTGGGGGATAGAATATCAACTGTGATTGGGTTCTGGTTCGTTGCACGTTGGGCCCGGTTCGAATATTAAAATGTTTTTGTCGTATCCAATAGAAAAAGTCGAAAGTCAAAACAAAAGGAATACGGTTCTTGTTTAAGTGCTCTGGAATATTCTGTGGGTGAGGCATAGATCTGCAACACGTCTTATTATTTTTTCTTTTTATTAATTAATTTGCTGAGCTTAACAACGAGAAGAACGTCAAACTTTGCGTTTTACATGCTATTTTTATTTGCAAGAGCTACATATATGCGTAAAGTTTAATAGTAAATTAAGATTGAACAATTACTTAAGTCACAATTGTTTCTGTACTTTTTTTTTCATGGTTTCAGATATTGGATTTTTCAACAAGAAAAAAGTTACATTTGGATTTTAGCTTAAATTTAACCTAACTATAGAAGCCTAGTACTAGGGGACTAATTCTATTATTTTGACAGTGAGAACAACTTAAGAAGCCACATAATTTGACTACAGAAAAATGTATTTACTAAGTGAAGATATGAACTATTTTGAACTTTATTTTAATTTATTGAGATGATAATTTTTTTTCTTTAAACGGTTGAAAAGACGTGGTTAAATTTCAACATTTGGTTCTTTAATTAATGATGTCTCTTTGTCATTTAATTTTTTTTTTAATATTGGGTAAAAGATGAAAGTCATAACTTAGTTTTCTTGACATGTTATTTATTACATTTGGTGTGCTTTTACAATGAAGATCTCCCGTGGCTGTGGCGAATTTCACATTTTAAACTGAGCGAATTACCAGTGAAGTTTTTAAAAATTATCAATGAAGTTTACATGAGACAAAAATCTTGTTTTGCACTGGTGGGTACAAACAAGAATTTTTCCTAAACTGGGTTTAGGATACTTTCCCATGTTTGGTGATTATGACAAAAAAAGAAACAACATTTAGGTCAACTTGATCTGATGCTTATATTTGGATCATTATTTGTTTTTAACAATCTTGGTAATGAGAATATTAACTGTTAACACCAGAAATTTCAAGGGGATTGAGCCTAATATGAAGGCATTCCTATGTGATAACCAGTGATTTCTTATATTTTTTTTTTGCTGAGATAATGTTGCGTGTGCATTGTAAGCACTGAGAAATCTGTGGCAAGTAGTTTCTACTTCATAGTCATGAAGAACTGACTGCATCTAGATGTTCTTCTCTTCCCTGAAAAAGTTAAAAACCCAGCTTGATTCAACAGTTGAATCGAATCATATCCCACGATATTGTAGGCGGCAAGTTGCTCCTCATACCTGTCGAATTGCATTTCCATTTGTGGTGTAAGCATATTCCACTACCACTAAAGTCATTTGTTTTCTTGTCCTGAAATTTGTTAGGAAACAAAGAATCCGGTATTGCTGACGTTTTTTACTGTCTCTGTTTCTTAATGCTCAAAAATATTGATCCTAACTCTTTTTTCTTCTTTTGAGTCTCTTTTGCCCCCATAAAAATCCAGGACTTCATTCCTCCATGCAATTGATTTTTTTTCCTTTTTTTGTAGTCGTCAAAGTAGGAACTCTGATTCAGTCTTGGGGAGAATAGGTGATTCAGTCTACGAATGGTGAATGTAGTAATTGCTAGCCTATTGACTACCAGGTTTCCCCTTGCAACAAGTAAGAACCAAAAGTGGTTGATGTGCCCATAAAACTTCCTGGGAATAACTGATCCCTCCAGAATAACTTATAAAAAAACTTATCCCTCAAGAATAGATGTCGCACAGTTTGTTCTATGCAGCATCATTGATCAAATTTCTTTATTTGAATATTTGGGATTATAATACACCTTCATAAAATTGGTTTCAGGAGCCCTTTTTGTCACCTCTGGCTAACAAACCTAGACTGAAGGGTGATGATGCTCAAAGCGATGCCAAGCTAATTGATGCTGAGGGTGATGATGATGATGGAGATGATGATGATGGGGATGGGGATGGGGATGGCGGTTTTGGAGAAGGCGAGGAGGAGCTGTCATCTGAAGATGGAGGGGACTACGAAAACAACCCCAACAACAACAAGAATAACAACTCAAAGAAGGGCACTGGAGGCGATGCAGAAGAGAATGGGGAAGAAGAGGATGATGAAGAAGATGGCAACAATGATGATGACGACGATGAGGATGATGACGATGATGATGATGATGGTGGTGAAGAAGATGAGGATGATGTCGATGAAGTAGAGAATGAAGATGAAGAGGAGGATGAAGATGAGGAAGCTCTCCAGCCCCCAAAGAAAAGGAAGAAGTAAACTAGGAGACTAGTAGAGCCTCGCTTCCCCCTAAATACTGTTTCCATGTGACTTGTTTCTAACTTTATGGTACTATTTAGCTTGTGAGTAGGCCTATTAGGAAAACGCTTCTATGCATAATTATCAAATTCCCCTTGCATGATTAGAGTACTGTAGAACTGTTTTAGCAGCGGCAACAATGAAATTGTTATAAGTGGGATTATTATGAACCAGCTAGTTTATATTAGATTTTTCATAGAATAAAGATGTATTTGCTAATTTTCTTTCAGCATCATCATCACTGATAATCTGTAATTACCATTTACCAAGAGAAAGACACGTTTTGAACCCATTCTAAAGAGTTACAGAGAAATCCCCGGGGGCTGGTAAAACCTTACCCTGTCAAATTCCCTTTTATGCAACCGATTTAAGGGGGGACAAAAGAAGATTGTAGAACACATACTCAAATAAGCAGAAAGGTGTTCAACTTCAACCACCGGTGCATTACCAACTCATTTAAATCTCACGATAAATCAACACATAATGCACTAATCAAGCAGAATCTAAGCATCCAAGTACAACCTCTATGTTTAAAAAAAACATTTTTTTTTTTCATAATTTAGGTGTGATAAAAAAAACTTTCAAGATTGATAAAATCAATTGTTAGTAACCCAGTCACACTACAAATATTTTTCCCTAACCATGCCATTTTTTTCAAGAGGCAGAAGTAAAGCTCCAAGGAACCTAAGATACTAGTATTTTGCTATAAGTCACCTTGATCATTCAATCTAAGAGGACAAAGTTACAAAATTTAAGTACTCTCTAGCTGCTTAACTGAAGTTTTCCTGCCTAAGTGAGAAAAGATACTAACAACCTAGAAAACTCATAACTTGTCTGCACTCCAGCATTTGCTTTTAAAAATTTCAAGAAGCTGAACTTCAATACATAGAGAAGCAGCAAAATATCAAAATATACAAGACTTATTATCATCATAACTAAGTTTATGATTGGAAGATAGGAAAACAAAAATAATGTGTCCAAATGATTATTGCACTTCTGACCATGGATGTTCATTCCCATAGCATGCTAGTGGATCTAGCCATGGTTAAAAACCAAGGTGAGGTTCTCCCAAAAATGGCAGGAAATGTGATCATATTTTTTATGAACACAATAGGCTCACATTATTACCAATAATCGTAGAAAAAAATTGCTTAAAATCTCTAAGTAAAGAATTCTATTAAATTCACCTTTAAAGCTAATAAACCACAAAATTAATAATAAGTACAATCCTTACTTCTGATACATTAAATCGTCATACCTCCAATGTAAGAAGCTTTCTTCAAAATATAACTCAAAATATTTCCTAAATTATAAAACCAACTTTCTGCTTGACCTCAAATCCAAAACCAAGTGAAGAGCAAGGTTAATACAAACCCCAAAAGTGAGACATTTGGTTTAGGAGGCGTCCAATAGATCAGGTTACCATAACAGAAAACATAAGAAAAAGTCAGCATCTGGGCTTTCTCACAAGTAAATATCCATGAATCCCAAAACAATTTATAAAGGAGTCTCATAGTTTAAATCCAAAACACTCGCAAGATGAATGTATTAAAAATATGAGACACACACTTTTATACAAATACCAAAATAGAAGAAAAGTATACTTAATAGTAGTAATTATACTCGATAAATATAATAGATGAAAAGAGTTCTTTTACATAAACATGATACTTTTGTGAGGGGGGCTGCTGTACTTAAATGTAACTGCGAGAAGAAAATATTGAAGACGTCTACAAAACAAAATAATGTCCAATAATACACGGCAAATCAATCAATGAATCATAATAATCATAAACATATGGAAAGACAAAATACTTTAAAAAAAACTGATTCAAATATGATAAAAGGAAATCTGAAAAACAAATAAAAATAAATCTAAGCAATTATATAAAGAAATTAAAAATTGAAAATAAAATCTGAAAGTTGTCAATTCTTACAAGATAAGAAGTTCCAAGAAAGTAATAAACTGGAAGGATAAGAGGGAGAAGATGACGATGAAGAAGAGAAAAGGTCCACCGAGTTCTAGTTGAGCTTGGCCACAACTATAAGATTATAAATCATAAGTAACAAACTTCAACTTTTCCCTTAGCAAGGGAGCAGAACAGGCTTGTACACAAATATTTCCGAAAGTGCATGACTATCAGTCCTCAAGCTCAGCTGCACACCATCTGCAAATATGGAGCCCGAGCATGTAAAAAAAGTAAAACACAAAAATGATAATTGGCCACTCAAAATAAAAGATTTTTCTGTCAAAATTTTAAACAAACAAGAGCTTAAGAATATGATATCAGGCATGAAGACCTGCTGAAAAGGCAAGAAAGTTTACCACCCAAAAATAATACAAAAGCAAAAACTGTTATTCCTTGTATCGATGTGAAATGCAAAAAAACCAGAACCAAAACAGTCAGATGAAATTTGAAAACCAACTCTAATTGTCTGATTTGCCGTCTAATAAGAAACTCCTATAAAGGTTACCGTCCACATAAAAAAAAGGTTATTGAGACCCAACTTTGCTGATTTTAGGAGATTTATAAGGCAGATCTCCTGAAAGTAGCTCAAAATGAAAATAATGAGAAACATTAATTAAAGTGACCAGTATAAATAGAGAAATTAATGTGAAGTTGTGAAAATAATATGTTGTATGGAAAAATTAACTTCTAAAACTTCAGAGAAAGACCCAACTAAGTAATTCTAATAGACCAGAGAACTGTAGCCCAGTAATGCCAACGTCCCAGGAAACCCATGCAGCAAAAGAACAAATAAAATCACTAGTTGAGTCCTGAAAGTGGTCTCAACAAATTCAAGTAAACATTGCAACAATTCACTTGAACATATTGAAGAAACGAGATGAGAATACTTAAATAAATAAAAAAAAATAGATGAGAATATTCTTTGGCAGTAAAGAAATAAAAAGTAAAATCCTTGCCCAACTAAAAGAATGCATGTTAAGAAAAAGGAAAAAGAAAGATGGAGGGAATGAAGCAGGCAGTAAAATCAGAACAGAGAGAATATTCAGAATTCAGAAATATGAAAGTAATATCATGCATCAATAAGAGGATAAAGTATCAAGCTGGGGGAAAATGATTTTATGATATAATTGAAACAACAGTATCAATTTCTTGAGTTCAAGGGAAAAATACCAAAAATGAAGTTGATGTATAGAAAATAACAGCAAGAACGGATGCATCTGCCAGAGTTAGGATCACCAACAAGGGGCACAGGAGGGTGTCAAATCTCTAGGTAAAAACA
Source organism: Bretschneidera sinensis (assembly GCA_023935145.1). Taxonomy (NCBI): domain Eukaryota; kingdom Viridiplantae; phylum Streptophyta; class Magnoliopsida; order Brassicales; family Akaniaceae; genus Bretschneidera; species Bretschneidera sinensis. Next base: position 55,924,754 of record CM043698.1, on the reverse strand, counting down.
AGGTATGGGATGCTCATCTGTTTCATGATGATTATCAGTATCTTCCAGGTAACCACTAACAAATCATCTATAAAATTTAAATGGAAGACAACCATGTTGTCTTAAATCTTAACGTGAGAAATATTGAATTCTATTATATCACTTTTAAAAGCTATCCACTAATTGTGTGCTCTTATGATTCTAAAGCAATTATTTAGGAAAAAAATGTGAATATGAAACCAGATAGACCTCCATGCTTTCAAATGAAACACAATAATTCACCATAAGATAAAATGAGAGTGAATAAATGTGAATATAAATATAAGGACCTCCCAATTTAAGTGTGCCCTTATTTCTTGGCCTAGTAAATAAAATTTCATCAAGTTTGTCCGGATCATTTTTTACAACCAAGCTTTGCAACTTACAGTTGGACTAGAAATAAAATTAAGTCATTACAATGGTAGGTTATCTCTACATAAATGGATGTCAATCAATGAATAGTGGACAAGGTGTGAAATTGCATGGCACATACAATATCACGACAAAGAACCCAGTGTGAATACAATACATTGTAAACCTGTATATAACTATGCACAAATTTACTCCGGGAAATACTTGCACCAAATAGTGAATGGTTCCAATCAAAACATAAAACTATTTTAGAAAATGAACAACTTGAATCAACCAACATTCTAAAACTACCAAAAATCAAAACTAAGCATGAGTAGATACTACTTAACTTCACACAAACAAACAAATTACTAGTACATAATAAATTAAGCTGAGATAAAAAGCCATACCACATGTATGATGGGTACCCAGCAAAAGACCCGACAGCACCATGACCTCTACTGGCTTCCGCCTGCCCAATCTGTGCATTGGGATAAACATGCTGCAACCCCTGACCGCAGCTATATGCCCCGAGAACAGACTGACTCCCTCCTTCTAAACTCCTTAACGCACCCACCTGGCTCGTTGGCACCAAACCTTGGCTCATGACACCAGAATTCAACGCCCCCTGATTCAATGCACCTGCCAACATCGGATTCATAAATCCAACAACACCACTACCAGCAGCCGCTAAGTTCCCCAACAAGCCGCCGTAGACTGGGTTAAGCCACGGGTGCTGCCCGAACAAGGCCGTACTCTGTCCCGCCAACAACTGCCCATTTGGCTGCTGCCCTTGCCATTGCCCCTGCACCATCTGTCCCTGCGTCACTGCCTGCACCGGATTATTCTTGCTCTTCCCATCAGCCGCCTTCTGGCAATGCAACTGGTTGCCCTCGAACACCTTGTACGGCTCCTCCAGCGCCTTCTTCGCTCCCTCGAAAGTCTTATACACAAATATCGCATAACCCCTGGATCTCCCCGTATTCACATCAAACCCAATCGGTCCCGTCTCAATATCTCCAAACTTTTCGAAAAACACCCGTAACCTGTCCGCGTCCGCGTCCTTCTGCAAGTTACTGATGTAAATCCTTTTGGATCCAGGGTCCTGATCCTTCTCAACGGCCACTGGCCCCACGGATGCCAGCTGGCATGACGCGATACGGTTATTGATCTTCTTCCTGGGATCCTTCAGTGCCTTATTCGCGCCCTTTCGGGTCTTGAACACGACAAAGCCGTACCCTTTGGCCTTTCCTGTGATCTTATCGGTGACTACCTTGCAGTCCTCGATCTCCCCGAAGGACTGGAAGGCCGATGCGAGGGACTCGCGCGTGGTGTCCCAGCCGAAGCCGTGGACGAAGATCTTGCGGTGGGTGAAGTCGCGGTCGGCCGCGCTGCGGATGATGGAGTAGAGGGAGGGGTTCTTCAGTGCGGAGGTGCATATGAGGTCGATGAGCTGGTCTTTCGAATAGGGTTCGAGGAGTTTTGGGAGAATTCTTGAGTCGGAATCGGAGTCTGAATCGGAATCGGTGCTGGTGGTGGGTGGTTTGGTTTTGGGGATGGGTGTGGTGGATTGGGGTTCTTCGGGTTTATTCGTCTTGGTTTTATTTTTTTTAAGGATTTTCTTGGTGGGGTTTTTAGTGGGTTTCTGCTGCTTAGATTTGTTTTGGGTTTTTGCCATTGCGCTAATACAGAGGGGGATTTGGAGGGAGAAGATAGAGTGAGGGTTTTGATTCGGATTTTGAGCTGGCCATTCAGTTTTCTTTTCGTCTCTGTTTTCGGTGGGAAGTCGAATTACAATTTGGCGCATCGGACTGAAGCAAAATTCGGAATTACCCTTCCATCTCACTGGAAATTACTAAAATAATAACAAGATTGTAATGGATAGGAACGTCCGGGTGGTGTAGCTGGTTATCAGTCTCACATACGGGTGATTGCGCAGTTTGGGAATTTCAATCAACTCAATTCGATTCATAAATATATTCAATTCCAGTTCAATTCAATATAGTTAAATCGATTTAAATCATTGATTTTATATTTTATATTTAAAAATTAATGTAAACATGATACATAAAAAAAAATATTTTATTACAATTATTTACTATTTATTAGATTTAAAATTAAATCTATATAATAAATTATTAAATCTTATAAACCATTATTTACAAATAAAGTTTCTTAAATCACTTCACACAAAGTTCAAATAATCTTAATTTAATACAAACCATACAAAAGTAAATAAAAACTAGACTTTTTAAAGTGTTTGAACAATCAAAATTTTCAAAACTTCAATACTAGTATAGGCTTGGTTCTAGAATCTCTATAACCAAGTTCCACCGTACCAAAAACATAAAGTGAATGAACATAAGATAAACAAATCAATTCAACAAGTTTTTGGAAAGCATATTGAATATTCAAAATAAATATTTTCACGAGAACGAACAATTTTCTTCAACTAAAATGTATTAAAAAAGAAACATGCTTTTCATATATTTAAATTCTAATTGATTTTTTTTATTGGAAACTATCATTTTTTGTTGGATGGTTTCTAAAAAATAAAATGAAATGAAATGAGAATATATATATATACACACACACACAAACGAAATATATATTTCAATCCAAACTAACTTATCAAAATATGAATGTAGTCAATCAAATATATACACACAAAATATATATTGCAGTTCAAACTAACTTACCAAAACATGAATATAGTTCATCAATCCTTAAATAAGTATATTTTAATTATATAAAAAAAATATAATTATATAATAATCAAATTTTTTATTTGAATTGAATTGAATTTTTTTAACCAGTAATCCAATCCAATCCATTGAATTCAAAAATTTCCCAACTAAAACACAATTCAACTTTTAAAAACTTCAACAGTATAATCCAATCCATTATATTACATCCACTTAAGTCGATTATGTGGATACACTGATTTTCATGCTGACCCTTGATATCACACACTAGAGGTCCCGTTCTTACACGTGCTTAGACATACTTATTTATACTTTGGCAAACTTATTTATACTTTTGCAATTAATCCAACTTTTCCATATCCAAACTCCATACATTATTATAAGTGAACTCGCTTTTTACCGTCAATTTTTTTTTTATATTTAATATATTCAATTATTGTTTACATTTGTTGATGTCAAAATTCGTATAGACACAAGCTTATGTACTTTTGAGCACTGTAAGACCTGAAAATGACAAGTCATCGAGTTTTCATTCTTCGTAGAGACCCCTCGAACTTTTTACAGTTTAAAATAATACTCGGTTTTTAATTAATCCAACTTTTCCATATCCAAACTCCACACCATTATATAAATAAGTGAACTCATTAGTTACCCGTCAATTTTTTTAATATTCAATATTTATTATATTCAATTATTTTTATAATCGTTGATGTTGAAATCAATACGAAAGAGCTCATGTGCAATAGAGAATTATAGGGTCTGAAAAGGAAAAATCGTTTGGAGTTTTTATTCTCCAGAGAAACCCTCCAAATGCTGAAATTAACATATTTCTTAAGAAATGAAAGAATGTAAAAAATGAAGAATAAATGAGATAACCCAAAATAAGGTGTTAAATGGAATAACTTTTTTACCTGTGTTATGTGTTTTTTTCTAATTAGTTGACATTTCTTGAGTTTAAAATTACTGTTTGGTCTTTAAGAGTTGTCACATGTCAATCTTTTATTGGGGGACAAATTTTACCACAACAACACTCCAGTCTTATTATGCCATTTAAATTATGTTTTCAAAGGATAACATTCTTAGCGAGATGAGAACCCTCTCCTTTAAGGCATCTCCTTTATATTTTGTTTTTTTTTTTGGAAATAAGAGTAACAACATAACATAAATCTAATGGTCAGATAAACAGTCCTATAAGAAGCAATTCTTCTCAAATTTGTGCTAAGAGCTGAACTCATAAAAGAAGGGACAGAATCAAAACATACAAAAGGGAAAGGAAAAATTGAAAAAAACACCTCTACAATTCGGTGCAAACTACAATTACACTCTTTTATATTAAAAATATACTAATGTACCTTTAAACCCCGACCATGGTTAGCTCAAATGGTCAAAAGATCTCATAAAAATCACTTAAAGAAATGATGTTTTAATCCGTTAACATTCAATTATTGAAAAGTAATCATTATAAGATTTTTTTTTTTATTAATTTGAACTAACCATGGTTGGAGTTTAAGGTTTAACAATGAATTAGTATACTTTTAATATAAAAGATTACAATTCTAATTTGTACTAAACTATATGGGTGATTTTATAATTTATCTAAAGTAAAACTATTGTCCCTGCCTCTCTTTAAGATTGAGCATAGGTCGAGTTAGTCAAAAAACTCAACCCAATCCAATCATACTGGGTTTGAAAAATTCTTAACTCAATCAATGAACCTATCTAATCCAACTCAACCCGATTAACTCAGTTTTGGTTGGCTTAGGTTGTTGGTTTAATTTGTTTGTTTTCACTTAAAAATTAATTCAAACATATTACATAAAATAAATATTCTACAACAAATCATCATCCATTAGTTACAAAATGAAATCCATACAAGAAATTCATTAAATCTTTCAAATACATCACTCACAAAGTACAAACAAATTTAATTTAATACAAAACTATATAAAAGTAAACAAATACTAGATTTTAAAGATATTTGATGAATCAAATTATTCAAAATTTTAACACCAATTAATATAGCACAATATACAAATACCCCACAAATAAAGTATATTAAATGTATAAATTAAAGTCAGATCAATTTCTTTTGATAATATTTTATATATATATATATATATATATATATATATATATATATATATTGCAATCCAAACTAACTTACCAAAATATGGGTATTGTAATCCATCAGTCCTTAAGCAAGTAAATTCCACATTTAAACAAAATAAGCTTAGAAAAAATAAAAAATACATCAGTAAATGGAAAAGTAAATACAAGTGTGCAACAAATAAAATTATAAAATTGAAACTATAAACCTTATTTACTTTGTTAGATTATCTAATTAAAGTTTCACAAGCTCATCCATACTCTTTTCAACATGGATCGGTAGTGATGAAGTCGCAACCATTCTTATGATGAAATAAGAGGCTCCACTATTATAAGAGTCAAGGAACTACGGAAAGTATTGAGCACACGACCATTCATTTTAAAAGCCAATTTAAATGCAACTGTGTTTTCCATCAACTAAAAATATAAAATTTCCCATTATCTTTTTTATCACCACAATTCAAATACATATCCACCTCCGATTTACTATTATCTCTTCCGTCCAATTTTTTCCTCTTGGTGCCTTTTGTATCCACTTGTTATCTCAAAAAGAGGATCTAGCATAGCATGATCAACTTCCATCTCACTAGAAGTTTGAGCCTTTGAAATTGATTTCTCGCTTGAAGATGAAGATTGAAAAAGCATGCTATAAGTATCAAACAACCTAACCTAATTCCTCACCATTTCACACATCTCAATGGCAACATTAAGTTCATAAATTTGACTAAAAGAAAACTTCATGTAACTTTAGTTTACATCTAAAGCTAATTTATCCTCTTTCTATGAAAGTGTTTTTATCCTCTTTCTGTGGAAGTACTTCAAAGCTGATTTACTTGAAAGTACTTTTATCCTCTTAACCTTTTAAAGCTGAAATACTTGACTTTTAATCAAACACATAATAGAGCACTTTTGATTACTTAAAGATGTTTTTCAGCTATCAAAAAGCTGCAACAAACGGGGCTAAGGTCATACAAAAAATATAATTCTTATTGATCTTCCAACCGCTTAAAAGATTTTTGAAATTCAAACGCGGCTTCTAGCATCATATAAGTTAAGTTTTGCCTAGTTGCAACATCTAAACATATAAAACATCTAGTTAATATTTTATCTTCCTATGCACATTTTTTTAACATTTTCCCACCTCAATGAAGATACCCTTACGTACCTCACCACTTCACAAATCTGAATAATGAAGTCCTTAGAATTATTTAAACTATCACTCACAACAAGGTTTAAAATATGAGCACAACATCTTATATGAAGAAAATCACCATGGAAGATACTTTCATTCCGATGATTAGTTCTTTTCTTCAAATATGAGAGAGATTTATCATAGGAACTTGCATGATCAACTATGATTGTGAAAACTTTCTCAATACCCTAAACTAACAAACATAACTCAATCACTTTCTAATTGCCTATCCTTTATGACTAGAAATTGGACAAAGGTTTATACACACACACACACACAATTTCCAATCAATATCTATAAAGTGAATGGTGAGACATATAGTTAAGGTTTTACAAACAAGTCCATGTGAGATAAACTCTTTAAGATGTTTTACACAAAAGATCCATTATCTTTTTTTCTCATCATAATAAAGTGTCATGCAATCTCTAACTATTATAAATCTTGAAAGAATTCAAAATTTTGGTTGTATCGAGGCAACAAAACCCTTAAAATCTCTATGTTCTACAAACTGAAAAGGCAATTCATCAACAACAATCATTCTAGCAAGTCGGGTTCTAGATTCCTCATTATCAGAATTCTTTGCCACACCCGCAACAATAAAAATAGTAGTACTATCTTCTGCCATTGTTTGATAATCTAAAATAGTCTTTTGTTTCTCGTCCCCAACCTTTTAAGGATATTTATCACACCTATTTAAATGTTTCAGTATTGTACTAGTACCTTTACTATTATCACAAGCATAATCTTTGCCACAATAATTATATGTAGCCCTTTCATTTTCCAGTTTTTCTCTTTTAATTAAAGAAAAATTATCCAACACATCTAAAGTTCTTTTAGGTTTTTTTTTTTTTTTTTAATTTTTATCAGTAAATAAAGCTTGTATTAAACAAAAATGTACAAAAATTCACTGGGCATACCCAGGGGATATACAATGAGCATATACAAAAGCAAAAAAAGCTTACAAAAGAAGCCTAATCAACAAAGCTTACAAGAGGAGCCTAATCTGTGGGCAAAATGTATACACAATTCTATAAATTACAATTTGAATCTTCTTGACTAGGCTGCTAGGTTAAACTGTGGTTTGCTCAAATAATTTGGCATTTCTAGCCATCCATATACTATATACTGTGCATGCTAGGGCTATCCTTTGGGCTATAGTTGGGGGGCCAGATCCTCTTATCTTTCTGATCCACTTGAGTGCACTTTCAATTGTAGTCATTTGTCTTCTGTAACCAAGCCAAACTTTGATAGTGTCCCAGGTTTCCTTACTGATTCTACAAGAGAAGAAGAGGTGCTCCATTGACTCCTCACGCTATTTACATAGAGAGTATAGCTTATAATCTCCTTCCAACTGTAGTCTATCTTTTGTGAGAAGTCTGTTCTTTATAGTTAGCCATAGAATAAAGGAGTGTTTAGGGGGGCAGTGACCATTCCACACCAAGGAAGCCCAACTGACTACATTCGCTTTCAGCCTGATAGAGTTATACACTTTCTTTATGCTCAGATCATGCTGGTCCTTCCATTCCATTAGTCTTTCCCTGGCCTACTGAGTAGAAGATGACTGGCCAGTCAAGTCGTTTCTGATTTCAAGAATTTTCTTCCAAAGAGGGGAGTCCTCCTTTCTTGCCATGATCTCCCATATAGATCTATTTAGCAAATAATAGTGCTGAACCCACTGGATCCATAAGGAGTCTTTCTTCATGTGAATATTCCATAGGACCCTAGTTAAGAGTGCCTTGTTCCATGCTTTCAAGTCAACCAGGCCTAACCCACCTTCAACTTTTGGTTTACATAAATCAGCCCAGGCTACAAGAGCTTTCCTCATACCACTGCTCCTGCCATTCCATAGAAATGTTCTGCATATCCTAATTAGTTTTTCCAGGATGTTGTCAGGGATAGGAAAAATGGCAAGCCAGAAACACTTCACCCCTTGAAGCACTGATTTGATCAGTTCTGTTCTTCTAGCATAAGATAAAGAAGAACCAACCCAGACATTTATGTAACCAGATATTTTTTCATTGAAGGGAAAGAAGTGGACAGCATTTAATCTTACTGAAGCTAGAGGAACACCCAAGTATTTGAAAGGTAGACAACCATCCTCTATTCCAGTAGACTTTCTGATTTTCATTAACTCAGCAGCCTGGACTCCAGCATGGAACACATTTGATTTGGACAAGCTTGCTTGCAGCCCAGAGCACTCACTGAACTGATTGACACATTCCATTAGCTGCCCAACAGACCTAGCATCCCTTCTAGAAAAGAGAATGAGGTCATCAGCAAAAGTCAAGTGGGTGATCTTGAGTTTGTCACACTTAGGGTGAAATCTGAACCCATCATCTTCTTTCAGTCTCCCAAGAAGTCTGGACAAGTATTCCACAGTCATAACAAACAGATATGGGGAGAGGAGGTCTCATTGTCTGAGGCCCGTTTTCCCAACAAAGAAACCATGCAGACTCCCATTGATGGAAAGAGAATAGGCTGTTGATGATACACATTCCATGATCCATCTTCTGAATTTATCAGGGAACCCAAGGCCAGCAATTAGACTATTCAGAAACTCCCATTCTACTGTGTTATAAGCTTTTCTAATATCTGTCTTGATCATACACCTTAGAGAAATTATTTTCCTGTAGTATTTCCTGAGGAACTCCTGGACCAGGTAGATGTTTTCAGCCATACTTCTAGATTTTATGAAAGTAGTCTGGGCTAGATTGATAATGCAGTCTAGGCAGGGAGCTAATCTGGAGGTAAGGATCTTAGAGATGATCTTGTATATCACATTGCAACAGGCTATAGGTCTGAAGTCCTCAACTCTAGAAGCTTGTTTGCATTTAGGGATCAAAGCTAGGGAGGTATGGTTTAGCTGTTTAAGTAACCTCCCATTCTGGAAGAATTCCTGCACAGCCCCAATGATATCTTGGTTAATTACATCCCATGCTTTCTTAAAAAATCTGGAAGAATAACCATCTAGACTTGGGGACTTTTCCTCCCCTATACTCCAAAGGGCTTCCTTTATCTCTCCCTCTGTGACATCCTTGATCAACAGGTCAGCTTGGCACTCTTGGATTAAAGAGCCTTCTCTAATGACTTCCAGGTTAAGGGGTCTGCAACTGGAAGAAGATCCTAAAAGATCCTTATAGAATTTTAGAAATTCCTCTATCACTTTTGTTTCAGAGGCAGTTAGTGAGCCATTGGAGGAGATAACAGCAGCAATATGGTTTTTACTAGTCTTCCTTTTTAGTAAGGCATGGAAGAATTTTGAACCCCTATCACTGTTAAGGAGGTATCTGCATTTGGCCTACTGTGATAGAAAGCTCCTCTCTGCTTCAACCAGTTAAAAGGCCTTCAGCTTCATATCAGCCACTATAGCTTGAAGCTCTAGGTCAGAAGGGTTATCATGGAGCTCCCTTTGGAGATTTGACAACTTAAGTGAGGCCTCCGGAGCTCTCTCTAAAATGTAGCTGAAGTGTTTCTCATTGAGCAGTTTGAAATGGGGTTTTAGAGCTTTCAGGTTTCTACACAGTTTGAACAATTTAGTGCCTCCTAAGGTTCTGCCCCAGTGAGATCTTACAGTATCAAGAAACTTGTCATGCTCTGTCCACATATTAAAGAACTTGAAGGATCTTCTGCCCCTCCTAACTTCATCCATCAAGTTTGCTAGGCATAGAGAATGATCAGAAAGGCATCCAGCAGGAAGAAATGAGGCTTGGGCTCTAAGCCCCCTTGATACCAAACATTGTTCACCATGACTCTATCCAGTTTACTCCATACTTTGTTATTTGACCAAGTAAACAAGCACCCAGTGGTACTGACATCTGATAAGCCAGTTTCTTTACAACAAAATGAAAGGTCCCTTAACTCATAGTCTGTAACAGGCAGCCCATTAGCTTTCTCATCAGCAGCAAACACATTGTTAAAATCCCCCAGGACTAGCCAAGGGGATGAGTTATCATAGCTAAAGTTACAAAGATTGTCCCATAAAGGTCTTTTAGAAACAATGGAATTAAAACCATATACAAAACTTATTACAAATTTACAAGAGGAAGTTAAGCATTGAACATTACAATGAATTACTTGGGGGAATACTTCTATGATAGATATACTGACCTTAGAAGTGTCCCACAACACCAAAATTCTACCAGTAGGATGAGCTGAAAAGTTATTGATCTGACTCCAAAAATTGAATTTGTTGCCCATGATTCTGAGCAGCTTAGCTTCATCAAACTTGCAATCCAAAATTCCCAGCACATCAATCTTATTGCTTTTCATGAAGTGCAACACCTCATTGTGTTTCAAGGGTTTATGAAAACCCCTGATGTTCCAGCATGCTACAATTATTGAGGGGGCTGTGAGGCTTTCCCTTAATTCCCAACTGAATGAGGATCTTTCAAACCTGCTCTTCCTTTCTTCTTCTTTGCTATTAAGAAGCTACTTCCCTGCACTCCTCTCTCCTTGGCCTTCACATAGGTGTCAGGGGGTTTAGTAGGATGGTTTGGCCTATTAGTTGATTCCAAAAGCCCTGGGGCAGGGCCAGGCTCTTGGACTCTATCCACCCTTGTTTCTTTACTTTTGGTACCCTCCCCTTCAGGAAGAGTCATTTCTTGAACTTCACCTCTAAGTTCTTGAGTTGTCTTTCCTATAGCTGAAGGAGCTGGACCAGGGCCTACCCCCTCTGTCTCAGCCTCATGAGAAATCCCACCCTTGTCAGAAGTAAGTGGAGCCTTAGTCCCTTCTTGTCTTGCTATTTTTGTCCCCTTTCCATTCCACTTTCTCCCTTTATCTGTCTTCCCAATTAGGCTGCAGGAGTGGAGGTCATGGCCAAGAATCTTACACTTAGAGCAGAACCTAGGAAGGTTTTCATAAGATATCTTTTGCTCAAAAGTATTCCCATTAGGGAAGCTAACTGGCACAGAGAATTTAATTTTCTTTGCTACATCAATCTCTACTAGCAACCTTGCATAAGAAATTATTTCTTTGTTATAAGTGAACTGGTCAGCATAGAGAGGCTTTTCAAGTTGGGTGCCAATCTTACTTAGGCAATTTGCAGTCCATAACTCAAGGGGCAGGCCCTTAAGCTGAATCCGAATAGGGATAGTGCTTATTTCCTCATTTCTAAATTGAAAGAATTTAGACATGGATTTCAAAAGAAGAGGTCTACCATAGACTTGGTAGGGACCTTCTTGCAGTATATTCATACTAGACTCAACATTCTCAAATTTGAAAACAATCCACCCACTATCATGGAATTGAGTTTGAACTTTTACCTTCTATGAGTCTGTAAGCATCTTCAAGGCTGCTCTCCCTGGAAATCTTCCAGCAAAGTATCCTACCAAGCAGAAGGGGTAGTCTCCAAACACTTCCTCAATGTCTTCTTCTGTAACACAAACTGTATCTCCTTCACTTTCACTAGAGGAGAGTTATAAGCCCTTGCTTTGCTTCCTGTTATCAGCAAATAAACTTACCCAAGGAACTTTCTTGCTTTCCTCCAGGGGAGCATTGCCACTGAATCCTTGTCCTTTAGCACTAGTTCTACCTTGAGCACCAGAGGGTGCATCCGACCTTTGGAGAGGCTCTTTGGAGCTGGAACCAATCTGGGGACTCCTATCCCTCAAGGAAGAGTGAGTTATGGTTCCCTTTCTCACCTCTTCCTTTCCTTGACCTGCTGCAGCAGGTCTTCCGTGAACAGTAGCTTGGCAGCTGAAGTCTTCTTCCTCACTGGAAGAATAAGATCCAACCTGGTCTGAATCCTCATCACTCTTTTCAGAAGAGCTTAGGTTCTTATCCTCTAAAGCCTGAGTATCTTCCTGCATTGCCTTCTTTGCCATAGCTTGGTTCAGGTTACTGTTCACCATTGATGCTCTGTGTGAGCTTTCTTCCTTGCCCGAGGCAAAGACTTCCAGCTCAGGCCTCAAAGACTTGGACTCCTCATCTCTCAAAGAGCAGGATGAGCTTTTTGACTTTTTGCTAGAGCTTTTAGACCCATTCTTGCTGGAGTCTACTGGAACTTCTTCAAGCAAATCCGGTACTGTAGCATCTTTGTTTTTGAAATGATTTTGCACAAATTCCATGTCTTTCTACTCTTGGACTGAGAGAGGAGGCTTCCTACTGGATTTTTTCTTACCCATGCTAGAGAGAGCAGTGGTTTTGACACAGAGAGATGGGGAAGGGGAAGAGAGAAGAGCGAGAAACCATGGACAAGCTACTGTAGCAGTTGAGAGCTTCTCTCTCTAACTTGCCCGTGACTGAAAGCTCTTTTTCTTTTAGATTTTTTTTGGTTGCTTGAGGACTCACATTTTCCTTTGAAGTTGCACTTTTCTTTTAGGAGGCCTTGAAAAATAAACCATAGGAACATTACTATTTGGTGTTTCTGTCGTTTTGGTAGTAGGTGTAGCCTCATACTTGTCATCTAGTGATCTACACAAATATATACAAAAATGTGACTGAATTGTAGTTGAGAAATCAAAGATAATGTAAATAAGAACCCATTGTTATGATTTCAAATTTTCAACAGAAAATAATAAGATGAAAGACAATTGAGAAATCAAAGAGAAAGTAACAAAAATAATCACCAAAATTGAACATAAATGGTCCAAATCAATATCAAGAACAATTCTTTTGCAACTCTTCTCAAAGAAATTTCAACCCGTTGTTGACAGTGGCGGATCTACATGCAAGACAGAGAAAAGTTACAATTTAGAGAAAGAGGGAGAGAGAGTTAAAAATTTATCTTTCCCGAGGCAATCAACTAGGAAGGTTGGACAGACCAACAGAGAGTCAAAGATGGCAGTGGATGTCTGGGTACTAGTGAGTCGATGGGGACTGAGTAGCCAAGGAAGGTAAGATGGTTATGGTTTTCTGATTACTTGAATAGTAATTTAGAATATTAGGGTAAACTTTTAAAAGTTTATATATCAAGATAGCATAAAAAAAATAAATATGATATATATATATATATAATTATATAATAAAATATTAAATGTATAAAGTATTTTTATATAATGATCGGATTATCGATTTATATCGTGTTGAAAATTTTTGAACCAGTGACCTAACTAAATCCCGTGGGTTCAACAATTTCTCAACTCAAACCCAACCCAACTTCTAAAAACCTCACATTACAACAAAGTAGTTAATTAGCTACGGACACTAATTCGTCTCCAATAGTCACTCTTTTTGCAACGAAATAGAGATTTTGTAATTAAATTCATTTTTGATGTAATTTTGGACGACAAAATTTATTTTTATACAATTTTCGTCCAAGAGTTTTCCCACAAATGCTTCTCGTTGGTGTCATATTTAATGGTAGATTTAGCTACATTTTTTTACAATTACTGACAAAGTTGTTTTATTATATTGATAGAGCATGCCCAGAATATGCACTTGGTAGGATTTTTATCGCTCAGGTGCTTCACGTGCTCTGCACGTGATCTTCGTCCAAGAAATTACTGGACCTCTAACATATTCTTGACATTACGTTGTTTTTTGGCTTTTTTCAACGTCAAATGTTAAATCAATTCGTTTAAAACATTAGGGAATTAGTTGTTTACAGGGTGAAATCTCAAGGGTTGAATTGCATTTAAGCCTAAATGTTATTTATATTTGTATCACATTAACAAATTCATTAATATATTTAATTTTGTCTATATTAAATAAATAAATAATTATTATTATTATAAATTTTGGATGATATACATATACACACATATGGAGACAACTAACATATACAAGAAAGTAAAATACTCTATATAACAAGTTGTTCACAAAATAAGTCAACACTATGTAATTAAATCCACCATTAAAATTGTTAATGTATTATATGGGCTTAGTCCCATATTGGTTGTGTATAGCTTTGCTTCTCCTATTAGCTTGTATAAATAGGATAATCCCACATTGGTTGTGTATAGCTTTACTTCTCCTATTAGCTTATATAAATAAGATAGCTCCCTTTGTAAGTAAATCACACCATTCAATACAATTCTTCTTTTTGTATTGTCTCACTTCCTCTCTTAAATTCAACATGGTATCAGAGCCATAATGGTTCTCGGTATTTTAAGAGTTGAGTATGCTCTGTGATTGCCACTATTAGTGGATCCTTCACATCAGAAATTCTCGGTATATTAAGAGTTGAGTATGCTCTGTGATTGCCACTATTAGTGGATCCTTCACATCAGAAAAACTTCTAGTATATCCTTTTCATACCTGTCGGGTCATCACTATAGTCGGAGTCTCATCGACATCATCTCCGCTACCGCTCTTGTTTTGGAAACGCTGCTGCCACGTCAGCCTTAAAGGCCACATCAACGCCACCTCACTGCCACGTCAGTGCCACGTCACTTGTTGACATCACATCTGCTGCCGCTCCTGTTTCAGAAACGCTGCTGTCACGTCAGCCCTAAAAGCCACATCAACGCCACCTCACTGATACGTTAGTGCCACGTCACCCGTTGACCACCACATCATCAGTTGACCGCCACATCACCGGTTTCTTGGAGGTTCACCTTCCTCTTTGTGCATATGGCTGAATCGTACTTACCCCGGGTTATTACTACTGTTCTGGATGAATCTAATTATGTTATATGGGCTCAAGAAATGTCTGGTTTCCTCCGTGGACATAAATTGTGGCGTTACGTGACTGGAGATATCACTGAACCCAAGAAGAAGGACGATGAAGATGCTGACAAATATGTTGACCGTCTAGAGGACTGGGATAGTAAAAATCACCAGATTCTCATATGGTTTCGTGCCACTATTATCGCAGAAATCAAACTTCAATTTGGTACACTCCATACAGCTAAAGAAGCTTGGGATCTTCTCCAACACCGCTACACCAGGGCAGACATCTCAAATCGGTATCGTCTTCTTTCCATCCTTCAAAGCATGCGCCAAGAACCTGGACAAACTATCAACAGCTTTCTATCTCAGATGACTGCCGTGTGGAACCAGTTAGCTCTCACTGAGCCAACTTGGGAATGCACAAAAGACGCTGATGTTCATAGAAAGTACCAAACTGAGACACGCATTATGCAATTCCTGATGGGCTTGAAAGAGGAATTTGAACCTGTAAGAGCTTCAATCCTACACCGAGGCGCAATACCTCCCTTAAACGACGTTCTTTCTGATCTACTCAGTGAGGAAACACGTCTCGCCACATTACAGGGATATCATACAGATGTTACCCTTGCAGCACCCATTGCTCTTGCCACACCAGCTGCCAAGACAAACTCATACCAGAAGCCCTTATATTGCAAGTATTGTCATTCACAAGGGCATGAATTGCTCAAATGTCCTTCTCGCCTATGTAAAGTCTGCAGAGAACCGGGTCACTATCTTGCAGACTGCCCTAAACTTCCTTCTGAAAATCAGTCAAATGGGAACCAATATCGCTCACGAGGCTCATACAATCGGTTCCATTCCAAGTCAAAGAATACTGCTGCTGTAGCCACTGATGCTACACCAACTTCATCCAGCTCTTCACCTGATTGGAGTGGTTTATGCACCATTCTTACCGAGGCTCTAACTAAAACTGGTAATAATATAGCCATGTCAGCTACACCAGGTACATCCCGATGGTATTTTGATTCTGCTTGTTGCAATCATATGACTTCTGATGCCTCCATATTTTCCTTTAAAACCCGTGATGAGCATGCACCTACTATTCACACTGCCAATGGATCAAATATGTTGGTCAGCCACACTGGACATGTTGACAGTTCTCATCTGTCTCTCCCTGACACATATTTGGTTCCTAATCTTACGCTTAACCTTATATCTGTTGGACAACTATGTGATCTTGGACTTGATTTGCATTTTTCTTCTACTGGTTGTCGTGTGCAGGACCCTCAGACAGGAAAACTCCTTGGAACCGGCCGTAAAGTTGGACGCCTCTTTGAGCTTACTCACCTCCAAGTCCCATCATCACCATCACCAAACCAATCAGCCGCATCCATCCCAGCACACTCTCCTGTGGAATTGTGGCACTCTCGGTTAGGTCACACTTCATCCAGCCCTCTACGTTCTCTTATTTCTAGTGGTCAGTTAGGATCACTTCAGCATGAGTCTTTTCATTGTATTCATTGTCAACTTGCAAAACAATCAGCTTTACCTTTTAATGAGAGTCAGTCTGTTTCCCTTGCACCTTTTGATTTAGTTCATTCTGACGTTTGGGGGCCTTCTCCTCATACATCCATGGGTGGTGCTCGTTATTTTGTTATATTTGTGGATGACTATTCTCGTTATACTTAGTTGTTTCTTATGAAAAGCAGATCTGAACTCTTTCATATATATTCTGATTTTTCTTCTATGGTTAAAACTCAATTCTCTCGGAATATCAAAATTTTTCGTTCAGATAATGCAATGGAATATAAAGACCGTGTTTTTCTAAACCTACTTCACAAAAATGGCACGCTTCCCCACCGTTAGTGCCCTGGAACCTCCCAACAAAATGGACGAGCCGAACGCAAACATAGACATATTCTTGACACTGTTCGTGCTCTACTCATTTCGTCATCATGTCCTGAACGTTTCTGGGGTGATGCTGCCTTAACTGCAGTGTACACAATCAATCGTGTCCCTTCCGCTACAATCCAAAATCAGTCTCCATTCGAGCGCCTTTTTGGTAAATCTCCTGATTACTCTAACCTCAGAGTCTTTGGTTGCGCTTGTTTTGTTCTTCTCAAACCACATGAACACAACAAATTACAACCAAGGGCTCATCTGTGTTGTTTCATTGGATATGGTATTGAACATAAGGGGTATCGGTGCTGGGATCCTATTTCTAAAACTCTTCGTATCTCTCGTCATGTCATTTTTTGGGAACATCAAATGTTCACTTCGTTACGGTCATTTGACATGTCAACCATCACTAACTCCAGATTCTTTACTGATCCATCTATTGAGTTATTTCCTGAGAATCCAGTTTCAGGTACTATTGAGTCCACCTCCGAATCACCAGTCGATATCACCCCTTTCGTTCCGGACCCAGCTTCAGCTCCAGAACCCTCAACTGACCTCACCTCTCCAACTCAATCGGTCGTGCCCGAGGATATTCCTATGTCTGATGAGTCTGCACCAACTCCCTCTGAGAGCCATCCTCCAGATCACCCCCGCAGATCTACCAGGGTAACTCATCCCCCTTCTCATCTTGCTGATTACCATTGTGATTATCATTGTTTTTCCACTATACTTCATCTGCATGAGCCTCAATCCTATAAGGAGGCTAGTACTAATCCACTTTGGCAGAAAGCAATGGATGAAGAACTTCAGGCCCTAGCTAAAACTCATACCTGGGATATTGTTGATCTGCCCCCTGGAAAAACTCCTATTGGGTGCAAACGGGTGTTTAAGATCAAGACACTTTCTGATGGCTCTATTGAACGATATAAAGCCCGACTTGTTGCCAAGGGATTTGCTCAGGAATATGGCATTGACTATGAAGAGACATTTGCTCCAGTGGCGAGGCTCACATCTGTCCGTACACTCCTTGCTGTTGCCGCCATTCGAAGATGGACTCTATTTCAAATGGATGTCAAAAATGCATTTCTCAATGGGGATCTTCTTGAGGAAGTCTATATGCATACACCTCCCGGCTTGGATGCCCCTCGAAACAAAGTTTGTCACCTTCGCCGTGCCCTATATGGTTTGAAACAAGCTCCACGTGCCTGGTTTGCCAAATTCAGCACTACCATTCATCAGTTTGGGTTCACACCGAGTGCTCATGATTCAGCTCTGTTTATCCGCCATACTATCAACGGTATTATCATTCTTTTACTATACGTGGATGATATGGTTATTACTGGAGATGATCTACATGGTATTTCTGAACTCAAAAAGTTTCTCAGTGGTCAATTCGAGATGAAAGATCTTGGCGTGCTCACCTATTTTCTTGGCCTCGAAGTCTCATCTAATTCTGATGGATTTTTTCTCTCTCAGGCCAAATATGGCTCGGACCTCTTTTCCAAGGCTGGGATCACTGACTCAACCACTGCCACTACTCCTCTCGAACCGAATGTCAGACTTACCCCACTCGATGGTTCACCTCTTCAGGATGCCACTCTATATCGTCAACTGGTTGGAAGTCTTGTATATCTTACTGTCACTCGCTCTGACATTGCCTATGCCGTTCATCAGGTCAGTCGGTTCTTGTCCGCTCCTCGGACCACCCATTACTCGGCTGTTCTTCGCATTCTTAGGTACGTCAAGGGTACTTTATTTCATGGGCTTCATTTCTCAGCACAGTCTGTCCCTGTTTTACAAGCCTATTCTGATGCCGATTGGGCCGGAGACCCCACCGACAGACGTTCAACCACTGGTTACTGTTTCTTTTTGGGCAATTCTCTCATTTCCTGGCGTAGTAAGAAACAAACTGTGGTTGCTCGCTCCAGTACTGAAGCTGAATATCGTGCCATGGCTGATGCAACTCAAGAACTTCTCTGGCTTCGATGGCTACTCGCTGACATGGGTATCTCTTCTCCTGCTGCCACTATCCTACACTGTGACAACAGGAGTGCTATTCAGATCGCTCACAATGATGTCTTCCACGAGCGTACAAAACACATCGAGAATGATATCCACTTCATCCGTGATCACATTCTCCAGAATACGGTTCGTCTACAATCCGTCAGTTCAGCCGATCAGACAGCTGACATTTTCACTAAGGCTCATCCACCCGGACGCTTTCACTCTCTGGTTTCCAAACTCAAGTTCACCTCCCACTTACCGCCTTGAGTTTGAGGGGGGATGTTAATGTATTATATGGGCTTAGTCCCATATTGGTTGTGTATAGCTTTGCTTCTCCTATTAGCTTGTATAAATAGGATAATCCCACATTGGTTGTGTATAGCTTTACTTCTCCTATTAGCTTATATAAATAAGATAGCTCCCTTTGTAAGTAAATCACACCATTCAATACAATTCTTCTTTTTGTATTGTCTCACTTCCTCTCTTAAATTCAACAAAAATAAATACTGACAAGGATTAAATCGAAAATATTTTTTTATATATTTAAATATATTATTATTATTTTTAGATTATAAAAAATAATTAGTATATTGAATATTTTTTCATAAAAAAATAATTCTTGATATTGTAAATTATAAACATTGTGTTTTATTTATTTTTTCAATTGAAATAAAATCACAGTATTTTTTACTTTTCTCTATTACACATAAAAACATTTTATTTATGAACAACACATACAAAAAAAAATTAGGAATCTATTTATATAATACAATACAAGTGTGGTTAAAATATTCGTTAGACAAAACTAACTTTACCTAATAAATGTTTATTAGATTAATTATTATTGTTTTTTTTTTAATTTTCTTCATAGAATTAAGACTTAGTTTTACTTTGTACCAAACTTTTATTAGTCTTTATAAAAAAAATCTTCCACAAATATTAATTATCATGTAATCATTATATTGATTGTTTTCTTCATCGAATTATGATGTAGTTTGTCACTCTATAATAATTATTTTTATATTAAATGTTTTTTATAAATCAAGATATAATTTTACTTTACACAAAAAAAAAATCATCACTCTGTATAAAAATTAAAAACTACTATGACACAACACTTATAATCCATTAAATTGATCATAAAAATAAAAAATTGATAAAAAGTAAATAAAGAATATTCATTATCTATTCAAATATTTAATTATATTTGATTGAATTAATAAATTTATTAATATATTAAATTTTATTTACATTTAAACAGCATTAATATGATTTTTGATATTATAAGTTTTGATTTTTTTCATTTTATTAATTGAAACAAGTCAAGATAATTTTAAGGCTAAATTACATAGAAAACTGGTTCAGTTTCATAACAAACACTGAAGTTTATTTTGATTCATACCCCTGTGGATTGACTCAGTTTCATAACAAACCATTAGATTTGCATCACAGTTAACGATGTTAACTTTATCTTCAATCTCAAAATTTGTAATGAACCTGAGCTAAATAATAGGGTTTTCTATGTAATTTAATATTTTTTAATTTCAATAAAAAATAATGTTTGGATGGTAAGAAAGTTAGGAAAAATTCTAATTTCCAATGTTTTTTTTTTAAAATCACACCATCCAAATTTAATTTTTATCTTAAGATAGAAACGTAGGAATACTACTTGATATAAAAAAAAATACAAAATTATATAAAAAAAACCCTATTGTTTAGCTTTGTTTCACTGCGAACCCCGAAATTAAAGAGAAAGTTGATGTTAACCCTAATGCAAACTTCAAGGTTTCTTATGAAACTGAACCAAACCACAAGGTATAATATGAACCAAATAAATCTCAAGGTTTGTTATAAAACTGAGCCAGAGTTTAATATGAACCAAAATGAACCTAAGTGCTTGTTATAAAACTGAATCAAATCACAAGATTTTTTATGTTATTTAACCTAATTTTAAGTAGAATACATCTGACTTAACCGTAAAAACGATTTATGATTTAGTTTATGATTTTTAAAATAATTTATGATAACATAATAATAAAAATATAAATGATTTAATATTTAATAAAATAGTAATAAAAGTAGTTATTATAAAATAATGTTTCATAAAAAAACCATTTCATAACCTAGGTGCTAGGGTTAGTTATATAGACAGAAACTAAAAATATATTGGTCATGTCAAGGGATCCCCTGACACAGTGAAACAGACCAAACTAAGGGCATCCAGGGAAACCCATTAATAGCTGGTAGAAAAAAAGGGAAACCCGTTAATATATCGATTAAAAAAAAGAGGGGAAACCCATTAATATCTGCGCAGAACTGTTTTTGGTTTCTTTTCTTTTTCCAGTGTCTGTCACCAACCAAAAAAACAGCTCACAAACGTGGAAATTTCTCGCATAACCAACACACCAGAGGGAGTAAAGACTAAAGATAGATAAAGAGGAAAATTGATCACAAAATCCATGAATTCTTATTAGTAATCATTATCAAATATCCTAGCAATTTCATTTTCCTCTTTCTCTCCCTCTCCGTCTCTCAATTGGTCTCAATTCAATGGCAGACCAATTAGAGTTATCGCCTCTGGTGGCTCCGTCGCCGATCACGGAGCCCAACGAAATCGACCTCGAAGCGGGCCCCGGTGACCAAATCCAGTGTCGAATTTGCCTCGAAACCGATGGTAATTAACCCCTATAATCCCCTAAACTTCAATGCTTAGGTTTCATTGATTCACTTATCTTTTGTTTCTTTATAATCATTTGCTCTAATTTGTTATATTGGCCCGTTTCTATGCCAAGAAAAAGGATCAAATTCGGAATTTAAGTGATGGAAGTTAAATTGATTATTTCATTTTTCTGGTTCAGTAGAGGTTTAAATTAAAAGAAGAAAGTTTTTTTTTTGGCAAAATTTTGTACTTTATATACTTCAAAAGTAAAAAGAAAAAAAAAAATCTCTTTAGTTAGTCGACTGAAGTGCCAGTTTTGGTTGCTTGCTGAAATGGAAATTTTGAGGTAACTAAAATAAATTTAGTTCTGTGTTATGTCTTTTATGTTCATTTAGATTTTGGACCTTTTTTGTTTTTCAAAATTTCATACGTTCCCGTGAAATGGAAGGAAGAGAAGGGATCACTTATATGCTTCTATATTACTTACTCAAAATTTTACAATTTTGCTTCTTTGATAGCCATATAAGTACGCTTTAAAGTCAGGCAGATGTGTGAGGCCGATTGATATACTTCTCATGTGATACTGTGTTTTGGTCAGGTAGGGATTTTATTGCTCCTTGCAAGTGCAAAGGAACATCAAAATATGTACACCGGGAATGTTTGAATCATTGGCGAGCTGTAAAGGTATAAATATCGTTGACGTTCTCTTCATTGTATTTCAAGAATTGGAGCCTATGATACTATGCTCGTACTGTGATTTTCCCATGTGAGCTTAGTAATATCGGTACATCTACTGTGGTATGATCATTAGCTGTTTCTTATTTCAGTATTAGTTGTGAACTGACTAAAGACATTTTGGGAGGCTATTTAACTGTCCCATTGTTTTGATCAAATTCAAAGGAGTCGTAGACTATATACTTGTTGGTCTATCTTTAATTCATTAATTTATTCATTCATTTGTTTATTTAATGTACTGTTGATTCTATACCATGTTGCTCATTAATACTTAATCTGAATTCATATTTATTAAAGAGCATGTGTGGTGAGATGCTTTGTTTTCCTATAGCTCTGCTGCAGTGTTTATTTATTTTTTAACAACTTTGTTGGCAGTGTAAGTTGTGTATTAGATGTCTTTATGCGACAAATTCATTCTTCGTTCCATTTGCAATATTGTTTATGTTGATTGAAGTATTTGTTCTGTAACTCCTTGCGTTTTACTATTTCATTGATTTTTGGGAAATTCTTTTATGGTTCCTATTTTACTTAAAAGAATGTGAACTCAATAGAAAATTAGAAACTAGTGGACTCAATAGGATATGACAGAAAAAAGTTGTAAATTAGATGATGATGTTCATTCATCTGCGTATAAATGTGCTCATGCACATGCGTACCTTTGTTGTGATTGGACATGATATATATTGATTTTCAACATGACTTAATTTGAGGTATCATGACATGTATGCGAAGGCACATTGACATGCAAAGGAATTGTTTTCAGTTCATGAGTTAGGGGAATAACTTAGTGGCAGTTCATATAATGATAATTTGTTAGTTTGCCTTAACTGAGACCTTGTATGGATACTGGACGTTCTATCAGTCTCTGTGTATGCTTTACATTGCTGAATTACAAATTTCCTTGTAGATATAACTGTTACATTAGGTTCATATGGTAAATTTGGAAGGTAGGAGTTTTAGATTGTTCACATATCGGATGTTGACTAGAGATATCTTGTATGACTTATGGTATCTGTATGTTGCTATGCTCTCTTTTCTATATGTGGACAACTTTCTTATCCTTGTAAGTGTTTCAGTCTCTGTATTACATAGAAAGAGGATTGATCATCAAGGGAAAGAAGTCTTGCTGTGAAGGAGTAGTTTTAGCTGGTTATGATGAATGAATTTGACATTTATGTGCATGTTTCGTGGGCATTGGCACCCTTCATTTATGTACCGATTCTATTTAATCACTTCACTTCGACTTTTGCAGGAAGGGTTTGCGTTTGCCCATTGCACAACCTGTAAGGCCCCATACCATTTGCGAGTTCACGTTGCTGCTGATAGGAAATGGCGAACCTTGAAATTTCGCTTCTTTGTGACCAGAGACATTTTATCTATATTTCTTTCTGTTCAGCTTGTAAGTTGTCTGTTCCATACTCTTAATTGTTCTTTTGCATTTTCAGTTAACTTCTTCATTTGTATACACTGTTTCTTAGGTATTTTGATTCTATTACTTCATCTATGTTCAGGTAATTGCTTTGCTGGGATATTTGGTGTATTTAATTGATGGTTACCAGCAGTCCTGGCTTCGTCTTGCTTGGGGTTTTGACAGTGAGCTCAGTTTTTACTATATATGTGGTAATATCTCAAGAACCTAAAGTATTAATAATTAAAATGCTTCTATATGTATGTTTCTCATAGATAATGTTGTTTATGACGTTTTCTTTACAAATTCATAGTAGCAGAATTTATATATTGGGTCATTCGTTGATATGCATGGTGGCATGGCTTTTATATCTTTATGCCTAGTTAACTTAGCAGTTAAATGGCTCTTTATGTTTTGAGATGGTTTTCTAACTTTTCATTTAGTACAACACTTTTACCCCTTAAAAATGCTAGTATATAATTTTCTTCATTTCAACTGTTTGAAATTAAGTGGTACAGATATAAGGAGTCCAATGCGTAACTGTATGGAAACTTTGAAAATTTCTTGTCTTCTCAATTTGAACTGAAGGTTGCTGACTGCAATATTTGACCTCTGTTGATATGTAATGATTGATGAACACTAGGGCTGGAATTTTTTTAGCTAACCAAAGCTGAAGCACTTCGCATTTATTTCAGTTCATAGTTAGAGATAATGTGTCATCGTTTCCTTCTCATTTTTGGTCTGTTCATCAAAGTTAACTCATCATTTGTCCTTTTTAGGGTTTATGAATCAAACTTCACTTGTAAAACCTTCTGTTAACATAACTTATGATGTGCAAATGCAGCCTAGAGACTGTTTACTGTGGCCTTGGCAAAATCAGTTAAGTTCAAGGTCATGGAAATGGAATAAAAATGTTAAAATTCTTTTTTCAGTGCCAAGAAGGCCTTGACTTAACAGTTAAGGTTGAGGTGCCTCAGGTCCTAAAGGTCCCAGGTTCGAGTAATGTATGTGAGTTTTACCAATCAATTTTTTTGGTAGTCTTTTTGTGGTAGATAAGAAAAATAATTCTAGAACATGAACTGGTAATGATAATTGTTATTTAATGATTCGAGAGCTTTAGAAACTAGCAAGGGTAGTAGTACCCACTTAGTTTTTCTTTCATCACTGTTTGGATAGAATTTTCAAGCTATAACTTAGTTCACCTTGCGCGTCATTCCGGTCTTCAATGTATACCATTAAACTTTTGAACGTTTATATCTGGGACTTTGCATTTTTGTTTTTTAAAATCCCATCAAGGGGTAATTGATGAGAACAGTAGAGAGAAAACATAAGAACAAAAAAATAAAAGTAACCAATCCAAATCACATGGATTATTTCCAATCGCAAGGAAGCCACAATCCAATCACAGGGCGCAAATAAGTAAAACCCAATCACAAGAATCCAATAATTATCAATAGAAATTTTTATTCATGATTGTGTGAATAAAATAACATAAAGTAGAAACTATATATAGGATTGCTCTACTCTTAATCCTATAAGGAATACAACTAATAAATACTAATCCTATTGTTGAGAGGTATTAGAAAGTTTTCTAATTAGATATGTATTAGGTTTCTTAATCTGTCTTAGTGTATGTTTCCTATTGTGTTTTCTATTCCTATTACGATTTATATTCTTAGGTTTATATTTAGAGTTGTTGGTTTGTTCACGAAACAATAATAATAAGAATTATTACAATATTTTTTCTCAATCTCTTCTCTCTCTCTAAACTAAATTTTAACATGGTATCAGAGCCTAAGGTTTGGGACCCCGGTGGTATTTGAATAAATCCTCATGGTCAAAAACCCGTTGCATCTAAATAATAACCCAACTGGGTTAGACTTGGTACCCAAACCAAACCCTTTATCTATTTAAAGTCCTACATATAAAACCCTTAATCTCCTAACACCCAAAACATGTCATATCCTCTATAAAAAAAATAAGAAAAAGAAAAAGAAAAAACATATCTTTCTGGTCATGTGTTTGAGTTTCTTAAGTTCCTGAAGAAAAAGAAGAGTTTATGAAGTTTTTGAAGAAGAGTTCTTGACCGTTTCTGAAGAAGAGTTCCTCACCCCTTTGATATTATTAACCTCATACATGTTGATGTTGTTAATCCGATCCAACCCGTGTTGATGTTGTTAACCCGATCTAATCTGTGTTGATGTTGTTATCCTCTTAACTCATTGATTACAGCCCATTCAAGTCAAACTTCAAAGTTAGTAAAAAACAATACAAAATGTCAAAATCTTGTTGATCCGATGTTGTCGGATATTGTCTCGTTAGGTGGTGCCATGGAGACCTAACTGTTTGCAATGGGTGTGGAGCCCCGACATGTCTTCATGGGTTATTGTAATTTATGAGTTTGGTTTATTTGTTTCATATTGGATCATGTTAGTTATTGGTATGAGTTTATTTATAACAAGTTGGTGCATGTGTATGCTCCAACTTGATGGGAAGTGTTGAGAGATATTAGAAAGTTTCCTAATTAGATATGTATTAGGTTTCCTAACCTGTTTTAGTTTTTTTTCCTATTGTATTTCCTATTAGGATTTATATCCTTAGGTCTATATATAGGATTGTTGGTTTGTTCACACAATAATAATAAAAAGAGTTCTTCTACAATATTTTTTCTCTATCTCTCATCTCTCTCTAACCTAAATTTCAACACCTACTATAATTAGGTACTCCCATTACAATTAGGTACTGCTATTACAAGTAGGTCTCCTCGTGGAATACTTGTTCTGGAAGAAGTTTCTTGTGGGTCCTCCATCATTCTCTCCTGCTTGAATAAAACTCGACTCTGGAGAGATAAATTGAAGGTACCACTCCAAGAAGGCATAGTCCAAAGCACGAAAATCATCCTCAGAAATCCAAGATGCATCATAATCAAGATGGCCTCGCCATTTGATCATAAAACAACGGAATCCCCCTCGAGAAGACGCAACGAACTCATCATCCAACATAGCTTCGAGCTCATATTGCTTGGAAGGAAATGGTGGAACCTTTGGCCCATGTTTCCCGCTGAAACACTAGAATATAAAGAGTCTCAAAGGTGCCTTGATAAGGTGTTAAGTCGTCTACATTGAAAACTGAGGTAATATTAAGATGTTTAGGCAAATCAAGTAAACATACATTAGATCAAAGTTTCTGAATGATGGGAAGAGGGCCACTGGCTTGGGCATGCAACTTTTTTGAAGAGTGCTTAGAGAAGCGGTCAAGGCGAATACAAACCTTAACATAATCACCTACATTAAATTCCTTAGTGCTACGATAGTGTTGTGCAAAGGATTCAACAAGTTTAGAAGTACGAGCATCAGGGGAAAGGGAACAAGATCAATGGGTGTACAAGGTGAGTAGCATGAACAATTTCATAAAGGCTTTTACCAATAGAACGATTAACAAAATTGTTATAGGTAAAACTCAGTAGTAGGTAAGATCAAATCCCAAGTACCTTGTTTTTCTCCCATAATGCACCTAATCAAATCACCCAAACTACGATTAACAATCTCAGTTTGATCATTTGTTTGTGGATGAAAAGTAGCAAAAAACTTCAAAGTAGTGCCATAGAGTTTCCAAAGTGTCTTAAAAAAACTAATAAACTTGAGTTACTTGACATCATTATCAAACACAATGGAAGATGGTAATCCATGTAGTTTAACAACCTCTCAAAAAAACAACTTAGCTACATGTGAGACATCGGTTGTTTTACTACAAGGAATAAAATGGGCCATATTGGAGAATCTATCTACCACCACGAAGATAGAATCATGTCCTCGAGTGGTTTTGGGCAATCCAAGGACAAAATCTATACTCAAATCTTTCCATGGTGTATGGGGAATAGGCAAAGGAGTATATAAATCAGTGCTTTGCTTTTTAGTTCTAGCTAACCGACAAGTACGACACTAGGAAACAATCCTTAAGACATCCCTTTTTAGAGAAGGCCAATAAAACCTATCTTCAACTAAGGCGACGGTTTCATCACGACCTAAGTGATCAGCAAGTCCACCTGTGTGCATTTCCGAAGCTAAAAAGTCTTTAAGGGAAGTGCGTGGAATACACAACCTAGTGGCATGAGACAAATAACCGTCACAAAGAACACAATCCACATAATCCCTACAATTACCATTCCCAACCACCTCATAAATAATCCCAAAATCTGGACACACATCATAATTATCTTTCGCTCTCTTAAAGCCTACCACTTGGGCACTGAAGAACAATGACGACTCTACTACAACATCAACAACTTTTTTCTAAACACATGAGCGATGTTCAAGAACGAAAGTATACACTTTGAAAAACTCAATCCACCCTAGTGTTCAATTTCATTTGAGAACTAAGTACCTCAATGCTAGGTGGTCAGAATATAAAACAAATTCTTGAGGCAACAAATAGTACCTCCAATGGTGGAAGGACTGAATCACAACTTAGAATTCTTTATCATAGATGGAATACCACTTCTTTGCCTCGTTACGTTTTTCACTAAAGAAAGCGATGGGGTGACTTCTTGACTCAAAACACTTCCAACCCCAGAAGCATCACAAGCAACCTTAAAAGTTTTTTTCAAAATCAGGATGCCTCAAAACAAATGTTTTGGTCATTTTCTGTTTAATCTCCTCAAAAGCTCTAGCAGTAGCAAGAGTCTATCGAAACCTCCCCTTCTTCAAACTATGAGTGATGGGAGCCATGCTGGTACTAAACCCTCAAATAAATCTCCTTTAGAAAGTGGCTAAACCATGAAAACCATGTACCTCATAAATGGTTTTAGGTGTGGGCCAATCTCTAATTGCTCTAATCTTTTCAGGGTCTATTCCTTGCATAGAAATAGAAATGCCTAAAAAGAGAACTTGGGGTTGTAGGAAGGTACATTTCTTAAAATTGGCATACAACTTAGCTTTTCCTAGGGAAGTGAAAACCTGATGAAGATGATCTAAATGCTCATTCTTTGACTTGCTATACACCAAAATATTGTCAAAATAGACCACCAAAATTTTGTTTATGAAAAGACAACACGAGTCAAAACCCGCTTAAAAGTGCTACGAGCATTGGATATTCCAAAAGGCATGACTAACCATTTAAATAACCCATCTTGGGTTTTAAAGGTTGTTTCCCACTCATCTCCTGGTCTATGATATCCGCTACACAAGTCTATCTTAGAGAACC
Source organism: Bretschneidera sinensis (assembly GCA_023935145.1). NCBI lineage: Eukaryota > Viridiplantae > Streptophyta > Magnoliopsida > Brassicales > Akaniaceae > Bretschneidera > Bretschneidera sinensis. Next base: position 55,895,922 of record CM043698.1, on the reverse strand, counting down.
AACTAGAGCCAACTAACATATCCAACATACCAACTAACATATCCAACATGACCTCAAGCCTAGGAATGGAAAGCCTTTATTTGATAGTAATTTTGTTAATGGTTCTACTATCTATGCACATTCTCCAAGATCCAGCTTTCTTAGGTGTCAACTGAGCTGGTATGGCACAAGGGCTAGGATTATGTCTAACCAAACCTTTTTCTAAAAGTTCTTCCACTTGCCTTTTTTATCTCAACACGCTCTTTAGGATTCAACTTATGGTGGGGTAGATTGGGTAACTGAGATCATGGGACTAAATCAATAGTATGCTGCCTCCGTATGGGAGGTAACTTGCTAGGTAGCTCATCAGGTACCATGTCAGAAAATTCTCCTAACAGCTCATTTACTTTAGGAGGGTTGTCAATCTTAGTCTCAACATGCTCGGAAGGAACCTCCCTAGCTATCGCAACTACCCAAATGTTCTATCTTGGCTTTCCCTCTCAAAGGCTTTATGAGTTAAAACGTGGAGCTTCTTCTCATCAGGGGCTGGGGTCCTTGGTCCTATGGTCTCTTTCTAAGGGTTTTGCAAGAGTGAGATGGACTGTCTTACCCTTATACTGAAAGACATAGGTATTCTCGCGACCATGATTGATGACATCAAGGTCGTATAGCGAAGGGCGTTCTAAAAGGACGTGGACAACATCTATAGGCAGCACAGTAGATTTCCTCCTTATGATTCCCGAATTAGGTGGGAACTAGACACCTCTTAGTGACAGGTAAAGTGGTCTTATCTACCCAAGCAACCTTGAAAGGATGAGGATGTGGTTTTACCGTAAGGTTCAAGTGAGCAATAGCAGTTTTGGAAACAACATTCATCGTGCTACCCTCGTTGATGACTAACTTGCATGAGCGTTCATTATACTTCATGAAAGTGAGAAAGATACTAGTGCGCTTCCATTCATCACCGTGCAAAGCAGTTGATAAGATACATCTTACCACATTGACATGATGTTCATTTAGGTCATCTCCAAAATCATCCTCTTGATCTCTTGAATATTCTATAGTTTCTTTTTTTTTATAAGTAAAAATTTAATAAAAAGCATCAAGAAGGTGCGCCGAAAAGCCAAAGGCTAAATACAAAGAAAATTTCTCTAACCCAAAAATTAAGAGTATTGAACCAACTATCTCATATATTTACAATTGAACTTTTAAAACCTTCAAAGGCCCTCTGAATCCTTTCTCTCCACAAAATCCACCAAATCGAGTGAGGAATTAGGCCTAAGGCCTTTTTGACCTCCTTGGAAGCTCTAACACCACTCCAAGCCTCTATTTCATTTCTCACTGACCCCACCATCACCCAAGAGACTCCCACAATTCTGTAAGCCGTTTCCCACGAGCTTCTAGCAAAAGGGCATGAATATTCTATAGTTTCATTATCTATAAGGGTGCTAAATGTGTGGTCTAAGGTCAAGGAACGCTCAAGGCAACGGGAGGCAATGCAACCTTGCTTGTGACAACGATGACATTGGATGGATGGGTTACTGAGGTGCTACTATTTGGAAGAACCACTCGGCCCAGTGGTGAAGGCATTGTAATATTTACTCTTAGAAGGACCATCTGTAGGGGTAGAGACATACTGAGAGAAAGATCTAGATTGGCGTGACTCTCCTGCTTAAGGTGCACGACGCCCAATAGACTTCTTAAAATATGCCTCATATTCGAGGGCCTTTTGGTAAGCATTTGCAACGGAGGATGGGGAGAGCAATTCAACCTCATTTTTAATATCAGTTCTTAGGCCAGTGATAAATCGCGTGACTATGACCAGAAGGTCCTCATCGGCACCAGCTCGAAGCTGAAGTTCCCTAAATCGGCTCATGTATTTGGTCACACTAGAAGTCATTTGCCTATGATGCAACATTTGGCCAATTAAACGAGCCCGATAGAAGGTAAGAAGGTAGTACTCCTTAAGTTTCTGTTTCATGACTTTTCATTCGATGACCGGGGGTTCACCTGCAAGCTCAAGATGAGTATGAATATTTTGCCAAAACAACCTATCAGGACCTATCAATTTCATCCACTTGATAGGTAGAGGCTTATACTTTGATTGTCCTAGTGATGTCTGGGAAATATTCGTTGCCATATCTATAGGATTGTTGTGAATGCCTATCAAATCTGTCTTCTAGTATATTACGTTGGTACTTTTAAGGTTGTGGCCTAATTTCACTACCAAACGCATGGTCAAAGTGAGGTTGTCGAAGACCTTACCTATTGTGTTGCCAAGGGATCTGTTGGGATTCTTCAGTAATTTCCACAAGTGGTGGCATATCATTATCATTTATCTCTTTATCAAGATGGGCTCTTACACTGGGTCTAGATGTGTGACCTGTTCTACGAGGAACATAACCTTTTCCAGAGGACATCATAGGGCCTTGCACCGATCCTGCGAGGTCTGATGCTCATCGGGTAATCCTAGTACATTGATGATTTGATCACGTTAACCTCGAGTTGATCCATACAACCATTGAGTAAGCCCGTTTGACATTCAACATTGTTTAATCTACCGCCCATGGCTAGGGTTTTAGGTGGGATAGTGGATGTATTGCCTCGTGCAAGAGGCAGGGTCATGTTTGATTGCAATAAAGAAAAAAACGCCAAGTAAATTCAAATTGCTTAAAGTAATATAAACGATAAACAAAGTTCTAACATGCACTAAGAGTTTAAGAATTTAATCTAAATGATATGCTAATGCAGGGCGCAACACAATGAAAGGGAATTATGAATTTTAATTTTTTTGGGTTTTTTTTATTTTGTTTTTGACTAGGGAAAGGAAATTAAATTTGGATCTAAAATTTACTAACCTAACCACCAAAATATTAAACAAGCTTCAATATGAAAGACCGTACCTCACCAGTAGCAGTTTTGAACAGCTCTTGAAAATTTGCAAAAAGATTATGTATGGTCAAACTTTGGTCAATGCATCTCGACTCGGTCAAAGCAGCTCTGCTTGGTCAACTTGGCTCGGCTCAGAACTCAGCTGACAGTTCAAAACTGCTGGAGCGGCTCTGGTCGGATCTGTGGATCAGCTCAGGCAGCGCGGGTCAGCGGAAGACTTGGATTGTACCCTGTGGCGCGTGGCATGCGTGAGACCTCCAGTACAGATCGGAGCTGAAACTTTGGAGTTCGGCCGGATTTTGGATTTCCAACACAATGGTGGGCTCAAAATCGCTGGAGAGTGGTCGGAAGAAGGTGAACTGATTGCGATAGTTACTGGGAAAATGTTTCAGGTGTGCGACGACAGCGAGGGTGGTGGTTCAGGCGGAAGAATACTGGGTTAGGTTCGCCAGAGACTCCAGCTCCTGTTGGTGGTGGTGGCGCACTCCGGGGAGTGGCGGAGGTTGTCAGATCTAAACTCTCTCTGCTGCTACTTTTCACTGATGTATAATCTGATTTTTGTTTGAAGACTACAATGAACATGTTTGTACTCTGATACCACTTTGATGATGTAGAACAGTAGAGAGAAAATTCAAGAACAAGAAAATAAAAGTAACCAATCCAAATCGCATGGATTATTCCCAATTGCAGGGAAGTCGCAACCCAATCATAGGGCGCAAATAAGCCAACCCAGAGGGATGCAATAATTATCAATAGCAATTTTTATTCATCAATGTTTGAGTAAAATAATATAAGGTAGCAATCATATAAAGATAGCTTTGCTCCTAATCCTATAAGGAATACTACTAATAAGTACTAATCCTACTATAATTAGGTACTCCTATTACATATAGGTCTTCTCCTTAAATACTTGTTCCTAAAGAAGTTCTTTGTGGGTCCTCCATCAGTAATGCTATCCTGAATTCAAAGCTCTCTTGAAATATTTTTGAACCAAGTGATATACACTGATTGATCTGGTTGGTACAGGCAAAATGCTGATAGTTTCATACTGCAAAAGAAATATGTCAAAACTTTGGAAATTTGAAGTCATTTTCCTTGGGCTTTAGTTCAAGCGATAAAGAGGAGGGAGGGGCAGGGGTAAAATTTTTCATATAAATCTTACCAATAAAAGTCAAGTAATGGGTCATATGTGCATGCGTGTGCTATGTTAATTTCTTGGTAAGCTTAGTTGTGCAAGACACTGCCAACTTTGTGGTGGAAAAATTGAAATAGATACAAAAAGAGAAGAATATGTTGGTGAGTTCAATTTTCACTCGAAATTGTTCATTTTAGTCATGCTCATCTTCAACAATCTTTTGTCCTATTTCTTTGTTTTAGACTGCCAATATTCTTCTTAGCCTATTAATTCAGTTGGAATTTTTAAGGAAACTTATTGTACCAAGTGAGTTTTGATGGTTCAATATTTTCCTTGTGGGAACTTTTGGATATCTTGCTTTCTGCCATGATACTTAAATGCTGTCTTTGATGCTGAGAATTCACACAAAGATATTGTGGAATGTGGAGTACAGGAGCACTATTATTTTTTGCTTTGCTGGGGCTATCTGGATGCTTCATTACTTGTTATGATCGAAGAGTGCGCAATGATCTAGCCCAGCCTTGTCGAGAATTATGTCTTTGTTGCTGTCAGCCTGGGTATAACACTATACTATACTTTTCTTTGCAGTCTTTTACCAATTTGATGTCGCAGACTAGATGTATTGTTTATTTATTTATTTGATAGGTTGATGTATTGTTTATTACTCGTTATTATTTCTTATTTTTTCTTTCATTTTGATAGTGATGTATTAGGAAAATCAGTTAATTAGATAATTAGTTTTTGTAATAGGAACACCTTAAAAATGTGTCAGAATTTATCGCTTAGCTGCTTAACTTCTGAGAGTTCTTATTATCTTCCATATCTTTTATTTTGTCCTTTTTACTGGGAGTTGTGAGATTCATGACCTGTTGAGTGCAGGCATGTATAAAGACCTTAATGAGGTAAACAAAAAGTAAAATAAGAAAAGAAAAGTAGAATTTGATGAGAAATGCCTGGAAAAGGATGCATCACAGTTTTGTCATAAAGCTCTTAATATAAGAAAAGAAATGTATGTCAGCTGCTGTGCAAGTTGCAATTTAAGTGATCAAAAGGTTGAACAATTTTTGGTAGGGTGCCTTTGATGTCAAAGGAACATTTGCATTAGAATCGTCAATTATCAGTAACTTTATAACTTTAGATTTTTTTTTCTTTTTTTTTTTTTATGTTAGATATGTGTCAGTTGTTTGTCTACGGATTCACAAGAACAATGAGGATTTTCAAAGACTTTTTAAAAGCACAAAATTAGTCCTTTGACAAAGGAGAACTCTTATGGTAACCATGATACCCCAAGCGATTTATTACATTTATTCATTCTTTATGAGCTCCGCTGAGCTGCTGTCAATATGTTCTCCTTGCTGGTATAGAGGTAGCCTGAGTATGTGACTGTCTTGCATGTTCTTTCATGCACTTCTTCTATGTTACTTTATACTTGTGTTTCATACTCCTCTTTTACAATAAAGTTAAATTCATTGCTTCATGCATAACTTATTGTATCTCGTTCACATACTGGGAAGGCTAGAATAGTCTCTAAAATTGTGAATTCTGTTTCAGTTGGTAAAAATTTGAGGCTCTGTTTGGTTTATGAGAACGCTTTCTATTTTTCTTTCCCCTTTCCCCTTTCCATTTTCTGAATTCTGTTTTCATTTCACTTTTCTCAAAATTTGAAAATTTGTTTGGTAATCAAAAAGAAAATAATTTCTCTGAAAGTGGAAATAATCTCTGAAGAGGTAAACGATAAAATTATGTTTTTTTAGCTTTAATTTCTTTTTAGTACACTGGATTAGATCCTGTATCTCCACCCCGATCCCCAGCCCTCCTTGTCACTAGGCCGCAACTGAAGTGGTTCGGTAGCTTTATTTTAAAATAGGTGAAAACATTTCCAGCTTCCTTGAATCCACGATTAAAGTAGAACAAGAAAAAATCTTGGGAAACAGCACAAAAAGAAAATTCAAAATGCAATAATTGAAAAACAAAAAACCAAATAGAACAAGAACAAATAAAGCATGGAGTGAGGGAAGAGGTGAACTTGAAAGGCGAATGAAATTACCAAAGGAGAAAGGTGAAATTAAAAACTCAGGCTGTAAAATTATAGCGAGAAAACTAAGAACAATATGGGAGAGACAGAGCCCGAAAGCCAGCCGATGCAAAGACTTGGATCTCTTGCTCAAAGAGGAAGCATAGATTTTAAAACACTTCTATTTGTGGGTCCAAATTACCCACTAATAATGAACCGCCCATCTCGAGTTATCATTCTTGTGAAGAATATTTTCTACTTTTCACTCATTTTGGGTTGAAAATTCAGAAAGATCTGTAAAAGATGTTTTTTGAATTAACCCTTTTATGAGACTTGTTTTCTAAAAATGTTATCTATTTTCAGCAGCCAACTAAATTTTGGTTTGTGTTTCCTATTTTCAGAGAAAATTGAAATGGAAAACTGGATCGTTTTCATAAACCAAACAGGCCACTAGATTGATTCGGTTTCTGCCAAATTTTATCATTTACCTAAGCCAGAATCCCTCTCTCTCTCTCTCTCTCTCTCTCTCCTTGTTTTCATTGTGTTGTGGAGTACAGAAATTGTTATCTCATATGACAGTGGTGCATTACGATTGATGCCTTCAATTTGCCAATTTGCTGCCTTCCACTGGATTATTGGGCAAATAATATTATGAACTGTCCAAAAAAAGTTTCAATGTTGAATGAATGCTATGATATGAAGTATCATGCAACAAATTTGAATGCACTCATTTTATGTTTCAAATGCATAAACCACTTGAAGGATGTTTATTCATGGAAAAGAAAAAAAGGTTGTTTCTTATTATCTTTCACGGCCCATTAGGAGAGATTGATACTACAAATCAAATAATATTGTTACTTATGTATTTATTTGTTTTGGATATTGTTATTCTTGCAGAATGTGTGCGGACTGCCATTTACCTGGGACTCTTTGTATGTGGACAGACTGTACCACATGTTTTGAAAGTTGTGCTAGCACAGCCGGTGAATGTGGTTGCTTAGGAGGTGCTGGTGAAGCAGGTTTACCATTGCTATTCATAATGGCATTGATTGTGCTGGGACTGTTTACTATAATCGGCATATTCTACAGCGTTTTGGTTGCCACAATGGTCGGACAACGGATTTGGCAGCGACATTATCATATACTGGCAAAAAGGATGCTAACAAAAGTGAGTTGGGTTGAATGTCTTCAATTTTTATCCATGTACTGCAGTGTCATCGATTTACCATTGTTTGGTGCACTAGGTCTAACTGAACTACTCTTGGTAGTCAACTGTTGGGTGCCTTAAGTTGTAGTTCATTCTGAATAAAGTGACCGACTCTAGGGAAAATACTTTTTTTAAAGAATAGGACCAAATATTTTCACGTAGCCAACAATTTTGGTGACCAATAGTTTATTTTTAGACCAATGTCTAAAATGGGATAGCATGAAGATGCCTTTTAGGTTTAATTGCATGAATTAGCAAGAAGATTCAGGTGTTTGAAAAAGTAGGAACTAGTAATGTTAAGCAATAACAGCAAAGGGACATATAACATGCCTCTAGACCTAGTGATTGTAATATTTCTGAGGTGGTCCTTTTCATACTAGACTTGCATGTATCTAGTTTCCAAGTTGGCATGAAACGTCTCGTGTCTGCCTGTTTGGCCCACATGTCTTGGACGAGTTTTTTTTCACTTTTCATCATGCAAATTTGGACTCATTGTTTTGGCTAAACCTCACAAAAAAGGGGGGTGGGGTGTTCCATTTTCTCACCTTAGCCTGTTATTGATTTAATCTTTTGAAATAATTTCCAAAAATGCAGCATTACCTATCTGCTATTTTGCATGTATAGGTATTGCTGTAGGGTTTCATGTAACTCAATTTCATTGTGAAACTGCTTTTATGTACTCTATTAGGAATATGTTGTTGAGGATGTTGATGGCGAGATGACAGGATCTAATTGGTCTCCTCCACCTCTGCCACCTGAGCATGTTCAGCAGCTTAAGACACTGGGTCTCCTATAAAGCTAGAGATCATATTCCAATGTTGACAAGAATAACATACTGTAAAGATGGACTGTCTCCCTATTTTTGGTAGGTCAATCTTTACTATGGGCTTCTAAGTCTTGAATCTTGGTCATAGAAAAGAATCTTACACAATTAATGAGCAAGATAATTTACTGTGGTTATGAATGTTCAGTTATATTTTTAGATCTATGAATGTATCTGTAAGAAATTCCTGGATCTTTTTCCCACTCTTTTGTGTTTTTCTTCTCAATGTAATTGTTACTATTACTTCCCTGTTCCCATGCATCAGTGTAAGCAAATGGGAATGTAGATTCACAAATGATTGAGAACAGGTCCTTCAGTGACATATTCCTTGTCAGTGCTTTCCTTTGCCAAAATCCTAGGGATTTAAATGGTCTTTTGTATTTTACATAAGTTGCAAGTAAACATGTCATTCTTGAATCTTGATTGAATGCGTTCATCATTCAAAGTACTTTGTTAGTGATGTTTCAAATTCTGTCAAGTTTACTGATCCTTTCGTCAATGTTTATATGTGCACCATGGATGATGGCTTGAAATTTTTGCTGATACCAAAGTTATTTTTTTGGTGGAATTGTCTCTAGTGGTCTCACCGCCTGTTAAGCTTTCAGTTACCTCCTGTCTTATAGTAACATGTTACCTTCTGCATTTTTAACTATTATATCCCAGATATTGCAGTCTTGGCATACAAATAAGCCTGAAATCTGCATCTGGTCAAAAGGAAAACCAGGTAAAGAAGATACTTGAAATCTTTGTTTGATATTAGTTTTCATTTTAGGAAATGGAGTGGGGAAAGAGAGGATTGATGTGCGTGGTGCCCTGGCATCTTGCTGCTGCTGTATATTTAAGAAGGAACATCCTTCTGGGATTTTTATTAATGAGCCAGTTATTGGCTTTAGTCTATGTTATATGGACTTTTTATTTTACTTTGTCATACTTGTGTCAGACATTTCAAATAAGGGTATGAGTATAACACTTGAACACTTCAAATTAAAAGAAAAAGTGTCAAGAATTACGAAAATAGATAGTTCGACACTAAAATATGTATCCGTGTCCGACACTCGTACTCGAGTGCACGTAACATAGACTTTAGTATCAAGCAAGAAAATTATCTTTTATTTAAAAGTGGATATACTTAAAAAAAAAAAAATTACCTTTGAAACTTTGTATCAACTAATGATTATTTTGGGTGGCAACAACAAAGACTAGGTTTGAAGCAATTTATTAAATATAATTACGTTTCTAATGCACCAGATTGTGAAAACATCATACTCGCTAGGGGGGTAGGTGAAGATGAAAAAAAAAGACTATCCCCAAAGGATGAAATGTGACTCTGAGCAGAGCTCCGGTTAAAGCGAACGCTGAGCCAAACAGCTCGAGCAAAAGAGCATTCAAAGAAGAGGCGATCAACAGATTCCATACCAGAATTGCATAGGACACAGTCCGAGATAGCAGGAATTCCTCTTTTTTGGAAATTATCCCCAGTCACCAGACCATTAATGGAACATCTCCAAAGAAACAATAATCTTCAGAGGGAGTTTAAGACTCCTAAGTTTTCCCAACAAAGGCTAGTAGAGTTTCGTGAGCCATGGTCATTTGTTTGGACGTTAATGGCGTCAGAGGAATGGGGATGATTTTGCTCCGAGATCCTACCCTTGAGTTGCCAACAAGCATCCCATTTTTTAAAACCTCCATTCCAGCCAAAATAGCTTTCCAAATCCAGTTGATACTACAAGAGAAATTTGTAATTGTGACTGATCATTTGTGGTGATCAGATGTATCATTATCTGTGATGAAATTGTGATTCCGTTGCATATGGTATCTGCAACCGTCATATGATAAAACAGATCGTTCCCATAATCTTTGTCTTAAGACCTGTAAAAGATGTAAATCGTAGGATAAACAGTGCAATGACAAAACTCGAACCCGAGACTTTACGAAAAAATCACCATCTCGAAATTAAATTTACCACTGCATCGTTAGAATAATTTTTTTTTTTTTTTCATGGAACCATGTCTGTCTCAAATGAGTAATATATTTTATAATATTTATTAAATTATTTGCTGAATATAATATTTAAAAAGCTCAAAGCGATCGAATGCTGACTCATCTGTGTGATCCTCTTTCTCTCCTCCTCCATTTTCCAGCCGCGCCACCCATTCATCCTCATCTTTCTCTTTCCTTTATTCTTCTCCATTTCCCTTTTTTCTCTCTCTCCACCCGTCTCTCTCTGTACTGCGCCACCACCGTTGCGCTGCCTCCACCTCGCCGCTTCCACCACCGTGCGTCCTCCGCCACTGCAGGTAAGACCGCATCTCTCATATAATTTGTTTCATGTACTATACGTATTTTTTTATAAGTCCCTGTACTCTACGTAGTTGTAATTTCTTTCCTGTATTATTTTTAATATTTGCTTAATTAAACGTAGAAATTAATTTACAGTTTAATATTTGCAGTTGATTTTCATTTCCATGATAAATATTTTAGGCTTAGTTTGTATGAGCTGTCTCAGTTGCTGTATTTTTTTTTTTCTGTTGTTATGTGCGTTTCCAGTCCATTTGGAATTTAAAAGCTCGAGTGGCTACCTACTTGACAAAAGCTTTGAATGAATCAAACAAAATTAGAAAAATCTCATGCAAGAAAATGAGTGAATTTTTATATTTGTAAGGAAAATTATGGTGAGAAGTTGCTATCAACAATTAATTGTGGATGGTCCTATTTCCATTACAATTTTGTTGGGATAAAAAGCTTTTAGTGAAAGTAACAGATTATGGAACTAGAAGAACCAGAAAAAGATACTCTCAGAAAAGCTCACATCATTTTATTGATCATAGGAAGTAAGTATTAAAAACCTAGAAAAGTATAGCAAGAGAATATAACTGAATGCAAAGGATCATAGCTGAGAGAGAAATTGGAATGATAATGACATCTACAAGACAGAAATAATATCTCAAAGAATGAAAACTGGTAATAAACTATGTACCCAAATTACAAAACCATGAAATCAACATTCAAGAAATTAACTAACAAGCCAAATTTTATCACTAAATTACTATACAAATAAAGAATATCATTTCCATTCAATTAGCAGAAAGCATGAGTTTTAATGTTCCATCATTGAAAATAAAAAGGGAAGAAACGGATTACAAGTATCAACATAAATGACTGAGAAACAGAGTATTAACTACGAGGCACTTTTAAAAGAATGAAACTAAGTATATATTAATAATTAGGACAGAGAGAGCCTTTCACGAACATGGGTACACAGGCATTGCATCTTGCTTTAGATTACCCGTGCAAAAATTATTGAGCGACACAAATGCGCTTGTTGCTTATTAATTCATATGTTTGCAATGAGAGTGTGTTAAAATTATCTTTGGATTGTCCAGTATTGACAGTTTAGAAATGTATGATCCGTATTACATTTAATAATTCCTTACTTGTTTCGTTTCGATAAAATTTTGATACTACCTCTCCTTGTTCTCTGGGTACGTATTAAATTCGTAGCTATCTTCTTCGAATAATATCATCGAATTTTAGTCGTGTACTTAGAGAACTAAAGGGAAGTGCTGTCAATTTTTTTTCGAAATAAAATGACATAGGAGTTATTAAATGGAATAAAGATCACACAGTTCTAAGTGTGTTAGGACTCTTACCTTTTAGTGAATGAAAGGATGTAGCTAGAAAGTATAAGCATGTATGATGTTCATATATAATAGTTTTTTAATTTCTTATTCGCTAATACTTTATAATTTTTTTCTCTCAGGGTTACACAATCAATCGGTGGTACTCACTGCTTCTTCTATGCTCCACATTACTCATTTTTATTAGGTATGCAAATTTTAACTTGTGTATGCTACTATTTTAATTAGTTTTTAATTACTTGAGTACAAATAGATTGTTTTTGTAAGTAAACAATATAATTCTTTATGTAATCTTACCTTGCACTCTCGAATGATAAACATAATGCACTAAAAAAAGACCTCCGCTAAAAACACAGCCTTTAAATTGATTTGTCTTATGAATATGAGATAACTGAGATATCATGTTGAAATGGGGGAAGGTTCTCAAGCAACGCATTTTCTATAGGTGGAACAAAAGTCCTTTGTAAATAATTTTATTAGAATCACTAATGATCTAATTAGGGATAAATGGTTCAATAGGATAATTTTTTTGGGTCTAAGAGAATTCTTTTGTAAATGATTTTGATATAATAGACCTTGTGGAGCTTCTCTTCTATCGATAACATATGTATTTGAGTCGCACCCCTTTGTGTGTTTTTTTTCATTAATACATTTTTATTTATAAAAAAAATGGTTTGTATCATAAATCTTAAATTACTTCATTATTTTGAGTTATATATATGTCAATTTATTGTAAATTGGAATAACTTTGAAAGTCAATACTGTTTAGTATTTGGAACAAATTCAGTTGAACGTAGTTGGATGGACTGTCGAGTTGTGCATAATGTCATATCGAAAGAATTTAGGGTGGGGTTAAAGAATTTCTTAACTTCGTTTATAGTAGTAAACATTATGTGTATAGGGAAACTATTTGGTGTCCTTACTTGGTGTGTAGCAACAATAAGTTTTTGAAGAGAGATGGTTACCGTGCACCTATACAAGAAGGGTTTTGTTAAGAATTACAAGAGATGGACTCGACACGGAGAGCTCCCTTTGTTTGGGAGACGTTCGATGAGCCGAATTGACGGTGTGGAGGAAGGATTCAAAGGGAGGAATCGGATGGGGATATGGTAATGGATAATGTTGGTCTTGATTTTAATTGGGATGCTGAGGAGGCTCCAAATCGTGATGCTGCAAAGTTTTACGATTTATTAAGAGATGTTGATGAGCCGTTATGGGAAGGTTGCAAGAAACATACCAAATTATCAACGGTTGATAAACTATTGAACTGTAAGTTAGATTTTAACATGTTTGGAAATTGTTACGACCAGTTATTATCAATAAATAAGAGTATGTTGTAGGAGGTCGAAAAGTTTCCGGAAAACTTTTACCAGTGCAAGAAGATTATGCAAGGGTTAAGACTTGGGTATCAGAAGATACATGCATACTCGAATGATTGTATGTTGTACTATTAGGAAGACATGCAAAAGAAGAATTGTGACGTTTGTGGCCATGATAGATTTAAACCTAAACAAGCTGCAAATAAGAACCAGAATGATGTACCATACAAGGTGTTGTGTTACCTTCCAATCACACCAAGACTTCAAAGACTTTACAATCCAAAAACAATGCCGAACACATGAGATGGCATAAGGAAGGCAAACTTAGTAAGCTTGAATTTTTCATCCACCCGACCGATGGTGAGATGTGGAAACACTTTGATGATAAGTACCCGTTGTTTGTGACGAAACTACAGAATATTAGGCTAGGACTCTCGACTGATAAGTTCACCCTGTTCGATCATTCAACTTTCCCTTACTTTTGTTGGCCTGTCTTTGCTGACCCGAGACCGATATGACTCGTACCTGATCTGAACTGACCCATAACCCAAAGTGACCTGCGATTCAAAATGACTTAAACTCGAATGACCCGACCTCTCTAAATGTGTTCCCACATCTTAAATTCTTTCTTAGAGCATATGAGCTTTAGGCTCTCATTTCTATATTATATGCTTAATAGAAAAGAAAAGAAAAAGGTTATTTATGTCGCTTGAAAATTAAAATGAATGACCAATTTATCTTTCAGAAACTATATTGGTTTGTTTCGAAATTTGTTGGGATTACTGAGGATTTGGTTTAGTGATGAAAAGATTAAGGTTGAAATCCTGAGATTACAACTTCTCATGTTTGACTTTCAATGATGTATGAGTTGTTTGTCTGATTTATATATTAGTTATTTCTCTCCCTGATTTGTAATAATATTGTGGTATATATCTATACTATTAATAAAGTCATAACCTTCATTTGGTGTCCACCCCTCAAAATGTCCTTTGAACCCTTACTTAAATATATAAATCAAATATTTAAATAAGGTTATAAATGTAACTCAATTTATTCCAATTCCCCACATCTTTTTATTTTTATTATGTTTTTCTCTCCCACTATCCCACTTATACTTCTTCACTCTCATTATCCCTTTTATCTTCAACCTATATTGATTTTCTCTATTGCTTTTTATCTTCTCCACAATTTTCATATCTTTCTCCCGTGTTATTATGTGAATCTCATTATTTTCTTTAATCTGATAGAAGAGCAGATCAACACACGTATGCGCCTATTGAAATACTAGTATAGATTATGTCATGGTATTGTAAGCTTATATCATGGTAAATCAATAATTGTATTTGCATATGGCATGTTTTGATAATAAAAATTTGTTCTTGACTTTGTACAACAACGGCCATAAGGTGAGCTAAGATTTGGGTTGTAATTAATGGTGTTTCCTTTAAACGTACATGATACACGAGGTTGGAGAATTCAAATGTAAGACCTTTCCGTTAAAGCAGAGTGAGGTGTAGTTTACGAACTCTATTATGCCCAAACCACTTGAAACTTGAAAGAACATAATTGGACGGTTCACTATGTTCTTAGAATATCCAAAAATTTAGGACTATCTGTCAATAATTTGAATATTTGGTTGCTTTCATTATTGATTTTAATATTTCTTTCACCTATCATGAAATTTGACCAAAAAGACCAATTTTATCCAAAATTATATTTTTTTTATTTGTTAACAAATGTGCTTATTAACCAAAATTAGACTCCAAGCTTAAATATCCCATCTTACATAGCGAATATATCTAATGACCGAAGTTTTAGCAATATAATTAAAGTTTATTTTCCGCATAAAAAATGTTTAGATTTTAAACTTTTTGCTACGGTGAGATGAGATTGATTCGATATGACATGATTAAAAATTTATGTCTGATTCATGTATAGAACACTCACACAACATTAAAAAAGATATCACATTTTTTCTCCAAATGTTTTTATCTACACAATTACGATGCGTAAACAATCACTCTTGAAATATATGGACAATTAAATTATTTTTAAATTTTTTATCTTCTTGAAATATATTTGATACTAACATTTTACTGGTGCTTAGTGCACTCTAGAGGTTGCAATAAGCTTTTAAGATAGTGGGTCAGTAGTTAACAAAGATGATGGCAACATTTCACATTGACATTTTATTTCCCTTGATGCCATGTTTTTTCTTTCCTAGATTACTTGCAAATATAATTGATAGTAAAGTTTTCTTTATATTTTCTTGAAATTTAAAATTGAGAATTTTATTTTTGGTAAGGTCACATGGGGAGACATGCCCTAGGACCTGGTGGTAGTTGGTATTTTGAAATCATTGTCCCACACCCACACCCACACCCACACCACAACTAAGGGGGAGCCCTATATTTTACATCGAGGAGAAAAACCACTTAACATGAAAAATGTTATTATTATTTAAAAAAAAATGTACGTGAAATTTAAAATAATGTTTTTCTATTTTCTAATAATATTTTTCACTTAAAATAACATATAAATAAATAAACTAACCTAATAAAGATTTTTGTTTCTAACAAAACAATCTCATTATAAGGAGCCGAAGTACTATTTTTTTGCTTAATTAAAAATTCAGTTACACTTGTGTGCATTTCGTTAAGCCAAGATTTTGGCTCTTGGGAGGAAATAAAAGTGTGTTTCCTTCCGTTAAAATTGATTTGTGTGCAAGGTCTTTCAAATCATTCAACCTTTCTTGCTTGATTTCATATCACTACATTTTTTAAATGTAAAAGCAATTTTAAGCTCATCAAATACCACCAAATGTTTGATATTTCCGTTCGAATAAAAATATATCACATTTAATTAACATAATTATTTTTATAAAAAAGTAATATAATTATCATTAATTAAAAATAATAATTATGAGAAAAAAAAGAAAAAAAAAAGAAATACTCATGATCTCATCCAATTCTACGAAATTTGAAAAAATAAATAAAAGAAAACTCAAACATAACCATTGTCCATTACCATCGAAATTGCTTCCAATTTTTAATTAAGAATTTCAAAAACCACAAAAAAAAGAAGAAAAAAAACACTAATTTTTCCCCAAAAGACTCGTAAGTTGTAAATAACAAAGGAAACAAAGTACGCAGTAGAGTGAGATTGGAGGAAAACAGTAAAATATTAGATTACTTGTTGGATTGTTGCAGTAGGAAGACTATTGTGAATGTGTTAAAATTATGATTGTTACAATTTGTTGTCAACGTTTTATTGGTCAAGGAAGCGTTTTTTTTTTTTGGCGTAGACTTTATATCATATTTTATAAGTTCATTTCCTTTTTTATGCGAAGTCAAAATTTTACATATATTTATTATATAGTTTTTTTATAAAAAAAAATGGAAGGACCAAGTGACCCATCAATGGACATGCATCCGTCCCTGTCCACACCGACAAATGATTATAGTTATTATAATCAAATTGAATTCATTGTTTCAAAATTTTTTAAAATAATTATTATTTAATAATTATTAATAAATTTTTTTAATTTTATAAAATTTTTTACGAAATTGGATTTATGAAACATTAATCACAAGTTAAAGTCATAGAGAAGACCATTGTACTGAGGGTTCCTTTTTTTTGTTTGCAAAATATCAAAATTTTAAAATGTTCTCATTGATTAAAATAATATTTATTCAAGTAAAATTAAAAAAATACTAATTTGTCACATTTTAAGAATAAGTTACCCATTGTGTTCAAATTTACCCCTGTAATGTTTAGTTTACTCAAACGGTTGATAAATGGTAAGAGTAAAAAGAAATTTATATTTATTAAATATTTAAAAATAATTAATATTATTTTATTTTTAAAATTTTAATATATTTTATATATCATAAAAAAATAAAAAAAATAATCACTAATTTTAAAATTATTTTTTAAAAATTATATAAAAAAACATCAATTTAAAATAAATTAACCAGACACCATCATTGCTGTGTAAAGTTGTAACATCACTGATTTGTCTTTTGATCTCCACTGCTGCCCTTTCGAATCTAATCAAATAAATTAACCAGACACCATAATTAAGAAGTACTACTTACTATACGCAACAGGAAAAAAAATTGTCAGAAAAAAAAAAACGTAACTACTGGTCTGATGCAAATTTCTTAACTAGATTTAGAGGTACGGTTACAAGCACTACTTTACAAAAGTAGATTGATATTGTTAGATTTGTTCAACCACCGCACTGTTCAGCATTAAACCAGACCACTCTCATGCTTACATCCGTCGCCTTCACGAATTTAGTTCATACCAACTCTGACCTTATTATCTTATCTGCATAACTTACAAACCATAAAATTTTCATGTCAAAATCATGACATTGCATGTTATTAATAAAAGCCCAAATCACATTAGTTAACTTTATTATTAGTAAAAATGGTTTATATTGAAATTCATTTTTATAATTTTTGAAATAATTTATGATAAAATAATAGTAAATTTTTTCTTAAAACAAAAAGTCAGAAACCATTTTACAACTATCTTTGTAAAAAATGCTTAGATTGGCTTTTGTTTATGAAAAATAAAAATCATTTCATAAACAAAACTCCGATAAAATATCATTTTTAGCACAATTGGTTTAAGCTAAATTGTAAATGTGAGGGTTGAAATTAATTAGCTATTGTGCAAGGTGATGGTAAAATAGGAAATTAATTACATTTACCATATTGGGTTTTTTGTTTTTGTAACCGAGGAACCGATCCAAACCTCAATCACTATGGTAGACACATCTTTCACTATAAATCTCGAGGTGCATGATCTTCATATTCCATACAGTGAAAAATTAATTTATTTAAATAACTCTATGATGATCACAAAAGGAAAGTATCGAAATTGAAACATCACATTATAAGATCTTAAACTCTATCACTGAACCACCAACTAATAATTTATTATATTGAGTTTTAGTAAACCCATGTAAACACTCAATTTTAATTCTCACTAATAACTTGTTATCGGTCAATGAATAACTATATTTAATTTTGCAAGGATCTCACTGATTAAATACTGAATTTCCCTTTTATTTTTTTACGAAAAATTTTTGGTTGATTCGAATTTATATTCAAAGGTTTAAACTAGCCTAAAAAAATTTATGAAGAAGAACTAGATATTCAATATTGCATAAAAATGTTAATATTGAAATAGATATATACATATATATAATTAGCACGTCAAAACTTTCCTATAGAAAGAAAAATAATGAGCAGATTTAAGTTTATCTACTGATAATTTTAAAAATTTTATTGATAATATTAATTTTTGAGTCCCACATGTATTTATATTGATATTATCAATAAATTTTTTTTAAAATTACTAATAAAATTTACAATAGATCTAAACCATTATATTTACATCCGAATTTTTGATTTTTTTCTGCAGCGGTGGAAGTGGGGGTCTTAGATGAGTTTTATGCGCATGTGGCATGGGTGACACGCTCGGGTGTCTGCGTAGCGCTTCTCATTGGGTTTACCGTAAACCTACCTACCACACTCGTGGATAGTTGGGATGGTGAAGAAACACAGGTGAACTTAGAAGGCTTAACTACCTTAGTTGGCTCATCTCTGCTGCAAGCATCGATCTAGAAGAGAATTCATAAATAAAATAGAAGACGAAAAAAGTATAATATCTGAGTTGTGAACTCAATACTGGCAGACTTATCTTCCCCTGCAAATTAAGACTATTAAATGCACCGATTTTTCTGATTTCATGGGCAAAATTCTTGCCTGATCTGATGTGAAGAATTTTTTTTTGGATCAAGCCAAGAAAAGAAAGACATGTGCCTCAAAACTATTAAAGACAAATATAAAATGCTTGAAGATTACCAATAACTTTTGCTAATAGAGCTCTTATCTTTTCAGAAAATTTTCCTAACTGTTCTAGGCAAGACCTCCTCCATTTGATGGGTCTAATCACCTTATCTTGAGTACAAGCCATTTTAAAAGATTTAACCAAATTTGAGAGGGAAAAAATTGCTTGTAGAGATCAAAACATTTTCAGTTCACGGTTTCCAATATCTTCCATTTCCAAGCATATAAATTAGCCTAGAAAATAAATTATGGAGAACCAGACATTCATTTTTGCATAAAAATGTTAATATTGAAATTCCTAATATTATTTACATCATGAGTACTTTTATATATATATATATATATATAAAATTAACACATCAAAACGTTCATCTACTGATAAATCTACTGATAAATTATTCTTTTTCCTCCTTCAGAAACTAGCTAGCTAGTATCAATAGTTTTATAAGAAAGAAGAGGAAAAATCAGAAAAATCTCTGCAAACTATTACCACCATGTAGTGCGGATAACAAGAAAATCATCTCCTCATCACTGCCATCATACTCTACCAGCTGATTTTGTTGGCGATGAAAATTAGCCACTAACTCATCAGGCAAAACCTTAGTCCTGCAAAGTGGGCATGTAGCCAAATATTGTTGCAACCAAATGTCTAAACAATCCTTATGGAATGTATGCCTGCAATTTACTAACTTCCTAATCTTTTCACCTTCCTCAAAATCCGACAAACACACCGCGCATTCCATTTGAGGTACTGGGTGCTTCAAATTTTTGGAGTAAAAAGTTGTGGGGTTTTTTTCTTCAATGGATTTGAGGTACTGGGTAGTGGTGATTATGTGTTTATTTGGGTTGCACATACTTCCGGTGACTGATCGGATTAAAATTACGATTTCGATAAGAAAGAGAGTGAAGAAGACGATGGACATGGTGTATAGGTGAGAGATGAATTCAGATACAGCTGCCATGGCTGCTGCTGCTGTGGAAGAAATTTAGATTAGATAAGGAATCTATATAAGAGGAAGCCTTTATTTAAATGCTATACAACAATTAAATACAGGTAGGTGCATTAACAATTTTGTGTGCGACTACTACTTGTTTTTTTACTACTGTACAAGGATATTATAATTAGATGTTTTTGACTTGTGAGCGTACAGGTATGTTCATAATTCATATGCCTTGCCTTAAAAAAGCGACATGTGGAATGCGACGTTACCGATTGGATTGGCAATCCTGGCCACCATTAATTATTTATATATTTTTTTTATATCTAAGTTCAGTTAAAGGTCATACGCGTTAGATCCGCCCTTGTCTTATTTTGACACAATAGGAAGGATATTTTGATAACAATTTTTAATTTTTAATGTTTGAAAATTGTTTTTAAAAAGAGTTTTTGAAAATAATTTTTTGTTTTTTGTGTTTGAAAATATGTTTGGATAACAGTGTTCGAAAATTATTTTCAAAACAAGTTTTAGTGAAATATTGTTTGGATAATCAGTTTTCGAAAACTGTTTTGAAAATAGAAAACGGTTTGGATTACACTTTCTTGTAATTGTTTTCAGCTTTCAGTGTTCAGTTTAAATTTTAATATCCAAAATTAATTTTATTTCTCATATTTACTAAATAAAATTTTTAAGCACACATCACAACTGGTACCTTACACAATTACATCTTATTGTTAAAGAATCTTAATAGGAACTAGTTGAGAAAATAGTTCCTGCTCCTCCAAAGGTCACACCATAGGTGTAGAAATAAATATATCCATCTTTATAGGTAGAGAAAATAAACTATCAAAACATTCTCATTATCCTTAATAATTTGATAACAACTACCTTTTCAGCTAGATCAACACTAGAAACTTAGCTATTTTTTATTCCACAATTATTGGTATTTTCAAGTAAATTTATGAAACTTGTGTCTTAGAATGATCTAAGTACCTTATGAAGAAGCAACAAGAAAATCTTGAATCCAACTTACCTTCACTTGGAATATATATAGGTGTATTTCTGCAAAATATTCCCTAAATATGGATACTTTCAATGTTAAGGTTTCTATCTAGTCTATAATTCAAAAAGATCTTTAGATTACAACTTTATTAGATACTTTAGTGAGGACTTATTAAACCATGGTAATGACCTCAACTTAGAGATAATCTAGTCTGGACATGCTTCTTTTCACAACTTTAAATATGTGATTTTGCCTTTCAACTACTCCTTTATGTTCAGGATTTGCCTAACATAGTGTTTTGGGTCACTATTTTCTAATCCTTCAAGCATCTAGCAGGAAGACTTTTGAGTTGTCTTGAAACTTCATGTTTTCCTAAATACTCACCTTATTGATTAGACCTAATCATTATTAACGAATTTTTCCATTTGTTTCTCAACTTTGATCGTAAAGTTCTTGAACTTGTCAAGAAAATCAAACTTTCCTCAATTGAGAACATGTATCCATAACATGATCGGTCATCAATAAATGATACAAGTTTTTTACACTTACACAATGTAGTTGGACAAAGTCCGTTGAAAATAGGTGTGGATGACTCCCAAAATATCAGATTTATGAGATGCCCAATTTTCTTTATCTTGGTTAATTTATCCTTAAACAAATCAAATCATATCTAGCTGAGAGTAAATCGGATGTATTCCTTTATCACTCTTTTTCACTCTCTCCTTGGAATTGTGACCAAAGTATTTATGCCACAACATGGAAGATTTTCCTTATTTAGGGATATTTTGGAAGTACTTGAACTTTATATGAGTTTTATAGATCTCATTTGGAGCTCAACATACAATCTATTCAATCCAAAGGACAAGGTGCAATGGCTAATAACTTTCGAATCAAAAGATAAATTAACTTTATAATCTTTATCATCAAAAGTGTAGCCAATTTTGTCCAAAACTTGGAGACGAAAAATGAATTCCACACTAGGATCATATATAAAATGTGTTCCTAATAGCAGTTTAAAATGTAGAAACTAAATTTAAATTAGTTACTCCTATAAACTTTATGTCCATCTCATCATTGTTTCTAACTGTGAGTTTAAACTCTCGTTTATTGGGCTTTTCTTGCTTATGAATCCTTGTATGGTAATACCAATACAATTACTACTATCTAGCCGCCACATTAAATAGGGTTTCAATTACATTGGATTCGCTTATAACAAGAGCCAAAAAGTTACTCTCACGATCAATATCTTTTATCCAAGTTTTTTACTTTTATCGTATTCTCACTTCTAATGATCTTTTTTTATATACATAAGAAACACTTAATTTCACTTTATAAGGATAATATCCTTAAGACCCACTATATTACCACTCTATTTAAATTCTTTATTAATCCTGAAAAATGACGATTTTTATGATGTACTCACGAACACATCATTCTCTGTTATACCTTATAGAATTTACTTTATGTAGAATTGAACCTATCTAAGCATTCAATGACTCTCGGTATCTTTTCACTTCATCAATCCACTCAATAGATGCTCTAGAACGAATCTCTTAATGGTCAGTAGACACACATTGTCAAATTTAATTAATGCATCATTAATCTATAACTGTATCATAAATATTATCCTTATATTCTATAGGTTTATCCTTGTTCATTATCAAGTCTATGTGTGTTATCAATTATGACAAATTATATATTTTATTTTCTACTTTATGAAATTTGAACCAATTAGAACTTCTATGGCTACCTTGTTGTTCTTACTGTAAATGTGGCTTTAAATTAAAGGGTAACTTGTTTTGTTAAATAATGTAACTTTATTAGCAAACTGTGGCATAATAAGGTACCCCAAAACCATAAATGAGTACATCCTCATGAGAACATATATCATAATGTAAAATACCTTTGGGCAGAATTCATGACATACAATTATGAAACACCCACATAGCAGCAACCATGGAAATTTATTCCAACTTATAATAATCTATCATCTTTGGGTGTATAGACCACTTCGATCAATCACTTTTCAATCATATGCTCCCATGTAAACCTCCCCATTCCAATACACAATCACCACCTTTGGGTAAATGACTATAACTAAAATCATAAACATTCCACTACCGTATAGGACTAGGACTGATATTTCACAAATCCAATTGAAAAGACCACTTTGGTGAATGAAATTGAATCAAATGTATGAAACTCTCCCATACCTGGAATGCTTTATATTACCCTCACCAAACAATACGATATGATTTTAGACTTGAAAACCCTACTAATTTTGTCTCTAAAATCACATTTCATGTTGATTACATTATTAACAACTTTATAGTTTCTTCAGGAATGGTTTTAATTTAAGTTGAATGTGATTCATGGTACTTTATGTGAAAATAGGTCAAAAACAAGTGACCATCGACTGTGAACTTGACAACAGATAGAATTCACTAGATTTTTCACGCCTTTTTGCGCCCTGTTGTGAGTTTTAAATTACTCGTAAGCGTACGAGTCGTTTGCAGTATAGTGTTGTGCAAGTGCGAGATCGAATTCACAGGGAATTGCGTTGTGAAAGTATATTTTCAATCTAAACTAACTCTATCTTAACCTAGTTCCGAATTTCAGATGATAATTTGCAAAAGGAATTAAAATTAAACTAAACTGATTTTTAAAAACTAATAATTAAAACACTAAGGTTTCCAAATCAACCTTACCGAAGTTAAGCATATATGTTCTAAAAATATAGCCTATCAAAACATTCCATGAATCCAACTATAAGACAAAAAAAACAAAGAATATCCCAACTAAACCAAAAGCATCCAATGTATCCGCTCTCAACAAATCACAAAGGAAATTCAATTTAATCGAAAAGCATTCAATGTATCCATCAGATGAAACACAAGGAATATCCAACAGACAATTTAAACTCAATCAATTATAAGATTAACTCAAATAATTGACAGAACATTTATACTAAAAATTGTCAGATTTGTACAAGCAAATCTGAACTACTACGCCAAACAACGGCGGAGCTTCATCTTCAACCTTAGCTGAAGAGTCTAGCCACTCATAACTATGAAACTACAATTCATAACAAAAGTGCTAAACATTTTAACTAAAACAACTAAATATAAAGAAATAAATAAATAACTTTACATGGGAGAAATTCCACTCGCTGACGGGCGGCGCTTCCCCTCGTGGTGACAAAGCCTTCGAGATCCACCAGAATGTTAGCGGACGTCCACCGGTAAACAACAAAGTGGCTCAGGAATTGTACACTGAATGATGAAGCCAGATGGTGTTTATATAGGGGAAGACCCGGAGCAATATGAGTTGCAGATTCGATGTGGGATACTGCCCGTGTGCGTTCGATCGCAGTGTGGTGCGATCGATCGCAGGTACGATCGATCGCATGTCTTGTGCGCACGATCTCATGCGCGCTCGATCGCATGTCTGCTACGATCGATCGCAGATGCACTGAACTTCAAATATTTCGATGTAGGATGTTGACCATGCGCTCGTTCTTAGGTAGGTGCGCTCGAGCGCAGGTGCGCTAATCGTATATCTCGTGCGATCGATCGCAATGTCTCCAGAAGCTTCACATCTCCTGAAATGCTTCATTTTCTCCACAAACCTGTAAAAATACACAAAACACAAGAAAGACGTAAAATAAAGTGAAATACTACTAACTAAGAGCATAACAAATATAAGTTAAGGGTCTAAAATATGCAATATTTAAGACTCATCAAATACCCCTAAACTTATATTTTGCTAGTCCCTTAGGAAAACAAAATAAAAGACTTAATGAAAAAATAAAGAACATAAAGATAAGTTCATCACTCATGGTATCCAAAAATTTAAGGAGCACACATCACCATGATATTCATTCATGAGCAAGCTTAAAAAGATAAACCCATCTTCGCATTGAATAAAAATGTTAAAATCTAATTACTTACAAAAGGCAAGTCAAGTCATCACAAGTCTGACACTGTGTAAAGTGAATTAGCATATAAAAGTGAAGCTTCAAAGTAACTCCAATGTGTAAGGTCTCCATGTCTCAAGATTCACCGAATTTCCATAAAAATGAATGAAAAAGGCATAGTTTTTTTATTTTTTATTTTTTTATATATATAATAAGGCACGGCTATGTTTAGTTCCCTTAAGCTTTCTAATTGACCCATGTAGCGAGTGTTGAGTCAATGACTCCCAAACCATATGGTTTTAGGGCATTAGGTGTACAGACACCCTTAAGGACTTACTAACTCGAGTCAAAAAGGCTACGAAAATAAACTGGCCTTAATACTACCAAGCAAAATTTCACATTTTGACGTGAACACTCACTGCTTACTGAGGCAAGAGGTCCAGTTACTCAGCGGAAAGTTGTAGTAATTTTTTTTTTATGCCCAAGTGTTCATCCAACAAGTCATCCAGTTTCAGTTAAGATAAAGAAAAATACACATTAAAATCACATGTCATACCTCACATAATTTGTGCTAATGTGCTCGTGTTAGATTATGTCAAACATGTGAATTCTCAAATGCCTAAGGTAAGTAACTAAATTTTAAAAATTTATCACCAGATCATGTGTTCAAAATGTTAAGCTCACCAATGACATCACATCACAGAAAATGTTAAGATCAACCAAAATTTCACAATAATATGAGCATGCATTTATCTCTACGACGAAAAGACAACAAATTAGTACAAAGTGTGTGATGTGTCTCCTATACCCCCAAACTTAAATTACACATTGACCCCAATGTGTGACTAATATGAAAAAAGCTGACCTGAGATATGGAGAACTAGCTGGACAGGTATGGCTCATAGCATACCCCCAAACTTGGACTGAAGTATGCTTTGTCCCTGAAAAATAAAAACTGGAAAACAAAAAAAAACATTGGAAACAAACATTAATAATAAAAATGCGAAATAATAAATAAACAAAAAAGATAAGCTGTGGGGTGCCTCCCATGAGCTCTAAGTTTAATGTCTTCAGCTAGACCCGACATTAGTAAACATGCCTAACTAAGTGCTCCACCATCTGATCAATAAATGGAAATGGAAAATGATTAGGCCTAGTGGCAGCATTCAATTTACGGTAGTCTAGACACTTTCTCCATCTTAATTGCACTCGAGTTGGGACCAACTCGTCGTCTTTATTTATTACTACCGTCAATCTAGCCTGTTTTGGCACGTCATAAATCGGGCTCACCCACTCGCTATTAAAGATTGGATAAAGGATCAAAACCTCTTGTATAGCTGGGTTGAGCCCTCTTTGTGGCTCATTCGATGGCTTGGCATTCACCTCAAAATGTAACTTGTGCATCACCACCGAGGGGCTTATCCCCTTGATAACCTCAATAGTCCAGCCGATAGCTTCATTGTACTTTCTTAAATTGTCCAATAATTTATCCTCTTGAGCATCAACCAAATCTGAAGCTGTGGTCACAGGTAAAGAATCTGCTGGACCTAGGAACTTATAATTAAAATTGTCCGGTAAAGGCTTAAGTTCCTTCTTGGGGGATTCAGGTGTTGTGGTTTCCTTCATCTCACTAATCTTTGGAGGAGCAGACTACAAAGTAGCATTTGCTTGCTCAAACAACTTATCTAAGCCCAAATCCTCTTCAAATTGAGCAAAGCATGCCTCCAGGGGGTCCTCAATACGTGATTCATCCATAGTCTCCTCCGTCTCACTGCTCTTCTGAGGATCAGATTCCAAAATGGCATTCACTTCCTCGAGTAACTTATCTAAGCCCAAGTCCTCTCCAAAGTGAGCAAAGCATGCCTCTAGGGGATCCTCAAACTCCTCTCATTTCTTGGGCGCTTGTAATCTCTCAGGGTAAGATGCTTTAGGTAAAAACGACCTAGGAAGATCCTTAATGATAGGTGTGGCTGTAGATGGCTCAGCATCTCTATTTTCTTTGTTGCCACTTTCTTGCCCTTGTATAGGAGTTGATAAATTTCCCACCGCAAACTGTTCCTTTGGGTTAGGATCAGGTTGACTGGGGAACTTTATTTCCTCTCCTTTACCCACATAACTTGCGATTTGATCAATTTGACTCTCTAGTTCGGCAATCACTTGGGTGTTTTCTATGATTGCACTCATCACTTCACTCATAGATTGGCTAGTCATTTTCATGAAATCATTGAGAGTGTCCTCCAATGACTGTGAAACCGATGCTGGCGCTTGAATGGGAACTTGGTAAGCGGGTGATGGTGATGGGTAGGCAAAACTTGGGATTGGGGGAGGAAATTCGGGAGGGTATTGATTGTGAGCATGATAAGGGGCTCCTCTCTGATTCATCAGTTGGTTCTGCTCCCATGAAAAATTAGAGTGGTTCCACCACCCTGGATTGTATGTTTCGGAGTAAGATCCATTTGATTCCCAACAACAGTCATTGAAAGCATTCATTTGTTCCATGGGGTACTCGGTACAAGCCGGCATTGATGGACAATTCTGTGCTAGATGCATGGGACTAGCACAGATGGAACAACTATCAATATTGAATGTGTTGGCAGCATTGAGGGATAGGCCGGTCATTTTCATGTACTCTTTAATGGTGTCCTCTAAAGACTGTGAAACCGGCGCTGGATTCATCTACATAATTTTTTTTTTAAAACTAACTAGTAGAAAAATAAAATCAATTCAGACCAAAAATTTTCACAAACCAAATAATTCCCCGGCAGCGGCGCCAAAAATTTGTTGTGAGTTTTAAATTACTCGCAAGCGCACGAGTCGTTTGCAGTATAATGTTGTGCAAGTGCGAGGTCGAATCCACAGGGAATTGCGTTGTGAAATTATATTTTCAATATAAACTAACTCTATCTTAACCTAGTTCCGAATTTCAGATGATAATTTGCAAAAGAAATTAAAATTAAACTAAACTGATTTTTAAAAACTAATAATTAAAACACTAAGGTTTCCAAATCCACCACACCGAAGTTAAGTATATATGTTCTAGAAATATAGCCTATCAAAACATTCCATGAATCCAACTATAAGACAAAAAAACAAAGAATATCCCAACTAAACCAAAAGCATCCAATGTATACGCTCTCAACAAATCACAAAGGAAATTCAATTTAATCGAAAAGCGTTCAATGTATCCATCAGATGAAACACAAGGAGTATCCAACAGACAATTTAAACTCAATCAATTATAAGATTAACTCAAATAATTGACAGAACATTTATACTAAAAATTGTCAGATTTGTACAAGCAAATCTGAACTACTACGCCAAACAACGGCGGGGCTTCATCTTCAACCTTAGCTGAAGAGTCTAGCCACTCATAACTATAAAACTACAATTCAAAATAAAAGTGTTAAACATTTAAACTAATACAACTAAATATAAAGAAATAAATAAATAACTTTACATGGGAGAAATTCCACTCGCTGATGGGCGGCGCTTCCCCTCGTGGTGACAAAGCCTTCGAGATCCACTAGAATGCTAGCGGACGTCCACCGGTAAACAACAAAGTGGCTCAGGAATTGTACACTGAATGATGAAGCTAGATGGTGTTTATATAGGGGAAGACCCGGAGCAATATGGATTGCAGATTCGATGTGGGATACTGCCCGTGTGCGCTCGATCGCAGTGTGGTGCGATCAATCGCAGGTACGATCAATCGCATATCTTGTGCGCACGATCTCATGCGCGCTCGATCGCATGTCTGCTACGATCGATCGCAGATGCACTGAACTTCAAATATTTCGATGTAGGATGTTGACCATGCGCTCGTTTGTAGGCAGGTGCGCTCGAGCGCATATCTCGTGCGATCGATCGCAATGTCTCCAGAAGCTTCACATCTCCTGAAATGCTTCATTTTCTCCACAAACCTGTAAAAATACACAAAACACAAGAAAGACGTAAAATAAAGTGAAATACTACTAACTAAGAGCATAACAAATATAAGTTAAGTGTCTAAAATATGCAATATTTAAGACTCATCACGCCCACAATCAAATTTTTTTTTTTTTATTTATATCCAAACAACATATAAAGGTTTTAATTGATACTTATGTGTTTCAATCGTTATAAACATTATTGATTCAATCAAATAACCTTAATCTAGTAAATAACTAGCAATATTTCAATTGAATCAACACAATCAAAATCCCTAAAACATGTTTCTACAAACATTGAATCAATTAATATGAACAAGAAAATTAATTCTTTTATTAGCATCATATGAATCAATCAAGCATATTAACTTTAGTGTTAGAATTAAAATCCCTAGCATTTTTTTTATAAAACTTTATTCAATCAATTGATTGAGCCTCAATCAGGGTTCATACTTATTCAATCAATTAATTGAGCCTTAATTAGGATTCTAAACTCATTCTATGGTGGCTTTGATACCACATGTAGGATTTCAACATGAATATCCTTAATCTCCATGAATCCATAAATTAGTTGAGAACACCTCAACATAGATTAGAAAGTAAATATTTAATACCTTAGTTCCTTTGCTCCATTTTTAATAGTATAGCAGACGTATTTAGCGAATAAAAGTGATTGAGCAATCTCCGTTAAGAAACACTAGAATCTTCCTCTCATTGGTTCTCCTTTAGCACACACTAGCCTAATGGGTGGCCATGCCTTATGTGTAAAGAATATGATGTCTCTAGTACTGAAGAGAATAGGAGATAAGACCTAACTTACCCTTGATATAGTGATCCAATGTCCCATCCATCAAAGGCTCAAAGGTCAACTATAACCTACACTAGTTAGCCCATATTAGACACATTAGAGTATCAAACCCATTGTAAATAGATTGCTCTATTGAGATGTCTTTATGTCTTACTTGATAGATCAACACTTAGTTCATTTGCGACAAGTAATGTAAGCTCACGTGAAGAGATAATTTTAACAAATAGATCTATTAGAAATTATTACGAAATTGTTAACAACTAGTTAGTTTGTTGAAAATATTACTTAGTTATCATATTAGTTGATTTAAACAAATTATAAATAAATAAACAAAAATTTTATATTTTCTCTCAACACTTGTTAATTAGTCACAAGAACCACTTTTAATCCAAAGTCTTGTTCGTGACAGCATAATTATACTTACTTCTCATGTTTTTTCTTTCTTTTATAAAAGTTGAAAAGCGTCGGAAACTTGGAAATTAATTAATCAATGATGTGCACATATCAGAAGCTAGTGAGATTAACCTACTTTGGTAATGCATGATAGGAGTAATACTCAAGGAGTACTTTGGTTAAAGGGTGTGTTTTTGCCATCGATATGTCACTTGTCAAAAGGTGGGCCAGCTACTGCTTGGGGCTCTTCCAGCCAGCAGCTTTATTTTGCTTCTTTCGCTCAAAAAGTTTTACGTGATAAACCGCATCATCAAAATCAATGCTCCCTCATCTTAGACCGATAGATTTGGATAATCAGATTAAAAGAGACTTGACTTGAAAATTGTACAACACTTGATTTTAAAAAATAAAAAATAGAAAAAATGAAATCTTTTGGGGAATGATTACATCATGCCCTCCAATTATATCAACTTCAAATCACTTTTCGTTGATACAAGTATGCATCTATATTATGACAAAGATAAAATAAATTGATTTTTGAGAGAGTATTAGCCTTATGATAGAGTGCCATGTTATGAGATAATGCCTCATCACTGGCTATAATTCCACTTTAATTTTGTGTCAATCATTCGGGTAGAGTAGACAGGTTCATTGAAATCTCTCCTTTCTTGCAGAAGAAAAAGCTAAAAGGAACTTGTGGTGACAAAACAATGACATGAAGTACATTTTATCTTTAAATATTTTGGGTCAAATGGGACAGTAGAATTTACCCAAATATCTTGATGGCAATTTATTATTTACGATAGTAAATTGATGTTATTTCATGATAATCAGTATCATTTTGTGATTACATTTTATAATAACACAGTATCAATTCTAGGTAATTAATATTAGAAACAAATTTTTTTTTATCAGATTTCATTATTAATCAATTTGACATTAAACTATGAGTGTTAATTTATTTTTGAGTTTTATTTTTTTAGGTCATTTGGGCATTTCGTCTAATGGTATCGTTGAGAGGCACGTGAAAAGCATGTAAGATTTTTCAAATAATGATAAATTGATCTGAAAAACAAGGATCTAGTATGTCTTTCATGGGCCTCTTGACAGTCCAATTAAACGAAAAACCCAATTGACCTGAAAAATAAAACTCAAAAACAAATTAACACTCTTTAAAAAAAAAAAAAAACTTACAATCAAAACAAATCATGAAAACTCGGATGATAAATTTATTTTTTCTCTTAATATTATTTTGTGGTTTCTTATAAGAAGCAACCTAGAATTTACCCAAGTATGATCTAGTGTGCGGAAATCCTATGAACTTATCACCTGTCTATATATTCGGTGGCCTTTTAGTTGATTAATGGAAGAGGAAATCATTTGGTCCAGGTTGGTACCAGGTGAGGGCCAAGACCCCTTGAAAATGTTACAATTAGACTATTCTTTGGGCTAATACTCAACGCCCAACGTCATTTTAATGGTCCAAGCTGTGGTGAATGTCTGTGTTTGGTGCCTTCTTCATCAAACATATTCTTATGCAAAATAAATTATCAATAATTTTATTTGATGCTTTATAGAGGTATGAAAATATTTCTAAAAGTATTCTACTAAGAAAATGATCATAATACAAGAGAGGGTTCAACAAAGTGTTTAGCTTTGTGATGGTGGTCCATTTTGGGTGACAACTTCATTCAATGGTGAAAGTGAAGGTGTGGCAACTTGTAGAGATAGATCTTTAAGGTGGGCTCTTGATTTCTCACTGAGTTGTTGAGTTGACTTGCTCACTTGAATAGATGATTGAGTTAACTCAATAGGTAAAATTAACTCTCCAACTTGTGACACATCAAGACTTGTCTCATTAGGTCCAACTTGTAAGGTGGCACATTGTGGTCATCTAAAAACGAGGTGTTAGTTGTTGGCTATACCCATTCATTATAAGTAGGCGACTATCCCCCAATTTATTGTGATCCATAAAACCCATTAGTGTTCTTGAAAAGAAATTGTGGCTCATCAAACACCACATATATATCGTGACACAAAAACTCAACCAACTTAAGGATACAAACATTTATACCCTTTGTACTTAGTACTGTACCGAAGATGATACATGTAATTTGATGCAATGGAAATTTTTTCATCCAATGACACGACAACATATGCTATCATTTAAGGGCAAAAAAGTAATAGTATAAACAAAGCAACGCAACTAACCAAATAAGTACACGTGATAAAGGATATAACTGTAATTTTATATTGAGACCATAATCCCACTGTTATACTAGATTTTATGAATAACCGAAACCTTTCGGCTTATGGATAGTCTTGTCCTATCAAAATATCCCAACTTATAAAAATTCTGATCCTATCATAATACTTAATGATAAATCATTCTCATAATTGAATTATGTTCCGAAACGTTGTAATCACCAAAAAAAAATGTTAGCACTTGAAACCAAGGATACAAAATGAGCTATAATATGGTTGTTTCTTGAATAAACTGAAAAATATGTGGCATGTTTGGTAACAGTTTTCAGTTTTCAGTGTTCGAAAATTGTTTTAAAAAGAGTTTCTGAAAACAGTTTTCAGTGTTCGAAAACATGTTTGGATAACAGTTTTCAAAAACTGTTTCCAAAACAGTTTTCAGTGAAATGTTGTTTGGATGATCAGTTTTCGAAAACTGTTTTGAAAATAGAAAACTGTTTGGATTACACTTTCTTGTAATTGTTTTCAGCTTTCAGTTTTCAGTATTCCGTTTAAATTTTAATATCTAAAATTAATTTTATTTCTCATATTTACTTAATACAATTTTTTAAGTACACTCTAAATACTTATAAATAATTAATATTATTTTATTTTTAAAATGTTAGTATTTTTTATATATCATCGATCAAACATGACAACACTTATTTTTAAATAACTTATTTTATTTTCTAAAAGATGACATATTTTTCTTCTTAAAAATAAGATAGTTGAAGACAACTTTAAAACACAATATTTATTGATTAAATACAACTTTGATAAATTGATAAACTGGAAATAAACAACTCAAAATTTTCTCCTGCCCAATTTGGTTAAAATAAAGAGTTGGGAAATCAAATTCCATTGTTAAACTAGGAAGAAATAATCAATTATTCAAGCTTTTGTACAACATGGATATTCCTCATGTTAAATCTTTCCACTGTAAGTACTTTTTTTTATAAATATTGTGTTGAGGTATTACAATTGCTCTGTAATAAAATGATTTCACTAAATGATCACTATAATCAAAGTGAATGATACAAATTACACTAATCAATTTCATTCTTGAATAATATCATTATATAAGCACATCTTTCAAGTTACACCATATAAAAATCTGTACATGTGGAGGAAAAACAAAAGTGAATGTCCGATGTGTCAATTTTACACCATTATCATGCTACATCATCAGCCTATCTTCTAGTAATCGTGCATACAAGCCATCTTTAAGTAGAAGCTCTATGTGACTGCACATTTGTGTGTTGGAGCACAAGTTTCTTCTTATCTACTTGTTCAATCTGCACATAAAATTCTCTTGGAGGATTGCCTAGTTGCAGCATTGTTGTATAATAAAGCCTATAAACAAACCAAGTATTCAATAAGCACAGTCAAAACAAGGATTTAAACAAACAAAACTATAGAAATGCTATATCAATTAATTGCAACGAGAGAAAGGAAGATTTTCAAATAAAACATAAAGGCAAAATCAAATAAGCAAAGAAAACAGCACATAAAGCTCAACAGTATACTTACCATAACGAACGAAGAAAACAGAATCATAAAAAAAATGTATGAATGAATACTTGTGAACTTTGGAAGCAAAAAAAGAAAATGAGGGGAAAAAAACTTGTCAACAATCCAAAATTAAAAAACTCCTGATCCAAAAATCAAACCCAAAACAGAAAGAAAAAAAATACCCATATATTAGGAATTCCAGCATCTACAAGGACAACACATGCTGCATTTATGCCACATGGGAGAAGCTATACAAGGTTCAGTCAAGGAACTTCCAATCATAAGATAGAAGTATTAAGATCATATATAAAGAACAAGAGAAGGGAGAAATAGACACATCCCATATTGCCTGAGTCAAGCAGGTATATGTATGTAGAATAGCATTAAAAACCCATATTGCTCTTCTGTGGCTTTAAAAGCAGCCTCCACAATGGTCCACCACAAAGAACTGGAATCATCAATTGAAATATTATGATAGTGTAGTGATACACAATAAAAAGCATACTCAAGAACGAAACTGGTGATTATTCCATATGAAATCTAAACATTATTCACTGTGTCTCTAAACGAATTCTTTCGTTCTTTTTTTCTTCAAATGAAAAAAGTGATGACGATAATCAGATTTTTGACCCCCTCTCATCGCATGTTCATTTGCTCAGCATCATAAATATTTGTTCTGGATATCAATTAAGGAAAAACAACAAAATATTGAAAGAGTAATAAGAAAATGATGAAAGTAAGGTTGCTTGCTAATAATTAGAATAGTTTCAAGACTACACCACCGAAAATTTTCTTTTTCTAAAAAAAAAGGTTCTCAATTATTTATTAGCATGATCTGTTGCGATTTCACAACTTTTACTGTGCATCTTCATGTGCTAATCAAAGATACCCAGATTGGTGCAACAACATATTAATTTCTGGGGCTTAAATGACAAAAGTAGACAATCCATCTCTATTTTCACAAGGGCAACATGTAGATAATCGGTTGAGAATTAAGATATCCATACTGATTCAGATAAACACAGAAACAAAAAATAGTTGGTACTAGTAATGTTATATAGCATTGTATTATATGCTCTAGGGGGATTTTTCATCAACTCTTTAACCTTGGCAATCCAGCTCCAACTCTTTTCCAAGCATTTGTCAATAGTAATTTGTAAAATCATACATGTCAACGTTTCAAGAAATTGTCATGTTTCACTTTTTAGTAGTCTTATAATGATTTTAGTCCTAGAAATTTATTCAATATAAACAATTGATTGTGCCTTCAAATTCAACATCAATTTGAGGGAGAAAATTTTAAAATGTATTTCAAATACCATATAAAAATGTAGCATGACATAGCTAAACTGTATAATAAACAGCAAGCATAAAACAGAGTTTATAAAACACCCAGGAGTTAGGCAAACAAACAACACAAAAAATAACAAGCAAAAGTCCAACGCAGAACTTTCTTATCAAAAAAGAAAAATCCAAATCAAAACCCTTTAGCCCCTTTTAGCTGCTGAAAATGTATCAAACTAAATAAGCATCAAAATTTAGGTAATAATTTATTCCATGCTTGCCACCCTTTACACAGGTAAACTGAGAGATAGCTCCATGAAACAAGCCCGATACAACGATAACGCTTACCTCAATTGAGATATTCAATCCCTTTCAACAAAAACATAACAAAAAAACAGACTCAAACTTTCATTTCCCTCCACCTACACTCCATTTCTCAGCAACAAAACATGGCCTACCGCAAATTCTCCCAAATCTCCCATTTACAACCCAAATCTCCCAAATCTCAGCTGAAGAAGCACTGAAAATTATCTACCAAATTGACAAAAAATCGAGAACAAGAGAGAGAGAGGAGAGAGAAGGACAAAGACTTACCGTACGTTGGCTGCGTCTGGAGGAGTGACGGCGGGGGATGAGCAGTTGCGATGGAGGCAAACGAGAATCTTTTGGGTTTCTAGGTTTGAGAGCTACAGGTGCTGGAGTGGGTTGGGGTTTTTGAACCAGACGATGAAAGGAATTTTCTAAGGTGCAATCTTTTTGGGTTTGTCGTGATTTGTTGAAGAGAACAGCAGTGAGACTTGTAGAAAGTGAAAAGAAATGAAATAGGGAGAGAGAAGGATGAAGGGTTGCAGAGCTCTGTGGATTGTTAGATGAGAGAAGGCGAGGTCGCGAGAGAAGCTGAAAACTGAACACTGATTTCAGATTGAAAACACCAAATAGCAGTGTTCTGAAATCAGTGTTTGAATACCGATTATGAACGCTGAACAATGAAAATTATTTTGGAACACTGCCTTCCAAACGTGTCTGCAAATTTTTTAACAGGGTTTTCAGTGTTTGAACACTGAAAAAGGTTTTTGAAAACCTTCCCCAAACATGAGCATGGTAACTCTATTTTCAGTTTTGGAGAAGGCTAAAAAAAATAGCTATAGCAAAACAATCCACCCAAAATTTAAAAATTTAGAAGGGAGATTGGCATGGCACATTTGTGGCAGTTGCAATTTGGCGATTCCATGGATCTGATCATTTTTTATTTAGTGGTGATGGTTGTTTTTAGTAATACTCATTGAAAATTAAAAATTAATTATTAATTAACAATTGTTTGAAAAATATTTTTTTTCTAATAAAGTAAAAATTTTTACACATAACACAATTTGTGAGGATTTTACATTAAGAATATATAATTTTCATATAAAATCAAAGTTTTTTATATGAAAAAAATTTACATTAGATTTAAATAATTTTTAATACTTGTGAGAGCAATTTCTTTTTTTAATGACTTAATTTTAAAATATTAATAATATTTAAAAAAAAAATAAGTGGGAGTTGGTGATGCCACTGCCCCAGTGTGGATCCACCCTTGGGTATGGGTAAAGGCTTGTAATTGAAGAGGATAAGCCCATTTGAGTAAGGCTAAAACGTGTTTCTTCTCACACCGAAAAGGGCCCTGATACCTTATAAACAAAGCACACAAAAATATTTGAGGAAGTCTTTCTCAAGGTGAGTTGGTTTTATATACATCTATAATTGAGTGGAAAATCACATGATTGAAGGAACCTTTCAAATACGATAGAAGTTACAAATAATAGCTATTTAATTAGATAGTTTGTATTTTCATTGCGTGGAATATAGGGTTATGCATTTTAAGTTTTAAAATTTAAAATGTATCATTAAAAGTGATTGAAGTTCGGATTGATTTTTCGGTTAAAAAAAAAAAATCTTACTCAGCCCACTGTAATTACAACAAAGAATATTAAAAGATATTCTATTTTCATAAGTGCACGACAATCTTGCATAGTCTTTGATGTGGTTGTTGTGGTCATGGTGTGAGGGACTTTTGTTGTAGCACCGATATTTGGTCTCTTACATGTACTTGGTGTATAATTAGCCGCTTAAAACAGGTTCTGACTCATTACCTTAGAAAAAATATTGTTAAATACGCTACAGTTACATCACTTTAGAGAAAACATAGGTAAAGTACACTATATTTTCACATCACAATGGAGAGCAATTATGTACACGATTATAAAATCTTGTGATAAAAATTATTAGGTCCAGATAATTTTGCTATTTTTTTTTTTCCAATAAGCTCTCATCTTTAGCCCTGCTAATTTCATTTTACTTAGGATAATATGTGGGAAATACAAAGAAAGAAAATTTAATCTATTTTATGCAAGGAAGATAATTCCCATTAAAAAAAAAAGTCATGGGAACACATGCAAAAGTGATTTGAGTTGACCATGAGTATTGATCAATAATGAATTGGATGCCTCCATCTCTCTCATAAAAAAAAATAGTTTAAATCAATTATGTGTTACTCCATGTATTTTTATTTATTATGATAAAATAAATTATTTATTTATTAATATTTAATTAATAATATTTTTTTTACATTTTGTTCTTATGAACACAATATTTCAAAATGTGCACGGTTCACAGGTAGTTGAAACTTAATATTTTTTTAATCTATGTCTCATTAACTTGAAAAATGATTGTCTAGTCCAAGTTCATGAAAGATATATAGTATAAGAGTCTATCTCACTATTGGATGAAAAAAAAAATATTTTTCTCTCTTCTCATGCCTTCTAATAGTAAGAAAAACTCTTGTACCATATATCTTTTATAGATTTATACTAGACAAGAACTTCTTCATTAACCTCAGTTGATCTTAATATTTAATGGCACTAAAATTTTAGTTATATTGCGTAGTGAACTAAGAAGTCAGTCCTTTATCGAGTAAGACCTTTGAGGTTGATAAATAAAAAGATGAGATGTCCCATCGAATCTTTTAAAATCGTATGTTTTTATCATACCATTTATTTGATGAGAACCTCTCTTCATTTTTGGTAACATATATAATATTTTCTATTCTTATTGTAATATTAGTTTTTTTAGTTTCATATGTATTAATTTCCAAATTTATTATAACTCTAGGTTTCATATTTTTATTAGGTTTTATATTCTTAATCTCTATATATAGGTATGTATTCGTCTTTTACAACATATTAATAATACAAGAGTTTCTCCTCTCTCTTTTATTTTAATATGGTATCAGAGTTATTAATCTTGTTTTGAGAGTTGTCTTTTGAGCTTTTGCAATTTCGACAGGCGGCCTAATGTTGCTCGTTCAGACATAACCATTTTTTCTTCTTGTTCTAGACTATTATAATCTTTTAGATATTATTTTTTTTCACCACTGCAAATCAATTTACACCATCTTGAATCTAAGTAATTCTCTTATTTTCGTATCTCTCGGTAATCCTCATTCAATCTTGTGAAAGGGTGTTAGAGTGAGACTTGTACCTTTCACCTTGTTCTGACCTATGTTTAGGCTCTTTTCTTGTTTTCAGTGAGGGTACATGCAAAGAAGTAAGCTTGCATGTGAGGGGGAATTACTTATGCAGAGTTCTTCATGAAAGCTTGGTATCAACCTGCAAAGTTTTTCATAGAATTTTGTTCTTCTCGATGGTTCTTTAATTTGGTTTACATACTTAAGTTAACATCCACTTTATCACCATGAGATGAAAGGGGCTGTTAATATATATGATATATTTTTTTTTATTGTAATTTCAATTTTTTAATTTCATATGTATTAGTTTCTTAATTAGTTTAGTTTCTTGATTTGTTATAATCTTAGGTTTTCCATTTCTATTAGGTTTTATATTCTTAGTTTCTATACATAAGCATGTATTTATCTTTCATAATATATTAATAATGCAAGAGTTTTTTCTCTAATCTCTCTTTTATTTTAATAATCTCGTTCTCTTTTTCATCATGCCCGTTAAATACACTCATATGATCTTATATTTTCTTGACCAAACACATTTAGAGGATTAAAAGAAGCAAACAAACAAATCATACACGATTCATACATACTATAGTTAATTAAAAAAAACAACTTCAGAACGTCTATAAATATATAGTCATTAGAAAAAGATTTAATTACATCGCAGCCATATTGTGATTTTTATATTATTTTTGTTTTTTATCATATCATATACTGTAGTTTATATATATATATATATATATATGTGTGTGTGTGATGAAAAAAATATCAATTTTTATTTAAAAAATGCAATTGACAATGCGTACATGTCATTATCATCAGCGTTATAATGTACTCAAATTGCTATAAGAGCAATTAACTACTGCCACACCAGGCTCTATCACTGTCCATTACCCGCACTAGTGTACCAAAGATAAAGCCAACTTCATGGTTGATGTTCGCTAGACTCCAATTAGTGGCAGAGAAAAGCCGTTGTCACTAACAATAGTGCCTTGAAACCAAAGCCTATAATTAATTTATACGTAACTGGAAACGACTATAGTCGGTATGTCCAGCGCGAACCAATGAATGCCATTGCCATTGCCATTGCTGGCCGGGTTAGCTCTAGTGCCATTTTGGGGTATAATTAATTATTACATGTAAACCACATTAATGTCCAACCGCACCCTTATTCTACAATTAACTAGCGAAAGATGCCCAACATTTTACAGTGTGTTTGGGACAAAAAACAAAGTATTGAAAGGGATGAAGAAAAAGAGATAGATTGGGTATTATAATTTTGTTTGGAAGTTTTTATTTTAATAGGAGAAGGAAGAGGCTTCAATACCCACCAAACCTTCATTTTTAATAACTCTCAATTTAAGCGTTTAAGAGAAGAGAGGATTGTAGCTTATTAATTATTGTATATCACGTAATTTCAACTTTACCATTTTCTTAATTTTTTATTTGATAACCACCAAACTTTTATTTAAGAATTAGAAATAGAAGCAGAAATATATGCAAAAACAAAAAGGCATGCAGTATCTAGCACCTCTTTCATCCAAAATCTAAGCTCAGAAAAATTACAAGTTAATCGAGTTAATTCATGGGCTATCGTGTTGACACTCCTACCAATATACTGACAAGAACAATAGCAAAACCTTGGCATCCACCGTCGAGCTTCAAAGATTAAATTACCAAAACTGGTCATGGAGACATCTGTGGAATTTAAAGTGGAGACCATCCCACTTGCATCATATTCAATGATAATGTTCTGGAATCTTGCGTCCCACAAGAACCTTAAAGCTTCAACCATCGCCTTAGCCTCCACCATAGGTACCTCATGAAGGAGAGGAAAAGAAGCGGACATTGATACTAGGACACGGCCAAACTCATCATGCACCACCTCCCCAACCCCTATAAGTGATTGAGACTCGAAAACGGCTCCGTCTATATTAATTTTCAAACAACCTGGAATCGAGGGCTGCTAAACATGACCTGTCGCGCCGTTGGACCACCAATACCACCATGAAAACTGACCTGCCGCTGTACATTAGTTGCAGAGAACTTGCTAAGCCAATCACCCGCTTGTTGAACCAGATCTACCACAGAAGCTCCAACACCACCATGCACAACCCGGTTCTATTGTGCCAAATTTTCCAAGTAAGCATAGCAAAAAACGCTATGGCAGCAACATCTAACCTTTCCACCATCTCCGAAATCAGTTGGAAAAAACTCGTCCCTTATACACACCAATCTTCGAGCTCAGCGGGCTCAACAACTAAGCTTCCTCTGCCACCTCACACCTACACAAAGCTTGACACATTGTCTCCTCTCCATTGAGACAAAGTTTGTACATATATACCAATAGATATTACATGTCGACATAAAAAATTTGCCATTGTAGGAAGCCCTTTTTTGGACGCACGCCAAAGGATATTTTTTGCTGTGCTACGAACAATAATTTTCTATATGGATCGCCAAACCGATTGCTTCATGCATGAACTCGGGCCAACACCTTGCGAAACTGTTAAGAAAAAATTACCGGATCGAAGTTAACACACAACTAAAGTGAAATGAGAAAAATAAAGATAAAATGGACACAAATATTTTACGTGGAAAAACTTCCGAACAAATTTGGGGTAAAAAAACCACGGGCAAGTGTAGGAGGATTTCACTATTGTAAAATAGGGATTACAACAACTTCTCTCTAATTACAATGAGATAACAATTGTCTAATCTCTATTGTAATAGGAGAAACAACTCTCTCACAAAATCGAGAAAATATTACTTACAAAGAAGGAACAAATTTTCCTCTCTAAGTAGTAACTCTCACACTCTCTCTAATATCCTTTCTTGGTGTGTCTCTTTGAGTACAAATGAGAGCCTATTTATAGGCTTTAAGAAACCATTGTGCATTCACGAGAGTTCTTGCCAAAATTGCTTTCGACAATTTTAGTCAAGGTTTGCAGAAAAGGTGGAAACACATGGATAAAGTGCTTTGTCTTTGTCCACCCCACATGGCCACTCTTTGTCCACCGAAAGTATTTTTGGAATCGGTCTCCTCCTTTAACAATCTCCCACTTGAAGACTGATTTCAATCTGTCTTCACACCTCGATCTATGCAGTAGATCTTTCGTAATCCTTCCATCCTTCCTCACTTGCCAAATCTATGCTTGCTTACGTTTCTGCTAGACCACATGAGGATCTATACCATTTAAACTTGTCAGTGTTGATCGGCTTGGTCATAACATCTGCTAGGTTCTCATCGGTGTGAATCTTCTGCATATCCACACTACCTTCTTCCATTACTTCTTAAACGAAGTGATACTGAACCCTTATGTGCTTTGTCCGTGAATGAAAAGTTGGATTCCTTACAATGTGCAAGGCACTCTCACTGTCACAAAATAGAACAATCTTCTCCTGCTTGTGCCCGAGCTCTTCCGATAATCTTTGTATCCAAATTGTTTCCTTGCAAGCTTGTGTAGCCGCCATGTATTCTGCTTCCGTTGTAGATAGAGCCACAACCGTCTGCAGTTTAGAAACCCAGCTTACAGCTTCTCCTGCAAGTGTAAACACATAACCTGTAGTAGACTTGCTTTTATTGAGATCCCCTGCAAAATATGAATCAACATAGCCTCTGACAGTAAAATCTAATCCTCCGTAACATAATGCAGCATATGAGGTTCCTGTGATGTATCTCAGAACCCTCTTCACAGTATTCCAATGCTCTTCACCAGGATTCACCATAAATCGACTAACCACTTCTACTGCTTGTGCAATGTCTAGTCTTGTACAAATCATAGCAAACATTAAACTTCCCACTGCTGATGCATACGGTACTCAAGACATCCCCCTCCTCTCTCCTTCATTGCTAGGACACATACTTGAGGATAACTTGAAATTAATAGGAAGTGGGGTAAAAATTGGCTTACTATCTTGCATGTTGAAGCGTCGCAAGATCTTGTTGAAGTAGTTCTTCTGGGAAAGCCAAATCTTCTTGTTATTTCTGTCTCGGTGAATCTGCATCCCTAGAATCTTGTTTGCTGGTCCCAGGTCCTTCATATCAAACTCCCTAACCAACTGTGCCTTCAATTTTTGGATTTGATCTCTATTGGGGCCTGCTACCAACATGTCATCCACATACAACAACAAGATAATAAAATCATTATCACCATCAAACCTTTTGAAGTACGTACAATGGTCTGAACTGAGTCTATTGTATCCAACGCTAATAATGAAGGAATCAAATCTCTTGTACCAACACCTCGGCGCCTGTTTGAGACCGTATAGAGATTTGTTCAACCTGCAAACCAAGTTCTCCTTTCCTGTTTCAACAAAACCTTCTGGTTAGAGCATATAGATTTCTTCTTCAAGTTCTTCATGAAGAAATGCAGTTTTCACATCTAACTACTCCAGATGTAAGTCACATGTAGCACACATAGCCAGGACTACTCTGATTGTTATAAGC
The DNA here is from genome assembly GCA_023935145.1 of Bretschneidera sinensis. Classification (NCBI taxonomy): domain Eukaryota; kingdom Viridiplantae; phylum Streptophyta; class Magnoliopsida; order Brassicales; family Akaniaceae; genus Bretschneidera; species Bretschneidera sinensis. The sequence goes on along the minus strand of CM043698.1, from coordinate 55,853,078 downwards.
CGAACCATCGGGGAAAATATCTCATTCAAATCAATACCTTCTTTTTGAGCGAATCCCTTTACCACCAGTCTTGCATGAAATCGTTCCACTTGATCATTGCTATCCCGCTTGATCTTGTAGACCCATTTGTTACCTATGGCTTTTCTCCCATGTAGCAATGGTACCAGTTCCCAAGTCTTGTTCTTGTGTAGAGCTTCAATTTTTTCCTGCATTACTGTCATCCACAAAGACACATCTGAGCTACTTGTAGCTTCTTGGAAAGTTGAGGGCTCTCCATCCTCCGTTAAAAGACAGTATGCAACATTGCTCTCAGTGACATACTCCGAATGTCAAGCTGACGGCCTTCTCTCACGAGTTGACCGGCGAGCTTTTGCAGCTTCGAACTTGACTGGTTCTTGTACCTCGTGCTCTGGTGCTACTTCAGTAGAAACTGGAGTTTCTTGTACCGGATTATTTTTCACCTGTATTGTTGTAGTCTCTGAAACCTCTTTCGACGTGCTATCGTCTCCATTTTTTTGTAGTAGTTGATCTTCTGTAAAGATCACATCCCTGCTGACAACAACCTTGCGGGTAGTGAGATCCCACAGGCGATACCCTTTTACTCCGTTAGCATACCCCAAGAATATACACCTCATAGATTTCGGATTCAACTTCGTTCTTTCTTGGGCATTGTACGTCACATACGCAGGACATCTAAAAGAATGTAAAGTAGAGTAGTCCGCTAGTTTACCAGTCCACATCTCCATTGGTGTCTTTAAATTAATTGCTGTTGATGGCGATCGATTTATCATATAACAGGCGGTTTTGATTGCTTTTGCCCAAAAAGAGTTGGGTTGGCCTGCAGTCCTCAACATAGCTCTCATCCTTTCTGTAAGAGTTCTATTCATTCGCTCTACCACTCCATTTTTGTTGAGGCGTGTATGTGACTGTGAACTGTTGTTTGACACCTTCCCGCTTACAAAGAGCAAGTAACTCGTTATCTGTGTACTCTCTTCCATTATCTGTCCTCAAGCACTTGATTTTTTTCCCAGATTCAAGTTTCACTCGTGCTTTGAAGTCTTTAAATACCGGAAACACATCTGACTTCTTCTTGATTGGATACATCCAACATCTCCCAGAGTAATCATCAATAAAAAACACAAAGTACTTTGCTCCTCCTAGGGACATTTCCGATGATTCCCATACATCAGAATGAATCAAATCTAGAATGCATTTACTCTTAGCATCAGATCTGCTAAACTTCAATCTATGCTGCTTACTTGTAACACAATGCTCACAGAAAGGTAGATTTACCGATTTGGGCCTTGGAAGCAGCTTTCTGTCGGAGAGAATCTTCAAACCTCGTTCCGACATATGACCTAGTTTGAGATGCCACATTATCGTCGACTTTTCTCCCTTGCTGGTTGACGTGACTTACGCATCAGCTTCCTGTAGTGTTTCTCCTTTAAGCATGAATAGATTTGTTGCGATTTTTTTTGCCTTTATAACCACAAGTGCACCTCTGACAATCTTTATGATCCCATTTTCGACATAGGTCTTGCATCCAAGACTATCTATTTGCCCAAAAGATAATAGATTCTTCCTCAGACCATTTACATGTCGTATCTCTTGAATAGTGCTAACTGTACCATCAAACATCTTTATCTTGATAGTACCAATACCAGCGATCTACAAAGCATGATCATCACCCATGTGTACAGAACCTCTTGAGATTGGTTCATATTTGTGGAACCATTCTCTCCGAGATGTCATGTGCCATGTTGCTCCTGAGCCTAGTAACCAGACATCAGCGAACTGCTTTCTGCCTCCAACTACCATTGTTGCCTCACTGTTTAGAACTTCACCATCATCTGAGGCACTTGCCACATTCCCTTGAGCATTTGATGACTCAGGGACTCCACTCTTCTTTGTGTACCAACAATCCTTCTTGACATGCCCTTTCTTGCCACAGTTGTAGCACTTGAAATTCTTCTTACTTTTTGATTTCAATCTACCATGATTCTGACTCCCACTGGGGCCATGTTTTGTTGATCTTCCTCTCGTCATCGTCAAAGCTTCCGCTTGCTGCGAACTTGCCTGTCTGTCTTCCTTGTTTTTGTGCCTGGTTTCTTCTTCCAAAACAGCAGTTGCAATTTTGTCGAAGACTAGATAGTCCGTGAGGATGTTGTTCATCAAGTTGATGATGAGTTGATCATAAGAGTCAGGTAGACTTTGTAGTAAAAGCTTCGCACATTCAGATTCCTTTATTGTGTAACCCATCGATGTAAGTTGCGAAAATAAAGTATTCAAAATGTTGATGTGGTCGGTCACCGACGTGGATTCCGTCATTCGAAGAGTATAAAGTCTCATCTTTAAGAAGATCTTATTGTGTAGTGACTTGGCATCGTACAGTCTTGTTAGAGTATCCCAAATCTTCTTCGTAGTCTTCTTTTCTGCCACACTTGATAACACTCCATCGGCTAGTGCTAAGTGCAGATCGGTAATTACAATGCCGTCCATCTCGTTCCACTTGCTGTCGTCAGTGATCTCTGCGGACCTTTCTTTAATTGCTGCCAAACAATTGTCTTTCCTCAAATTTGCCTTAATCTTCATTTTCCATAACGAGAAATTACTCCCGTTAAAATTCTCAACATCAAACTTTGTTATAGTTGACATCTCGTTCACAACGATCTGCTTCACACCCCTCAACCAATAGTTCTGATACCACTGTTAAAAAAAAATTACTGAGTCGAAGCTAACACACAACGAAAGTGAAATGAGAAAAATAAAAATAAAATGACACAAATATTTTATGTGGAAAAACCCCCGAAAAAATTTGGGGTAAAAAAACCACGGGCAAGTGTAGGAGGATTTCACTATTGTAAAATAGGGATTATAACAACTTCTCTCTAATTACAATGAGATAACAATTGTCTAATCTCTATTGTAATAGGAGAAACAATTCTCTCACAAAATCGGGAAAATATTACTTACAAAGAAGGAACAAATTTTCCTCTCTAAGTAGTAACTCTCACACTCTCTCTAATACTCTTTCTTGGTGTGTCTCTTTGAGTACAAATGAGAGCCTATTTATAGGCTTCAAGAAACCATTGTGCATTCACGAGAGTTCTTGCCAAAATTGCTTTCGGCAATTTTAGTCAAGGTTTGCAGAAAAGATGGAAACACATGGATAAAGTGCTTTGTCTTTGTTCACCCCACATGGCCACTCTTTGTCCACTGAAAGTATTTTTGGAATTGGTCTCCTCCTTTAACAAACAATAACCTCCACCACCAACTTACAAGAACTTCGAACCGAGAAAAGGCCAGAACTATAATAATACTAAAAAAGTTGATCAAATAAAGACTACGAGGAAGTTGTAGAATCAAGGAAACCTCATGACCAAGAAATAACTCCCTTACAAGCGCCTCATTCCACCAACCCACCTCCTTGTTAATGAGCTCGAAAACTATAGTTTTATCACACCCAAAACCTCTTTGGGAAACCATTTTAAAAGCGGATGGCATAGGCAACCAGCGATCCTCCCAGATACGAACCGAATTTCCATTACCAATATACCATCGTAACCTTAAATTCAAAATCCACTTGGCCTCTCATATACTTCTCCAAGTGAAGGAAAGAGAAAAACCTAATATGGACTCCAAAATTTTCCGTTGGGAAAATATTTAGCCCGTAAAACCTTGAACAACAAAGACTTGTTGTTCATGAGGAGTCGCTAACCTTGTTTAGCAAGTATGACAAAGTTAAAACATTGCATATTTCGCCCAAAGCCACTCCATCATCTTTTGTTTTTCATAATTCCTCCCACCTCAACCGATGAATTTTGTGTTCATCACCCTTATTACCCCACCAAAACCGTCTCATAAGCTTTTGAATTTCATCACAAAAAGACACAGGAAGTCAAAACCAACTCATAGCATAGGTAGGGATAGAATGCACCACACATTTCAATAAAACCTTACACCCCGCCCTAGAAAGAGAGAAAGTAGCTTTTCTTTCCACCCTTTTATTTTCCTCCAAACTCTCTCAATAAGGAATTGAAAATTTTGTCTCTTTGATCTCCCAAAAGTAGAGGGAAGACCCAAATATTTCTTATTCATACTTGTGTTATGAACACCTAGAATAGTCAAAATTGAATTACGCACCACATCACTTACATTTCTACTAAAGAAAATGGAGGATATAACCACATTGATCTTCTGAGCAGAAACCAACTCATAAAGAGTCAAAATCTCAACAATATTCTTTGCCTTATCCTCTGAATCATTAGAGAACAACAAATTATCATATGCAAAAAATAAGTGTGAGACTCTAGAGCACCCTTGGCAAATAGAAAGAATATGAATATTACCAGGCTACCATCTCTACTTACCTCAACAATGTTGAAAAACTTCAACATAGAGGACAAATAGATAAGAGCCAAAGGATAACCATAATGGAGATCGACCTCGATGTGGCACAATATGTCCCTTTCTAACCCCATTTATCAAGACTGAATAAGTAACTGTTGACACAAAAGTTATAATTAAATCCACCAACTTTCATGAAAGCCCAATTTGAACGTTATTTGGCGAACAAACTTTCATTCAACACAGTCAATGTAGATACCTCATTTTGCACCCATTAATTCATAAGGATCACCTCTTCTTGGATACCAATAAAAACACTAAAGAACCAAATAATCGAGGATTCAACGATGGATTATGGTGGCTGATTTTGGTGATAATGATTAGAATTATTGGTAAATGATGTTAAAAGTGTTAAGACTTAGATGTTGTGTACACTAAAAATTGGGGTTAAATCTAGAAAATCAAGTCAATCTAACAAGTTTAGGTATCGAGGATCAGTCAAGAGTGGCACCCACTTTAGTGGGTGCCTTTCTAGAGTGGTGCTAAACCCTTGGGCGCCATTCTAAAGTGGTGCCCAGACCTGAGACACCACTCTAGAGTGTTACTCAGCTTATAAGTTTTAGGGTTCATTCCATCTATGAGTTTGAGTCTTTCTCAACCTCTAAGACTTTATTTTGATCAAACCTAAGACATCCTAGTTGATCCAAGCCCAAGACCAATGATCCTACTACACTTCTAACACCTAAAATCTATAAAAACACCCTTTAAAATTCGGATTTTGGGAGGACTTTTTCATTATCAAAGTTATTTTCTTCTTTTACTTTATCTCTCTAGAAAACTCAAATACTTTAGCTCTAGCTTATTTCGTCCACTAATCCATCCAAAAATAAGTTAATTCGAGCATTCTTTGTCATAACATCATCATCATCAATACCGAAAACATCAATCGATCCGCCGAATCAAAGTTCTTCTTAAGGCAAGCCAAGAGGAAACCATAAAAGCTATTTTGAGAAGAGTAAGAATTTGAATCTGATTCGATACATTATGGAGCTATGAGGCATAATAAAATCCATCACAAAGAACTTCTAACATCAGTAGTAAGGTTAAAAGGGTGAAAATCCCTCCTTTAATTAGCTTTACTTTTATTATTGCATGTTTTAGAAAGTTTATCCCTTTTTTTTTGAACTTTTTAGTACTTGTCCTAAAACATAAATGGCTAGGCTTCGGCCTAGGTGAGAGAGGGAAATTTAATTCATCATTCTCTCACACCCGAATCTCTTTGCCTAGAATCCCACGTATAGACAAATGAAAAAGGATTTGGTCTCTTTCATGGACAAATGACGACTCTTTACTTGCCATCATTGCTTTGTGCTTGTATGACATAAGTCCAAAATGTGAAAAATGTGCCTCGATTTAAAAGTGCTCTCCTTGAGAGAGCCTCTTTATTAATTGACAAAGAGTAGTGTAGAGTGTAGTACCCACAGTTTGCGACTCCGCTGAGGTGATTCAGTCTTATATTGTTCTTAGACAAGTATTTAAATTTTAAGTTAAGTTATTTTTACTATACTCCACTTGTACATTTACACTTACCTTTGAGGTGGGATATCCACTTAGGTATCTTGGTGTGCCCTAATTTTCTTTAATCAACTCTTGGTGTGTGACAAGTTCCCCTTATTTTTCCTCAAGATAATGAAGGTTTGTTGTCGCACTTGTACTCTTATGGTCCACTTATTAGGCCAATCGATGAGCATAATGGCATCCTTCTAACCATGGGATACCCTTGAGCCAACTGAAGATATAAGGTGGAGCTAACTTATAGAGAAACCCTAGAACTTTCTTTCTAGTACAGTGACCCTTTCTATCCCTTTTCATGCTCAATTGTATGTGGTTGACTCACCTTATATGTGAAAAGATAAAAATAAACCAAATTGTTTGATAATATGTTTGCTTTTTTTGATTAGTTGATTTTATTATACTTTTGATTAAAAAGAATGTGATTTTAGGTTATTAATTCTTTAAAATAGTTTTAGAATCTTAAGCATTTGGAATAGTCGATGATAATTTAGTCAAGTTGACCTAAGATTTTAATTGTTATTTACTGTTTTATTGTTTTAAATTAATTAACTATCATTTTTTAAAATAAAAATAAATAATAAAAAAACATACACCCCAATATTTCAAGACATACACCTAGTATCATGAGAGATAAAACTTGGACTGGGCATAAATAACCTAAAAATCTAACCGAACATGAACCATTCCATAACTTAACCAAAAATGTGGTTGCCAAAAGAAATGGTTAGGTTTATGGTTAGCATTTTTTATTTTTTTTTGTTATAGTTATGGTTCTTGATTTTTAAATATGTTGGTTAACCACTTAATCTAACCATATTAAAATTATATATAATTTATAATTATATAATTATATATATATATGTATATTTGATAAGTATATAATTAAACATATGTCATATATCTAATTACCTTTTATCCTTATAAATTATAACAATAAATTAGACTCTTATGTTTCAAGACCAATGGTATAACAGTAAAATAGCTTACAAGTAAAAACTCTAACTCCTTAGTCCCTGTAACTTAATCACTAAATCATAATCACTCTTGAACATTGATTATTGAGGGGAAGAATTTGAAAGAGAAGAGATTGGTTGTTTAATGTTTTGGTTATTTTAGTTTTCATTTGAAAGCTTGTACTTTGTAATTTATTTTGAATTATTTGAATGTGAATTAAATATTAAGATTTTTTTTTTGGTTTTTAATAGGGATTTTAATATCTCTCATTATTGCACCAAAAGCAAGGGGGACCAAACGTTAAGAATTTTAATATGGATTGATTGAATTATAATATGTTTTGATTAATATAACTTTCTTGAACTTATAAAATTTTGTTTTTTTTTAATCGTGGTTAGTTGTAAAATCTTGATAATCGAACCAAACCAAAGATATGATCATCAAAAAAAAAAAACTAAGTTTATGGTTATAATTTTGATTAAATTATCATTATAATTATAGTTATAATTGGATCAAATTTTGAAGTTACTTACCGTACCCACTCCTAACCCGTACCCACCCCTAAATAAAACCTCTTCGCTATTAAAAGCATTCACTATGTCACCAAGAACGTCAGCCGCCACACTAAAAGCAAAACCATTATTCATGTAAAAAATGCTATCCACTTCTTCAATCTGCGTTCTCTTAAAATAATTAAGTTTTAAGGCCAGTACATGCCACACCACTAATTCCCCTATCTGTCGTTAAATCGTTTTGTAACATTAAGATAACATCAAAATTAAATTATTCAGTATAGTTAGCTGTGAGACACAAATTTAAGTATGGTGTGATGATGGCAACCTCACCATCGACCCCTATAAATTCCCCTGCTTAACCCTTCCAATCCCATCACAATTCACACACACAAATTAACAATCTTTAATTTGTATCAGATCATTCGAGTTTTTAGACCATGATTTCCATTGGAGCAAGTTGTGCAAAAGTGTACGTTATGCAAAAACAGCAGAGGGAGAAAATGAAGAGAATTGATGAAGAGAGAGCGAGGAGAAGAGAATTTGACGTCAAAGAGAGGAAGGTTAGTGAGAGGGGCAATAAGGTCCATCCGGGGAATTTTACGTCCTCGGATTCCGCTGAGAAACAAGAAAAGGAATAGGATTAATGGAAATATGTGGCTAATTAATGTGGCCTAGGCACTTAATTTGTGTGACGCCTGCGTATTTGGCCTAGTTAATTTGCATGACCTATCAAGTTCTTGTAAGTTTTACCTTTTTTCAATTAACAGCTCATGTTCCCGTCTCCTTTCTATTTAAGTTTGTGCAAGAATAAGTTGTGTAAAACTGTATTATAAAGTATTAATAATGTGAAATTATGAATTTTCAATTAAGTTTTTTTTTTTAATGTGTTTACGCGTGTGATGTGGGGAAATTTCACTCAGTCAATGATATAACTACATGTGGCGCTCTTCGAAAGTCAAAACGTAATTTCACAAGTCTAATCAAATGGTTAATCACACACTTACACTTGACATAAACAAAATAGTATTTTTCCATTTAGATATTCTGATCAACCACATTAATTACTCACATGAAGGTTACCCGATATTATTACTTCATTATCACAACTTATATGATTACAATTATTACACCTGATAACAATTTTTCACAATTAATTCTTGTAACAGAATTTCAAGTGCTATATAAAATGGACTCTTATCATTTCGTAAGTACGAAACAATTCTCTCTACAACTCTTATTATTTTATTCCCTTATTTCAAAATATTGATTTAATTATCGGAAAGTTTCCTGGAGGCACAACCCTTTTGAGCAATTTCTAGTTCTTTTATGTGTTTTTGGTGTACGCAAGTACTTCGTTGCTCTCATAGGATCATTTATTCCTTGCACTCATAGGATCATTTATTCCGAAATCGACATTAACAACGTGAAGTGTGAAAATAAATGAAAGAAAATGAAAAAAGTAAATTAAAAGAGATTTAATTGAAAAGATATATACTTTCAACCATTAACCAGATGATCTTTTCACTAAAAGGCTAAAAAAAATCATCTTTTTACCGCATTAGACATTAGTCATAGTTGAACTAAATATTAAAAAAAATATGTTGAAGAAAAAAATCCTACTTTAAATAGTAGAGTGGTGTCTTTGGTCTTTCCTCCCAATCCTCAAAAAAACAATTTTATTACTATTCTCTTTCAATTTTAAACTCTCATTCGTTATTTTATTTTCTTCTACTTATAAAACTATAATGAGTTTATGATATCATTAATATAAATAATGGTTTTTAACTTTCAGTTATCATTTGATAGTTGAGACACCATTTGACAGTAATAATATCATTTGACAGTAATTGAAGCATCATTTAGTAGTAATTTAAGGATTATCAAATGATATCATTATACTAAATTAATGTTAAATAATGCTCTGAATTATTATGATACCAAAAAATGTGACTTTTTTTATACCAACAACACCATAGTTGCTTCCTTGACATCACTTTTCTTTTTTATTATTTGGACTAAGGAGCTTCCTACCTTTTCTTTTTCTTCTTTCTTCCATATTTTGATTTTTCTAATTAAAAAGTCAAATTTTCGAAGAGCTAAGACATTGAGTGAGATCTTCTCCATAAAACTGTTTGCCACTCAAGTTAAAATTCTTAGTTTCGACTTTGCTCATAGTCAGTTGTTGTTGCATAAAAAATTTATAATCAAATCGTCCTTAGATATTAAGAGATAAAAAGTTTTGTTAAAGTTGCTTGTATGTTTTGTTTATTTGGATATATAAATATTAACTTTATCTAAAGAAACTTTAATCAAAAAGATTCTTGGATAAGATTATAGATTATAAAAACCCAAAGTAGCACTTAGCTCCATTAATTTTAGATTTTGATTATTTTTTATTACTACTACATATAACACAAATTATTAATTTAATACTATGAAGTTTAGTACTAAACAGCAGTACAGTTGGGTACAAATCTTAAAAAGCTGATCGCCACTAGAATCTCGGTCCAGACTACTAGACAAATATGGGGGAGGGGATATAAATAAACTCTAGTATCCAATAGGGTAACTGGTAAGTCTACCCTTCTTTTTCTTTTTTCTGTTTTTTTTTTGGATAAAAGTCTACCTTTCTTTGCCAACAGATATGCTGCCTGATTAGACTCTGTAAATGGAGGATTATTTGTAGCTCTCAAAACTTTCGAGAACCAATCTACAATCATCAATAATTGCCACCTGAAGGTGAAGAGCAAATACTTATTCTTGATAAGATTAATGTTCAATCTGCAGCAAAAAATGGAAGAAAAATATGATTTATTGAGACATGAAAATTGTTAATTACATTAGTTGCTATTATTTGTTATTAAGGGCAGAATAGTCTTTCTTTCTTATTGTACTAGCCTATATAAACTTACTTCCTGATGTAATACATAGACTTTTTCAAGCTAATGAGAACCCTAAACTTTGTTTTCTTTTTTAGCTTTCACATGATATCAGAGCCGCCATAAGTGTTCGCCTAGTATAAGGTTTTGTTTGTTTGTTGACTCTGTTCATGTTTCAATAAAAATATTTGTTGGTTCTCGCCTTTACTAGTTTTATTCTTTCCTCTCTATATTATATAAACTCGAATACGGTTACACTTTTTTTTTTTTTTTTTTTTTTTTTTTTTTTTCTGGTTTTGGCGTTCATGCATGGGGCTGGTGTTTTGGGGTTCTAGTTTTGCTTCATGGGTTTAGATGATTCGATTTGAATTGGTTTCGGACCCGAACTCAAATATAGTTACACTCTCTGGTCGGCTTCTGGTTCTGCTTCTTGGGTTTCGATGATTCGACGGAGTACTTTTGAACCAAGAGAGGAAACCCATGATTGGTTGGTTTATGAATTGTAATTTGCGTGTGAGAGTAATGGTTTTCTGTTAACTGGAGAAGGAATATAATTCAATTTGTTTTTTTTTTTTTTCTGATTTGAATTGTATCTCTGTTTATTAATTTTGGTATTGTGATGGCTGGGGCTAGAGACGATTCTCTGCAGTCTATTAATGTGCAATTAGATGGCAAGAATTATTTATATTGGAGTTATGTAATGAAGAATTTTTTGAAAGGCAAAAAGATGTGGGGTTATATCACATGCACTTCGGTTAGGTCTACTGATAAGATGGCTACTGATTATGCAGAATTGTTGGATTCTTGGGACGCAGATAATTCGAAGATTATTACTTGGATTAATAATTCTGTTGCGCATTCGATAGGCTCTCAGTTGGCGAAGTATGAGACTGCCAGGGAAGTTTGGGAGCATTTGGGAAGATTATAGACATAGTCTAACTTTGTAAAACAATACCAGTTAGAGATGGATATTCATGGCTTTCAGCAGAAAATATGAGCATTCAGGAATTTTATTCTGTTATGACCGACCTATGGGACCAGTTGGCACTTACAGAATTGGAAGAGTTACGGGCGTTTACTCCTTACAATGCCCGAAGAGAAGAACAACGACTAGTTCAATTTCTGATAGCACTCCGGGATGATTTTGAGGGGTTGTGTGGGTCGATTTTGCATCGTAGTCCACTTCCTTCAGTTGACTCGATGGTCAGTGAATTGTTGGCAGAGGAGATACGTCTTAAGTCCCATGCAGGGAAATGGATTGTTCTAATATCCAATCCTTCTGTCTTCGCAACACCAACGCATCAACGACTGCCTCCCAGTAATCAAAATAGGTCGAATTTGAGGGTTACTTCTTATGAATGCAGTTTCTGTAAGCAGAAGGGTCATTGGAAGGCTCAGTGTCCTACGTTGTTGAATAGAGCCAAACAGCTGCAGCACCGACAACAACAACCACCCCAGCAACAACAACAAAAACAACAGCTACCACTGCCATCACAAGTTCCTCCAACATGGAAGTCTGAAAATCAATCACAGCAGTGGACTTTTAGGCTACCTCAGCCTAATACTGCTATGGTTGCACCATTATAGGACCCCTATATGCTTGACCAGTTTCAGAAGTTCGTTGCCACACAACAACATGCTATGTCTGCCTCTTCTCATATAGGTTTGTCACCCATTGGTTTTTCAGGTATGTCTTCCTTGTGGGTCTTAGACTCTGGAGCCTCTCATCATATGTCTCCTGATTTATCATCCTTTGTTGATGATTGCACTCGTTTTTGTTGGGTTTATCTTATGAAGCGTTATTCTAGGTTCTTTACTATTTTTCATACTTTTCATGCTCTTGTCAAAACTCAACATTCGGCTGTTATCAAGAGTTTTCGATGTGATTTGGGTGGGGAATATACTTCTAATGATTTTTCTAAATTACTTGCTTTTGATTGCACAATTCACCAAACTTTTTCTACAGACACTCCTGAGCATAATAGTGTTGCTGAACGAAAACATAGGCATCTTGTTGAGACTGCTCGTTCCCTTTTATTGTTAACTTATGTTCCTAGTGAATTTTGGGGAGAAACCATCCTTACTGCTACTCATTTGATTAATAAGATTCCCACCTCCCACAATTCAGGTTTGTCACCTTTTGAAAAATTATATGGTCGGGCTCTTGATTACTCATCTTTGCTCGTGTTTGGATCTACTTGTTTTGTCCTTTTGCCTTCTGTTGAACGTAATAAATTGTCATCTCGGTCCGCTTTTTGTGTTTTCCTGGGTTATGGTGCAGGTCAAAAGGGATATCGTTATTATGATCCAGTTAGTAAAAAATTATATGTATCTCGTCATGTTAAGTTTCTTGAGCATATACCTTTCTTTTCCATTCCTTCTAGTTCTCATAATATGACTCAGTCTGATCTTATTCATATTGATCCCTTCACTCTTGATACTGATAATGTCACAACCCCTGCTTCACACTCACCTGCTCTTACTTCAGATTCAGATTCAGATTCTTGTAGAGTTCTTGCTGATAGTTCAACAACTGGTACCTTGGCTCCCGATACATCTATTGCTTCCTCTCCTTCTATAGCTACCCAATCAACTTTTGATATTGTGGCTCCTCTTCCTACTCATCTTACACGTATTCGTAATTCCACTCAACTACTAGATTTTTTTTACTCTTATTATTCTAGCTCTTTTGCTTCCACTTTAGCTTCTATTCATCATCTTTCTGAGCCCTTGTCCTATATAGAGGCAGTCTGTGATCCATTTTGGCAGCAGGCTATGGCCGAGGAACTTACTGCGATGCACCAGACACACACCTGAGATTTAGTACCTCTTTCGCTAGGTAAACGAGCGAATGGCTCTCATTGGGTTTATAAAATATAAACCAAGTCTGACGGGTCTATTGAAAGATACAAAGTCCGGTTGGTTGCTAAGGGATATTCTTAAAAGTGTGGCATGGATTATGAGGAGACCTTTGCTCCGGTTGAAAAAATGACCACAATTCACACCCTCATTGCAGTCTTCTCTGTTCGTCATGGCACATATCTCAGATGGACGTTAAAAATGCCATCTTGAATGGTGACCTTTAAGAAGAGGTTTACATGTTACCCCCTTTAGGGGTTCTTTATCAACCTGGTGAAGTTTGCAGGCTTAGAAAAGCCCTTTAAGGTCTCAAGCAGCTACCTCGAGCCTGGTTTGCAAAGTTCTCTGCAATGATTAATTCATTTGGGTTCCGTCCTAGCTATCATGATTCAACCTTATTTATCAAAAATACCATTGTCGGTCGTATTATGCTTTCTTTGTATGTTGATGATATGATTATTACTGGTGATGATGTTGATGGGATTACAACACTAAAGTTAGAGTTAGCTCGTTGTTTTACAATGAAAGATTTAGGCTCGCTGCGTCACTTTCTGGGAATAGAAGTTACCTCCTCTCCAAAAGGTTATCTTCTCTCTCAATCTAAGTATATAACTGGCATATTTGAGCGTGCTTGTCTTACTGATAATAAAACTGTTGGTACATCTCTTGAACTTAATGCTCAGAATTCTTCTTCTGATGGCTCTCCCTTGCCGGATCCTAGCTTATATAGTACTGTTGTTGGTAGCTTGGTTTATCTCACCATTACTCGTCCTGATATTGCATATGCTGTTCATATAGTTAGTCAATTTGTTACTTCGCCTACTACTGTTCATTGGACTGTTGTTCTTCGCATTTTGAGGTATCTTCATGGTACTCAATTTCAGGGTTTTTTTTTAATTTCCATCTACTTCATCCTAAGAGCTGCGTGCATTCTCTGATGCTGATTGGGCAAGTGACCATACAGATCGTAAATCTATCACTAACTTTTGTATTTTTCTAGGTGATTCTCTCATTTCTTGGAAGAGTAAGAAGCAAGATGTTGTTTCTAGATCTTCCACAGAGGCAGAGTACAGTGCCATGGCTTCTACTACTTGTGAGATAGTTTGGTTGCGTAGGCTACTTACAGATATGGGTGTTTTTCTTCATCGGCCTACTCCTTTGAATTGTGATAACAAGAGTGCTATTCAGATTGCGTGTAATTCCGTTTTTCATGAGTGGACCAAGCATATTGAGATTGATTGTCACGTCACTCGACATGATCTTCAAGTTGGCACTCTTACGTTACCTTTCGTCTCTTCTAATATACAGATTGCCGACTTGTTTGCTAAGTCGCATTCCACTTTGCGTTTTCATTTTTTGTCCGGCAAACTCTCAATTTTTATTGCAACCGCATCATGAGTTTGAGGGGAGATGTTAATTATATTAGTTACTATTATTTTTCATTAAGGGTATAATAGTCTTTCTTTCTTATTGTCTTAGCCTATATAAACTTGCTTCCTGATGTAATACATAGACTTTTTCAAGTTAATGAGAACCCTAGACTTTGTTTTCCTTTTTAGCTTTCACAAAAATCACTTCCTTCAAGATGATAATTGTCCCCACTTCCCAAGAGCTTGTAGAGAAAGAGGAAAGAGTTTGAGAGTTTGAGAGAGATGAGTGTTTGTTTATTGTTTTAACGGAATTTTAGTTAATTAATTATGTGGGATATTTTCCACATACCACGCTCCAGTAGAAAACTAAACTAGAGACGAGCCAAATCCGGAAAACATAACCATTTATTACTGCCAATCACAAAATGATTCAAATGACTTAACTTTTAGGTCTAAATTACATAGACCTAACTTGAGGTAATGTATTGATGTCGTAAATAATTCACTCTCCAGTAATCAAGTGACATGTGGATAACTTCCCTTCCAATGACCAGATGATATGTGGCTGCGCCAATAACGGGCACGCAGCAAAGCATATGACGAGGTTATAACCACTCACAAACTTCTCACACGCAAAAACAAAAGCAAGATTTTAGAGACTATGTCGTCCTTGAACATGCAACAAGACTCTTAGGAAGAAAAAGCGGGATCGCACCGTCCCAAGCACGTGATCAACTTCCTTTACTTCAAGATACTGATACTTAAGTATCGGAGAGTTCTCTAGGCACAACCCTCTTGGACGATTTCTAGTTCTTTTATGTGTTTTTGGTGTATGCAAGTACTTCGTTGCTCTCGTAGAATAATTTATTTTGAAATCAACGTCAACAACGTGAAATGTGAAAATAATGAAAAAAAATAGAAAAAGTAAATTAAAAGAGAGATTTAATTGAAAAGCTATGAACTTTCAACCATTAACCAGATGACCCTTTCACTAAAAGTCTCAAAAAAATAATACTTCTACTGTATTAGACATTAGTCAGAGTTGAACTAAATATAAAAAAAAAAATATTGAAAAAAAATCCTACTTTAAATAGTAGAGTAGTGTCTTTGGTTTTTCCTCCCAAATCCCACAAACGAGCAATTTTATTACTATTCTCTTTTAATTTTAAACTTTCATTTGATATTTTATTATCTTCTACTTATAAAATTGTAACGAGTCTATGATATCGTTAATATAAATGATGGTTTTTAACTTTTTAATATCATTTGATAGTTGGGACACCACTTGACAGTAATAGTATCATTTGACAATAAATTGATATATAATTTGACAATAATTGAGGCATAATTTGATAGTAATTTAAGTACTGCCAAATGATATTATTATAGCAAAAAATGTGACGTTTGTTTATACCAACAACACCATAGATGCATCCTTGACATCACTTTTCTTTTCTACTATTTGGACTAAGGAGTTTCCTACCTTTTCTTTTTCTATTTGCTTCCGTAGTTTGATTTTTCTAATTAGAAAGTCAGAGTTTCGAAGAGCTAAGACATTGGGTTTGTAAGTGAGATCTTCTCCAAAAAAGTATTTGTCACTCAAGTTAAAATTTTTAGTTTCGACTTTGTTCATGGTCAAATGTTATTCCATAAAAAATTTATGATCGAATCGTCCATAGATATTAAGAGATAATAAACCCAATAGGGTCATCCAATAAACCAGAAAAACAAAGGAACAAAAAACAAAAAAGACAGATTATTTTATTGAAGATCAAATAATGTAAATTATATATAATTTACATTATTGTAACTTGTAAGTGATTAATTAAATAGTTTGTAGTTATTACTGAACTAAATAATATTTAGTATATATATTTATGAAATCCAACAATATCACAATAAGAATGCTAACTTAGTGGTTAAAACTTGTACTTATACTCATTAGGGCAAAGGTTTGACTCTCATTTTTTCAAAGATTTAAAAAAAAAAATTAATGAGACGTACGCCACCTTTGGAGAAACACCCACCTTTGAGCATTTTGCTTTGGGCGAGTCTAAAAAATGTTTTTCAAAACATTACCAAATACTATCAAAATTTATAAAATTTGCAAATAGATTTTACAACATATAGAGAAACAGTTACGTTAAACAAAAATGATAAAATTGTCCAATGAATAAGTTTATAATCTAAACAATAAATTATGTTTCATTATTTCAAACATTTTAAATATGATAATTGGATTTACAATTTAATATAAACCAAACATGAAAACTCATATCAATTTATTTGTGATTTTTTAATTTATTGAAAAATTAAATAAATTTTATTTTCATTTAATTCCCAATATATAAAAACAAAAAGACTTAATCAATTAAAATGGTGTAACATCAAAAAGTTTACACTGTTTGATGACATGGCAAAATCCTAATCTTACAATTAGATTTTTTTATTTATTTTAAAAGGCAAACTTTATTTATTAAGAAACACACCATAGGTATATAACAGATCTGTAAGACCCTAAAACACAAAAAACTACTGGGCAGCAATGAACAAAACAGATCTGTAACAAAGACGAAATTGTAACTTGCTTTTCTTGACATCATGAACTCTTTACCAAAATTTGCCACAAACCATAACCCAACACGAGCCAGCACAAACAAATTAATCGTTTATTTCTTTGCTGCGGAATATTGATTGAGACGAGATACAAATTTATTATAATAGAAGCGATGTTATATATAAACAATACAATAAGTGATTTGATATAAAGCTTTTATTATCTTATATCCACGTAAAAGCTCACAATGCTACTAACCCATCACAATTCACTTAAAGTGAAAGAAATAACTGATATATAAATCGATAAATAACGCACAAATCATAGGAATTAAACATGAGATTTTGTTGTCCTAGTGTCTTAACCTTATAATAAGAGGAGGAGCCGGAATATTTGTCTTGGAGGAATCAATTTTTTTATTTTTTTTAAAGAAAATAAGGGATTGAATCTTTAAACTAATTAAGTTTTTTTTGAACTGAAAAAAAAATGGGTTAAACTAAGTTGAAATCATTTTTATTTTAAAGAAACAACTTAGAAAATATAAGAATTAAATTAACAATAAAGGTAATTTTTACGCAAAACAAAAAAACTCAAAAGTGAGAGAGAGATCGAACCCGGATCTTTTCTATGAAAAACTCAAAAGCGATCACTAAACTAAAAAACTCGAATCAATATGATTATAATTTAGTTACGTGATCATATAGAAAATAAGATTGAATATTATTATTATATCAATTAGTAAATTTTATTTGGTTATGTATTTGTTTTAGATGGTCCATCATTATGGATTTAAAAATTATCTAGACAATTTATTGAAATAAAAAAAAAATAAATGCATAACAAAAATAAATTAGTACTGATGTAGTCATATTTTCTAAGTAAAAAAACAAGTATACAACATATCTCTCTCTCTCTCTCTCTCTCTCTAAACAATCATGCATGTAACCAAGTTACAATCATATTTAACTTTTATTAGTAGTAACATTCCATACACAGAGAACTTACCTATATCAGTGGGGTTATAAGATTTTTTTATTTTATTTTATTGAGAGATCTTTTATATATATATATATATATATATTGTCAGTTCCTATGGTTTTGAAGGATCAGTGGGCTAAATTTGCCCCACTCAAGAAAACATAGCGCCGCCCCTGCCAACATTCACATAAAATAGTTATCTTATCATCATTACACGTACACGGCAATTGGGTTGGTCATCTTAAAAGGCAAAAGTAGTGGGTTACTCGTGATGAAATGGTTAAACACACTCTTTTAGCACTCAATTTAGTATTTTGAATAATCAAATTGTAATTGATCGAAGACTTGAGTGGTTATTACCACTCAAATTTTCAAAATATTAAAACTTTGTTTAAAATTATGTTCCAACAGCACCACTCGGAGTTCTCATTTAGAATTACATCATTACTTTAATTAAGTGTTTTTTTTTTAAATAAGCAGGGATTTGAACCTTACTAATCAACTTTTTTTAGAGGAAAAACTTTCTTGGTGTTCTTGCTGAAAATTGCTTGGAATGCATATATCTATCAGCCTAGCTCAAAACTTGGAACTGACTAGTCTTGTTATTGTTTAGGTTCTTTTTGTTTATGTTGGTATAAAGTTTTGTTTCCAGCAGCTTCTGTTAGTTTTGTTATCAAGTCTTTGTAGCAGTTAAAGTTGCTTGTATGTATTGTTTATTTGGATATATAAATATTAACTTTATCTAAAGAAACTTTAATCAAAAAGATTCTTGGATAAGATTATAGATTATAAAAACCCAAAGTAGCACCTAGCTCCATTAATTTTAGATTTTGATTATTTTTTATTACTATTACATATAACACAAATTATTAATTTAATACTATGAAGTTTAGTACTAAACAGCAGTACAGTTGGGTACAAATCTTAAAAAGCTGATCGCCACTAGAATCTCGGTCCAGACTACTAGACAAATATGGGGGAAGAGATATAAATAAACTCTAGTATCCAATAGGGTAACTGGTAAGTCTACCCTTCTTTTTCTTTTTTCTTTTTTCTTTTTTTTGATAAAAGTCTACCTTTCTTTGCCAACAGATACGCTGCCTGATTAGACTCTGTAAATGGAGGATTAGTTGTAGCTCTCAAAACTTTCGAGAACCAATCTACAATCATCAATAATTGCCACCTGAAGGTGAAGAGCAAATACTTATTCTTGATAAGATTAATGTTAAATCTGCAGCAAAAAATGGAAGAAAAATATGATTTATTAAGACGTGAAAATTGTTAATTATATTAGTTACTATTATTTGTTATTAAGGGTAGAATAGTCTTTCTTTCTTATTGTACTAGCCTATATAAACTTGCTTCATGATGTAATACATAGATTTTTTCAAGCTAATGAGAACCCTAGACTTTGTTTTCCTTTTTAGCTTTCACATGATATCAGAGCCGCCACAATTGTTCGCCTAGTATGAGGATTTATTTGTTTGTTGACTCTGTTCATGTTTCAATAAAAATATTTGTTGGTTCTCACCTTTACTAGTTTTATTCTTTCCTCTCTATATTATATAAACTCGAATACAGTTACACTTTCTTCTGGTTTTGGCGTTCATGCACGGGGTTGGTGTTTCGGGGTTCTGGTTTTGCTTCGTGGGTTTGGATGATTCGATTTGAATTGGTTTCGGACCCAAACTCGAATACAATTACACTCTCTGGTCGGCTTCTGGTTCTGTTTCTTGGGTTTCGATGATTCGATGGATTACCTTTGAACCAAGAGAGGAAACCCATGATTGACTGGTTTGTGAATTGTAATTTACGTGTGAGAGTAATGGTTTTCCGTTAACTGGAGAAGGAATATAATTCAATTTCGCTTTCGTTTTTTTTTTATTTATTTGAATTACATCTTTGTTTATTAAATTCGGTACTGTGATGGCTGGAGCTAGAGACGATTCTCTACAGTCTATTAATGTGCAATTAGATGACAAGAATTATTCATATTGGAGTTATGTAATGAAGAATTTTTGAAAGGCAAAAGGATGTGGGGTTATATCACATGCACTTCGGTCAGGTTTACTGATAAGATGGCTACTGATTATGCAGAATTGTTGGAATCTTGGGACGCAGATAATTTAAAGATTATTACTTGGATTAATAATTCTGTTGTGCACTCGATAGGCACTCAGTTGGCGAAGTATGAGACTGCCAGGGAAGTTTGGGAGCATTTGGGAAGATTATACATACAGTTTAACTTTGCAAAACAATACCAGTTAGAGATGGATATTCATGGCCTTCAGCAGAAAAATATGAGCATTCATGAATTTTATTCTGCTATGACTGACCTATGGGA
Organism: Bretschneidera sinensis; assembly: GCA_023935145.1. Lineage (NCBI taxonomy): Eukaryota > Viridiplantae > Streptophyta > Magnoliopsida > Brassicales > Akaniaceae > Bretschneidera > Bretschneidera sinensis. The sequence goes on along the minus strand of CM043698.1, from coordinate 55,832,700 downwards.
CCAGTTGACACTTACAGAATCAGAAGAGTTACAGGCGTTTACACCTTACATTGCCCGAAGAGAAGAACAACGACTAGTTCAATTTCTGATGGCACTTCGTGATGATTTTGAGGGGTTGCGTGGGTCGATTTTGCATCGTAGTCCACTTCCTTCAGTGGACTCGATGGTCAGTGAATTATTAGCAGAGGAGATACGTTTTAAGTCCCATGCAGGGAAATGGATTGTTCCAATATCCAATCCTTCTGTCTTCGCAACACCAACGCATCAACGACTGCCTCCCAGTAATCAAAATAGGTCAAATTTGAGGGTTACTCCTGATGAATGCAATTTCTGTAAGTAGAAGGTTCATTGGAAAGCTCAATGTCCTAAGTTGTTGAATAGAGCCAAACAGCTGCAACACCGACAACAACAACCACCCCAGCAACAACAACAAAAACAACAGCTACCACTGCCATCACAAGTTCCTCCAACATGGAAGTCTGGAAATCAATCACAGTAGTGGACTTTTAGGCCACCTCAGCCTAATACTGCTATGGTTACACCATTATTGGACCCCTATATGCTTGAGCAGTTTCAGAAGTTCGTTGCCACACAACAACATGCTATGTCTGCCTCTTCTCATATAGGTTTGTCACCCACTGGTTTTTCAGGTAAGTCTTCCTTGTGGGTCTTAGACTCTGGAGCCTCTCATCATATGTCTCCTGATTTATCATCCTTTGTTTCCTTATCTCCCAACCCTTCTGCTTCAGTTATGACTGCTGATGGTACTCCTATGCCTTTAGTAGGTGTCGGTTCCATTATCACACCTTGTTTGTCTCTTACTGATGTTTATTACATTCCTAATCTTACTTTTAATCTTGTTTTTATTAGTCAATTATGTGAATCTGGATACTTAGTTTCTTTTTTCTCTACTACTTGTTTCGTGCAGGACTTGTAATCCCAGAAGTTGATTGGGACCGGCCGTAGGTAAGGAGGAATCTATGTTTTGGATCAGCTCAAAGTACCAAAAGTTGCAGCTTCCAGTGTTGATTTGTCATCTTTCCATTTGAATCGTTCATCTTCTAATTTTTATTCATGGCATTCTCGTCTTGGTCATGTTTCAGCATCTGGTTTACAGTTTTTAGCTTCTACAAGAGCATTAGGAAATGTGAAAACTCATGATATTTCTGATTGTAATTGTTGCAAATTGGCAAAATTTTCTGCTTTACCTTTTAATAAAAGTATTTCTTTTTATCTTGCACCATTTGATCTTGTTCATTCTGATGTGTGGGGACCTTCTCCTATAACCACAAAAGGGGGGTCGCAATATTATGTTTCCTTTGTTGATGATTGCACTCGTTTTTGTTGGGTTTATCTTATGAAGCGTTGTTATAGGTTCTTTACTATTTTTCATACTTTTCGTGCTCTTGTCAAAACTCAACATTCGGCTGTTATCAAGAGTTTTCGATGTGATTTGGGTGGGGAATATACTTCTAATAATTTTTCTGAATTACTTGCTTTTGATTGTACAATTCAAGAAACTTTTTCTATAGACACTCTTGAGCAGAATAGTGTTGCTGAAAGAAAACATAGGCATCTTGTTGAGACTGCTCGTTCCCTCTTATTGTTAGCTTATGTTCTTAGTGAATTTTGGGGAGAAGCCATCCTTACTGCTACTCATTTGATTAATAGGATTCCCACCTCCCACAATTCAGGTTTGTCACATTTTGAAAAATTATATGGTCGTGCTCCTGATTACTCATCATTGCTCGTGTTTGGATCTACCTGTTTTGTCCTTTTGCCTTTTGTTGAACGTAATAAATTGTCATCTCTGTCCGCTTTTTGTGTCTTTTTGGGTTATGGTGCAGGTCAAAAGGGATATCGTTATTATGATCCAGTTAGTAAAAAATTATATGTATCTCGTCATGTTAAGTTTCTTGAGCATATACCTTTTTTTTCCATTCCTTCTAGTTCTCATAATATGACTCAGTCTGATCTTATTCATATTGAACCCTTCACTCTTGATACTGATAATGTCACAACCCCTGCTTCAAACTCACCTGCTCTTACTTCAGATTCAGATTCAGATTCTTGTAGAGTTCTTGCTGATAGTTCAACAACTGGTACCTTGGCTCCCGATACATCTATTGCTCCCTCTCCTTCTATAGCTACCCAATCATCTTTTGATATTGTGGCTCATCTTCCTACTCGTCTTACACGTATTCGTAAGTCCACTCAACTACCAGATTTTGCTTACTCTTATTATTCTAGCTCTTTTGCTTCCACTTTAGCTTCTATTCATCATCTTTATGAGCCCTTGTCCTATGTAGAGGTAGTCTGTGATTCACTTTGGCAGCAGGCTATAGCCGAGGAACTTACTGCGATGCACCAGACACACACCTGAGATTTATTACCTCTTTCGCTAGGTAAACGAGTGACTGGCTCTCGTTGGATTTATAAAATAAAAACCAAGTCTGACGGGTTTATTGAAAGATACAAAACTCGATTGGTTGCTAAGGGATATTATCAAAAGTATAACATGGATTATGAGGAGACCTTTGCTCCGGTTGCAAAAATGACCACAATTCACACCCTCATTGCAGTCGTCTTTGTTCGTCATGGCACATATCTCAGATGGATGTTAAAAATGCCTTCTTGAATGGTGACCTTTAAGAAGAGACTTACATGTTACCCCCTCTAGGGGTTCTTTATCAACCTGGTGAAGTTTGCAGGCTTAGAAAAGCTCTTTAAGGTCTCAAATAGCTACCTCGAGCCTGGTTTGTGAAGTTCTCTGCAATGATTACCTCATTTGGGTTCCGTCCTAGCTATCATGATTCAACCTTATTTATCAAAAATACCATTGTCTGTCGTATTATGCTTTCTTTGTATGTTGATGATATGATTATTACTGGTGATGATGTTGATGGGATTACAGCACTAAAGTCAGAGTTAGCTCGTTGTTTTACAATGAAAGATTTAGGCTCGCTGCGTTACTTTCTGGGAATAGAGGTTACCTCCTCTCCAAAAGGTTATCTTCTCTCTCTATCTAAGTATATAACTGACATATTTGAGCGTGCTTGTCTTACTGATAATAAGACTGTTGATACATCTCTTGAACTTAATGCTCGGTATTCTTTTTCTGATGGCTCTCCCTTGCCGGATCCTAGTTTATCTCACCATTACTCGTCCTGATATTGCATATGCTGTTCATATAGTTAGTCAGTTTGTTACTTCGGCTACTACTGTTCATTGGACTGTTGTTCTTCACATTTTGAGGTATCTTCATGGTACTCAATTTCAGGGTTTTTTTTTTTTATTTCCATCTACTTCATCCTTAGAGCTGCGTACATTCTCTGATGCTGATTGGGCAAGTGACCATACAGATCGTAAATCTATCACTAACTTTTGTATTTTTCTAGGTGATTCTCTCATTTCTTAGAAAAGTAAGAAGTAAGATGTTGTTTCTAGATCTTCCACAGAGGCAGAGTACAGTGCCCTGGCTTCTACTACTTGTGAGATAGTTTGGTTGCGTCGGCTACTTGTAGATATAGGTGTTTTTCTTCATCGGCCTACTCCTTTGTATTGTGATAACAAGAGTGCTATTCAGATTGCGCGCAATTCCGTTTTTCACGAGTAGACCAAGCATATTGAGATTGATTATCACATCACTCGACATGATTTTCAAGTTGGCACTCTTATGTTACCTTTCGTCTCTTCTAATATGCAGATTGCCGACTTGTTTGCCAAGTCGCATTCCACTTTGCGTTTTCATTTTTTTTCGGGCAAACTCTCGATATTTATTGCAACCGCATCATGAGTTTGAGGGGAGATGTTAATTATATTAGTTACTATTATTTGTTATTAAGGGTATATAAGGGTATAATAGTCTTTCTTTCTTATTGTCTTAGCCTATATAAACTTGCTTCCTGATGTAATACTTAGAATTTTTCAAGCTAATGAGAACCTTAGACTTTGTTTTCCCTTTTAACTTTCACAAATATGACTTCCTTCAAGATGATAATTGTCCCCACTTCCCAAGAGCTTGTAGAGAAAGAGGAAAGAGTTTGAGAGTTTGAGAGAGATGAGTGTTTGTTTAGTGTTTTAACGGAATTTTAGTTAATTAATTATGTTATTTTCCACATAGCATGCTCCAGTAGAAAACTAAACTAGAGACGAGCCAAATCCGGAAAACATAACCATTTATTACTGCCAATCACAAAACGATTCAAATGACTTAACTTTTAGGTCTAAATTACATAGACCTAACTTGAGGTAACGTATTGATGTCGTAAATAATTCACTCTCCAGTAATTAAGTGACATGTGGATAACTTCCCCTCCAATGACCAGATGATATGTGGTTGCGCCAATAACGGGTACGTAGCAAAGTATATGACGAGGTTATAACCACTCACAAGCTTCTCACACGTAAAAACAAAAGCAAGATTTCAGAGACTATGTCATCCTTGAACATGCAACAAGACCCTTAGGGAGAAAAAGCGGGATTGCGCCGTCCCAAGCACGTGATCAACTTCCTTTACTTCAAGATACTGATACTTAAGTATCGGAGAGTTCTCTAGGCACAACCCTCTTGGGCGAATTCTAGTTCTTTTATGTGTTTTTGGTGTACGCAAGTACTTCGTTGCTCTTGTAGAATCATTTATTCCGAAATCAACATCAACAACGTGAAGTGTGAAAATAAATTAAAGAAAATAGAAAAAGTAAATTAAAAGAGAGATTTAATTGAAAAGCTATGAACTTTCAACCATTAACCAGATGGCCTTTTCACTAAAAGTCTCAAAAAAATAATACTTTTACCATATTAGACATTAGTCAGAGTTGAACTAAACATAAAAAAAATAAATTGAAGAAAAAAATCCTACTTTAAATAGTAGAGTAGTGTCTTTGGTTTTTCCTCCCAAATCCCACAAACAAGCAATTTTATTACTATTCTCTTTTAATTTTAAACTCTCATTCGATATTTTATTATCTTCTACTTATAAAATTGTAACGAGTCTATGATATCGTTAATATAAATAATGGTTTTTAACTTTTTAATATCATTTGATAGTTGGGACACCACTTGACAGTAATAGTATCATTTGACAATAAATTGATATATAATTTGACAGTAATTGAGGCATAATTTGATAGTAATTTAAGTACTGCCAAATCATATTATTATACCAAAAAAATGTGACGTTTGTTTATACCAACAACACCATAGATGCATCCTTGACATCACTTTTCTTTTTTACTATTTGGACTAAGGAGTTTCCTACCTTTTCTTATTCTATTTTCTTCCGTAGTTTGATTTTTCTAATTAGAAAGTCAGATTTTCGAAGAGCTAAGACATTGGGTTTGTAAGTGAGATCTTCTCCATAAAACTATTTGTCACTCAAGTTAAAATTTTTAGTTTCGACTTTGTTCATGGTCAAATGTTATTCCATAGAAAATTTATGATATTAAGAGATTATAAACCCAATAGGGTCATCCAATAAACCAGAAAAACAAAGGAACAAAAAACAAAAAAGACAGATTATTCTATTGAAGATCAAATAGGCTAGCCGACGACAGCAAGCTACAAGCTAGCATGCATGCGCAGCGACGGATGCAAGGGACTCCTTCACTGTTCTAGTTGGTGTTGTATATCGACTCCTTCACTGTTCTAGTTCGTTTAGATTCTCCACTTGGACTGGTAATGTTTATTGTTGGAATTTTTTTTTAATTTAATGTGATGTTATATTAGAATAAGTGCTTTAAGTAGCGAATGCATTTGGCGATGCATCTTTTTTTTAAAAAAAGATGCGTAAACCCCAAAACTTTGGGATGTTTCACAATTTTAATAAATAATATTAATTAATTAACTAATTAAAATAATAATAAATTACATTTAAATTAATTAATTTTCAATAAATTTTAATATTTTTACTAACTCTCTAGAGAATAATAAATATAAATTTATAAATTTTAATATATATATTTATTTATAAATTATATATAATTTACATTATTGTAATTTGGAAGTGATTAATTAAATAATTTGTAGTTATTACTGAACTAAATAATATTTAATATATATATTTATGAAATCCAACAATATCACAACAAGAATGCTAACTTAGTGGTTAAGACTTGTATTTGTACTCGTTAGGGCAAAGGTTTGGCTATCATTTTTTCAAAGATTTAAAAAAAAAATTAATGAGACGTACGCCATCTTTGGAGAAACACCCACCTTTGAGCATTTTGCTTTGGGCGAGTCTAAAAAAGGTTTTTCAAAACACTACCAAATACCATCAAAATTTATAAAATTTGCAAATAGATTTTACAACATATAGAGAAACAATTACGCTGAACAAAAATGACAAAATTGTCCAATGAATAAGTTTATAATCTAAACAATAAATTGTTTTTCATTATTTCAAACATTTTAAATAAGATAATTGGACCTACAATTTAATATAAACGAAACATGAAAACTCATCTCAATTTATTTGTGATTTTTTAATTTATTGAAAAATAAAATAATTTTTTTTTTCATTTCATTCCCAATATATAAAAACAAAAAGACTTAATCAATTAAAATGGTGTAACATCAAAAAGTTTACACTGTTTGATGACATGGCAAAATCCTAATCTTACAATTAGATTTTTTTTATTTATTTTAAAAGGAACTCTTTATTTATTAAGAAACACACCATAGGTATATAACAGATCAGTAAGACCCTAAAACACAAAAAACTACTGGGCAGCAATGAACAAAACAGATCTGTAACAAAGACGAAATTGTAACTTGCTTTTCTTGACATCATGAACTCTTTACCAAAATTTGCCACAAACCATAACCCAACACGAGCCAGCACAAACAAATTAATCATTTATTTCTTTGCTGCGGAATATTGATTGAGACGAGAGACAAATTTATTATTATAGAAGCGATGTTATATATAAACAATACAATAAATGATTTGATATAAAACTTTTATTAACTTATATCCACGTAAAAGCTCACAATGCTACTTACCTATCACAATTCACTTAAAGTGAAAGAAATAACTGATATATAAATCGACAAATAACCCACAAATCATAGGAATTAAACATAAGATTTTGTTGTCCTAGTGTCTTAACCTTATAATAAGAGGAGGAGCCAGAATATTTGGCTTGCAGGAAACAAATTTTTTTTATTTTTTTAAAGAAAATAGAGGATTGAATCTTTAAACTAATTAAGTTTTTTCTGAACTAAAAAAAATGGGTTAAACTAAGTTGAAATCATTTTTATTTTAAAGAAACAACTTAGAAAATATAAGAATTAAATTAACAATAAAGGTAACTTTTACGCAAAAACAAAAAAACTCAAAAGTGAGAAAGAGATCGAACCCGGATCTTTTCTATGGAAAACTCAAAAGTGATCACTAAACTAAAAAACTCGAATCAATATGATTATAATTTAGTTACATGTATGATCATATAGAAAATAATATTATTATTATATCAATTAGTAAATTTTATTTGGTTATGTATTTGTTTTAGATGGTCCATCATTAAGGATTTAAAAATTATCTAGATAATTTATCGAAGTAAAAAAAAAAACAAATGCATAACAAAAATAAATTAGTACTGATGTAGTCATATTTTCTAAGTAAAAAAACAAGTATACAACATATCTCTCTCTCTCTCTCTAAATAATCATGCATGTAACCAAGTTACAATCATATTTAACTTTTATTAGTAGTAACATTCCATACACAGAGAACTTACCTATATCAGTGGGGTTATAAGATTTTTTTATTTTATTTTATTGAGAGATCTTTTATATATATATATATATATATATATATATATATATATTGTCAGCTCCAATGGTTTTGAAGGATCAGTGGGCTAAATTTGCCCCACTCAAGAAAACATAGCGCCGCCCCTGCCAACATTCACATAAAATAGTTATCTTATCATCATTACACGTACACGGCGATTGGGTTGGTCATCTTAAAAAGCAAAAGTAGTGGGTTACTCGTAATGAAATGGTTAAACACACTCTTTTAGCACTCAATTTAGTATTTTGAATAATCAAATTGTAATTGATCGAAGACTTGAGTGTCAAAATATTAAAATTTTGTTTAAAAGTATGTTCCAACAGCACCACTCGGAGTTCTCATTTAGAATTACATCATTACTTTAATTAAGTGTTTTTTTTTTAAATAAGCAGGGATTTGAACCTTACTAATCAACTTTTTTTAGAGGAAAAACTTTCTTGGTGTTCTTGCTGAAAATTGCTTGGAATGCATATATCTATCAGCCTAGCTCAAAACTTGGAACTGACTAGTCTTGTTATTGTTTAGGTTCTTTTTGTTTATGTTGGTATAAAGTTTTGTTTCCAGCAGCTTCTGTTAGTTTTGTTATCAAGTCTTTGTTAGCAGTTAAAGTTGCTTGTATGTATTGTTTATTTGGATATATAAATATTAACTTTATCTAAAGAAACTTTAATCAAAAAGATTCTTGGATAAGATTATAGATTATAAAAACCCAAAGTAGCACTTAGCTCCATTAATTTTAGATTTTGATTATTTTTTATTACTACTACATATAACACAAATTATTAATTTAATACTATGAAGTTTAGTACTAAACAGCAGTACAGTTGGGTACAAATCTTAAAAAGCTGATCGCCGCTAGAATCTACGTCCAGACTACTAGACAAATATGGGGGAGGGGATATAAATAAACTCTAGTACCCAATAGGGTAACTGGTAAGTCTACCCTTCTTTATCTTTTTTTATTTTTGGATGAAAGTCTACCTTTCTTTGCCAACAGATACGCTGCCTGATTAGACTCTGTAAATGGATGATTATTTGTACCTCTCAAAACTTTCGAGGACCAATCTACAATCATCAATAATTGCCACCTGAAGGTGAAGAGCAAATACTTATTCTTGATAAGATTAATGTTAAATCTGCAGCAAAAAATGGAAGAAAAATATGATTTATTAAGACGTGAAAATTGTTAATTATATTAGTTACTATTATTTGTTATTAAGGGTAGAATAGTCTTTCTTTCTTATTGTACTAGCCTATATAAACTTGCTTCCTGATGTAATACATAGATTTTTTCAAGCTAATGAGAACCCTAGACTTTGTTTTCCTTTTTAGCTTTCACATGATATCAGAGCCGTCACAATTGTTCGCCTAGTATGAGGATTTATTTGTTTGTTGACTCTGTTCATGTTTCAATAAAAATATTTGTTGGTTCTCACCTTTACTAGTTTTATTCTTTCCTCTCTATATTATATAAACTCGAATACGGTTACACTTTCTTCTGGTTTTGGCGTTCATGCACGGGGTTGGTGTTTCGGGGTTCTGGTTTTGCTTCGTGGGTTTGGAAGATTCGATTTGAATTGGTTTCGGACCCAAACTCGAATACAATTACACTCTCTGGTCGGCTTCTGGTTCTGTTTCTTGGGTTTCGATGATTCGATGGATTACCTTTGAACCAAGAGAGGAAACCCATGATTGGCTGGTTTGTGAATTGTAATTTACGTGTGAGAGTAATGGTTTTCCGTTAACTGGAGAAGGAATATAATTCAATTTCGCTTTCGTTTTTTATTTATTTATTTGAATTACATCTTTGTTTATTAAATTCGGTACTGTGATGGCTGGGGCTAGAGACGATTCTCTACAGTCTATTAATGTGCAATTAGATGACAAGAATTATTCATATTGGAGTTATGTAATGAAGAATTTTTTGAAAGGCAAAAGGATGTGGGGTTATATCACATGCACTTCGGTCAGGTTTACTGATAAGATGGCTACTGATTATGCAGAATTGTTGGATTCTTGGGACGCAGATAATTTAAAGATTATTACTTGGATTAATAATTCTGTTGTGCACTCGATAGGCACTCAGTTGGCGAAGTATGAGACTGCCAGGGAAGTTTGGGAGCATTTGGGAAGATTATACATACAGTTTAACTTTGCAAAACAATACCAGTTAGAGATGGATATTCATGGCCTTCAGCAGAAAAATATGAGCATTCAGGAATTTTATTCTGCTATGACTGACCTATGGGACCAGTTGACACTTACAGAATCGGAAGAGTTATAGGCGTTTACACCTTACATTGCCCGAAGAGAAGAACAACGACTAGTTCAATTTCTGATGGCACTCCGTGATGATTTTGAGGGGTTGTGTGGGTCGATTTTGCATCGTAGTCCACTTCCTTCAGTGGACTCGATGGTCAGTGAATTATTGGCAGAGGAGATACGTCTTAAGTCCCATGTAGGGAAATGGATTGTTCCAATATCCAATCCTTCTGTCTTCGCAACACCAACGCATCAACGACTGCCTCCCAGTAATCAAAATAGGTCAAATTTGAGGGTTACTCCTGATGAATGCAATTTCTGTAAGTAGAAGGTTCATTGGAAAGCTCAATGTCCTACGTTGTTGAATAGAGCCAAACAGCTGCAGCACCGACAACAACAACCACCCCAGCAACAACAACAAAAACAACAGCTACCACTGCCATCACAAGTTCCTCCAACATGGAAGTCTGGAAATCAATCACAGTAGTGGACTTTTAGGCCACCTCAGCCTAATACTGCTATGGTTACACCATTATTGGACCCCTATATGCTTGAGCAGATTCAGAAGTTCGTTGCCACACAACAACATGCTATGTCTGCCTCTTCTTATATAGGTTTGTCACCCACTGGTTTTTCAGGTAAGTCTTCCTTGTAGGTCTTAGACTCTGGAGCCTCTCATCATATGTCTCCTGATTTATCATCATTTGTTTCCTTATCTCCCAACCCTTCTGCTTCAGTTATGACTGCTGATGGTACTCCTATGCCTTTAGTAGGTGTCGGTTCCATTATCACACCTTGTTTGTCCCTTACTGATGTTTATTACATTCCTAATCTTACTTTTAATCTTGTTTTTATTAGTCAATTATGTGAATCTGGATACTTAGTTTCCTTTTTCTCTATTACTTGTTTCATGCAGGACCTGTAATCCCAGAAGTTGATTGGGACCGGCCGTAGGTAAGGAGGAATCTATGTTTTGGATCAGCTCAAAGTACCAAAAGTTGCAGCTTCCAGTGTTGATTTGTCATCTTTCCATTTGAATCGTTCATCTTCTAATTTTTATTCATGGCATTCTCGTCTTGGTCATGTTTCAGCATATGGTTTACAGTTTTTAGCTTCTACAAGAGCATTAGGAAATGTGAAAACTCATGATATTTCTGATTGTAATTGTTGCAAATTGGCAAAATTTTCTGCTTTACCTTTTAATAAAAGTATTTCTTTTTATCTTGCACCATTTGATCTTGTTCATTCTGATGTGTGGGGACCTTCTCCTATAACCACAAAAGGGGGGTCGCGATATTATGTTTCCTTCGTTGATGATTGCACTCGTTTTTGTTGGGTTTATCTTATGAAGCGTTGTTATAGGTTCTTTAATATTTTTCATACTTTTCGTGCTCTTGTCAAAACTCAACATTCTGCTGTTATCAAGAGTTTTCGATGTGATTTGGGTGGGGAATATACTTCTAATGATTTTTCTGAATTACTTGCTTTTGATTGCACAATTCAGCAAACTTTTTCTATAGACACTCTTGAGCAGAATGGTGTTCCTGAAAGAAAACATAGGCATCTTGTTGAGACTGCTCGTTCACTCTTATTGTCAGCTTATGTTCCTAGTGAATTTTAGGGAGAAGTCATCCTTACTGCTACTTATTTGATTAATAGGATTCCCACCTCCCACAATTCAGGTTTGTCACCTTTTGAAAAATTATATGGTCGTGCTTCTGATTACTCATCTTTACGCGTGTTTAGATCTATTTGTTTTTTCCTTTTGCCTTCTGTTGAACGTAGTGAATTGTCGTCTCAGTCCACTATTTGTGTCTTTCTCGGTTATGGTGCAGGTCAAAAGGGATATCGTTGTTATGGTCTAGTTAGTAAAAAATTATATGTATCTTGTCATGTTAAGTTTCTTGAGCATATACCTTTTTTTTCCATTCCTTCTAGTTCTCATTATATGACTCAGTCTGATCTTATTCATATTGATCCCTTCACTCTTGATACTGATGATGTCACAACCCCGGCTTCACACTCACCTGCTCTTACTTCAAATTCAGATTCTTGCAGAGTTCTTACTGATAGTTCAACAACTGGTACCTTGGCTCCTGATACATCTATTATTCCCTCTCCTCTTATAGCTACCCAATCACCTCCTGAGATTGTGGCTCCTCCTCCTGCTCATCCTACCCGTATTTATAAGTCCACTCAACTACCAGATTTTGCTTACTCTTATTATTCAAGCTCTTTTGTTTCCACTTTAGCTTCTATTCATCGTCTTTTTGAGCCCTTGTTCTATAGAGAGGCAGTCTGTGATCCACTTTGGCAGCAGGCTATGGCTGAGGAACTTACTGCGATGCACCATACACATACCTGAGATTTAGTACCTCTTCCACTAGGTAAAGGAGTGATTGGCTCTCGTTGGGTTTATAAAATAAAAACCAAGTCTGATGGGTCTATTGAAAATACAAAGCCCGATTGGTTGCTAAGGGATTTTCTCAAAAGTATGGCATGGATTATGAGGAGACCTTTACTCCGGTTGCAAAAATGACCACAATTCACACCCTCATTCTAGTCGCCTTTGTTCGTCATTGGCACATATCTCAGATAGATGTTAAAAATGCCTTCTTGAATGGTGACCTTCAAGAAGAGGTT